>CM076570.1:408472397-409206121 GCA_034641835.2 Pinus albicaulis
CTGTTACACAGTAATTTGTCACCGTCGCTACCATTCCCCGTCCCGCACAATGGAGGACCCATTTTGTGACCTGTGAACATTGTCATGCCTTGAAAACATCATGAATGCATTCCTCTAAGCATGAGCTTCATTTTCCCTTAAGACATCTCCTTGCAAAAGTCATGAAAAACATCCCTTTTTGCATTGGCGCGGGCAGACAGTTCAATACTCGTGCCAATGGGGAAGATCCTGCAAAGAGGTCGCGCCAACTGGCGCTCTGTCCCAGAGCAGTAGTCGCGCCACCCAATTTAAGGACTGTTTTTTAAATAAAGATGGCGGAAGTTGAGTTCCAACAAACTCAGAAACCATTGCCTATCTTGAGTTGGGAGGTTTGGCTGCGGAAGTTCTATGGAAGGGAAGTGGTTTTGACACCTCCCATGGAACCTTCCTTGTTGATATGACCAATCCCATAATAATAGGGATCCCAACTCCCTCCTTCCCCATCTATAAAAGCCTGCTCAATTCCATGGAAAGCTAGTCTTGAAGTGCCTAAGCTTTGAATCTCCGTATTCCCAAGAGCCTTTGTGCTGTAAAGAGCCCTCTTTTTCCCTTAAGGCCGACTCAAGTAAGGAGACCATCGTCGAGAGACTCTGGAGAGGTTTTCCCTTTCCTTGGCGAGCTTTGTGAGACGTGAATGACTGGAGACCCATCCGAAGGAGACCACGACATCAGAACTTGGTTGTAATATCTCTTCATTTTTTATTTAATAGATGATTACGATTATGGTTCCACTCTGTTTTCCATCATGTTAATATGAGTAACATCCTTTCTAACTGATGTTTAGTTACGTATGCCAGATTTTATGCTTGTATCTGTTTGTTTCTTCCATGTGCAGGTGTTCATCCGCGGAGATCGTGGAGGGATTGTGATCTGCCGAGGCTGAGGAACGGGGACGCTTCTTCTTCAGACCATAGCATTGGAATCCAGGTAGGCTTCTATCTCTAGTCTTTTCATTCGTAACTAGGAACTTGCATCGTAGCATTGTTCGATTGTTGCTAGACCCGTGTTGGGCTAGTAGCGATCGCCTCTGTCCGCAGAGGGGATTTACGTCCTCAACAAATTGGCGACTTCGCTGGGGAACGTCCAGATTTCACTGTGTCATTTGTGTTGTCTCGCTTTGATTATTTTATGTTTTTCCTTGCTTGATGAGCCTTCTGGGTTGGGTTCTTTTTTCTATTTTTGACTTCTTGGTTTGCTTAGTTTACATTGATTTGTCCCTGGAGTAGTTTTTTTTATTTTGGCTGAGAAACTCGACTGGCACGATTTTTAACCCGACAGTCGCGCCAATTGGTGCATGTTGCTTTTGCTTAGCCCGTGCCAATTGCTTTCTGGCGCCAATTTCATCCTTACAGTTGCGCCACTCCTGTAAGGTTTTTGAGTTTCCTCATTCTTGAGATCTCTGGGTTTGGTCAGTGTTTTTCTTCTTGATTTTCCGACTACCTGAGTGTGTTGGAGTCTTGTTTGGCTGGGAATTCACCTCTTTCCTTTGGTTGTTTGCTTTTATCTATCGATTTCACGTTTTAAGCCCTAGGGCATCTAGTGGCTTAGTGTATCGAGCCCTCCTTGGGAGTTTTGGTGTTTTGATTGTCCTGTCAACTGTCTGATTGATTCTCCACACCCTCTAAGTAGTTGTTCATTGTTTTGTTGCGATTTTTGGGTGATTGTTCATTCCTTCATTCGAAATTCGTTTGGTCTTGCCTTGGACCTAGATCACATGGTCCATTGGAAGCTTTTGAGTCTTTTCTTTGTTTTGAGAGACTTTGGTCGATTTGGGGATCTGATTGCTTGTGTTGTTGAGTGAAATTTGTTTGTTTCGCTCTCTTGAATATTGTTTCTCAAGTTGTTCCATTTGTTTTCAAGTTTGTTTAGTGCATATTAGCTATCAGACATTGAAAATCAAAAAAAAAAATCTCTTTTGCTTTTGTTAATTAGTGTAAATTGTGATCTTTTCAATTTTGCTAGTGATTAGTGATTTGGATGAAAAGTTTTCAATTTCATTAGTTGCATTAGAGATCTCATTGCTTGTCTTCCATTCATTTCGTTTGTGTAAAAGCTCTCAACTCTTCTCTAACTAGTTTTCATCGAACGAAATGTTGCACTGTGGCATATAGCTTTGCATTTAGGAGTCTTTCGAGACACTACATACGATAAGGCCTGAAAATTGAAACTTAATTGAAGATCAACTGTAAAATTTATTCAATTAACCTAAGACAGCATTGGAACTTAACGAAACATATTTAGAAGGTCTAGGCTAGAGACGTGTTCCGGCGTCGTTAAACCTAGCAGCTGTCGTTCGCCTGTTGGCTTTAGACAGCGCTAGTACGGACTTGCGCTCCCCGTACCGTCGCGTATATAAAGGGATACCCCTCTAGGTTTTCAATCCTTTATCCACAGGAAGCTGAGTCTGCCGCCCTATACCCGTGATACACCGAACACAGCATTCGGGGAGACTACCTGCACGTACGGAAAGTCCTTGGTTGATTTCTGTTTCATTATTGAAACCAAGGTGTATATTGCAGTTCACGGATATTTGGTACACCCTTTGTGCCTAGTATTTCCTGAGCAGTCATTTGGTCTTTTCTGACTCCCTAAACATGAAAAGACCGTCAAGTGCTTGTCCTTTCACGCTTGTGTCAACTCTGAAAGAGATAGAGTCATCTTTTTATCATTTCTTGACTCTTAAAATATGAAACGGTAGAATTTCTTACTTTCCAATGTGGTAAAATTAATCGCCCACGATTACACACCCATTTAGACATTGCTTTTTGACCGTTTGATCGTGTGTCTTAACTCGTTTTCAGCCCGTGTGTGTGTTTTCTCTTTTTCTCTGGTCTTTTGCCACAGTGGCTGAACCTTCAGTTTCGTCTACTGGTAGTCCTTACACGGACGATTCTTCAAAAGCTTCTCAGTCTTCTGTTGAACCACAGCAGCCTGTTGTTTCCGAGTTTCCTGACGGGGGACCGGTTCTCGATGAGCAACCCTTTGGAGGACCAGTTGAGTTCAATTGGCCCTTTTCGGACCCTGTGTCTAAATTGAGATTATGAGCTGATTTCCTTTCTCTTACATTGGGTTCACCGTTTTTTGCTGCTGTATTTCCTCCTAGTCCTCGTCATATTTTGCGTGATTTGACGGCAGGATCAACCATGAGTGATTCTGGTGAGGAAATTCCGATGTCTGGTGAAGATTATCAGCTCTTCCCACGTAGATTGTTTGAGGGAGACAACTCTGAGCTGGCTACCATGTCGACAGCAAGTCCTTCTTTACCACAGGGATACAGATCTCTAGGTCAGATCATTTCAGCTGTAGCCTCTATGGGAATATCATCTGCTGCTTCGAGGCCAGCTACTACTACACCTGGGGTGTCCCCTTCGACGCCCGTCATGTCTATTCCCGTCCGGCCCACTGTTTGTGTGGCCGCCTCTTCTCCTGTTGTCTCAGCATCTGCTACTAGGGCTGGGCCAACGCCTGAAGATGTTTATTTAGCTACTGTTATACCGGAGAATATGTCTCCGGAGGAGTATCGGTTATCTTTACAACAGCCGAACGCCGAAGCTGGACCGTTTCCCCAAGATCCTTACCGATCTTTCTTTTCGCACTATGCATAGGATGGCACTCCCCTGTATGCTTTCCCAGGTCAATAAAATGAGCACGGGGAGGTTTTTCACCTTCCCGCTCCTGAGGCTTATTTATATGCTCAAGGCTTACCGTACAACCAGGCTTATAACCCACATGGACAGCCCTTCCAAGGCCAACCTGCGGGCCAACCTGGCTATCTGTATGACCCACAGGGGCAGCTCATCCAGGGCTACCCTGCAGGCTAGCAAGGGCCATTGTACAATCCACAAGGATCGTATTATAGCCCTTCTGGTCAACCTGCTCAGCCTCAGCCGGGGTATCAACCGGGACCGGTCTATGGTCTTGGGGGGCAAATCCAGCCTTCTTTACCGATGCAACCGCAGTATCCTGTTTTTTCTAACGTTGCATATCATCCAGGACCATCCTATGGTTCTGCTTCAGGTCAAATCGGTTTCCAGCAAGCACATGGTCCTGTTCCACCACCAGGCCAACCGGTTCATTTGGTGCAACCCGGTGTTCCGCCTCCAGGCCAACCGGCCCATCCGGTACAACCTGGGGCTCACTTACAACCAGGAAAACCTGCGCAACCGGCGTCGCCTGTTCATCCGGGTCAGCCTGGTCATCCGGGTCAGCCTGGTCATCCGGGTCAACCCTCTCATTCGGGTCAACCTGTTCATTCAGGGCAGCCCTCTCATTCCGTTCACTCTTCTCAGCAGCCTATTCATTCAATGCCGCAGCCAAATCAACAGCTGCGCCCTACGTACCAGGCTCCACAGGGTTCCAATTTTCAGCAGCCTACTCATCCTCAGGGTGGTTATTATCCTCATGGTCAGTCTCAACCGAACTATAACCACCCCAGAGGCTCTCAGTATTATCCTCCTCCTCTCGGTTTTACCTACGTTCAGCAGCCAAATCCAAACGCTGCTTATACGGGGCCAACGCCTAATCAGGGTCCATATCCTGGTTATCAAGCCCCGCACTATGGTTACCAGCATCCAAATCAGTCTGGTTATACGACCTATGCCCCCTACGGTCAGAATCCTGCGGGACAGAACCCGTGGGGGCAGGGATATTCACAACCATCGTGGAGTATGGGTGCCGGACCTCATCCTGGGCCTGGCATGGCAGTTAACCCTCCATTGCCGTTCCTGGCTACCTTGGAACTGCCGAACATTTCAAAGTTGACCAATGATCCGATTTTATATAATCCATATTGGCCTCCAGTTCCCACCAAGATACCAGGTGATTGTCCCAAGTTTGAGGGAAAAGCTGGCGAAGACCCCCAGGTGCATGTGATGACGTATCACCTCTGGTGTTCGTCTAACTCTTGGGTCGACGATTTGATCCGTTTGCTTCTTTTCCAGCGTACTTTAACAGGAGCTGCTGCTAAGTGGTACATAGAGCTATCCCGTGGTATTTTTCAAGATTTCAACTCTTTAGCCATGGATTTCCTCACACACTTCCAGTTACCGGTCCGGTATGAGGCCGGGATGCACCTCCTGACTTCCCTGAAGCAGGACAAAGCCACTCACATCTCAGATCACATTCATGAGTGGCGGCGCCGTCGTCGACTGATCAAGTTTCATATACCTGATCAGATTTTGACTCACTGGTTCACCACCTCCTTTGTGAATAAAATCGCTCAGGATATCGCGATGGGAGCGTGTGTGACAGAGGAACAAGCTATCGCGCGAGCCCAGTACCTGGATCTTGTCTATTCGCAGTCTGGCACGCTTTATGACATCTTGACTGATTCTCCACGGCCCGGAACCTCTAAGGCTCCACCTACCCCTATGGTGGATGGTGTCATTGGTTCCGTCTCTCAAAATTCGAAGAAGTCTTCGAAAGGGAAGCAGCAGGCCAATTCTTCCAATAATACCTCTGCTAATCCCGCCTCGTCCGATTCTGGTAAAACCGCGGAGGTGAATGCCGTTCAGGCCAATCCTGCGGACAAATCCTCCAAGGGGAAGAAGAAGGGAAAAGGAAAATCAAAATCTGATGCCCAGAAACCAGAATCTAAATCTCGAACTGAGGATGGCTCCTAGCGTAAGCCGAAATTCCCTTGCCTCATCTGTGAAGGTGACCATTACACTAAGGATTGTCCAGGACGGTCCGAGATTAGTCAACTTCTTAAAGGCCCTAAAGGGACTCCGACTGTTTTAAAAGAGCCATTTCCATCTCAGCAAACCCAGATGGTCGAACAGGTGTCACCATCTGCACCGTTTGGGTCTCAGGTTTTCATGATGAAGACTACTGCACCTATCACTATCGCTACGCGGTCGAAGGATTACAATGAATCGCGGCAGGCACCCGAAAAGGCAGTTGTGGATGGGCCGCCTCCCCCACCTACTTCCGGTCCATTGGAAATCGAGAAGCCGACTCCCGAACCCGTTGTGAAACCACCTCCTAAGGGTGTTCTTCGAAGATCCTCTTACAATCCAAATGCTCGTGCCGCTCAACATTACAGTATTGTTGAGGATCTGGCACAAGCGCCATGTGCTATGTCTGCACTTGAGGTTCTTCAAAGTTTTCCTTCACAATGGAAGGCTTTACTATCTGCAATCGGTGGCATCGATCTCGCCGACTCGAGCCTTCTCACCTTCGATCTGGAGAATTTTACTCCCCGGCTTCCACATCAAATCGCTTTGGTCATTCAAGTCGGGATTAACGGTCTGAACATTCATAGGGCTGTCGTAGATGAGGGTGCATCTACCTGCGTTATGTCCTCCGCTTGCTGGAAGGCCATTGGCTCTCCAGCCTTATCGTCATCTCCCAATGCCCTTGAGGCATTTGATGGTCGGGAATCTAAACCCCTGGGTGTTCTCGAGAGTCTTGCGATCACATTACAGGGAAAAATTGTCAATGTAGAAGTAGAGGTGGTTGACGCTAAACTCAACTACAATATACTTCTTGGCCGCAGCTGGACCCATGCCATGCTCTGCGTACCGTCTACCGTATTTCGATTCATTAAGTTCCCTCACGAGGGCAAGATTGTCACGGTGGATCAGTTGTCATTTTTCACCTCTAGCTCTGAGAACAACGTGCCATACGTGGATCAAATTCTGAATCCCCCAGACAGTGTAGGACCTGGTCTCTTCAAAGACCCAGTCCTCATGGGCATCTTTCCCGCACCGCCACCGAATACCGCTCAAGTCAACATGTTGTCCAGGTCCGATGACCCCTGACTTATTCCTACACCTGAGCAGGTATATGAGTTTGGAGAATCCATGCCTTTAACGCCAGTAGAGATCAGCTACTGTGAGATTGTTGCCGCATCGGACCCTCCACCTCCTCAGCATGCTTCGATGAGCATGGCTCTCAACGTCTACTCGCAATCCCCCTGGCTTGGTCAGGCTGATTCGCCTGATCCTCTTAGAGAGACTTTTCCTTCAGATGAGGCTATCATTGAAACTATGTCTTTTGAGGAGCTGCCTTGGGGCGATGGACATCATCGCTCCTCGTTTATGCCCAGCTTGGGGGCAATGACTGATTTTCTGGAGCGTTATGCTACTCAGGTTCCTTCCCCTCCTCTTCAAACACCGATCTTAATGCACAAGGTATTTTTGGAAGGTAATCTGAGTAACATTACTCAAACTGTTCCAATCAACATCTCCGTTAAACCGGGGATTGTTGAGAATATTCATGTGGGTGTGACTTGTTCTCCCGAGGAGATTCAAGTCTATACTGAGCTTTTCAAAGAATTCAGAGATGTTTTCGCATGGTCTTATGAGGAAATGCCGGGAATTGATCCTAGTATTGTCGTGCACGAGATTCAAACCTATCCAGGTGCGAAACCCGTGCGCCAACGCTTACGTCCCATGCATCCTCGGAAAGCCGCCGCTATCAAGGCAGAAGTTGAAAAACTTCTGAACGCGGGTTTTATTTATCCCATCCCCCTTACAGAATGGGTGTCCAACATTGTTCCTGTCGATAAGAAGCAGGGTACAATTCGAGTCTGTGTAGATTATCGCGATATCAATCGCCCCTGTCCAAAGGATAATTATCCCACTCCGTTTATCGACCAAATCATCGACGAATGTGCCGGGAGTGAGATCTATTCCTTAATGGACGGTTTCTCAGGTTATAACCAAATCAATATTGCACCTGAGGATCAACATAAGACCACATTCATCTGTCCATGGGGCACTTTCGCGTACAAAAAACTCCCGTTCGGCTTAAAGAACGCTGGCGCCACGTTTCAGCGTGCGATGTCCTACGCTTTTCATGACATTCGCCATATCGTTCAGCCTTATCTGGACGACTTGCCAGCCCATTCGGGTAAGCGAGAGGACCATCCTGAGCATCTTCGCCAGATATTTCTTCGTTGCAGACGCTACAATATCAGGCTCAATCCTCATAAGTGCGTCTTCTGCGTTGATTCTGGCCGTCTCTTAGGCTTTATAGTCTCAAAAGACGGAATTCGCCTTGACCCTCTAAAGGTCGAGGCCATCATAAATCTCCCATCACCCTCCTCCCTGTATCAGTTACAGAGTCTGCAAGGGAAAGCGAATTTTCTTCGGCGCTTTATCCCGAATTATGCCGAGGTGGCCAAAGGATTCACTCGTTTGTTAAAGCAGAACGTTCCCTTTCACTGGGACGAAATTGCTCAGGCATCCTTTGAGAAGCTGAAGACATTGCTAGTCAATGCTCCATTGCTTCGTCCCCCGGACTACCACCGCGACTTCACTTTGTATCTAGCCGCCGCATTTAGCACCATTGCCATGGTCTTGGTGCAGGATGACGATGACGGTGATGAACATGTCGTTTATTACCTGTCACGGAACCTTCTCGACCCGGAAACGCGTTATGCACATGTCGAGAAGTTGGCCTTAGCACCAGTACACGCCGTACAACGCTTTCGCCATTACATCCTTTTGCGCACGATAACAGTGGTTTCAGACTGCAACCCTATGATGTATATTCTTTCCAGACAATCACTGGGGGGCAAGTACTCCAAATGGATTGTGATCCTGCAGGAGTTTGACTTGGAGTTCACCACTGCCAAGTCAACTAAATCACTGGTCTTCACGGATTTGATCTGTTCTCTCCCTACAGACTCTGTTCCCTCACACTCTGAAGACCATATGCCGGAAGAAACGCTTTTTCTCATCAGTACTCGTGATCCTTGGTACGGTGACATCATAGTGTATCTTCAGACCGTGACATTCCGGTCTGAGTTGGATAAAACTGCCCGCCGTCGGATTCGGCACCAGTCCCAACCCTACCGCATAGTAGGAGATACCTTATATCGCATCGGAGTAGATTCGGTGCTCCGGCGATGCCTAACCTTGGAAGAGGCTGAGAAAGTCTTAAATGACTGTCACAGTGGCGCCTATGGCAGACATATGTCCGGGTATGCTACTGCCCAGAAGATTCTGCGGGCAGGTTATTTCTGGCCTTCCATATTCAAGGATTGTATCACTGCAGTCCGAAAATGTCATCCATGCCAGATTTTTCAGCGCAAGATGCGCGCGCCGCCGTTGCCTTTGCATCCCGTTATTACCGTTGGCCCTTTCGCGAAATGGGGCGTGGATTTTATGACGTGTAACCCTCACTTGGCCGGGGGGCATGCGTATATCATTGTCGCCGTCGACTACTTCACTAAGTGGGCCGAGGCGATGCCTACACTAGCTGCTGACGGGAAAACGGCTGCTCAATTTATATTCAACCACGTTATTGCACGGTTCGGGGTTCCTCAAGCCATCGTCACTGATCACGGTACTCATTTCTGCGATTACATGATGGCGGAGCTGACTTCAACGTTGGGCTTGCGTCACGACAGCTCAACACCATTCTACCCTCAAGCGAATGGCCAGGTTGAAGCGGTGAACAAGGTTTTGGTCACTATGCTTCAGCGAAAAGTTGGGATTCATAAATCCAGTTGGCATCTCCAACTGTTCTCATCTCTCTGGGCATACCGAACATCTGCTAAGAGTGCGACCGGATTCACACCATTCCAATTGGTGTACGGTCTGGAAGCTACTCTGCCGGTTGAATGCGAGATTCCTTCGCTAAAATTAGCTATGGAGTTCTTACCGGATACTTTTGCTGAGGAAGAACGTCTTCTGTATCTCGAACGGTTGGATGAAACCCGTCGTCTAGCTGCTTTGATCATCGAAGCACAAAAGAAGAGGGTCAAAACTCATTTTGATCAATCTGTTTCTCCCCGTTCTTTCATCGAAGGAGACCTCGTCCTCCTGTACGATCAGGCACATGATAAGCTTGGAGCCGGTAAGCTCCAGCCTATGTGGCACGGGCCCTATATAGTAAAGCACGTTTTGAAAAATGGGGCCTACGAGCTTATAGATTACGAAGGAGTTCCGCTGGCGCAGCCCAGAAATGGGCTGTACCTTAAAAAATACTATGCCTAAAGTCATCTCTTGGTGTGGTGTGTGTACATAGGTGTGTGATTGTCATTTGTGTGCATAGTGTGGTGTGCTTTTTAAACATCTTTCTGCTGATCGGGCCTTCCTGGTTGTGCAGATGTCTATTCATCCATTTGTTGGTTTCGCGGATGGTGCCTCCCGCAGTACCAGGAATCTGTCTTCAGCAGCCTGGGTAATCTACGATCCTGCTGGTGAGTTGATTGACCTACAGGGAGTGTGTCTAGGACGTACCACGAACAACATCGCGGAATATAGTGCCGTGTTGGAATTATTAACCGAGACAGTAAACCTTGGTATCCGTGAATTGCTCGTGTATCTAGATTCACAACTTGTAGTGTTACAGCTGAACGGACACTATTCGGTAAGGAACCCGTCCATCTTACGTCTGTATTTGCGTATTCGATTACTGGAAAGGAATTTTGACTACATTACATATCATCATATACCCAGGCATTTGAATACATTAACAGATGCGGTAGCAAATTTGGTATTAGACAGACATTTGCGCAATTTATAAATCATCATCATATGTAAAGAAAGACTCATCCAGAAATAGATATGTATATATATATAGATATCGAAATGTTTACATAAGAGTGTGTCACATAAAACTCAAAAATATACATAATCGTCTTAGTACATCCGGAGACGGTATGTCTCTCAAAAAATAGGTGTGGTATAAACCCTAAAGACTAATCCGCATGGTGCTCATGATAGCACGTGACTGCACGCACTAAACGCCTCAGGATTCGGTGGACCCGACTCGAAACTCCCACCGTGTGGCGCTGGTATGCCATCGGTACGTCTGCCAGCCGGGCATAGTCCGGGATCCCGTGGGCAATACCCTCGAGGTTCTGGATCAGCTTCTCTCCTCCGGTGCCCTCTCCCTGAACCTCAGGGGCGAGTTGTGTCCTCCGGGAGATTGGAGACATCCCAGCTAGTCGCTCAGGTCCCACATCTGCATGCATAGATGATCGTGTTAGGACCAATGTGTATTAACAAAAAAAAAACATAAAACATAAAATGAAAATACGAGGTCTTACCCAGCTCCTTGTCCCAGTCGTCTCCTTCTGGTAGTGGGAGATCTGGGTCCCCGGTAAAGTCAGTTCCTGCATAGGGCTAGTCTTCCACGATAATCAGCTGGCGCCATAACCACCTAAAGAACTCCGGCCTCCAGGACATCTGTTGGCCACCTCCAGATCTGGGCATCAATGCTGCCCAGCGAGCCATTCTTGGCTCTCGTGGTATCGGATCTGCCACTGTGGCCCCTTGGCCCTGGAAGATTGGTAAGCGTTCCAGAATGAACGATACCAAGATGGAACCATAACCGAACTGTTTCAGTTTCCCCTGTTTGCATTTCGTGAGCTGCCTTTTCATATTGATTGTTACTGCTTCTGCCCAGTTAAACAGTAAGGGACCCATGCATTCTGAGGCCAGCAGGAGTTGGGCCTTTGTGGCCTCGTGCGGAGCCTGCGACCCAGCAGCCCGCGTGATGGTATGGAGAACCACTCTTAATGCCAGATCAGGGATAGTGTGGATATCCACTTTCTTGCTGCCTGATCCTGTTTGTGCCCCTCGGCACACCCGTTCCATCACTTCTTCCATCTTCTCCCCAGATGGTCTGCTTCCAGTCAATACAGGGATTGGACCTCTGCGGGACAATCCAGTGATGAAATAAACATCGGTGACCTCCAGTTCTAATAACTGGTCTCGTAACCTGAACACCTGTTCATGTTCGTCCCAGATACTGATTAAATACTGGAGGAGCTCGGGCTGAGCTCGTAAACATGGTGTGAGGAAGAACTTTTTCAGCCCACAGTTTCTAAGTGCATTCATACAAGCTTGGCTTTGCATGGCTTGTTCATCCTCTTCTTCGTGCTCTCGTTCTTTCCATTCAATTTCCATTTTGAGTGATTACCTGCATTCATATGGTCAAAAACCCTTAGTTAGATCTTTGATGAGCTTCAAATTCCATGCAATTTGGTCTAAATGTAGAAATTTTGGGCGGCTTTTTAGGTTCGGCCGCTGGCGCGGCTGTTTTGTGAACAGTCGCGCCACGTGGCGCGAGCCCTTTGTAAAAAAGAGCTCATTGGCGCGGGTCCGTGCCCGATACCCGCGCCAATGGGCGCAGCCCTAAAATTTTAAAAGTGGCCACACAGAACTGATTTTTAAGGGAAAGTTATTAAAAAATGAATGAAAATGAAGAGCAAAAGAGCGCCTCTTACCTGTGACAGACGAGAAGCTGAATGGTTAACTGGATTTGTCGCAATCACCGTCAGAAGTTTCTGCTCCAAAAGGACCACTGTTGCTTTCCACCAAGGTAAATAGTAAAAAGTAATTTTATTTTTACCAATTAGACATATTTATAACTTTTTCGACGTTAAATGAGTTTTAAAAGTTATTTTTATCAAATATTTGCATATGTTATGTCGAAAATGGATTTTACGCTTGCTTGGTATATGCAGCAGCAGGTTTTTTGCGACTTAAATGATGGAAACGAGTTGTATTTTATACTTTTTCGGACTCGGTAAATACACGAAAAAGTCACTCTGGAGTCATCTTTCAGCTCTTTTCTGACTCTCTAAATATGAAAAGATCGCCGAGGCCCTTGTCGTTTCGATCTCGTTAAAATGGACACGAATCGACATTCACCCAGCATAAGTTTAACCCTTTTTCGGGCTGGGATGGATTGATTACGAAAAAGGAATACCCTAGCCTATCGCGACTAGGAGGTTTTCCCGGATATTGTTTTCTACCTTTTCGGATCTGGGGAACTATTTACGAAAAGGGACCTATGGAGTTTTCTTTTCCGCTGTCTTTTCAAACTCTCTAAACATGAAAAGACGCTGAGTTCTTCCTTTGTCAGACTCGTTAAACCCTGATGACATCGGATCTAGTCGAAATGACGTTCTCCTCCTTCCTCCTTCCTAGGACTCGTTAAATGCACTAGGATGGATTCGCCCGAAGGGCGGACTTATATCACAAGCATATGCTATCCCCTTCAAGCTTGTTATCAAAAATAATTGGGGTACTCGCCAGAAATGGTGGGGGAAAATGGAACCATCATCGTTGTCGTCGGCAGTATGTCGCTCTTGAACATGGCACTTGTCTGCATTCGTGTCGGGGTGGGGACATCTCATCTCGTTTCTTCACTTTGCCTCCGTGGGTTTGGATAATCCCTTTTGACCTCTCATCTGCTCATTGCCTCGTCACCATGACCTCTGATCCGTTGATGTCAAATACTGCCAAGTCCACTATCGTGCCGTTTATATGTTCAAGAGAAGTTGGCCTCTGCAAATATCAACCTTCCTCTGTTTCTCATATGATCTTGATTCACAACAAAAACATCATGTTCCTTTGTCTCGTGTCGATGATGTGGGAAACATTATGGCCCACCTTCGATCAAGGTCACTTCCTGTCGACTTCAACTCATTATCCAGGAAGTTGGTCTAGAGACTCCTTATGGTACCTTGGAGCCTGCATGCCTCAATGGCAGGTTCGTCACATTCGACGTGAGGTTTACATCATCGACCTCCGATCGAGTGATTCTACGGGTGTTCGACGTCAACTCATTTATTCGCACGTCGTAGATTGTACCTATAGTACCTTGAGGACCATTGTCATTATTGGTGGTTCCTCTCGCGTCTGTTAACAGCTTTCATCATTGGCTGGTAATCAGACGATGTTCTTGCATGTTCGACTTCAGCTCACATATTCACATGCTTGAACTTGTACTTTGTTGGGTCGAGATGGAGCGCAAGACCCTGGATTGTGTCTGTTGTAATCCAGGTTGCGATTGTGGATTATTATCATTATGTACATGACTCACTGATTGGATGGCTGCGACCATACCTGAGTCTATTTGTTTGATCCTAGTTGGATGGCTGCGCCCATACCCTGGATCCGAATTATAGCATACTCTGTTTCGGATGGCTGCGTCCATACCACATATACGTCATGTACCTAAGATATCAGTTGTATCTTTCTGCGCAGGTTTTCCAACGGTGGGCCTTCAGTTGAACATGTTCTCGTAAAGCATTTCACCCCTCTCTCTCTCAGGCCTCATACTTTAGGGGGCATCTGTTACACAGTAATTTGTCACCGTCCCTACCATTCCCCGTCCCGCACAATGGAGGACCCATTTCGTGACCTGTGAACATTGTCATGCCTTGAAAACATCATCAATGCATTCCTCTAAGCATGAGCTTCATTTCCCCTTGAGACATCTCCTTGCAAAAATCATGAAAAACATCCCTTTTTGCATTGGCGCGGGCAGGCAGTTCAGTACTCGCGCCAATGGGGAAAATCCTGCAAAGAGGTCGCGCCAACTGGCGCTCTGTCATAGAGCAGTAGTCACGCCACCCAATTTAGGGATTGTTTTTTAAATAAAGATGGCGGAAGTTGAGTTCCAACAAACTCACAAACCATTGCCTATCTTGAGTTGGGAGGTTTGGCTGCGGGAGTTCTATGGAAGGGAAGTAGTTTTGCCACCTCCTATGGAACCTTCCTTGTTGATAGGGCCAATCCCATAATAATAGGGATCCAAAATCCCTCCTTCCCCATCTATAAAAGCCTGCTCAATCCCATGGCAAGCTAGTCTTGAAGTGCCTAAGCTTTGAATCTCCATATTCCCAAGAGCCTTTGTGCTGTAAAGAGCCCTCTTTTTCCCTTAAGGCCGACTCAAGTAAGGAGACTATTGTCGAGAGACTCTGGAGAGGTTTTCCCTTTCCCTGGCAAGCTTTGCGAGACGTGAACGACTGGAGACCCATCCGAAGGAGACCACGACGTCAGAACTTGGTTGTAATCTCTCTTCGTTTATTATTTAATAGATGATTATGATTATGGTTCCACTCTGTTTTCCATTATGTTAACATGAGTAATATCCTTTCTGACTGATGTTTAGTTATGTATGCCGGATTTTATGCTTGTATCTGTTTGTTTCTTCCATGTGCAGGTGTTCATCCGCGGAGATCATGGAGGGATTGTGATCTGCCGAGGCTGAGGAACGGGGACGCTTCTTCTTCAGGTCATAGCATTGGAATCCAGGTAGGCTTCTATCTCTAGTCTTTTCATTCGTAACTAGGAACTTGCATCGTAGCATTGTTTGATTGTTGCTAGACCCCTGCTGGGCTAGTAGGGATCGCCTCTGTCCGCAGAGGGGATTTACCTCCTCAACACCCTCCCATTGTTATTCCTGCACCACATTCAACAGGAATCATGGAAATATTTGCACCTCTAGTCCTACCTAGGCAACTTGCACCCTTGCCACAAGGCTATGGCCATAGAATCCATCTCTTTGATGAGAATTCTGAAATTAGTGCAAAATAACACTTATTCAAAGTCATTGATTTCATTGACTTGGAAGAGATAGATGTTGATGATGCCAAGATGAGAATCATTTTCCAAATATTTTCTGGAGATGTAAAAACCTGGTTTCAATCTTTGAATGCATATTCTATAGGAAATCTGGAGAAGTTGACTCATGCATTCATAGCCCGATGGGAAGTGAAGAAGAATCCATTGCAGATTCTTTTTGAGCATGAAAACCTAAAGAGGAATCCAAATGAATCAGTTCAGGATTTTATTTCTCGTTTCAACCGAGTGTATAAATCAATTCCAAATGAAATCAAACCTCCTCCAGGTTTGGCTCTCTTGCACTATATGGATGCCTTTGTTCTAGATATGGCATGCCAGCTCTGAGAGAGAAGTCCCACAACCCTAGAAGATATGCAAAGAAATGTAGTCAGTGTGGAAGCAAACTTGTCAATTAAAAAGTCAAAGGCAAATGCTGAGAGAAAGGTAACAATCAAAGAAGAAACATCCACATATTCTGAGGTAAAATTGGATACTTTGATTAGGATAGTGGAAATAATGGTTGACAGAATTTACATCATAGAAAGACAACCAGAAACACATGTTAGGAATCCTAATTTTTGAGGTCAGCAACAACAACCTCAATTTAGGATCAAACAAAGAGAACAAAGGGCTCTTGAGCAACCATCACAACAACAGATTCAGACACCTTTGCAGCAAAATTATGCTCAAGGGGTTGAAGAAGAAGATTATCTTGTGGAGGAAAATCATTTCTTTATAGTAGGTGGACAACCTATATTATTAATGAAGGATGAAGAATATGTTGATAAAACAAATTTTCCTAAAGATGAAGATTGCATACTTGCAAATGATCATGAGTTGGAGGTTCAGTCCGATGATTATCAACAGGGTTATCTAAATGCACTCAGCTCATAGTAGAGGCAATATTCATTGAGAAGTATAGATGTTCATTTCACACCTATTCAAAAGAGGGAATCCCAAAAAAAATATACTCAGCCTAAGCAAAATCCTCAAGGTAATCAGAACAAAGGAAAGGAGCCTGCAGCTGCAAATCAGATCAAGATCAATCAAGCATCTACAAGCACACCAAACATAGAAAAATAGATTCAGAAGAAGGAAACTACATGAAAGGACCAACTTGACAAGAAAGACATCACCATTAAAGAGGTAGATAAGAAATCCAATATTTTTATCTTATAAAATGAAATCTCTAAGTTAAAAGTCTAATGATCCCTTTAACTGAGCTTGTAAAAAAAAATCAATATAAATCTCACATGGCCAAAATACTAAAATTAGATCCTTTGTCTGATATGGTAAATGTTGAAGATGACGAACCTGAATGTAGAAATTAGCTGAATAAATCACTTATTCACTGAAGATTAACCTGGTCATATATCAATTTCGAATTGCATACATAACACATAACCTTCTTCTACAATTAATTGTCACATGCGGAAATAACAGAAGCAATCTCACATCAAATCAATCACACATTAACTCAGTATGTATGGGGAAAGCCTATAGCTGAAAAACCCGCAGCTATTGTGTATATTATAATGGAGAAATCAAGTAACCAAACAAGTACAATACTCCTCACAAGTACTCAGTACTCTCTCATGAAGTTACTCACAATCTGACTCAGTTTTGAACAAGTCTGAGGTTCAAAACTCCCCGCCAATTGCCTTACCTCTATTGCGCAATCATGGCCTGTATATGAAGAGGTTCAAGGTTCGAATCCCCTTCCCTTGATTGCGTAATTGTCATGGACAATTCCTCCAAGTGTAATGCAAATCTCATGCAAAACAAATCTACCAACTGATAGCTTTACTCACCCTTTCATCTACCTCTTCCCCTGGTCTCCACTGAACTGATCATGCACTGTAGTGAACTGAAGTGTTCTTGAGTTGACTAATGAGTTAATATTTAGTAAATTAAATATTATTTAATTTACTCCACTCATATCTAGTTGATTAGTTAGTTAACTAATCCCAACTAGTTCAACTAAAACAAACGAACACAACTCCACTATCTGTCCCGTTAACTCCTCCAAAACTCCTGCCACTGAAGTCTAACTGAAGCCAACCATGCAAGATGCCATCAAACCCTAGGAACCACGTGATTCCTTGTGTCAGTTGCATGAGCCACCTCCATGACTCAAACTGAAGTGCGCCAAGAGAGTAAACTGCTATTTATAGTCAAAATATTATTAAGGGTAAATAATATTTGACTTCCATATTTTTAGGAGATCAGTCTAAAAATAGCCTGGGTCCTAAAAATAAGGGTCTCATCTATTTTTTACCGACATGTCGCATACTTTAAGAATCTCCAAGTAGAATTCCCAAATTATGCTCCGTATGTCTAAAAATAGACATAGTCTAAAAATAGACTTTGCGCCAGAATTTGCCTGCGGGCCCACTTAGTGAAGGCGACTTCATTTCACTAAGCTCCATCATCTTGCTGCATTCTCAACACTCCCTCTCGGCAAGATATGGATTATCTGCAATCCCTATCCACTGCCCTGCAGTAGATTCATTTTGCTCTGGTGGCGCTCGTCGGGATGTGACATCACGATCCTCCCCGTCAGGAACATATGTAAACATCATGATCCTCGGCGAACACGATCTACGATGTGATGATACGATGCTGAAGGCTCTTCTTTGTCTCAACTCATCCTCCCATCGTACCTTGAACCATATCTAGATGTGCCTCGATATAGCGCAATACGGCTTAACCATAGCTTGCGAAAGCTGGTTAACTGCATAGCATATATCGGGTCGAGTATTGACCAGATACATCAACGACCCCACCAACTGTCGATAGACAGTGGCATCCATTACCTCCTCCGAAGTAGCATCTCCCTTCCTCCATCCTCCAGGAAGAGGGGTATCAACAGGCTTGCAGCCCTGCATGTTGAACCTCTCCAGAATCTCCCGAGCATACTTGCCCTGAGAAACAAACAGTCCTCCACTGCGCTGCCAAATCTCCAATCCCAGGAAATAATGAAGGATGCCTAGGTCCTTCATCTCAAACTCTCGTGCAAGATCCTCCTTGCATGAAAGTATCAACTGCTCGTCGCCAGTCAAAATCAGATCATCTACATACAGTATGATGATCAACAGCTTCCCCTCCACCACAATCTGGTACAGGTTTGGATCCGCCTCACTCTTGGAGAATCCAAGCCCTGTGAAGTAGCTGTCTATCCGAGTGTACCAAGCACGAGGTGCTTGCTTCAGCCCGTACAGTGCTCTCTTGAGTCGGCACACATGCGACTCACTGCTGAAGATCTCAAAACCTTCAGGCTGCTCAATGTACACCTCTTCCTCAATAACTCCATTGAGGAACGCAGTCTTCACATCCATCCGATGAATGTGCCACCCCATCTGCGCTGAGAGAGCAAGGATCGTCCGTATGGAAGAGTACCTTGCGACAGGTGCAAAAGTCTCCTCATAGTCAATCCCCTCGATCTGTGAAAAGCCACGGGCGAAAAATCTCGCCTTGTACTTCTCCACACTCCCGTCAGTCGCCTGCTTCACCTTGTAGATCCATCGCGAACCCACCACTGATTTCCCCACCGGTCTTGGGACAATCTCCCATGCACTGTTCCTGACGATCGAATCATATTCTTCGATCATGGCATCAACCCATGCGGGTTCCTCCACGGCTTCCTCAAAAGAGGATGGCTCCGTCACAACACATTGACTCACAAGAGCCATGTATCCAGTGTACCGATCCGGTGACTGCCTCTGTCTGCGCTGTGCTGTAGGTGGTCCTACAACCTTCTCTGCATCTCGAGCCAGTCGCTCAGCTTCTGTAGTGCGCATGCGCCCTCTGATGGTTGGCGCTGCACGGGTGGTTTCTTCCACCTCCTGAACTTCCTCTTGTGGCTGATCCACATCCGGAAGCTCCTCCTTAGGAACTAACAGCTCCTCATCTGCATGCAAGTGTAGCTCCCTCTCAAGCGAACATTGCATGGCTTTCTCCTCCTGAAACTTGATATCCCGTCGCACAACAGTCTTTCGACTGTCTGACAAATACACCCGATAGTTGTGAGGTGTATCAGTGTACCCCACAAATATTCCAACCTCTGCGGTCGGATCCAGCTTCCTTCTCGCATCCTTCATCACATGCATGTAGACAGGAGAACCAAAAATCCACAAATGGGAAATATCAGGCCTCTTGCCAGAATAAGCCTCCTCTGGTGTACTCATGCCAAGAACCTTGTGAGGACAACGGTTCTGCACATACACTGCTGTATTGCATGCCTCAGCCCACAAGTGAAGGGGTAGGCCCCGATCATGCAACATCGCCCGTGCAGCACCCACGATCGTTCTGTTCTTCCGCTCAGCCACCCCGTTCTGCTGTGGGTTATGGGGTGCGATGAGCTCTCTCCGAATCCCTTCTGCGCTGCAGAACTCCTTGAATTCAGCCGAGATGAATTCACCACCGTTATCACTCCTTAGAGCAATCACCTTCTTCCCCTACTCCTTCTCGACCAGTGCTTTAAACTCACAGAACTTCGCGAATGTATCGCTCTTCTTCTGCATGAAGAAGATCCAGCACTTTCGAGAGAAATCATCAACAAAGATCACATAATACTTGTGCTTTGCTGTCGAAGCAACCGAGAAAGGACCACACACGTCTGTGTGAACTCTCTCAAGGATCGTCGTGGCGCGACTATCCTTCTCGTGAAAGGTGGCTTTCACATACTTCCCTAAAGTACACCCCTTGCACTGATCTGATTGCGCAAGGGTGCCCTTAGGAAGTCCAGTAGAAATCTGCTGCAGAATCTTCAAAGCTCCATGGTGAAGATGGCCCAATCTCCTGTGCCATAGTTCGCTCTCATCATCCCGGCTCACCACATCTCCAGCCTTGCATGCCATAGCTGCGCAGTCATCTACCTGTAACTGATAAAGGTTCTGAGTTCGAACCCCTATCTTCCGGGTCTCTCCAGTATTCTTACTGCGCAGGAAGGCTTTCCCTTCGCTGAAGACCACATCATAACCCTTATCCTCCAACATCGCTACTGAAATCAGGTTCTTCTTCAATCCAGGTACATGCATGACATCCTTTAAGACAAAGGGTTTACCAGACTCCCTCTGAAAGGATACGGTACCGATACCAGTCGCACTGTATCTACCGTCATCGCCCATCTCGGTGTGCATACCCAAATCCTTGTCCTCCAGATCTGAGAACAACTCCCGATCTCCCGTCATATGAAATGACGCACCGCTGTCCAAGAACCACACCGATCCCATCACACTTGAAACCAAGCATGCAATCAGTGAAAAGTCAAGCTCGAACTGTGAAGCCAAAGCTTCTCCATCTGCAGATCTTCCCGCTTGCTTGTTCTTTTTCTTCTTTGGACAATTGGTAGCATAATGTCCGTGATCATGGTAGTGAAAACACTTCACTTTCGCCATATCCTGCTTCTTGCCCTTAGCACCAGAATGAGAGGTTTTCTTACCCTTCCCCTTCTTTGCTTTGGACACCAAAGCGCAGTTTTCTTCATCAGCTCCCTTTGATGAAGATCCATCACGAGTAGTCCTCCTTATCTCCTCCTGCATGAGATCCGCCCAAAGGCGCTCCCATCCTGGAAGCTTCTCTCGACCATTGACACTATCTTGACATGAGTGCCAAGCCTTCGGAAGACCAAGGAGAGCCAGGTCGACCATGTCCTCATCTTCGACAGTCACCCCCACACTTCCCAGCTCATCTCTGCACTGAGTGAACTTCGTGAGGTATTTGGCGATACTGTCGCCCTTCTCCATCTTGATGTTCCTGAGCTTATCTTTGAGCGCCAGCTTCCTTTGGTCACTCTTACTCTGGAATAGATCCGTAAAAGCTTTCCACATTAAATATGGAGTAGCCTTTCCATGCAGGCTGGATACAATATGATCCTTGACGCCCTCCAACAGGATCCTTCGACATTTCGCGATCTTCTTTTGCCATGCATCGACCAAAGCTGCATTAGTGGGCTTTGGGACATCCGCATCCACGAACTCCTTCAGACCATTATCTTCTAACACTGCTTCCATGCGATCCTTCCATGCAACATAGTTCGAACTGCCTTCAAGAGCATATTCGAGTCGCAAACCATTGAAAGAAGACATCTTTCAACACGGGCACCAAGAAGAACAACCTTCTGCAAAATTCGAATTCCAAACTCCAAGCTCTATCGCTTCCGATCTACACTTGAAAACAAATTATTTCCAAATCAGAGATTGACTGCAAGGGCATTCACCAGATCTTTCACCTTACAAAGAAGGATGAATATTCCTGAGGCTACCTGGCCCGCATGCAGACTCTGTCCGAGGAAATAAGTTTGCAATCACCGTAATAGATCTCGACAATTAATCTCGCTCCGATACCATGTAGAAATTAGCCGAATAAATCACTTATTCACTGAAGATTAACCTGGTCATATATCAATTTCGAATTGCATACATAACACATAACCTTCTTCTACAATTAATTGTCACATGCGGAAATAACAGAAGCAATCTCACATCAATTCAATCACACATTAACTCCGTATGTATGGGGAAAGCCTATAGCTGAAAACCCCGCAGCTATTGTGTATATTATAATGGAGAAATCAAGTAACCAAACAAGTACAATACTCCTCACAAGTACTCAGTACTTTCTCATGAAGTTACTCACAATCTAGCTTGGTTTTGAACAAGTCTCGGGTTCAAAACACACCACTAACTGCCTTGCCTCTATTGCGCAATCATGGCCTGTATATGAAGAGGTTCAAGGTTCGAATCCCCTTCCCTTGATTGCGTAATTGTCATGGACAATTCTTCCAAGTGTAATGCAAATCTCATGCAAAACAAATCTACTAACTGATAGCTTTACTCACCCTTTCATCTACCTCTTCCACTGGTCTCCACTGAACTGATCATGCACTGTAGTGAACTGAAGTGTTCTTGAGTTGACTAATGAGTTAACATTTAGTAAATTAAATATTATTTAATTTACTCCACTCATATCTAGTTGATTAGTTAGTTAACTAATCCCAACTAGTTCAACTAAAACAAACAGAACACAACTCCACTACTTGTCCCGTTAACTCCTCCAAAACTCCTGCCACTGAAGCCAACCATGCAAGATGTCATCAAACCCTAGGAACCACGTGATTCCTTGTGTCAGTTGCATGAGCCACCTCCATGACTCAAACTGAAGTGCGCCAAGAGAGTAAACTGCTGTTTATAGTCAAAAAATTATTAAGGGTAAATAATATTTGACTTCCATATTTTTAGGAGATCAGTCTAAAAATAGCCTGGGTCCTAAAAATAAGGGTCTCATCTATTTTTACCGACATGTCGCATACTTTAATAATCTCCAAGTAGAATTCCCAAATTATGCTCTGTATGTCTAAAAATAGACTCATTTTTGGTCCAACTGTAGATGGTCAGCTAGAGGATAGTGAAGTTCCCCCATTTTATCTGAGTCTCAGAATTCATCAGTGTATACTTCACAATGCCATGCCTGACTCCGGAGCTTCCCATAATCTAATGCTGATGGCCATTATGGAAAAACTGGGCTTGGATATAACTCATCCTTACCATGATCTATATTCCTTTGATTCTGGTAGAGTACATTGTCTTGGTATCATAAATGATTTCGTAGTTTCCCTTGAGAAAATCCTAGAAAAAAGTGTCTTGATGGATGTGGTGGTAGTTGATATACCGCCATGGTTTGGCATGTTACTATCAAGATCTTGGGGAGCGAAGTTAAGAGGTACTTTGCAATTGTATTTCTCTTATGCCACCATCCCAGTTTTCGAATAATTGAGGAAGTTGTCCTAGGAAACAAAGATGAAATACATGATTACCAACAAAGAGAAACCCAAAAATCATCCTATTAATGTTGTACATAAAAATCTTGAATCATTTATTTTGTTTAATGATAGTGGTTTGAATGATGTAGATAGTGAGCTCATAGAAGTAGAAGAAATTCCAGAAATTTCCAATAGTGTCAGAGCTGTTTTATATGAGGAAATAGGCAATCAGCCTAGTTCTTTAGAGAATTCATTAGATAAGTCAAAAAAAGGTTCAGAACAGATTGAATAAATGGCCTGAAAATATGAGGCAAAGCAGAATGAATAATTCCAACATCTAGATGATGAGAATGGTCTTTGGACCATGGATTTCGATGGTGCCTTAGGGAAATATGGGGCAGGCATCAGAATTTGGATCCGTAGTCCTCTTCATCAATCAGGTAAAGTTCCAAAAAGTGTAATATTATGTTCATATAAGTTGGCTTTCGATTGTTCTAATAATGAGGCTGAGTACGAGGCATTGATCACTGGCCTTAAAATATTGAGAAATTTGGGTGCAAAAAGAATTTCTATTTATAGCGACTCCGAGCTTGTGATTAAACAGGTAAAAATGGAATACCAAGCTAAGCATCCACAAATGAGATCATATGGAAATGATGTGCTTGATATCCTAAAGATGTTTCCTCAATATACATTGTCAGTAGTATCGAGAAGTCAGAATCTTATGGAAGATTCACTTGCTACAACAACAAGTAATTTTAAGATTCCCATATATTCTAATAGGAAATTTGAAATTCATGTCAAACATTGACCAACTGTCCCTAACAACTTGAGGTATTGGAAAGTGTTTTGGGATGACAAACAGGTGAATAATTTTTTGCAAAATGAAGGTTAATTTGAGAATTCCTTTATTGATGAAGTTTATGATAAATATGATAAAGTCGTCGAGGCCACTCAGGTTGATGTATTATAGTTGAAGGATAACAACATTCCAAGGGGTATTGTACCTTTGGAATAATTGTTTGATCAAGATGATGTTGCTAGAAAAGATGACCATGGTTCCTACTCAGAAATTTGTCGAGGATGTGAACATCGGAACAACATACAATCCCAAGAATCAACCCAATTTTGTTGCCTTCGATAGAGAAAGAGGTGAACAGAATTTTCAAAGCTGGTATCATTGTTCCCATCGGATTTTCTGATTGGATGTCAAATTTGGTTCCGGTAAGGAAGAAAACTGGAGAAATTTGGCTTTGCATTGATTTTAGAAACTTAAATAAGGTGTCTCTAAAGGATAATGATCCCCTTCCCAAGATGGACCATATGTTACAGAGGGTGGTTGGGGCTTCCCGAATGTCACTTCTTAATGGATATTCGGGATACAATCAGATTTTAGTGCGCAAGGATGATCAAGACAAGACTGCTTTCACGACACCTTGGGGCACATTCAAGTATGCTAAAATTCCATTCGGGTTCAAGAATGCAGGGGCCACCTTTCAACGGGCGATGGACATAGCATTTTCAAATGAAAATGATGTTTTATTAGTTGTGTATCTTGATGATTTGATAGTTTTCTCTCGTTCTGATGACAAGAATTTTTATCATTTGAGAATTGTATTTCAGAAATGCAGGAAATTTGGGATTTCACTTAATCCCAAAAAAAGTATTTTTTCCATGGAGGAGGGCAAGCTTCTTGGTCATATCATCTCCAAAGACGGTATCCAGATTGATCCTTCTCGGATTTAGGCTATTCAACAAATTTATTTTCCACGCAACAAGAAATATATGCAAGCTTTCAATGGTAAGATGAACTTCTTGAGAAGAGTCATTCCAAATATTGCCGAACATCTTCGAGAAATGACCAACATGATAAAGAATGAAAATGAGGTAAAGTGGTATGAGGATGCCAAATTTTTTTTAATTTAGTGAAATTTTCCTTAACTATAGCTCCTATTTTGATCAACCCCGATTACTCCATTGATCTCATCATATTTTAATTTGCCTCTGAACATATCTTGGCTGCAGTTTTGATGCAAAATAAGGATAAGACCGAGCATCCCATTGAATTGTTCAATTGTACTATCAGGGATGCAACCCTTAGATATAACATAATTAAGAAGCAATCCTTGGCCATGGTAAAGTCATTGAAGGACTTCTGAGTGTATATCCTTCATTCACATATTCTAACCTATGTCCCCAATGCAACAGTGAAGGATGTCCTAGTGCAGATTGATCCAGAAGGGAAAAGAGGGAAGTGGATAACAACTATGTTAGAGTACGAACTCAATATCAAGCATACAAAGCTGATAAAAGGCCAGGGATTAGCCAAGATCATGCCTGAATCAAATTTACATGCACTTGATATCAACCTGATTTATGTTTTGTCTGATGAAGAAGGTGATAGCGCTCTCATGAATGTATCTGATATTTTTCTCTCATCTCCTTGGTATTCCGACATTATATATGTTCTTCAAAAACTAGGCATGTCTAAAAATAAGGGTAGGTCATTAAAGTTGAAGGCTTCCAAATACTGCATTTTGGACAACACTTTATATTGGAAAGAACCGGGAGGTATCTTACTAAAATGTTTAGTAGAAGATGAAGGCAAGGAGGTAATGAATGATTTCCATAAGGGATATTTTGGAGGTCACTTGTTTTATAAAACCACAAAAAATAAGGTGTTGAGGGCTGGATATTATTGGCCTAATCTTTTTTCAGATTAATATAAAATAGTGACGAGCTGCCACGAGTGTCAGATATTTCAAGGTAAAAGGAATCTTCTCCTGCTGCCTTTGTAGCCTATTTCCTTGCAAATTCCGTTTCAACAGTGGGGCCTTGAATTTATCAGATAAATTCACCCTGCATCCTCTGCCCAACATAAATGGATCTTAACAACTACCAAATTTTTCACCAAATGGTTCGAAGTGATCGCAACAAGGAAAGCTACAAATTTAGTTATAATTCACTTTTTGGAGACTATCATTTTGTCTCGTTTTGGCTATCCTCATAATATCATTACAAATAATGTGAGTACATTCAAGTCGAAGAAAATGGTTGAGTTTTGTGACACATACAACATCAAATTGGGGCACTCAACCGCATATTATCCACAAGGTATTGGATTGGGAGAATCTTCTAATAGATATTTGATAAATATTATAAACAAGATGTTGGAGGAAAACAATAAGAACTGGCATAAGAAGTTTGTTAATGCTTTATGGGTGGATAGGGTGAGTAGTAAGAAGTCTATAGGAATGTCTCCTTTTCAGTTGGTATATTGAGTAGATACTATTTTTCCTACATCACTTGCAGTCCCGGTTATGAAGTTGTTACAAGAAGCACATAGTGAATAGAATGATGTACATCACTGGATCAATCAGATGATCCATCTTCAACAAACAAGAGATGAGGTCTTTCAGAACACCTCAAAGCTTCATGAAAGGATAAATAAGGTATATGACCACAAGACAAAGGAATATGATTTCAATATTGAAGATGTGGTCCTCCGTTGGGATGCTGGAAATGAGGAAAAAGGGAAGCACGGTAAATTTGAGAACCTATGGAAAGGACCATACAAGATTTCAACCTCTTGCGGACATCATGCTTTCCTATTGGAAGAAATGAATGGAGAAGATTGCTTAGGAGGACTAGTCAATGGTAGGCTCCTTAAGCATTACCTTTTCTGATGCAGATTTCTGAAAATTTCCCAATTCCATTGTACATATCAATTTAATTTTGCTGAAAAGTGTGAAGCGTAGAATCACCGAAGCTTGGAGCCCGAGGTGAAGGCCATAAAGTTCCATTGGTTTGCTGCTAGTTCAAAATTTTAGTCAAAGTCAAGTCAGTCTAGTTTTGATTCAGTTTATTATGTCAAAGTTTCAGTATTCTGTCTGGTTTTAGCTTTTGACTCCATGCCCAATGGTTAAGCTACTTGGTCTACGGTGTTCTTGACACTTTCAAGGAGCTGCCATCCCCAACTGGAGCCAATGTTAGTGTTAGTCGTTGCATCCAGTCACCAGTGATAAAATGGACTCTTATCATTTCTTTTTAGGGTCCCAAAGTCATTTTTTGTCATTTCACTAAATCTTCAAGCAAAAAATTGGTCACCTGGCATAAGGTCTAGGACTATTTACACTCTTTCCAAAATTTTAAATTGTTGGTCCATGTCATCACTTAGCTGAGTGTTTCATCGTTCAGAGATTGTCATCATCATTTAAATCATCTCCATCATGATTCCATTCAGTTAAGAGTCTCCATTAGGTCATTAGGGTTTCAAGGTCACCAAAATGCCATTTCATGCATAAAATCCAGCAATTGGAGGAGTGGTAATAGGCAAGTATTTTCAATAAATTTTGATTTCAAATGTAATTTATGTTTTTATATGTAATTATGTTTCTAAGGGTCCAAAGTTGCAAAAGGATCCTCAAGTTGAAAAGACTAAAAGAAAAGATGAATTGGTGAGGTGGACCATCCTACCTCACTAATTACTAAGACATCAAAAGCAATTCACAAAGGCCTATGGAGGATCTCAATTAAACTCATTTTTACTCTACATGTCTTTAAATCCCCTTGACATCACTATGAAAATTAAGAGAGGGTGAAATTTGTGAGAAAGGGAGGGCTTTTTCTGCATTTTCAGAGAGTTGCGACCCTTTTGCGACCCATCTACCATGTGCGACCTTTTCGTGACCTTTCTACCAGAAGAAACCCTTCTGCTGTGCGCGACCCTTTCGTGACCCTTCTGTGCCCCTTTCGTGACTTTTCTGCAGAATTTCCAGGGGTTTGAAATGAAGATATTCTTCATGGTTTTAGGACGAAATTCAAAGTTTTCTTAGCTTTTGAAGATTTTTCAAAGATCCATTAAGCTTCTACAAATGGTAAGTGATCATCCACACCATCTTTTCAAGAAATTTCATCAAGGATAAAGTGGTTTCTTCTCAGGGTTTTCTATAGCAATTTTTTCAGCAGTTTTCGTTCTCCATTGTTTTAGTGAATGAAACCTAGCTTTTAATGTCTTACACTATCACTTATCCTCCATGAAGCTCTAATTTGACATTTCCTATAATTCACTACTCATTAACCACTAATTTCGTCAAACCCTAGTCTTCCACTATGTTTTCATTGCAAGAGATAAAAAACTCCTCACTTCCCCATATTCGTCTCATGAAATATACTTATTGTTTTAACGATCATACTTAGCCCTCCTTCCTCAAACCTTTGATGAAACTCCCATATCATTATTATACTCAGATTTACTTTCAAATCAATGTGTCCTTATCATTCAAACACTAAAATCTATCTTTTCCATCAAGATCATCTGGCTAGGTTACTATCCTTCAACAAATTTCATGGAGAGTGAAAGAGAGGGTAAAAAGAAAGTGCACAAGGGAGGATATCATTCAAGATTTGAGCCAAGAAGTCTGAGTGAAATCAATGCTTCTCCATTTTTTAAAATATGTTTTATAAATGTTAGTTATATGAAGTTTTGTGAGATGATCACAGAGGATGGCTCTTATGATCCTTTGACCAGCTTCTTTGACCAAAATTTTCACATAGACAGAGTTTTCATAGTAGGTGTAGAGTTCAGTGTTTGAGCAAAAACGATTTCTTGAGACACAAGTATTCCAAATCATGGTGAAAACTAGTTCAAGGGCATGGAATTACAACTTAATGACTATAAAATGTTCATAAAACCTAACATCAGAGATGATCCTGAGCATGTTTGTCCTTTCAGATTTCTCCTTAACATGTATGGCCCTTTAATGAAGCCCATTATGAAATATTTTACGTGTGAAGGGAGATTTTCCAGATTATACAGGTATCATGTTAGGTGGTGCATGCACTTCGCCTCTACAAGAACAATTAATTTGTATAACTTTATGTTTATAAGTGTGGTGAAGCTGTTTGAAAAGATTAAGATGAGGGAAAATCACCTAGAAAACCTTCTTGGATAAACTAAATATTGATCCTAGTATCATTCCCACTGTTTCTCCTAGCAAAAAAACACCATCAGGGTCAATGTCTACATAGCCAATGGAGCTTGGCTCATCAAGAAAACAAGCTGAGGTGTCAACAGAGGCTTAGGCCTGAGGTTACTCTCACCTATCAGAGAGTCAAGAGGCTTGTGTTTTCTCCTCAGAAAGAGGAAGGGGCCAAGCTTATTTTATTGCAGGGATCACCATTAGCACTGCATGAGACATCCATGCATGATGAGGAGGAACATGATTTGTTTGACTTGGAGGATCATGATGACCAGGAAAAATTGTAGAGGAAAATAAAATACAAGGATGATCATATCAAAGCGCTCCAAGATAACTTAGCAAGGGCTCCATTTATCATTTCATTTTTTGCGTAGGAAAACAGTCAATTGAAGGAAAATCAATTGATTTTGGAGAAGAAGTTGTTTGAGGGGAATAAAAATGAAAAGGGAAAAACAGTGACTAAACATGACTAACATGAACACTAAGTGAAGAGGAAGATGCCAAGAATTATGAGTCTCAATTAAGCACTGCAAAAAGAGAAAGAACAAAACCCTACAGATGAGCAACTCACCTTTGAGGAGAGGATGGCTAAAGAGATCAATGAGGACAAGGAATTTTGGCTTGAGAAGGTAAAAATTCACTTGGAAAAGGTCTTGGAGAATGAAAACAGGGATAAAAATATTCACAAACACATGGTTTCCCTCTACCAAACAACAAATCAAATTTCACAATTCAAAATTGAGAAATTGAAAAGAAAACTGCAAGAAATTCAAGACAAGAAAAGGGAGTCAAGAAAAAGGGGTTGAGTGAAATTGGTGGCTAAAACATCCTTGTATTTTTATCCTATCATCCATAGAATTCAAGGAACAAATTCTGAAAGTTTTGAAGGAGTTTGAAATTTTTTTGAAACTTTGCAGAAAATGAGACACAGAAGCATTGTGCAGAGGCACGGCCCTTTTTCCCTAGGCATCCAAATGAGCTATTTTATACATGGATAGATAGATAATGATGAATAAATTCCAAATATAAACTGGTTTTTTCATGAAAACTTCTCATTTTGATTAAAAAACTCAGAAAACCTCATCATTTTCATGGTTTTACCACTAAATATGGACTGGCAAGGTGCTTCTGAATGACGTTGAAAAAAATCAAGTTTTGGAGACCTTCCCGTGGGTATTTTTTGGAACTTGATAGCTCATTGGAAAGTAGACAAGTGGGGATACTTGACCCAACTTTCATAATTCAGTTTGGACTTCTAAAATTCAGCCAAAATCAGTTCTCAACTGGCGCGACCCTTCTGCTAAAATTCTTGTTTTGGTGCGTGCTGGTGCGACCTTTCCGTTGGCTGGTGCGACCCATTTGGTCTATAAAAATTTTGAGCTCTGAATGATAGAAAATTCGATATCTTGTAATCAATTTAGTTTATTTTAAGCTTCTTAGTTCGTTTTTGCCTCACTTTATGAGGAAATTTGTAATTAATGAGTAGATCAACTCTCCTAAACTTTGTCTAAAATCATGGAAATTGTTTCAACTATTCTAGTCTTTAGGTGAGGACTCATCAAAGGCATTTATGATGAGCCTTGAATAGTATTTGTGACCTGATGATCTGTCATATGTTGCATTTTCCTATATGAGATAGTTTGTAATCATTTCCAATGGTTGGATGTTGTGGAATTTAACATAATTTGCAGCTATTGTAGTGGGATTCATGTGGTATGTGTTTTATTAGTGTTCCTTCTTTTGATATCATATGTTTGAATGTATTTTTCCTTCCATCTTCATTTCCATGTCTTATGTGATTGATTTCTAAGTTTGATAAGAAAAATTCATTGATTCAATGCTCTGTTTTGGAGAAGCTATAACATTTCTGTTCATTGTCTTATGATATAAACTAATTCATGATGTTAATTCTCATTTTGAAACCCTACCAATCTACAAAATTCCCAAAGATACCTTTAAAGTGCTAAAGTGTGTGCCTACCTTGCCCCATTACATCTCTGCAAATCTGATTTTCAAAACCCTAATCTAGTTTTTCCTAGACCTAATTCACCATCTAGCACAAACCTTCAAAATAAAATAAAACCCTAATATGCATATCTAGCCTAAAATATCCTTGATCTAGTAAATTTGGCCGTGACTTCATTGAGAGAGCCCTCTCAGCCTAGTAGGGATAGCTACTAGGCCAAAGTGGTCTTTAGTTACCTTTTCTAGTCTCCTTCTCAGCCTTCGGAGATCCAGTGGAGTGCTAACACCCTGAATATCTCTCTAGTGGTCTCTTGTCCTTGGTGCTCGGTCTAGGAGCTCTCAAAAACTCATGTGCATCTCTCAACGTCTGAATGACATCATCATTCCTTCTCCCACTTGTGGTGGATGGAGCTTCAAGCTCGTCATCCTGTTGCAGCTCCACATGATGTGAACTCTCCTCATCACTTATACTTGTGCCCATACTAGTTACTATACTGGTACTTGTTCCCTAAGCCTAATATTTCTATTCAACCCTTGGATATTTTGATGGTTGATTCTAATCAGCTATTAGAAACTCACGAGATCTCTTGAAGGATTTCTCCTCCTAGAACTTTAAGTTTTGTTTCATGATGATATTCATATTCCTTGAAATATAGATCGTATATGCCTTGGATGTTTCCATTTACCCAACAATATATCCCTTCTCTGAAACTACATTTAGCTTGGTGCACTTTTCATTTGGAACTTGACAATATGCGTTATTTCCAAAAATTGTGAAATTTCCAAATTATGGATTCTCTCCTATAAATGACTCCTTGGGTGTCATATTTCCCAACACCTTATGTGGGATCCTATTCTAAATGTAAATTGTTGTGCTACATGCCTTTTCCCAAATATACTTAGGCACATTTTGATCACATAGCATGGCCCTTACTGTTCCAACTATTGTTTTGTTATTTCTTTCTGCAACCCCATTCTATTGCGAGTTGTACGGAGTTGTCCCTCTCTTGATGCCCTCCTTAGTGAATAAATCCTTGAAGGATTTATCGATGTACTCACCCCCATTATCTTTCTTAAGAACCATAATCTTATTTCTTGTCAAATTTTCTACAAGAGCCTTAAACTCTTGGAAGTGACTGAAGACTTTGTCATGTGTCTTCAAGAAGTAAATTTAGGTCTTCCTAGAGAAGTCATCAATAAAGGTAAAAAAATACTCATAACTCTTGAGATAATTTATGTACACTAGACCAAAAATATCAAAATGTATCAATTCTAGAACACCCTTGACTCTACTATCACACAGAAATGTTGCCTTTACACCCTTTGTACACGTCATCATGTTTCGTACTCACCTATCGAACACCTGTCACATTCTCTATGAGAAACTTAAGTGCTCCATGATATATATGACCCATCCTCCTATGACAGAACTCTCCCATATCTCTGTTACTCTTGATGATAACTAGTGTCTTTGGAGCGTCCAACTGCAACTTGTACAACTTGTTTCTTCTCATCCCGATCTCCATTAGTGACTTCCAATCCTAGTATTTTATGTACAAATTTTTTCCTCTAAATTATACACCATACCCCTTATATTGAAGAGAAGAAAATAAAATTAGGTTTATTCCAGAACTTGGCACATGAAACACATTTGTAACATGAGTACTCTTGCATGATTCCCTCTAAAACATGACTATCCATCTCCCAGATATAGTACACTTGGACTTGTTTCCCATTTAAATATGGAATCCTATCTCCACTGCTTTGTAGTTGGAGAAATAATCTCTAACTCTTGTCATATGACATGATGCCCCATTGTCAATATACCAGACTCCTATGGTGGTTGAGCTAGATAGATAATCCATGAGAGAAAATTCGTCTTCTAGTCTTGAAGATAGGTCATCAATATCTGTTGAAGTTATTGTTTGTTTCTTTTTATTATTATTACCCTTTCCTCTTTGGACATTGACTAACATAGTGTCCATGTTGACTGCATATAAAACACTTGATTTTACTCAAGTCTTTCTTCTTCTTCTCTCCCTTGGAGTTAGAACCTTTGTTTGGGCCTTTCTTGGTTTTTCCCTTACCCGCAAGAGCAATATTTTCATTATCCTCATGCTTCTAGATTTTAGTGTTGCTGCCACTGACAAGGATCAACCTAATCTATTCATTAGTGAAATCACTCCAAAAATGATCACAATAAGCCATTCCTTCTCATCCATTGATCACTTGAAAAAACACATCGCACTATTTTAAGTACCCATTTAGAAAAGTTCTCACAAGCTCATCATCATCTATTTTCTCTCCAAAACTTACTAACTCTTCCTTAACAAGTCTGATCCTAGTGAGATAACTGACCACACCTTCTCCCTTGTTCTATTTGGTGTTTCTTAGCTTCTCTATAAGGATTAATTTCCTGTTTACATTAGAATTATTGAACAAATTTAGGATGACATCCCACATCTTCTTACATGTATATAATTCTATAATATGGGGTATTATACCATCCTTGACCTGGTCTTGAATAATACGCCTAAATTTTTCATCTTCCTTGCAATAAGTATCTAATTGCGTCAAATATGTTGGTACAACAAAAACAAATGTTGCATATTCCTTCAGACCATGCTCCTATAGAAATTAGAAAATTATGGATTCCCAAATACCAATGTTTGATGCATCATCAAGTATGTCCTGATCCCTCAATCTAGTTAGAGCCGTTTTTGAAACCCTCAAGCAATAAACTCCAAAAAATATGAAGAGATATGCTTGTGTGAAAACCTTTGAGTTATCCTTCAATACCCTCGTGCTTATATAAAAATAATCTCAACACTGTAGCTGCTCTAATACCATGTGAAATTCTCGGTTACCCAAAATTTTTTATTAACCCTATTAATTATTTCTATTACTTGTTCATGGAAAATTAATTCTCCTACTAGAAGTAATGAATAACAACATGAATAACACCATTCAAAAAAAAAATTGCAACATAAAATCCGAGAAACCAATCACACAATGAACACAATTATTTTTAGAAAAATGTCCATCGAAAAACCCTAATGTGGGGAAAACCCATTTTTAGATTTGAGGGTTTATATTAATATCTTCAGCAAAAACTACTATTGAGATATTACAACTGCTTTCCTGACACTTACTAAAGTCCGTTTTTTTATCTTCACTTATGACCAAATCGAACTAAGAAATTTCATTTTATCCCTTTCCAGATCAACTTGACCCTTTCTGGAAATTCACATTATCCCTTAGAACTCACCCTGGAAGCCTCTAGTAATTCACATTGGAAATCTGGTAGCCTCATGGGAAATTCACAATACATTCTTAGCAATTTTCACTAACACTAGAAACTCAATCTTCCCTTCCTAAAAACTCATATTGCTTCTAGGAATTCGATTTAGAAATTTTCACTAGTAAACTAGAAAACTTGAACTATCAAGTTCAACCTCCTTCTGTCACTTAGAAACTAGAAACCTCAGTGAAGAATAAACTCCAACAAATTTCTTCTCAACCACTACTTTTGAAACCATCCTGGCGTCTCTTTGAAAATTCACCCACTTGATGTCTCTCCAATGCTTGCCATCCATCTGCCTTTTTAATCTCTTATTCACAAATGAATGGACACGACTAGAAGTTCACTTGATCAAATTTATGGATAAGATCATTTTAGAAAATTTCTATAAGATTGTAGAGGAAAATTGATCTTATCTCAACTAATGTAAAAATTATCCACTTTCCCTAAGTTTAGACTTACGAAATATTAAAAAAAATTACTAATTGACATAATTAAGATATTTTCCTTAGTTGAAACTTATGAAAAATTACATGGTCTTGGAGATAATTAAATCCTCCATGTTCCTAGCCTCAATGACTACTATTTGTTGGAAATGTTATCATTGATGGCAAAGGAGATGGAAAAGGAGGAGCACCTGAAACAACAACAAGGCAAAGGAGAAGACAGGAGCAACAAATTGAAGTAGAGAAGAGGGGCACAGGTTTTTGGTGAATGGTGTAGTAACATTTACAGGAGAATAGAGGGCTCTCAGTTTGGAGCATGAGAAGAACATAGTAGCAGCAGATGTAAGGTTTGTAGAGACAGAGTGAGAGTTTATTTGCAATGTAGCAGCAGTATAAGGTTATTAGAGACAGAGTGAGAGGTTATTTGCACTGGAGGGATCAACAATCCTGCAGAAGGACTGGTATTAGTTCAATCCAATTCGAATACATGACCTCGGTCAAATATTGGGACGAGGATACATTTGGACGCAGTCTGTGCAATGATGAAGTAGAATCGACATAAAATACTGGAAAGAAGGAGCGACGTTACATATGCGTGAAGGAACCTGGTTAATAAAGCTCTGGAAGGGCTTTCATGTATGCCGCTTCCACTTATGCAAAGGATTCATATTTACTGAAGTCGCCTTAGGTAGAAAACAAGGCTGAAAGGAGCATGAACCCGTGGACAGTCAGAATGGTTACAAGTCGCAGAGGTATTAGACATCAAAGCAATGGAGAAAGTGGAGAGGATCTTATTGAGCAGATCAGTTCTATGAATGGGTAGCAGAGGCAGCATTGAATAAAATGGAAGCAGAGAGATAACACACACATGAATAATAGTAGTTAAAGAGGCGGAATTGTAAATGACAGTGAGGAACGGAACCTAGAGAGGAACCGTGAATGCACAGTGAAAACCTAATGGAGCTGGGTGTTAAAAATATGGAAGCGCTGTGTTTAAATGTGAATGAAACAGAGGTTAAAAAATGAAAAGGCGAAAGCTTGTACTAAACAGGATCTTGAATGAATCGTGGGAGCTCTTTTGGAATAGTGAAAGTGGGTTTCGCGTGACTTAAAAATGGTAAGTTGTTTCACAAATAAAAACGCGATATCGCTCTTCAAGAGCCACGTGTCCTAAGGTGGTATTCCAAAACCATTTTTATCACGCGTTTTTGGTGAATTAACCCTCATGTAGTTGATTTGCACGATATTACGCAACCACCGTTGGATTGTCAGCAGGAGTGCGATATGTTATTAAACGTCGGATGAGAAGGGTAGGTTAACACTGGGACCCTGTTTCATCGCGTGGGTTTAAGAATTACATCTCGTGCAAGTGTGTAACGCGATATTAAATTGTGTCCGTTCGATCGAGGTTTGGAGAGCGACAGCATTACGGCCGTTGGATGGCGCGATGGTTTATGACAGTATGTTATAATGCATTGTGGGCCTGAAGCATTTAAATTAAGTAATTCATTCATATCCAAAGGTTGAATAGGGCGGAATTATATAAATGAAGGTCTGTGAGTTGGATTATTAAAGTATTACAACGATTGAATTGGGGAGTAGATATATATGTTAATACATATATTGTATTGGATGTGAGGTTTTAAAGTTGCGGCCGTGATTATATTGGAGTTAAACAAAAGTCAGGGCTTCGTTATAATATATATTAATATATTATCATTGAGATGAAGTATCATAAAGGGTGCGCGTTCAAAGGTTGTATATGTGGGTATGGAGCTGTTGTGGGCCCGGAGAATTCAATTTGTTTATAAGTGCTAGTGAGTGTAGAATCAAAGGCTGTAATAAGGGTTCTTAACATTGAATGGGGGATATAATATATTGAACACAAGACAATAGAACTGTGAACATATGTTTGGATGGATGCGAACATATGGTGGAATTATAAACCACTGACACATAGGTCAACATTACATATGTTAGTATTAAGCCCAAGGTTTAATATAATTGATTTGCGTTTCTAAAGTGTGGCTGGAATAGTGATAATGTTATTGGTAACAATTATGCCTCGACATTACTATATGAGGAAAAGTGAAGTGACCAACATATATAACACATTTTATTATAAATTCGAAGGCTTATCTTAACGAAATATATATATGGTTTGAAATATACTGTGGGCCAGTCATTTATGATGTATTATGGTTATAAAAGTACCGTGAGTCACTAATATCTTGGCTCAAATCAAATTTTATAAAGGCAAACGTTAAATGGAAATGAATTAAGAGCAAAGACTTATATTTGATATATTATAGTTGTCGGAATATAAGAATGAAAGGGGTTATAATGTTCAGCTATGGATAAAATTAAAAGAGAAGAACCTCAAGCAAAGTGCTTCAGTTAATAAAAAGAAGTTTCCGTGATAAAGGAATGAGAATATGGGCCTGACAGAGGTAAACATAGATTGCAGAGTTGAAGAGATGTGCAGCGAAGGGATTCAGAATTGCAGTGAATAGGTGAATATGCACAGGAATGAAAATGTGGGTTTGACAGGTGTACAAGCACAAAAAGCAGGAGAATATGCAGAACTAAAAAAGACAATAAACAAAGGTATGCAGGGCAGTTACATGACAGCAGCAGAAAAGACAAAACCAGCAAGCCAAGGGCTGAGTGAAATTTAAATATGTAACTGAAAATGTGAATGTAAATGTTTTAATTTTTTTTAATTGTTTGTGATGCATTAGCAAGTCTCGGAGGAAAAGAAATATCCCACTGTAATATTGAAATTAGTACATATTGTTATATTTGTCTGAATGAGCTGGTAAAATAAATGAGAAGGCAGAAGGCAAAGAGGCATGGGTTTGTTTGGTTTGTTGTTACACGACAATTTGTCACTTGTCCCTACGATCCCCATCCCACACATTGGAGGGCTCATTCCGTGACTTGTGAGCAGAGACAAGACTTGAAAATACTTTCATTGCATCCCTCTGAAGATGAGCTTTCATTGCCCTGAAGACATCTCCTTGCAAAAAACCCTAAAAATAGCTCTTTTTCCATTGGCGTGGTTCCATAGTTCAGCCCTCGCGCCAAGGGGGAAAATCCTCCAAAGAGGGCGCGCCAATTGGCGCTCTGTCATAGAGCCACACCCGCGCCAACCATATTAAGAGGTGTTTTTTAAAAATAAAAGGCGGAAGTTTCATCCTAACAAATTCTTGGACTGATATCTATCTTGAGTTGGGTGGTTTGGCTACGGATTTCCATAGAGAGGAAGTGGTTTGCCACCTCTCATGGAAGCTTCCTTGATGATGGGGCCAATCCCATAATTATAGGGATCCCAACTTCCCTTCCTCCTTCTATAAAAGCTTGCCCATTTCCCTTGCAAGCTAGTTCCAGAATCTCCAAGTTCCTAAGAGCTTTCATGCTGCAAAAGCCTTCTTGATTCCCTAAGGCGAAATCCAAGCAAGGAGACTATTGCCAAGTATCTGGAGAGAGAGGCTTGTCCCATCCTTGACAGGCTTTATCGAGACATGTTCTGCTGACGACCCGCCAAAGGAGAATTCGGCGTCGAAGCTTTGGTTGTATTCTTCTTTTTGACTCATTAATATTAAGCAACTATTGGTTATGGTTCCACTCTTGTTCTTGATCATGTTCATGAGTTATGTCCTCTTCGACTGACATATAGTTGTATATACTGGATTTTATGCTTGCATTTGTGTTGTTTCTTGCATGTGCAGGTGTCCGATCACGGAGATCGTGAGGATTGTGATCTGCCAGGGCAAAGGAACGGGAGCACCACCTCTTCTACAAACAACAGCGTTGGATTCCAGGTAAGCCTTCCTCGCAAGTCGGTTTATTTACGATTAGGAACCTGCACTGTAGCATGTTTGATTGTTGCTAGACCCGATCTGGGCTAGTAGGGATCGCCTCTGTCCGCAGAGGGGATTTACCTCCTCAACAATTTGGCGACTCCACTGGGGACTCAACTTGTTGTTTGATTTGTAAACTATAGACGGAGCCTGAAGCACAGCCAGATAGCCTTCGAAACGCTTTTGCTCTGCATTAGCGGAGTAGATCAACGCTGCTTCAGTCAATCTCCGGTTTGGTTTACGGACTGAACAACTTGGAGTTTTGTCTTCTCTTTCCGGTCAATTTCTTGGTCTTGCTTGCTTGATCAGTTCTGTGGGCTGGATCTTTCCTGTTTGTTTGGCTTTGTTTTAGCCTTGTCATCACTTGTCTATGTCTGAGATTGCTTGTTTTTTTATTTTTTCCATAGTAAACTCGGTTGGCGCGCTTTTTAGCGTGACAGTCGCGCCCATTGGCGCAGGTTGCCTGTGTATCACCCGCGCCATTGCCTTCCTGGCGCTAATTTCAAGCTCACAGTCGCGCCAATCCTGTGAGCTATTAGGGTTTGATGTGTTTCATGCTTTCTGAGGCTGACTTGTGATTTTGATCTTGTTTTTTCGGCTGTTTGAGTGCACTGGAGCCTAATTTGACTGGTTGTAACCTACTTCCTTTGGTTGTTTGCCTATTTCTTTCGATTTTGCATACGAGCCCAGGGCATCTAGGTGCCTTTGTGAGTCGAGCCTCCCTTGGGAGTTTTTGGTTTCCGTTCGTTCAGTCGGCTGTGGGATTGCTTCCTTGCATTCGTTTGACAGTTGTCTATCATATTGTTGCGTTTTTTGAGTATCTGATTTCGTTTTCATTCGAATTTCGCTTTGCTTCATTTTGGGCCTAGATCACACGGCTCATTGGTGTCTTTGGGACTTTTCTTGGTTTTGAGAGACTTTTGGTCGATTTGAGATCTGATTGTTTGTGTCATTGAGTGAAATTTGTTTGTTTTTTCTCTCTTAATATCATTTCTTGAATTGCTTCTTATTTGTTTTCGGTTTGTTTAGTGCATCTAGCTATCAAACATTGAAAATAAAAAAAAATCTCTTTTGCTTTGGTTGATTAGTGCAAATTGAAATCTTTTCGATTTTACTAGTAATTAGTGAATTTGAAGAAAAGTTTTTAGTTTCATTAGTTGCATTAGAGATATCATTGATTGTCTTCTGATCATTTTGTTTGTGTAAAAAGCTCTCAACTCTTCTGTAGCTAGCTTTCATCGAACGAAATGACATACTGTGGCATGTAGTTTTGCATTTAGGAGATTTTTGAGATAGCACATTCGTTAGGGCCTGAAAACTGAAACGTAATTGAAGATAAACTTTAAAATTTACTCAATTTACACTAAGGCAGCATTGAAATCTAACGAAACACATTTAGAGGTCTAGGCTAGAGACGTGTTCCGACGTCTTAAAACCTAGTAGCTGTCGTTCGCCTTTTGGCTTTAGACAGCGCTAGTACGGACTTGTGCTCCCCGTACCGTCGCGTATATAAAGGGAGACCCCTCTAGGTTTCAATCCTTTATCCGTAGGAAGCCGAGTCTGCCGCCCTATACCCGTGATACACCGAACACAACATTCGGGGAGATTGCCTGCACGTATGGAAAGTCCTTGGTTGATTTCTCTTTCATTATTGAAACCAAGGTGTATATTGCAGTTCACGGTTATTTGGTACACCCTTTTGCCTAGTATTCATGAGCAGTCATTTGATCTTTTCTGACTCCCTAAATTTGAAAGGATCACCAAGCGCTTGTCCTTTCACGCTTGTGTCAAATCTGAAAGAGATAGAGTCACCTTTTTTGACCGTTTCTCGACTCTTAAAACATGAAACGGTGAAGTTTCTTATTTTTCAATGTGGTAAAAATTAATCACCCACGATTACACGCCTTGTTAGACTTTGCTTGTTGACCGTTTGATCGTGTGTCTTGACTCTTTTTCAGCCCGAGTGTGTGTTTGATCTTTTTCTCTTGTTGTTTCTACCACAGTGGCAGAACCCTCGGTTTCGTCTACTGGTAGTCCTTATACGGACGATTCATCAGAGGTTTCACAATCCTCTGCTGAACCACAGCAGCCCATTGTTTCCGAGTTTCCTGACGGGGGACCGGTTCTTTCTGAGCAACCCTTTGGGGGACCAGTTGAGTTCGATTGGCCCTTTTCGGACCCTGTGTCTGAATTGAGATTAGGAGTTGATTTCATTTCTCTTACATCGGGCTCACCTTTTATTGCTACTGTATTTCCCCCTAGTCCTCGCCGTCTATTACGAGATCTAGCGGCAGGATCAACCATGAGTGATTCTGGTGAGGAAATCCCGACGTCTGGTGAAGACTATCAGCTCTTCCCACGAAGATTATTTTCGGGAGACAACTCTGAAACAGCTGTCATGTCAACGTACAGTCCCTCATTACCACTGGGGTATAGGTCTTTGGGTCAGATCATTTCCGCCACAGCCTCTATGGGAGTGTCAGCTCCTTCTCCGAGGCTAGCTGCTCCTTCACAGGGGGTGTCTCCTTAGACGCCCGTTACTTCTGTACCCGTCCGACCCACTGTCTGTGTGGCTGCATTTGCACCCGTTGTCACGGCACCCTTTGCCAGGGCTATGCCGTCTCCTGAAGATGTCTATTTAGCGACTGCTATACCGGAGAACATCTCTCCGGAGGAGTATCGGTTGTCTCTGCAACAGCCGAACCCCGAGGTTGGACCATCCTCCCAAGATCCCAACCGCTCTTACTTTTCGCACTATGCACAGGATGGTACACCCGTGTATGCTTTTCTAGGTCAGTATGATGAGCACAGGGACATTTTGCGTCTACCCGCTCCTGAGGCTTACCTCCATGCTCAAGGTTTACCTTATAACCAGGCTTATAACCCGCAAGGGAAACCTTTCCAAGGCCAACCTTCGGGCCAACCTGGCTATCCTTATGACCCACAGGGGCAGCCCATGCAAGGCTATCCTGCAGGCTAGCAAGGACCATCGTACGGTCCGCAAGGACAATATTATAGCCCTTCCGGTCAACCTGTTTAGCCTCAACCAGGGTACCAACCGGGACCGATCTATGGTCCTGGGGGGCAAATCCAACCTTCTCAACCTATGCAACCGCAGTATCCTGTTGTTTCTAATGTTGCATATCAGCCGGGACCATCCTATGGTTCTGCTCTAGGTCAAACTGGTTACCAGCAATCACCTGGCCCTATTTCTCCACCAGGCCAACCAGCCCATCCGGTACAACCCGGTGTTCCGCCTCTAGGTCAACTGGCCCATCCGGTACAACCTGGGGCTCCTTTACAGCCAGGTCAACCTGTGCAACCGGCACCACTTGTCTATCCGGGTCAACCTAATCACTCAGGTTAGCCCTCTCAGCTGGGTCAACCTGTTCATTCAGGGCAGCCCGCTCATTCCATTAACCCTGCCCAGCAGCCGATTCATTCGATGCCGCATCCAAATCAACAGCTGCGCCCTAGTTATCAGGCTCCATAGAGTTCCACCTATCAGCAGCTGACTCATCCTCAGGGCAGTTATTATCCTCATGGTCAATCTCAACCGAATTATAACCAGCCCCGAGGCTCTCAGTATTATCCTCCTCCACCCGGTTCTACCTATACTCAGCAGCCAAATCCAAATGCTGCTTACTCTGGGCTGACACATAATCAGGGTCCATACTCTGGTTATCAAGCCCCACACACTGGTTACTAGCAGCCAAATCAGTCTGGTTATACGACCTACACCCCCTACGGTCAGAATCCTACGGGACAGAACCCATGGGGGCAAGGATATTCACAACCATTGTGGAGTATAGGTATCGGTCCTCATCCCAGGCCTGGCATGTCGGTTAATCCGCCATTGCCGTTCCTGGCCACCTTGGAGTTGCCGGATGTTTCAAAACTGACCAATGATCCGATTTTGCATAATCCGTATTGGCCTCCGGTTCCTACCAAGATACCAGGTGATTGCCCCAAGTTTGAGGGAAAAGCTGGAGAGGACCCCCAAGCGCATGTGATGACGTATCATCTTTGGTGTTCGTCTAACTCTTGGGTCGATGATTCAATTCGTCTGCACCTCTTCCAGCGCACTTTGACTGGAGCTGCTGCTAAGTGGTACATCGAGTTATCCCGTGGCATCTTCCAAGATTTCAATTCCTTAGCCATGGCTTTTCTGACGCACTTTCAGTTACCGGTTCGTTATGAAGCCGGGACGCACCTCCTGACTTCTTTGAAGCAGGACAAGGCCACTCACATTTCCGATCACATTCATGAGTGGCGGCGCCGTCGTAGACTGATCAAGTTTCATATACCTGATCAGATACTAACTCACTGGTTCACCACCTCCTTCGTGAACAAAATCGCCCAAGATATTGCGATGGGAGCGTGTGTGACGGAGGAACAAGCCATTGCGCGTGCCCAATATCTGGATCTTGTATATTCTTAGTCCGGCATGCTTTATGATATCTTGCCTGATGCCCCACGGTCCGGAACCTCTAAGGCTCCACCTACCCCCGCAGTGGATGGTGTCATTGGTTCTGTATCTCAGAATTCGAAGAAATCTTCGAATGGGAAGCAGAAGTCTAATTCTTCCAACAATGCTCCTACTAGTCCCGCCCCATCAGATTCTGGCAAAACCGCGGAGGTGAACGCCGTTCAGGCCAATCCTACGGAGAAAGCCTCCAAAGGGAAAAAGAAGGGCAAAGGTAAATCCAAACCCAATGCCCCGAGGCCAGAATCCAAATCTCGCACTGAGGATGGCTCTCAGCGTAAACCAAAGTACCCTTGCCTCATTTGTGAAGGAGACCATTATACTAAGGATTGTCCACGACGATCCGAAGTTAGTCAACTTCTCAAGGGCTCAAAAGGGCCTCCGGCAGTTCTTAAGGAGCCATTCCCGTCTCAGCAGACCCAGATGGTCGAACAACCGTCACCATCTGCACCATTTGGGTCCCAAGTTTTCATGATGAAAAGTGTTGCACCTATCTCTGTCGCTACGCGTTCGAAGGATTACAACGAATCGCGGCAGGCACCCGGGAAGGCAGTTGCGGATGGACCACCTCCCCCACCTGTCTCCGGTTCGTTGGAAATCGAGAAGCCTACTCCTGAACCCGTTTTGAAGCCACCTTCTAAAGGTGTTCTTCGAAGATCTTCTTATAATCCGAATGCTAGTGCTGCTCAACACTACAGCATTGTTGAGGATCTAGCACAGGCACCCTCTGCTATGTCTGCACTAGAAGTTCTTCAAAGCTGTCCTTCGCAACGGAAGGCTTTATTGTCTGCAATCGGTGGCATTGATCCCACCGATTCGAGTCTTCTCACCTTCGATTTAGAGAATTTCTCCCCCCGACTTCCACATCAGATAGCTCTTGTTATTCAAGTCGGGATTAACGGTCTTAACATCCATAGGGCCATTGTGGATGAAGGTGCTTCTACCTGCGTCATGTCATCCGCTTGCTGGAAGGCCATTGGCTCTCTAGCCCTTGCGTCATCTCCCAATGCCCTCGAGGCATTTGATGGTCGGGAATCCAAACCCCTGGGTGTTCTCGAGAGTTTAGCGATCACTTTACAGGGGAAGACTGTCAACGTGGAAGTAGAAGTGGTTGACGCCAGGCTCAACTACAATATACTTCTTGGCCGCAGCTGGACTCATGCCATGCTCTGCGTGTCGTCCACCGTCTTTCGACTTCTTAAGTTCCCTCACGAGGGAAAAATCGTCACGGTGGATCAGTTGTCCTTCTTCACCTCCACCTCCGAGAACAACGTACCATACGTGGATCAGATTCCGAATCCCCCTGATAGTGTAGGACCCGGTCTCTTCAAAGACCCCGTCCTCATGGGTATCTTTCCCGCACCACCACCGCACACCGCTCAAGTTAACATGATTTCCAGGTCTGATGACCCCTGGCTCATCCCTACGCCTGAGCAGGTGTTTGAGTTTGGAGAATCAATGCCCTTGACTCTAGTAGAGATTAGCTACTGTGAAATTGTTGCTGCATCTGATCCTCCACCTCATCAGCATGCTTCTTTGAGCATGGCTCTAGACGTCTACTCTCAATCCCCCCTGGCTTGGTCAGGCCGATTCACCTGATCCTCTCAAAGAGACTTTTCCTTCCGATGAAGCCATCATTGAAACTATGTCTCTCGAGGAGCTGCCTTGGGGCGATGGACATCATCGCTCCTCTTTCATGCCTAGCTTGGGGGCAATGACAGATTGTCTAGAGCGTTATGCATCTCAGGTTCCTACTCCTCCTCTCCAAACGCCCATCTTGACGCATGAGGTTTTTTCGGAGGGAAACCTGAGTAACATCACTCAAACCATCCCGATCAACATCTCCGTTAAACCGGGGATCGTTGAGAATATACACGTGGGAGTGACTTGTTCTCCTGATGAGATTCAAGTCGATACTGATCTTTTTAAATAATTCAGAGATGTGTTCACCTGGTCCTACGAGGAAATGCCGGGGATTGATCCCAGTATCGTAGTGCATGAGATTCCAACCTACCCTGGTGCGAAGCCCATGCGCCAACGCTTACGCCCCATGCATCCTCGGAAAGCCGCTGCAATTAAGGCAGAAGTTGAAAAACTTCTGAACGCGGGCTTTATTTATCCCATCCCCCTCACAGAATGGGTTTCCAACATTGTCCCTGTTGATAAAAAGCAGGGTACTATTAGGGTCTGTGTTGATTACCGCGATATTAATCGCGCCTGTCCGAAAGATAACTATCCCACTCCGTTCATAGACCAGATTATCGACGAATGTGCCGGAAGTGAGATTTATTCCTTGATGGACGGTTTCTCAGGGTATAATCAGATCAATATTGCACCTGAGGATCAACACAAGACTACTTTCATCTGTCCGTGGGGTACTTTCGCGTATAAAAAGCTCCCGTTCGGCCTGAAGAACGCTGGAGCCACTTTTCAACGTGCGATGTCTTACGCTTTCCATGACATTCACCACATCGTTCAGCCTTATCTGGACGACTTGCCGGCTCACTCAGCTAGGCGAGAGGATCACCCTGAACACCTCCGCCAGATCTTCCTTCGCTGTAGGCGCTACAATATTAGGCTTAATCCTCATAAATGCGTCTTCTGCGTGGATTCTGGACGTCTTTTGGGATTCATAGTCTCCAAAGATAGAATTCGCCTTGACCCTTTAAAAGTTGAGGCTATCATCAACCTCCCATCTCCCTCCTCGCTGTATCAGTTGCAGAGTCTGCAGGGAAAAGCGAACTTCCTTCGACGCTTTATCCCGAACTACGCGGAGGTGGCTAAAGGATTCACACGCCTATTAAAGCAGAATGTTCCCTTCCATTGGGATGAAATTTCTCAACAGTCCTTTGAGAAGCTAAAGACATTACTGGTAAATGCTCCTTTGCTTCGTCCTCCTGATTATCGGCGTGATTTCACTTTGTATCTCGCCGCCGTGTTTAGCACCATTGCTATGGTTCTGGTGTAGGATGATGATGATGGTAATGAACATGTCGTTTATTATCTATCACGAAACCTTCTCGATACAGAAACGCGTTATGCTCATGTCGAGAAGTTGGCGTTAGCCGCAGTACACGCTGTGCATCGTTTTCGCCATTACATCCTGTTGCGTACGATAACAGTGGTTTCGGATTGCAACCCCATGACATATATTCTCTCTAGACAATTACTGGGGGGAAAATACTCCAAATGGATCGTGATCCTGCAGGAGTTTGACTTAGAGTTCACCACTGCTAAGTCAACCAAATCACTTGTTTTCGCGGATCTTATATGCTCACTCCCGACAGACTCCACTCCTTCACACTCCAAGGATCATATCCCGGACGAAACTCTTTTCCTCATCAGTACTCGCGACCCTTGGTATGGCGACATAATCGTGTATCTTCAGACCTCCACATTTCGGTCTGAGCTGACTAAAGATGCCCGACGTCGAATTCGGCATCAGTCTCAACCCTACCGCATCGTAGGAGATACTTTATACCGTGTTGGAGTAGATTCGGTGCTCCGTTGGTGCCTAACCTTGGAAGAGGCTGAAAGGGTCCTAAATGACTGCCACAGTGGCACCTGTGGTGGACATATGTCCGGATATGCTACTGCCCAGAAAATTCTGCGAGCAGGTTATTTCTAGCCGTCAATATTCAAGGACTGTATCGTTGCAGTCCGTAAATGTCACGCGTGCCAGGTGTTTCAGCGCAAGATGCACGCGCCGCCTCTCCCTTTGCATCCTATTATTACCGTCGGCCCTTTTGCGAAATGTGGCGTGGATTTTATGATGTGTAACCCTCACTCGGCCGGTGGGCATGCGTATATCATTGTCGCTGTCGACTACTTCACCAAGTGGGCCGAAGCGATGCCTACACTAGCTGCCGACGGTAAGACAGCTGCCCAATTCATATTCAACCATATCATTGCACGTTTCGGGGTCCCACAAGCCATCGTTACTGACCACGGTACTCATTTCCGAGATTATATGATGGCTGAGCTGACTTCAAAGTTGGGCTTACGTCACGATAGCTCAACGCCGTATTACCCTCAGGCAAACGGCCAGGTTGAAGCAGTGAACAAGGTTTTGGTCACTATGCTTCAACGAACAGTTGGTATCCACAAATCCAATTGGCACCTCCAACTATTCTCAGCTCTATGGGCATACCGGACATCTGCAAAGAGTGCAACTGGATTCACACCATTTCAATTGGTGTATGGTCTGGAAGCAACTCTTCCGGTTGAATGCGAGATTCCTTCGTTGAAATTAGCTGTGGAACTTCTACCCGACACTTCTGCTGAGGAAGAGCGTCTTTTGTATCTAGAACGGTTAGATGAAAACCGCCACTTAGCTGCTTTAGTGCTTGAAGCACAAAAGAAGCGGGTCAAAGCTCACTTCGATCAATCGGTTTCTCCTCGTTCCTTTGTTGAAGGGGACCTCGTCCTCCTGTACGATCAAGCACATGACAAGCTTGGGGCTGGCAAGTTCCAACCTATGTGGCATGGGCCCTACATAGTAAAACGTGTTTTGAAGAATGGGGCTTATGAGCTTATAGATTATGAAGGAGTTCCACTGGCGCAGCCCAGGAATGGGCTGTACCTGAAAAAATACTACGCTTAAAGTCATTTTTGGTGTGGTGTGTGTACATAGGTGTGTGTTTCTCATTTGTGTGCATGTGTGGTGTGGTGTGCGATGTAAACATCTTTCTGCTGATCGGGTCTTCCTGATTGTGCAGATGTCCATTCGTCTGTTTGTTGGTTTCGCGGATGGTGCCTCCCGCAGTACCAGGAACCTGTCTTCGGCGGCCTGGGTAATCTATGATCCTGCTGGTGAGTTGGTCAACCTGCAAGGTGTGTGTCTGGGACGTACTACAAATAACATCGCGGAATATAGTGTTGTATTAGAATTATTAACTGAGGCTGTAAACCTTGGTATCCGTGAATTGCTTGTGTATCTAGACTCACAACTTGTAGTATTACAACTGAACGGTCATTATTCGGTCAGAAACCCATCCATTTTATGTCTGTATCTGCGTATTCGTTTACTGGAAAGAAATTTTGACTATATTACATATCGGCATATACCCAGGCATATGAATACATTAACAGATGCAGTAGCTAATTTGGTGTTAGATAGACATTTGCGCAATTTGTAAATCATCATCACATGTAAAAGGAAAATCCATCCAGAAATAGATATGTATATATATAGATATCGAAATGTTTACATAGTGTGCGTCGCATAGAATCAAAAAATATATATGTTCGTCTTAATACATCCGGAGACGACATGTCTCTCAAAAAATATGCATGATAAAGGCCCTAGGAGTCTAATCCGCATGGTGCTCATGATAACAAGTGACTGCACGCACTAAGCGTCTCAGAATTCGGTGGAGGCGATTAGGCACTCCCACCGTATTTCTCTGGTACGCCATCGGTACATCTACCAGCCGGGTGTAGTCTGGGATCCCTCGGGCGATATCCTCGATATTCTGGATCAACTCCCCCCCCTCTGCACCCTCTGGCTGAGGATCAGGTGCAGGAAGAGTCCTCTGCGCGATAGGAGACATACCGACTGGTCTCTCTGGGCCCACGTCTGCATACATATAAAATGTGTCAGGATGGACATGTATTAACAAAAAAAATCATAAAACATAAAAATCAAAAAGAGAAGAGGTCATACCCAACTCCTCGTCCCAATCATCTCCCTCCGGCAGTGGGAGATCTGGGTCTCCTGTGAAATCGGTTCCTGCATATGGCCAGTCTTCCACTATGATCAACTGGCGCCGCAACCACCCAAAAAACTCCGGCCTCCAGGACATCTGTTGGCCTCCTCCAGCTCTGGGCATCAGTGCTGCCCAGCGAGCCATTCTTGGCTCTCGTGGAATCGGCTCAGCTACTATGGCCCCTTGGCCCTGGAAGATTGGTAATCGTTCCAGAATGAACGATACCAGGATGGAACCGTAGCCGAACTGTTTCAGTTTGGCCTGCTTGCACTTCGTGAGCTGTCTCTTCATGTTTATCGTCACTGCTGTGGCCCAGTCAAACAATAGGGGAGTCATACACTCTGAGGCTAACAAAAGTTGGGCCTTTGTGGCCTCGTGCGGTGCCTGCGACCTCGCACCCCGCGTGATGGTATGCAGCACCACTCTCAGTGCCAGATCAGGAATGGTGTGGATGTCCACCTTTCCACTTCCTGATCCCAGTTGTGCCCCTCGGCACACTCGTGCCATCACTTGCTCCATTTTCTCACCGGACAGTCTGCTCCCTGTCAATATGGGTACCGGACCTCTGCGTGATAATCTGGTTATGAAGTACACGTCAGCAACCTCCAGTTCTAACACTTGATCCCGCAACTTGAATACTTGTTCATCTGCGTCCCACATATTGATCAAGTACTGTAGAAGCTCAGGCTGAGCTCGTAAACAAGGTGTCAGGAAGAAATTTTTTAGCCCACAGTTCTTGAGGGCATTCATGCAAGTTTCATTTTCCATGGCTTGTTCATCCTCTTCACCGTGCTCTCTCTCTTTCCACTCAATCACCATTTTTCTCGGTTTCCTGCATCAACATGGTCACAAACCCTTAATTAGATCTCTGATGAGCTTCAAATTTCATCCAAGTTGATTAAAAACTTGAATTTTTAGGTGAAAATTTAGGTTCCGCCGATGGCGTGGCTGTTTCTGGAACAGTCGCACCAGTCGGCACGAGCCTGTTGCATATAAAATCCCATTGGCGCGGGTCCGTGCCCGATACCCGCGCCAATGAGCGGAGCCCTAAAAATTTAAAAAGTTGCCACAGAAGTCTAATGCATGATGGAAAACTATTAAAAAATGGATTGAAATGGAGTACAAGGAAGTGCCTCTTACCTGGAACTGACGGAACTCTGAATGGTAGCCCAAATCGGTCGCAATCGCTGTCAGAAGTTCGCACACAAACTGGACCACTGCTGCTCTTCGGTGAGGTAAAAAGTAAAAAGTAATTTTATTTTTACCATTTGACATATTTATAACTTTTTGAACTCAAAATAGGTCTTGAAAGTTATTTTTCTGAATATTTTAATATATTTTGTCAAAAATGGGTTTTACACTTGCCTTTTTGTGCAGCAACAGGTCTTTCACGCAACTTAGACGGTGAAACGAGTTGTATTTTATACTTTTTCGGACTCGGTAAATACACGAAAAAGTCACTCTGGAGTCATCTTTCAGCTCTTTTCTGACTCTCTAAACATGAAAAGATTGCCGAGGCCCTTGTCGTTTCGATCTCGTTAAAGTGGACACGAATCGACATCTACCCAGTATATGTTTACCCCTTTTTCAGGCTGGGATGGATTATTTACGAAAAAGGAATACCCTAGCCTATCGCGACTAGGAGGTTTTCTCGGATATTGTTTTCTACCTTTTCGGGTTCGAGGAACTATCTACAAAAAGGGACCGCTGGAGTTTACTTTTTTGCTGTCTTTTCAAACTCTCTAAATATGAAAAGACACCGAGTTCTCCCTTTGTCAGACTCGTTAAACCCTGATGACATTGGATTCAGTCGAAATGACGTTCTCCGAGTTCCTCCTTCCTAGGGCTCGTTAAATGTACTAGGATGGATTCGCCCGAAGGGAGGACTTATATTACAAGCATATGCTATCCCCTTCAAGCTTGTTATAAAAAATAATTGGGGTACTCGCCAGAAATGGTGGGGGAAAATGGAACCAGTATCGTTGTCATGTCGGCAGTATGTCGCTCTTGAACATGGCACTTGTCTGCATTCGTGTCGGGTTGGGGACATCTCATCTCGTTCTTCACTTGCCTCCGTGGGTTTGGATAATCCCTTTTGACCTCTCATCTACTCATTGCCTCGTCACCATGACCTCTGATCCGTTGATGTCAAATACTGCCAAGTCCACTGTCATGTCGTTTACATGTTCAAGAGAAGTTGACCTCTACAAGTATCAACCTTCCTCTGATTCTCATATGATCCTGATTCACAAAACATTATGTTCCTCTGTCTCGTGTCGATGATGTGGGAAACATTATGGCCCACCTTCGATCAAGGTCACTTCCTGTCGACTTCAGCTCATTATCCGAGAAGCTGATCTAGAGACTCCCTTCTGGTGCCTTGGAGCCTGCATGCCTCAATGGCAAGTTCTTCGCATTCGACGCGAGGTTTTCATCATTGGCCTCCGATCGAGTGATTCTACGGGTGTTCGACGCCAGCTCATTGATTCACATGCCGTAGATTGTACCTTTAGTACCTTGAGGGCCATCGTCATTATTGGTGGTACCTCTCGCGTCTGTTAACAGCTTTCATCATTGGCTGGTAATCAGACGATGTTCTTGCATGTTCGACTTCAGCTCACATATTCGCATGCTTGAACTTGTACTTTGTTCGGGTTGAGATGGAGCGCAAGACCCTGGATTGTGTCTGTTGTAATCCAGGCTACGACATTGTGGATTATTATGATTATTTACATGACTCATTGATTGGATGGCTGCGAACATACCTGAGTCTATTTATCGATCTTCATTGGATGGTTGCGTCCATGCCTTGGATCTAGATTATTGTACACTCTGTTATGGATGGCTGCGCCCATACCACGCATATATATCATGTATCTGAGACATCAGTTGTACTTCGCTCCGCAGGTTTTCCGATGGCGGTGTTTTCAGTCGGCATGTTCTCGTAAAGCATTTCACCCCTCTCTCTCTTTCGGGCCTCATGCTTTAGGGGGCATCTGTTACACAACAATTTGTCACCGTCCCTGCAATCCCCATCCCGCACATTGGAGGGCTCATTCCGTGACCTGTGAGAAGAGACAAGACTTGAAAACACTTTCATTGCATCGCTCTGAAGATGAGCTTTCATTTCCCTGAAGACATCTCCTTGCAAAAAACCCTAAAAATAGCTCTTTTTCCATTGGCGTGGTTCCATAGTTCAGCCCTCGCGCCAAGAGGGAAAATCCTCCAAAGAGGGCGTGCCAATTGGCACTCTGTCATGGAGCCGCACCCGCGCCAACCATATTAAGAGGTGTTTTTTAAAAATAAGAGGTGGAAGTTTCATCCTAACAAATTCCTGGACTGATATCTATCTTGAGTTGGGTGGTTTGGCTACGGATTTCCATAGAGAGGAAGTGGTTTGCCACCTCTCATGGAAGCTTCCATGATGATAGGGCCAATCCAATAATTATAGGGATCCCAACTTCCCTTCCTCCTTCTATAAAAGCTTGCCCATTTCCCTTGCAAGCTAGTTCTAGAATCCCCAAGTTCCCAAGAGCTTTCATGCTGCAAAAGCCTTCTTGATTCCCTAAGGCCAAATCCAAGCAAGGAGACTATTTCCAAGTATCCGGAGAGAGAAGCTTGTCCCATCCTTGACAGGCTTTATCGAGACATGTTCTGCTGATGACCCGCCAAAGGAGAATTCGGTGTCGAAGCTTTGGTTGTATTCTTCTTTTTGACTCATTAATATTAAGCGACTATTGGTTATGGTTCCACTCTTGTTCTTGATCATGTTCATGAGTTATGTCCTCTTCGACTGACATATAGTTGTATATACTAGATTTTATGCTTGCGTTTGTGTTGTTTCTTGCATGTGCAGGTGTCCGATCACGGAGATCGTGAGGATTGTGATCTGCCAGGGCAAAGGAACGGGAGCACCACCTCTTCTACAAACGACGGCGTTGGATTCCAGGTAAGCCTTCCTCGCAAGTCGGTTTATTTATGATTAGGAACCTACACTGTAGCGTGTTTGATTGTTGCTAGACCCGATCTGGGCTAGTAGGGATCGCCTCTGTCCGCAGAGGGGATTTACCTCCTGGCAATTTGTCCATTTCAAATTCCCTGAGGAATGCTAACAGTCATAAGGAAATTTCCATAAATAATAACTCATAGATATGCATAGAGAGGTTAGAGAATGCAGAAATGATGCAGTGAGGCAGAAAAGAAGGCGGAGCTGATAGAGAATCTGAGAAGATGCAGAGATGATACAGGGTAGATATGAGGACTGATGGACAACAGAAAAGAAGGAACATAACAGAGCTGATATCCAAGGTAAATCAGCAAGTGTTTTCTTTTGAAAGAGTAGGAAAGTTGGAGCCTCCCTATCAAGTTGTAGCTTGATAGATGTCAGTTGTAGCTGATTGAGGTAGGATCCTCTTGTAGGTTGTAGCCTGAAGAAAATAGATGGGATTTGGTGCTTCCACATCAATTTGTAGCTTGATAAATGTCAGTTGTAGCGGACTGAGGTAGGAGCCTCTTGTAGGTTGGTGCCTGCAGAAAATTGATGGGAGTTGGAGCTTCCTTGCAAGTTGTAACTTGAAGAATTAAGGTAGGAGACTCCTGTGGGTTGGAGCCTACAGAAAATTAGTGGTGAGAGGGAGTTGGAGCTTGCCTTTTTGCATATCACAACAATAATAATATGTGGTCTTCTCCCTTTATGGATTTCCACTTATATCTAGTGTCTATGTGCATGATGTCTATGTGTTGATATGGTATATCTATTCTGCTAATACTTGCTGCTAACATATTAAGACTGTTGATACATTATCTAATCTACTTATTAATTGTTGCTCACAAATAAATATTGCTCACACATTATGTTGATCATGAAATGAAGGTGTTAATAAAGTTTAATGAAAAGTTTTAAAAGTCCATGAATGTGTTAAACTGATTCACCCCCCCCCCCCTCTCAGTTTAACTAAGGGTTCAACACTATCAAGGCTAGAAAACTTGCCCGAGATACAATATTTAACATATTACACATACCTAATCAAAGATGGAAAGAGATATCAATAAACTTCATTACAATATTATTAAAATATAAAGGTAAAGATTATATTTTGTGCTCTTTGATAGACTCACAAAATATGCACATTTTTACTGTATTCAAAGTATACACATAGAAATCCAAGTGGTAGAAATGTTCATGAAAGAAATTCCTAGACTTCGTGTTATTCTCAAGGTAATAGTAAGTGATAGAGATCGAAATTTCAAAGGATTTTTTTGGAAATATTTATTTCAAATGAGTGGAAAAACACTAGCGATGAGTTCTAAATATCATCTAAAAATTATCTATATTTGTAAACTTGAAGGTTTGATGAAATGCACAAGTAAAATTTAATTTATTTTAGGAAATTAATCAATTTGAAAAAGCACATAAATTAATGGTTTTTAACTCAGTTTGTAGCATAAAAACATAGACAATAATAACATATACAGTAACACAAGACAACAAAATGATGGATTTCACCCCTTCATGGATACAACCCCTGGTCCAGCTTCCAATGTTGGGCCTCTTTAATTAAGTGCTCAAATATGTGATTAAATGGATTTATAATGCTCAGAATGAAAAAATAATGTCTCCAATGGCTCCAGAATAGTAGAAAACCCAAGATGGGCTCTTGTTGGGCCCAATTTGGTCAAAAAATGAAGAAGTTATGCTATAGAGAATTTTTGCTGCTAACTTCTCTACAAACTACACTCACTTGCTAACTGATCTATGAATCCACCTTTTATGGAACCACCAAGCGACAATTTTGCCTGGCGCCAACAAGATTCACGCTGAATTGGGTGCAATTTGTTGCCTCCTTTAAATTCCCTCTGACCCCTTCGGGTGGGAAAAACTGGGCCACATGGGCCAAAACCCTATGTTACACCCAAACTACCACACCGGTCCGCATATAACCTCGTGCCCGCATCGTGGTTAAGTTTCATGGTACCGGGGTGGAATTACTCATGCCAAACTATGGTAAGGTTTATGGTACCGGTGCTTTCGGTCGAGATTAAGCCCGAGACCTCGAATCCCATTCTGTTTGTAGTCTCGTGGGTGGTGAGGTGATCAGGGACCCAAGCTTAGCCCCGAATCCGTCCCCCATATATGAAACAATAATAGTTTAAATATAAAATTTCGCCATAGAATGTTAAGTACAACAACAACACTACGGTAGGGCGTTGCACTGTCTTGTCATTGATCTCATGTTTGATCCCCATGGAGGCCAGTTCGGGCCGTAACAAAAAATTTCTTGACCGTTGGGAGGCCTCGTGGTTGGCCACCATTAGTCCACGTGGCTCCCATTCATAGGGCCACCAAAAACCATAATTAGACCCATCAAAACAAAACAAATTCGAACCAATCTGGTGAGGCCACTTAGAAGCCTACCATTGGCCCAAGAAACACAGTCAACCTGCCCAGTCACCCTTCCCAGTCAGTGTACGGAATGCCCAATCAATAGTCCTACATCCAACCTGTAAATTTTTTAGTTGTTTAGGAAAACAATCAGAAGACGATATCAGGAGCATACGATATCGGTTTTGAGTTATTCAAGTTGCGTTTGATTCAGGGGGACGATAGATACATTTTTGCATTGGATTCGAGCAATTTTTAACAATTTGAATTTTGATCACTTTATAGATCCACTGGATCATTCCTCCCCAATGGAAGCTTTTGGACCTCCAAAATATCATTTTTAGTCAACAAACATATGAGGGTACAGTTCCCTCACCTTTCCAATCTCAATCCATGTGGATTTGCTTGTATTAGTACCTTTGAGCGCCACATGAAGGTACTCCATGTTCCCTCATTTTGAAGTTCTTGTTCTCCTGTTAAGGATGGTGTCTTGCTACAATTCTTCAAGATATTCAGGAGATAAATCTTCAATTGAAGGAATTTGAACATTCTCTCCTTGATCTTCAATCAAAAGAGGCTCATATAATCTCAAATTTTCAACATTAACAACTACATAGATTTGCATATATGGAGGAAAATCTAACCAAAAGACATTATCACCGATATTTTCTAAAATCTTGAATAGGCCATATCTAATTGTTTTAAGTATTTACCTTTTCCTTGGAGTCTTTCCTTTGTAATGTGAAGCAAAAATTCATCTCCCACTTGAAAACTATGATCAACATGATGCTTATCATGTCTTGTCTTGTACTTGGATCGACTCTTTTCCAATTGTTCTTGAACCATTTGATGCACCAATTGAACTTGTTCCATGAATCACTTGGCCTTAACTATTTCACTATGTCCATCAATAGCAACACCTTTCCCAAAGATAAAATCTAGAGGAGATTTTGGTAAGTATCCCAAGCATGCCTAAAATGGAGATGTTTGAGTCGAAGAATGCTTGACCCGGTTGTAAGCATGTTGAATCTAGTGCAAATTTTCATCCCACAATTTAGGATACTTACTACAATGACCACGAAGAAGATGCATTACTTTTATGTTCACCACTTATGTTTGGCCATCGGTTTGTGGATGGAATATTGTGCTCTTTTTAAATTTGGTGTCCATGAGTCCCCATAAAATTGACCAAAATTTCTTGAAAATTTGAGAATCTCGATCATAAATAATGAATATCGGCAACCCAAATGCACCCATACATTTTGAAAGAAAAACTATGCAGTCTATTCAGCTGTAACCTGCTTCTTACAAGGCATCAAAATACACATTTTTCTGAAACGATCCACAAATACATAAAGATAATCATGAACTTTCCTAGACATAGGTAGACCTCCCACCAAACCCATAGAAACACTTTCCCAAGGATAGGAAGGAACAGGAAGTGGAGTATACAATCCCAACTTTGTATTGCTAGGCTTACCGATAGCACATAAATAACATCCTCTTACATATTGTGACATACTTTCAATCATACGAGGCCAATAATAATACCTCTGTAATTGTGCCATTGTCTTGCCTACACCAAAATGCCCAACAATAACAAAAGAATGTTCTTCCCTTATGACGTTGAATCTTTCTCCCTATGGAATACATAACTTGCCAAGATGATACAACAATTTATCATGCACATGATAATCTAATTCCTCTACTTGGTTACCTTGACCCAAAGTTGCATATACATCCTTTAAATCCCCTCTAAAGCATATTTCTCAACATAGATATCATGCATGATATAATTATGCTTAAGAATAATGGATGCACTAACAATTGAGCAAGATAGCATACCATCAACTTTGTTATAGATACCTTTCTTATACATTATCACCAAGTGGAATTTTTGTAAGAAACCCATCCATCTAAAGTGCCTTGATTATTGTAGCTTGGTTTGTGATTGCAAGTATTGCAATGATTGATGGTCAGTGTGAATGATAGTTTCCTTACCCATCTAGTAATGTTTCCATTTTTTTACACTTTGCACCAAATCATACAATTCTTTGTCATATGTAGGATAGTTAATCATTGCACCATTAAAAGTTTCAGAATGATAACAGATGGGCTTACCATGTTTCATCAAGACTTCTCCCATGGAGTAGTGACTTGCATCGGCTTTTATCTCAAATGATTGTTTAAAATATGGAAGTGTAAGCATTGGTGTTGTACTGATTCTCTCTTTTAATGCATCGAAGGATTTCTGTTGCTTACCTCCCCACTGAAACTGAAAAATAATAATAATAATAATAAATAAATAAATAAATATAAATATAAATATAAATATAAATAAAATAAAATATAAATAAATAAAATAAAATACATGTAATGTAGCTACAATTGATGAAAAATTAGAAATGTACTTTCTCCAATATTGGGCTGCTCCCAAGAAGCTTCTACCCTCTATTATAGTTTTGGGTTTTGGCCAATTCAAAATGACTTCTACTTTTGAGGGAAATATCTTCAACTCACCCCCTCCAACAATATGACTCAAGTATACTATATACGTTTTCCCAAATTCACATTTACACATATTTAAAACAAATTTTCTTTATTTAAGACATCTAGAACTTGCCTAACATGATTGACATGCTCTTCACGAGTCTTACTGAAAATAAGTATGTCATCTAAAGAAACTATGACAAAATCGTTAAGAAAATTCCTTAAAACATCATTCATAGCTCTCATGAATGTAACAGGAGTATTACAAAGCCCAAATGGCATAACCAACCACTCAAACAAACTTGGCTTTGCCTTGAAGTATGTATTATAAATGTCTCCTTCAACAATCCTGTTATGATGATAGCCACTCCTCAAGTCTAACTTAGTGAAATAAATAACATCTTTCAATTGATCAATTAAATCATCAATTATAGGAAGAGGGTAACCGTTCTTTACCATGATTTTGTTCAAGGCTCTAAAGTCGACATACATGCACCATGCTCCATCCTTCTTTGGCACTAAAACAATAGGTGACCCACATGGCAATGCGCTTGGTATTATGACCCTTTTATCAAGAATCTCTTGGATTTGTTTCTTAATTTCTACATTCTCCATGACTGACATCCTATACATGCCCACGTCTGGAAGATGACGATATTATTGCAATTTAATCTCATGTTGGATTCCTCTTTTGGGAGGCAATCGTTTAGGTTCCTAAAATATATCATCATAGGTGTTAACAACCTCAATCAAATCATATTTTAATCTTGCATCACATCCTTGGAAGGCTTCATTCTCAACATCATTTTTGTGTTTGATCATCAAAAGTACAAAATTCTTGCTAGCATTAACAAGCCTCTTCATTTTTCCATCATTCACAAGAGATAAATTTAATTTCTTGTGATGTGCTCCAACAATATACTCAATCCCATCTTTAATAAAATGATACTTTTTCTCATGACGATGAAATAAGGATTTCCTATCATAAAGATATGGGAACTACATCAAGTTCTATCTCATCAATGAAGTTTGCAGTGATGGCAAATTTCAATTTGCATTTTCTTGTCACTTGCAATTTTTCATTGTCACATACCCAACCCAAAGGATAAGGTTTAGGATGAGGAATGGTTTCCAAATTTAGTTTCTTGACAATGGTTTCTGAAATAAGGTTGGTTTGTGATCCACAATCAAACAAAGTGTCTATTTTGTTATGTTTTGAGATGAATATAATATGGAAAATCTCTGTTATTTCTTTATAATTTTGAGTTTCATTGATGTTACTAGAAGAAATAGTACTTATAATAGAATCCTTACCTTTCAATCCCATGGTTGTGATATTTGTTTCATCTCCAGAATTAGATCCTAAATCATGTTGTGTAGTTGCAACAATCTTTTTCTTTTCTTTGTTGTTAAAATTTTTGGGTCTCATCTCAAGAAGAAGTTTCCAACAATGGTATTCATCATTGCCTTATTTTGAACAATGTTTACGAGTTTTTCTCCCTCTTGCTTGAGGGAAGCATTATTTTTCCCCTTTCCTTTGTCTCCACTCTTGAATGGATTCTTGCTATTCTCATGGGGAAAATTCTTCCCTCTTGATTCTAAATGAGTTGAATGTACAAAAACTCCATCTATATTTGTAGGGTTAAACATGATAATTGTGTGTCTCAAATAACTATGTAAACCTCCAATGTATTTGAGTAAAGTGTCTTGAGAGGATAATTATACACCCAAAATCAAATCCCTTCTTCTAAACTCTTGGGTATAACTTTCTACACCCCAACCCTTAGCTTGCCTAAAGTTTTTCGAATCCATTATAGCTTTTTGCATGTATAATAATGGATAAAACTGTCCTCTTAATGCAGCTACAAAATCATTCCAAGAAGTTATAATCTTACTTATTTTCTTGATATATTATTGAGTTTTGGCCTCCCACCAAATGAGTCATGCAATTTACAACCTTAGAGAAGTAAGATGAATCTTGGTCTCATCATCTTTCATTCTTTGTATCCTGCAATACACTTCAAGTTGACGAATCTGGTTATCCAATTTCTCAACATTTACCTCTCCATTATACATAGGAAATTCAAACTTTATGTCAAGTTTTAAAAAAGGAGTTTTACCATGTCCCTTTGGATAATGTGGAGGTGTTTTTGAAGGGGTTGAAGTAGAAGAAGATGAGGGTGAAGATGAAGGTGAAGAGAAAGGTGGAGGAGGTAGAGGTGGTTTGTCACCATTCCCTCCATTTCCTCCATTTCCTCTTGGAGGATTTGACCTCTCTCCTTGAAACCTCGAGTTCCTTTCCTCATAAAGAACTTTCACCATTTCATTCATTTCAAAGAATGATTTTCTGAAAATTTTCTCATCCTCAGACATAATTTCAAGGCCTCATTCATGTACCATGACTGGTGAGGCTTTGGGTGACACTTGAGGTGAATGTGCTTTCCTTGAACTAGCTTGAGGACTTTTTCCCACAAGATTTCCTTCTCCTCTTTTGAACCTAAACCTTGTAAGCATCATAAAACACTTAGAACAAAACTAAACCTTCAAAACAACGAAAGATTTGATACCAAAATGATCTGTATTTGTAAACTTGAAGGTTTGATGAAATGTGCAAGTAAAATTTTATGTGTTTTAGGGAATCAATCAATTTGCAAAAGCACATAAATTAATGGTTTTTAACTCAGTTTGAAGCATAAAAAAAGAAACAATAATACAATATACAGTAACATAAGACAACAAAATGATGAAGGAGTTTACCCCTCGTGGGATACGTCTCCTTTTCTAGCTTCCAATGTTGGGCCTCTTTCATTAAGTGCTCAAATATGTCATTAAATGGATTTACAGTGCTCAAAATGAAAAATAATGTCTCCAATGGCTCCAAAATAGTAAAAAAAAACCCAAGCTAGGCTCTTGTTGGGCTTAATTTAGTCAAAAAAGAAGAATTTATGATCTAGAGAAGTTTTGCTGCTAACTACTCTACAAATTGCACTCACCTACTAACTGATCTACGAATATGCCTTTTCTAGAACCTCTAAGTGACAATTTCACCCTGGCACTGGCGAGATTCACGCTGAATTAGGTGCAAGTTTTTTCCTCCTTTAAATTCTCTCTAATCCCTTCAGGCAGGAAAAACTAAGCCATGTGGGCCAAAACCCGACATTACACCCAAACTACTGCACAAGTCTGCATATAACCCCGTGCTCGCACCATGGTTAAGTTTTATGGTACCGAGGTGGACTTGCCCACGCAGAACAGTGGTAAGGTTTATGGTACCGAGGCTTTGGGCCGAGATTAAGCCCAAGCCCTCGGATCCCCTTCCACCTCTAGTTTCGTGGGTGGTGAGGTGACCGGGGACTAGGGCTTAGCCCTGATCCCATCCCCCATACATGAACCAACAATAGTTTAAATATAAGATTGCACCATAGAATGTTAAGTACCACCCAAAACACTACGGTAGAGCACTGCACTCTCTTGCCATAGGTCTCATGTTTGATCCCCACGGAGGCCAGTTCAGGCCATAAAAAAAAAATTTCTTGACCGTTGCGAGGCCACATGGCTACCCACATGGCTCCCATTCATAGGGCCACCAAAAACCATAATTCGACCAATCAAAACACAGCAAATTCTAACCAATCCAGTGAGGCCACTTGGTAGCCTGCCATTGGCTCGAGAAACAAAGTCAACCTTCTCAGTCAACGTACATACTTCCCAGTCAGCAGTCCTGCATCCAACTTGAATTTTTTTTATTTGTTTAGGAAAACGATCAGAACACAATATCGAGAGCATACTATATTAGTTTTGAGCGGTTCAAGTTGCATTGGATTTAGGGTGATGAGATATATGTTTTGGCATAGTTTTTTAGCATGTTTGTACACTTTCTATTTTGAGAACTTTACTAATCCACTGGATCAAAAAACAAACGTCAAATAGAAACAATTAGAAAATGGTTACAAGGTTATCTACAATGTTACTCTTCAGAGAAGCAAGATCAATGGATGAAGTGGATTCCTCTAGCAGAATGGTGGTATAATAGTACCTATCATACATATACTAAAATGGCCCCATTTGAGGATCTTTATGGATATCGAACTCCTAGTACCTCACAATTTTTTCAAGATATGTCTAAAGTATAGGTAATAGAGTCACATATGGAGAAGGCTAAAAGCACTTTGAAATTTCTTAAGGAAAACCTTCAAATTGTGTAAAGCAGGATAGTTCAAAAAGTAGATCAACATTGAAGTAAAAGAAAATTGGAGGAGGGTGATTGGGCATTTCTAGGACTACAATCTTAGAACCACTCTACACCTAAGCAAAAGCAGAATTAGAAATTAACTCCAAAGTTTTATGGACCCTACAAGATTATTCAAAAGATTGGACAAGTGTCATGTGAGTTTGAATTTTATGAAGAATGGAAGTTAATTATTGAACTAAAAAAAGTTATGGGTCAACGTTCTCTATCTCTTCAGAATATAACCATTATGGAATACCTAATCAAGTGGAAGAATATGCTTGTTGAAGAAGAACATACATGGGAAACCGAGAAATTCATGAAGAAACACCCTCATTTACAAGCTTTGAGGGCAAATATTTTTTTTAAAAGTGGGGCTGTGTTAAGGCCCTTGGGCCTCTATATTAAGGCCCTAGTAAGCATTCATCATTAGTTAATTTTTTATATTAGGAGGTCAACTAGAACCTTTCTTTGTACACTTTCATTGTAATTGTGCCCTCTCTCTCTGTCTCTTGTGTGTGTGTGCGCGTGTGTGTGTGTGTGTGTGCGTAATTACCAAGGAAATTTACTCTTCGTATTATTATATATTGTCTCATACATTGTATTCATTGTAAAAGTAGATTTACCCCTCAAAGTGGACTATAATTACTTCCTTATCATTTTTTAGATGCATGGTTCATAACGCATAAGGGTTATTATAGAAAGAACCATATAATTTAATAAAACATTGATAACCATAAATATTAATATGTTTTTATTAGCAAAATTAGCATAGAGATTATAGGGGTTTTATGGATAACTAGAATGAGGGCCAAATTGATCATTAACATCGGGTCCATATGGGTTTAGGGGCCACTAACATTGGGAACATATGTGTCAGAAATAATGTTATAAGGGTTATTAGCATGAGTTCAAGGACCATAAGTTTATACCAGACATGAGGATTAATATCACTACGACTATACGGGTTATTAACACAAATACTATAGAACTTATAGGGATTATGGGGTTTATATGGGTTGTCCAGATATAGACCATAATAGTTACTAGCCAATTCATATTTAATCATTATATTATTTTTCATCCATATTGATGCTTTTAGAGTGGAAAAATAATATAAATAAGATTACAAGAGAAGTTTTACCGACAAACCCGGTTTAGATCATTTGGGTTAAACCTTCTTCGGCTAGTGTGAGGCCTTACATGGAATTTTTTGGGAGTTAAACTATTTTGATTAAGTGAAAAAACTCTTAGAAGTATTCTATAAACAAATATCTTCTTAATAATTCAAGAATCACATCAATCAAAGTTTAGAGGCAAAATTTATGTCTCTCGGAAGTTGATTTGTTGTGATTGACCACCATAACTCAAGAGAATGCCATGTCAATCCCTGTTGCTTATGGAAAACATGCTAGCCATGTGGGAGATATGAATAAGACTCTATAAGGGTCAAATTGTAATTCATATTGAGGGTTGAATGGATAAAATTGAACCACTAGTTGGCTATTGGGCTGTGTTATAAGCGGGCCACTAGGAGGAAAAAGGGTTCTCATAGTAGAATAGAGTGGATGAGTGTGGATAGTGAGATATCATAATATAGGGGGTTTTGTGTCTGTAGTATCCCACAGCCATAATATTAGGAAAATCCATTGAGAGTGGCTTATTCTTTGTACCTGCATCATTTCTATTTCGAAAAAAAAGGAAGAGCCACACCTTCTAGTTGTGTTTTCTCCCGAAAGGGTTTTCCCGGTCATGTCTTGGTGTTATTGTGGTTTGTGAGTATTTTTTATTTTATATGTTCTCTATTTTCCATATTTTATATATTGCATGCATAAGAAAAAAATAATAACTTAATAAATTCCATAAATATAAGGAAAATTAACCCTCATAGTATAGATTTCAAATTTCAGTATACTTTCCTTGGATTTATTGTGAAAAATTGTCCAATGGAATATGTATATAAGTTTGTGGATAAATAGTATGTATACCATATAACAACACAAGTACCATTAGGGATATAAGGGTTTCATATCAGAGGATATTGTGAGAAGAGTAATCATGTTCAAGCATTTCTAGAGTACTCACATCAAACAATCAAAATGTCCGATGTGAGTAATCTAAACATGCTTGAACATGATAAAAGGGTTATTATAATGAGTACCATAAGACTTATAGGGGATGTTAGGTCCCTATAATACTAGTATATCCCCCATATTTTTATTTTTGTGCCCCATGTATCTCCCATAGTGTTATTGTTGCACCCCATAGAAGCCCACTATTGTTATTGTTGTGCCCTTACATTATTATTGTTATGTAGGCCATGATAATATTGTGACCCTTTAGACTCTTATACATACCAAGGAGGTCTTGTAATTTGTATCATCCAAGAATTATTCATCTATGTGATGTAAAAGAAAGTTTCCCCCTCGAATAGGCTTATTTTCAAGTCATTGATCTATCTTTTCTTCTTTTTTGTGATATAGTTACACAACATTTGGTATAATAGCTATGGATTCTAGGGTTTTTCTTCTTCAAACAAGTCATATTGGAAGTTTTTCTATAATTTATTTATTTATTTATTTTTATTTTTTAATGTGAGGCTTCAAAAGTTTAAATTTTGACCTTGTGGAGCCGAAATCTTGATTAACATCGTGCAAAAATTTCAGAGCCTGGTTCACTATATTTTTGGATATATGATCCAAGGAAGTTAGGGTTTTTGCATGCACTAGAATTATGTCTCAAACAAGTGTTTCGAGGAAATTCATCACAAATTTCCCTTCGTTTATAGAATTAAAATTTTGTAAAATGTGCCTCAAATTTCAGGAATGTAGTAACTTCATGTGCATCATTTTCAGGGAAAAATATTAAAAAAAGTGACACGTGGCATCCTGTACAATTTCACTCTACTGAACCAATCTATAATCATGTCATCTTGGGAAAATTGGCATAAATTTACCTTGAAGGATCCAATATTTGTATAAATGGTGGGGTTGGAAATAAGCCATACAGGGATAAAACAAAACAAAATTTTAGACTTTGGAGATTCGAATTACAAGGATGCAACAACCTTATAACCTAGCTCAAAATCAAGTTCTAAAATGTGTGTATTTTTAAATTTGCATAATTTTTATTTGAAAAATTGGTTTTAATTTATTCAAAGGGCATAATGAAGCATATATATAATTAATTGGTTCGAAAATTCCTCCCAAAAAAAAAAATTATACACCCATTAAGCCATCATAAAGCTATTCTATAATGCATGAAGAAGAAGAAATGCAACATGATATACCAAAACTGCGGGACCATTTTTTTCTCTCACAAAGAGAAACCAAAAACGAATTGGGAGACGTGAATGTTAAGATGGATGGTTTAGAAGAAAAAATAAAATGGGACAGGGATGGTTTAAAAGGGGACATGGAAGTTTTAAAATAAAACATGGAAGGTTTGAAGGAAGGTTTGACAAATTCGCTGCAGGAAAGGATTCCTAATGGTGAAAAGGTAGTCCATGAAACTCATGATGAGAGAAAAAGGAATATGAATCGTGATTTTAGAGACTCTTACTCAGGGTTGAATATCAACCATATTCAAAATATCGACATGAGGAAGTTTGATGGCAAGGATCCAGTAACATGGATACTACAGATGGAGCAACTGTTTGATCTACATGATGTGCCACACACACAAAAGGTACACATTACATCTTTATATTTAGAAACCAATAATTTTGTGTGGTATTGATGAATTTGTTCTCGTAAATCAATTGTCACATGGACAATTTATACAAAGGAATTGATAGCACATTATGAGGATACAAAGAGAAATACATTATTTAGCCAATTGATAAATCTCAAACAAAAGGGTTCAATGGTATAGCACATTGAGTACTTACAAAGATTGAATGTCAAGGTAATTGATATTCCAGAGGAGAATATGATTGATGTCTTCATAGGGACTTTAAACAATAACATCCAAAATGAGGTTCACATTTTGGAACCTCATTCATTTCAAAATGCATTCAAGGTGGCAAGAAAAATCAAAAGCAAAATTTTGGCAACAAGGAGGCCTACCACTCACAATTACAAAGATAGAAGTGTTTCTCCTCACCTCCCACAACCTACATGGTTGACACCACAACAACTGGAGGAAAAAAGAGAAAAAGGGATTTTTTATAGTTTTGATAGAAAATACACTAAAGGTCATAAGTGTGTTGAGAATAAATTATTTGACATATATTGTGAAGAGGAAGAAGAAAAGGAAAAAGAAACATCAAAAGAAGAGGATATGCACCAAGAAACAACCCCAGAGAAATAATAAATGAATCCGAAAATATCTTGTAATGCATTGGAGGTAATTACCATTCCTCAAACTCTCAAGATAGAAAAATATATCAAGAAGGAAAATATAATAGTACTGATTTCTTTGGGTAGTACCCATAATTTTATTCATTGTAAGATAGCCAAGGAATTGAATTTATTTATATATCCAACATCAGAGTGTCAAGTGATGGTCGCGAATGGAGGAACTATAAATTACTCAGGGAAGTGCCATAATATCAAGATAAACATAGGGGAATATATATTGAATAGTCCAATGCTTTCCATTCCAATGGGTGGTGTTGATGTTGTATTAGGAGTCCAATGGTTACAATCTTTGGGGACAATAGTTTTTAATTTTCAAGATTTTTTCTTGAGATTTATCTAGGAAGGAAAGGAAACTGAATTGATGGGTATCGTAGGGAAATCAAGAAAGATAATAAGCTCTAATGGCATGAAATTTTTTTTGAAGAAAGGACAACAAGGTGTAATTTCACACTTATGCTCACTCGAAGTTCAAACATTGAAATCATCCATTTCTCCAGATCTCCAAAGGGTCCTGGAAAATCATTCCAAGGTATTTGAGACTCCCAAAGGTCTCCCACCTATTCATGATCATGATCATGCTATTCACTTGAATACATGAAGTGTTCCACCAAACATCAAACCTTACAAATATATGTATGCCCAAAAGAGTGAAATTGAATATATTGTTGCAGAAATGCTGAAGGCAGGTATAATTAAACCTAGCTAAAGTTATTTCTCTTCTCCAATAGTATTGGTGCACAAGAAGGATGGATCATGTCATATGTGGCCATATTATATAGAGCTAAATAAGCTAACTATTACAGATAAATTTTCCTATTCCTGTCATTAATGAATTGTTGGATGAATTACATGGAGCAATTTACTTCACTAAGTTGGATCTTCATTCCAAATATTATCAAATTAGAATAAAGATATAATACATTCCAAAAACAACATTGAGAACTCATGAAGGTCATTATGAATTTTTGGTCATGCCTTTTGGCCTTACTAATGCACCTTCCACATTTCAAGGTTTCATGAATTCCACTTTAAAACCCTTTGTTAGAAAATATGTGTTAGTATTTTTTGATGATATACTAATATACAACAAATATTGGAAATATCATGTTCAACATGTTGGCATGGTGCTTAAACTATTGGAGGAAAAACAATTGTATTCAAAACCCTCCAAATGTTTCTTTGGGTATAGGAGGTGGAATATTTGGGTCATATTGCATCTCATGAGGGTGTTAAGGAAGACCTTAACAAAATTAAATCCATCAAGGAATCAAAAATCCCCACAACCAAAAATCATCTTCGAGGATTTCTCGGGTTGACAGGGTATTATCGCAAGTTTTTTAAGAATTATTTGAAAATAACAACACCTCTAATTACATTACTGAATAAAGATACATTTTTTTGGACTCTAGAAGAAACTAAGGCCTTTGAACATATTAAAGAGGCAATGTGCCCAGATTCGATCTTAGCTACTCCTGTTATAGCATCATTTATCACCTTTATATACTTGATGACTTATGTATTGGGCTTGGGTAGCCATTTCCTTTCAGACTTGGTCAACATCTTAAAAAATATTATTTTGAATTCCATACGCGACTCTGCCCTGAATTTTACGCATGTAGACATGGGTTCGCTCATATCTAACCCCCGTATACAATTTAAAATATTAAAAAAATACAATCTCCCTATTAATTGGACAAGGTTTACGGGTTTTACTTGAAGACCACCTACACCAGCCCCTAGCCAAACTATTTCCCAACTGAAAAACTAATTTGATGAAGTATAAATACACCTCATTGGGAAGGCCTAAGGGAGGAGAGAGAATGCTATTGATACTATAGCCTATCATAGCCCAGATCAATTCTGATTATCCCTGTGCCTCCTGCACTTCCCAAGTTCAGGAAACCCTTGTTTTCTTGTGATGTTCACCTCCTTTATGTGGCATCCTTTGTGCACCTTTTATGGAAGAATATTGTTGAGGCTTTGGTTGGATGGATCTGGAGGATGGTTTCGCTTGGATCTGTGGCTGATTTCAGGTGATATATCCAATTTATTTTTACATACATCAATAAAAGAAGCTATGTCCCGTTCCTGATGTAAAGTTCTTATATGTTTCATATACATATATTAATGATCTTGTAATCATTATTTCATGTTATGTTTTATGAGTTTATATGATCTAACATACTAACAATTAGGATATCTATGTTGTACAACTAGTCTTTGTGCTTTGCCTTGAGTGAGTTGCAGGTTTTGAAGCACAAGGAGTAGTAGAGGGTTTGCACCCTGCGGGAACGACCTCAAACGTAGGACATACAGGTAAATTTTCCTATCCATAGTTTACTAGTTTAAGCATTAGGACTTTGAATTTGATTGCTTCTTCTGATTGTATGCCTTCTTCTATGTTAGGTCCCTCGATCCAGACCTTAGGGTAGTTTTTACCGCAACATAATTGGTGACTCCACTAGGGATTACATCTATGTAATTCCTAGTTTGGGTTTTTTTCTCTGGATTTTTGGTTCCTTGACTGATCTGATCACTTTACCAGTCTTTTTGGTTCTTTTTCCACCCAGGCAGAAACCATGATCTTCTGGATCAGGCTTGAATTTTTGTTTTTATTTCATATCTTTTCCATATGCTACTTTTTTTGTACACAGTTGCGTATACATATGTTTTTGTCCAAAGGAACCCGCGTATACGCGAGTTTCTTCAGAAATAGATGTGTATACACACATGTTGGACACTATGGATCCGCGTATGGACAGTTAAATTTGAGATTTTGATTTTTGAGATCTTGTAAGTCTTTCCTGTGTGTTTTTTGTCAATTTTGTAGGACCTCCTGTATGTCTGGATAGTGTTTCTCCTTGTTGTGTATCAGTTTCTCTCTTTCTTACTTGAAAACCTAGTCAACCTAGGGTTTCCTTGCTTGGTGAAGTTTCAGTTGTGGCTGTTGCACCGGGGCTTCTTTCTGAGGTTCTTGGTTGTTCTGACATTTTAGAACAATGATTCTGTGTTGGTTTTCTCATGCTTGGCTTGTTCATTGATTCACTTTTTGGTTTTTGTCTTGTTGGCTTTCTTGTTTTTCTTTTTTCTTGAGATCAGCTTTTCTAGCAAATCTTGAAGTTGTCTTTCTTGATTTATTCAAGTTTTTGTTTTTTGGAAGTTTTATGCTACTATTTCAAGTCTTTTTCTTGAGTTAATTGCTTCATTCCGCTTATTGACTCCCGTCATGAAAGTGACCCAGTTGGCTTATGAAATTTGAAGTTTCTTGTTGGCTCATTTTGCTGATTTGAGGCCTTTGGTATTTTTGTGCTTTTCTCAAAGACTTTTTTGCTTTCTCCTTAAAAAGTTAAAGGCTAAAAAAAACATTTGTGTTTTCCGTTGCTTTTATTTATGGTTTTCGTCCCTTTTGGAGCAGTTTGGTAGTTTCTCATTTTGGTCTGGTTGTTTGGTTTTAAGAGAAGCCTTGTAGTGGGCTTGTCTCTTTTATATCAAGTTGTTTTGGCATTTTTTGTGCAAATACGTTCTTGTTTGGGCTTGTCTCTGCTTTGTGTCAAAGTGCTCAAACTGTCTTATTGAAAAACTCATTTTCTTCCCTTTGTGAGTAGTCCTAGAATTTTCATTTGCATTGGTAGTTTTTGCATTAGTTGCACCATTAAGCATTGTAGTATTTTTAATAGTTTTTGAGTGTGTGAACGTGATATTGAAAAAAAAGAGAAATTTGTTGCTTTTTTGTTGTTTCGTAGAACCCAAGTAGAAATCTCTTTCATCAAAGAAAAAAAATTCATATTCATGTAGCAGGTTTCTATTGATTTCTCTTTTGCTTCAAAACATTATAAGTTGCATTCTCCATCTACCCTTGACTTAAAAGAATAGCCATTAAAATCAAGCGCTTAATCTAAAAATGAACTAGAATATTTTGATTTTTCATTAATATACACCAACAAGTCTAGGTCATAGGGCCTTGGAATAGGTGAGTGGAGAGTTAACTTTCCAAGACCACTCAAAATTTCAAACACAGAATTTGATTAATGAGTGAAATCCAGCCTCGTTAATTGGACCAGGAAAGCTATACCTCCAGAGAGTTAAACGCGAGGGCTAGTGAAGGAAAAGAAGAGAGATACCCCCTCTCCTATTTTCTAGATCCTGGCCTAAGTCCGTTCTGCCCGGCTACCGATACGAACTGGTGTCCATAGTTGTTATTCCTAGGTATCACATAGGTGACTGCGGGGGCGAATACTCGTGGAACTTGAGGTAGAATTTGAATCACTCTCATTAGTACTTCTGGAGGGTGCACTTGTGAAGCTCGGGTACTTGCACCGGAAAAAGGATTTTGTTATGAGGTCAGCATATTTTTTTATGTTACCTTCGCTAGTAGGCCTGGGGCATAATTACCCCAAACTATTCTCATAATGTCCTCTTATTCACTTTCTTGTATTTTGGTGTTTGGTCCTAATAACCTAGACCGGAAATACCTGAAGGTGTTGCTTGATTGTTGTATCTTTGGGACATTTTTGTAGAGAGTGTTATTTGCTCCTAGATTTCTATAGTTTCATAATTTTTTGATTCTACCTTAAAATATCATAATTATTAGAAGTGATTGACCGATCAATTTGTCGATCGAGGAGGATTCGTGGGCTTTCTCCTGCGAGTGTCGAGCCTTCTTCAAGAAGGCGTAGGAGAAATTATGCTGGTTTTTTTCATCCAGTAGCTTCAAACACATCGAAGAGTGATCCTCCGCTTAGGGCTATTGTTTCCATGGGTGGTCCTAGTACTAGTGGTGATATAGAGAGGAGTACTCCACTCATCTCTTTATTCCTTTTTCCGACATAAGAAGTTGAGGTAGAAGAGATTCTTGAACCTCTAGGTACTGCTTCCTCTCCACTTCTTGCTAGTTTTCTGGAAGTTCTTTTGTATGTTGGGCCTCCGTCTCAAAGACTGGCTACCCCCCATATTTTTCCTTTTCTTTTAATGGCCACAGTTGGGAACAAAACTTTGGCTATGAGCACTTCGATTGTGCATACTCCTCTTTCAGTTGAAGGAGGAGGTACCATTGCAATTTCTACCCGATCAGAGTGCTTCCCATTTTGGTAACCTATTTTCTTTTAGAATGCCATCTAGTGCAATTCCTTTTGTTTCCTTCATTGCTTATTTTGTTGTCTCCACAACCATGTCTTATAAGGCTAGTGGGTCAGCTTCATTTCAGGGTTTCCCCTTCAGAAGTGGCCATATCCCTCATTCAAACCCTTCCTTAGGATCTTTGCCTTTCTCCTCTCAAGGTCAAGGTTTCAATCATTTTCTCAGAGGCCAAAGCTCTAATATTTTTCAAGGATGGAACCCTGATTTTACAGGGTTGGAAACTGGGAACCAATTTTTCTATGGTCAGCAAGGGAATGTAACGTTATCCTCCATAGGTGCTTCTCAAGGTTTCTCTCCATTCACCAATGCTTGGAACCCTTACCAAGGGGTTTCATCTGTGTTAAACACTTAGATTGGGGGAAATATCCCTATTTATGGTATCCTACGATGCGAAGGGGTCGTACTCCGAGTGCTTCTAGGCCACAAGTTTTCTCTTATGGCTCAACTTTTTCTTCGAACAATCCATGGCAACCTAGTGCCTCAACAAATCTAGGGTATTATTTTCATAATTTTTTGAATCCTTCCGTTGGTGGCTAGAATTCTCAAGCTCCTCCATGCTTACCGTTCCTAGCAATTTTGAATTTTCTAGATTTATCAAAATTGATGAATGATCCAATTCGATATAGCCTGGGTTGGCCTCTGGTCCCTACTAAACTACCCTCATATATTACAAAATTTTAAGGGAAGACTGGTGAGGATCCAACTGACCATGTTACTACTTTCCATTTATGGTTATACTCAAACTCCTTCATCGATGATTCGATTAGGTTGAGACTATTTCAGTGCACCCTAACTGTAAATGTTGCAAAATGGTACATTGAGCTTAGAGGGGGTTGTTTTTATACGTTTTGTGAGTTGGCTACTATGTTTCTGAACCATTTCCAGTTGCTTGTTCGTTATGATGTTGGGACTGATCTCCTAGCCAATTTCCAACAGGATAAGGCAACACACATTTATGATCATATCTAAGAATGGAGGAGAAGGAAGAGGCTCATCAAAGCCCAAATTCCTAATGAATTCCTTCTCAAGTGGTTTCTTAAATCCTTTTAGCCAGAAATCTTGAAGGAAGTATCCCTTTCTTGGGTATTCTCTGAGGAACAGGCTATATTTAGGGCCCAACAATTAGGACTGATCTATTCTCAGTCTGGAGTCCTTAATAATATTTCTATGGATGCTCCTCATTCCAAAGCGGATTTAGCCATATCAAATCCAGGTCCTCATGTTGATGGGCTTGTTGGTTCGACCGATAATGGCACATCTAACCTCTTGAATCAATTGCAGCAGTTTTCTTTACAATCTACTCCTTCTATTCAGGCTACGCCATCGGTGTCTACACCTTCCCAACCCTTGTGTCTACTCCTTCCCAACCCTTAACTATTAATGATGTTCAAGCTTCTAACCTCAAAGGAAATCAAAAATCTGATGGGAAGAAGAAGGGATAGAATAATAAGAAGAAAGATAAGGATGGGAAGGGTAATGCAAACGAATCCAACGATACTGTTAGAGAGGGTAAGAGAGAGGAAAAGAAGAAAGTTAAGTTTCCATGAAAGTTATGAACCAAAGACCATATTACTCATATATGCCCTAAAATTCAGGATGCTCAGTAGGGTTCCTCTAGTTCCCAGGCTGTCCTGACTAACCCTTTTCCACAAGGGCAGCAACTTCTTGTTGGCATGAATGCTAATAATGGAGCTTATGCTAGGTCAACCAGGAAGGGGAAAATTATTCAAATGTATATATGATGAGTGCTCATGTTGATATCGCTACGAGATCTCATGATTATGGTGAATCTGAGTCTTCAAATTCTAAGGGTGCTCCTAGTAATTCTGATCCACTCCATATAGAGAGGCTCGTGATTGAGCCTATACCTTTAATGTTGAAAGGTTCTGCTAAGCGTATGACAATCAACCCCAATGCCAAGGTAGCTAAGATCTGGCTCAAATTCCTTGTACTATGTCTGCATTAGAGGTACTCCAGTCGTGCCCAACACAAAGGATTTCATTGTTCACTGCGATCGGGTCATTCGAACCAAATAAATATCTTATGCTCACATTTGACATGTCAAATATTAAGAAGAGACTTCCTCATCACATAGATTTTCAGATTAACTCTGCATATTGGAAGATCAATATTTTTTAAATAATAGTCAATGAGGGCTCTTCCACATGTGTCATGCCTATCTCATGTTGGAAAGCCATTGGATCCCCTTCATCTGTGCCTTCACCTACTCTTCTCACTACATTTGATGGTTATTCTCACATGCCACATGGAATTGTTTCGACTTTGCCCATTTGTGTTGGGGGTAAATTTTTCAATATTCAGGTTGAGATAGTCGATGCCAATTTGGACTACAATATTCTATTGGGGTAGAATTGGATTTATGAAATGGATGTTATTGCTTCATCATTATTTTGTATCTTGTGTTTCCCCATGACTAGAGGATTGTTACTGTCGATCATATGTACTATTTTTCGATAGATCCAAATGCATCTTCTGATTCGACTGTTCCCTTAGTGAATGATGCCAAGCAACCTATGGAGAATTTGGGGGTTGGAATGAATACCTCATTGATGGGTACCTTTTATCTTCTGCCTCCTTCTGTTCATATTAATGTTATCTCATCCTCCATGATTCCTACTCAAAGAGAGTTCTTTCAAACTCATTATTATTCAGATCCTTGGACCTTACCTTCTCCTACTTCCACATTAGAGGAAGTTCAAGTGGGTGGAATGGCATTCCCTATGTTTGCAGTAGATATTACTTATAAATCTATTATTGACTCTGCAGATTCCGTTCTAGTTTCTTTTTCACCGAAGGAGTTGGATGGAGATGTGGCTCTGGCTTGGACACTTAGTTCATCTTCTACTCAGGATTTCCTTGATACTGTTCTTCCATCTAAGGAGGCTATCCTTGAAGAAATTATTGGTGTGGAATGATTTGCATCATCGTTCCTATTTTCTACCAGATTTTCAATAAGTTGAATCGAGATTGTCTGGCCCTATTTCTTCTGTTCCTATTCACCCGGTCTTGAACCCTTTAGCTCCAACACAGGTTTTTGTTGAAGGGAACATGTTTTTCATTTCTGAGGCTATCCCGGTGAACATTTCCATGGATCCCAATGTTATTGAGAATGTCTTCATCAGAGCTGAATGTTCTCCTAAAGAGATTCAAACTTATACCGATCTCTTTAGAGATTTTCGTGATGTGTTTGCTTGGTCTTATGAGGAAATGCCTGGAATTGATCCATCAATTTTCCAGCATGAGATCAAGACTTACGAGAATGCTAAGAATATACAGCATAAGCTTCTTCCGTTCAAACCTAGGAAAGTTGTAGCTATCAAGGTCGAGGTTGAGAAGCTGCTCAAGGCGGGTTTCATATACCCCGTTCCTTTAATTGAGTGGGTTTCGAATCCAGTGCCTGTGGATAAGAAACAAGGAATGATCCATGTTTGCATTAATTTCAGGGATTTGAATAAGGCATGTCCGAAGGATAATTACCCCACACCATTTATTGACCAGATTGTTGATGAGTGTGTGGGGAATGAGAATTTTTCCTTCATGAACGGCTTCTCGGGATACAATCTGATTACCATATGTCCTTAAGATCAACACAAGACTATTTTTATTTTCAACCGGGGTACATTTTCATACAAAAATATGCCTTTTGGTCTTAAAATTGTTGGAGCTACTTTCCAGCGGGCCATGTATTACGCTTTCCATGACATCAAACATATCATCAAATCTTATTTGGATGATTTATTTTCTCATTCTCAAAAGAGAATTGATCATCCCACTCATCTTCGACAGGTTTTTTAATGATGTCGAATTATAAAATTTGGTTGAACCCTAATAAGTGTGTTTTCGCCCACGGATGCGGTTGATGGCATGCATTGATGAGACCTTGGCCCCTACGCGTCTCCCGAAGGAGTTCGCATGGGGTGGCCATATGGCCTCTTGTACAAGCATTAATGTCATAATAAATTCGCCAGCACGCGATGGCATTAACACTGAGCATACGCCTCTTCATTTCGCCATGGGTTTTCATTTGGTAATGGATTCTGTTCTGGATTGTTCGGCTCTATGCAATGGCTCTTTGCCCCCTATAAACTGTTCATGCCCTCAAGGCTATGCCGATCCCAGCTCCCGCACTCATACTGGGCGTCATTGCACTCTCTTAGCTTGTTTTGAACCACTGCCCGGGCTTCATTTCTCCCAGAGTCTCTTCTATTGAGCCAATCAACCTCTCTATACTCAAACTATGGGTCTCCGTGGCGTCGTTTCTCCTCTTGGCACTTGGTCGAAGGAATTCACTCACGGCAACTCCCCGCTCTGTAGCTTTAAGACTCTGGTTTGCCCTTCCCACTACATTAGCTCTCCTCTGGCCTCCGCCATCATGCCACGCATGCGACATAGAATGCGGAGTAGACGAGGCACAAGTCGTGGTCGGGTCTATCATTTTTGACCCCACTCCAACTCCATCTCAGGGTCTTCTTCTGCCGAAGAGACTCACGTTCAGCCTCAGGAGATGCGTCATGACAGAGGTCGAAGGCGTTATCAAGATTTTGTCCCTGTGGCTCAACCAGCCCCTCCCCCCACTGTTAACCCTCCCAATGCCGTGATTCCTCCTGCATCCCATGGGACTGTCCGCCTACCCATTCGTCAATCCTCTCAGCGAGCTGAAATCCGCTTCGAGTGTTCTCATGCCAACCCCATTGTCACTGCATACATCACGGTTACCCTCAGAGAAGAGTCTCCTCTCCCCATTACCCCCCCTGAGGCCTCCCCTCCGCCCCCTCCTGTCTCTAGCCACCCCAATTGCTCTGTTTTGTCAGCCGACGTTACCCGCCAAGCAGAGGATGCGCAGCGCAAGAAGGATAGGGCCGTGGACCTGGAGGGCGCTCTCAAAGGCGTCATGAATGAAGATGCAGATGAATACGCTTGCAGGGTGGTGGAAGAACCTCCGTCTCCAACTCATGATCAGTGACAAACCCAATTTTCAGCTTCTACGAATATTCCTGCACAATTTCAGTTGGAATTTTTGGTTTCTTTGTCTCAATGTGCAGCTAGAAAAGCTGACTGTTGGTTTTCATCTCTTTCTTTTTGTTAAGTCTTCTTGTATGAACTGTAGGCCGGTTTCCCTCCCAAGGGTGGCCAAACTGATCTCCAAAGGACTGGTTTCCCAATCTTGGGCAGTCCAGACTTCTCTTGTTAAGCATGTTTATCAAGCCCAGTGCTCAGGCTCACACAGATGACACTGTGGCAGTTTTGTAACAGTAAATCTTATACTTAATAGAACTAATCTTACTTAGAAAAAAAAATAAGTGTGTTTTCACGGGATACGCCAGGTCGTTTGTTGGGATTCATCATGTCTGCGAAGGGATTCGGGTAGATCCCTTCAAGGTTGAGGAAATACTTCGGTTTCCTCCCCATCTTCAACCTCCCCATCTTCTATTCATAAACTTCAAAGTCTTCCGGGAAAAGCAAATTTCTTAAGGAGATTTGTCGTTAATTATGCAAGGTGACGAAAGGATTTATGAGATTTTTGAATAAGGGAATTCCATTATTTTGGGATGATTTTTATCAATGCCCATTCAATGCTTTGAAAAAGGCATTGACCTCTTCTCCTTTATTGATTCCACCTGATTAGAGCAGACACTTCCTTTTGTATCTCGCCACGGTAGAATCTACTATAGGTATGATTCTGGTTTAGGAGGATGATGCTCTTTGTGAGCATGTTATTTATTACCTAAGTCAAGGCTTGGTAGATCCTGAACTGTGGTATTCTCCCATTGAGAAATTAGCTTTGGCAGTTTTCCATGTTGTCCAATGACTCAGGAATTATATTCTCCTTCGCAAAACTTATGTTTTGGTAGCAGTCAATTAGTTTCAGTTTGTTCTCAGTAGGCTAGATCGATGGATTGTCATTTTTTAAGAATTCGATCTCAAATTTTTGTCTGCCAAATCCAAGAAAGTTTGGGCGAGGTTGGGCTGAATGATTGCCACAGTGGATCTTGCGGTGGTCACATATATGGGCTTGCCACAACTCAATATTTTGTGTGTCGAATATTTTTGGCCCTTGATTTTCAAAGATTGTGTTGAGGTGGTCAAAAAATGTCATCCTTGTCAACTTTATACTTAGAAGATGCATGCTCATCCAACTCCACTCTTTCCTGTTGTCACTGTCAGTTCGTTCACTAAGTGGGGAATTGATCTTACTACTTGTAACCCACCTTCAGAAAAAGGTCACAAGTACATTATCGTAGCACTGGACTACTTCACCAAGTGGTCCGAGGCTGTGCCTACTTTCTTGAATGATGGTGAAACAACATCCTTGTTTATGTTCAACCAAGTCATTTCTCGCTTCGGTATTCCCAAAGAGTTTTTCACTGACCATGGCAGTCATTTTAATAACTCCATGATGGCTGAATTGGATCTTAAATTGGGTTTCCGACAAGAGCATTCATCTCCATACTATCCTCAGGACAATGGGAAGAGGTTTAGTATGATAAGGTTGTCAAACCTAGCGTTTTCTCTGAAGGTGACCTTGTTTTGGTCTACACTCAAGACAAGGATTCCTTGGGGGCAGCGAAATTCAAATCCATGTGGTATGGCCCTTTCATTGTAGGGAGCTTATGCCTTGGTTGATTTCGATAGAAACGAGTTGGCGGAGCCTAGAAATGGGCTCTATCTGAAGAAGTATTATGCCTAGGTTGTTGCCTAGCATTTTCTTTGTTTGTATATATTGTATTTTTTGTGCCTATCTTTCTATCGATTTTTGGTGTGACTTTGATGATTTTGATCTACTTTGGCAGGTGTTTATGGATGAGATGAGTCATTTTGGCTTTGCCTATGGTGCTAGTCGACATACCCGGAATCTTTCTTCCGTGGCTTGGGTAATTTCTATCCATGCAGTCAGCTTCTATTCTTAAGGCACGTATGCATTCATCTTGCTTCGAACAATGTAGCAGAGTATACAGTTATAGTCAATCTACTTTTAGAGGCAATGTCTCTTGGTATTGATTTGTTAGTAGTGTACTTGGGTTCGCAACTGGTGGTTTCACAATTAAACAACACCTATTGTGTCAGAGACCCATTTTTACATCGATTATTTCTGAGAGTGTGTTTTTTGCAACGTTCATTTCATTATGTTACATTCATTCACATTCATCGTTCAGAAAATTAGTTTGCAGATTCATTAGCTAATTAATCAATTGATTGGCATATTAATCATTCAATACATAAAATATTAAAAACATCAATCATCATTGTAAATATGAGACAATCACATCATATAAATCACTGTATATATATATATATATCAAATTTGTGTTCAAAATATAGAAATATCAGACAATCATGTCCTACAAAATTAGGGCTTATGCCTGATCATGTTCATCATAAAAAAATATTACAGTCATCCGATCAATAAAAATCTATCCTTGTGGGTCCTGCACTGGGTAGGTGTTATGGAAGAACACTATATTTATCGCCACATGGTAGAAAAACCACACACAATCGCGTGGTACTCCAACCACACATCTTTGTATAGCCTTGAGAAGGTCCTCTATAGCAGCCATAAGGACTTGGCGAGTCAAGCTCTCCAAGTTTCTATATATATCATGGAGTGTCCTCCTTGGGTGTTCTGCAGCATCCTCAGCTTCTCTTCTGCGACGTCTGTGCCTCGAGAAGCCCTCAGGTCTCACTGGTCCAATATCTGCAACATGATCCATAATTTGTAGGTCGAATTGTCCTATCAAAAATATTTTTCATTTTCATATAATTTGAAAATAAAAAATCAAAATAAAAAAAAATCATATAATCAAAAATCATTGTGCGATATTACCAATCGCCCCCCATGTTGCACTGGGTGGTAGGGGAAAATCTGGATCTCCCCTGAAATCCATGCCAATATAGAGATAATTCTCTACTACGATGAATTTTTCTCCCCACTAAAGGAAGAACTCATCATCCCAAGTAGTCCTCGGGACCTCGCCACCCCCCAGCCTCTTCATTAGATCTGCCCATCTAGCTATCCATGGATCATGATGGATGTTGATGGTAGAGATAATCTTGGGGCGAAGCCCTGGAATCCTCTCAAAGAAGAATGTGCATAGGATGGTCCCATAACCAAAATGTTTTTTCTTATTTTTCTAGATCGAGGTCAATTGTTTCTTCAAGTTTGTTGATAAGGTTGTGCACCAATCATATAGTGTGGTTAGGAAATCCACTACCAAACTCATATTTCCTCATGAAGCTTGGTGCAAGGATGTCAATCCAGGGACTCTGACAATGGTGAAAATAAGTATTTTCATGTGTAACCCTTTCACATCTCTGATTGGGATATGTTTCCCGACCTTATGAGTACCCTCAGCACAGTACACTCGAATATAATCTTTGAAATTTAGCCCTCCTTGTGGGCTTGCCTTGCAAATTTATTGGTTCCCCTCTTCGGGAGAGTCCAGTTATGAAATAAATTTCCTCAATTTCGATCCTTAGTGGCATTTGAGTGATCATGAATCAATCCTCATCTGGGTCCCAATAACTTACAAGCATTTCAAGCAATATTGTGTTTGTTTTCATGTTTAGCATTTTAAATAACTTCAACAAACCACATCCCCGGAGAATATCCAAGGATAACTGGTCCTCCATGACCTCATTATCACTAGTGCTATGCTCCCTTTCCCTTCTGCTAATGGTCATCCTGCATCATTTCATTCAAAATCCATTTATAATTTAATTTTTTTAAATTTTGAAAATACACATACGCGAGTTGATTCTGTCTGATACGACGTCTATATGCGAGTTCGAAATTATGAAAGCCAAATATATGCGAGGTTTAGAAAATACATAAATTCTATTGAACTTCCTAAAAAGTTTCTTCAATTGACAATGAAATTAATTACTAAGTTGATTGACAAGATTACTTGGAAGATTTGGGTTGATTCGGCTGATAATTGCTCTGGTTCCAAGTTGGGGGTGTTTTTCTCCAGAGCTCTTTCACAAATTCTTCAAGGCACAAATGACCAAATGTGAGTCCAAAAGGCCTATTTATGCCCAAAATTCAAAAAAAAATCACAATTTACTTGTTTAAAGTTTTGTGTTTATTTTTTTAATTTGTTCACGACTTTATGACCTTTTAGCTTGTAAGTGCTGGGATAGGTTGTTTTCAGGTCCATTTTGACGATTTCGAGATGATTCCATTACTGCTTCAGTTCCATGACCGTTGACCTGTCATGGCAGATATTTTGTTCCGAACTAGCATATAGGTTAGGGAATTCACTTTCCGTTGCACTTATTCATACTAGCCTCCATACTGAAATCTTGCCATAGGGTCGAGCCCATCATGTTATGATTATTAAACCATTTTCACTCATCGATTTATAAATCATGATATGATGGTAGAGCCATATTTTAACATGGTCTTCTTAGTTAGATCCTCGCTAGCATATGTCGCCCATGCTGCAAATTGTGTAGGCTCAGGAGTCCTCTTTAGTCCCGCCATGACTTATGTGATGAAGCTTCATTCTTCTTCTTCTTCACTATCTTTTATGGCTATATACCCTAGAGGCTCCCATTTTGTTGTTGAGTTGTTTTGCTGCATTTCATATTGACCATCTATATATCTTGGCCTTAAGTCGGCTTCACTTGGACTCGTGTATAAGCCATCTTTTGACCATGTCTTTCTGCAAAGTTAGCCATGCAATCACTCAGCCTCTGTGACTTGACACCTTTCCCCATGGATGGAACATTCCTCTGAGTGTCACTTACCTTTTTCGCCACCTTGCATTGAGCATAGGATTGTTCCTATCCCAGGAACTAGTGCTTTTTTTTATCAACACTTGTTCTATTCCATTGTACTATAGGCATTATTTTATTATTTTTTAGGCTTTCAATATGAAAAAAAAAAAAAAAATCCCAAAAAGAGCGGGATCGAGACATTACTTCCACATTTGATGGCAGCTAAAGAGTCAGTTTTGTCACCCTTGAACAAAGCACAAAAAATCGAAGTCTTTTCTCCATTTTTGGGATGGGTTTTGTTTAAATTAGGAGAAGCTATAACCTTGTTATCAAGTCAGTACTCCCTCGGTTGGTTATCTCTTCCAATCATATGGAGGTTTTGGTCGTGCCTCCTGCATGCCAAACTTATACATAGTTATCATATGCTTCCATAGTCAAAATGAGTTTTTATTTTTTTCAAGGGAAGTAAACACGAGTCGGCCTTTCTACGATGTCCCTTGACTAATTTTTCAATCGGCCATCCCTGGTCTGTTAGAGTCTTGTTCTATCACATCAACTATTTAGTCCTTTGCTCGTGTTGGTTTGATAAGGTCTCCATTGACTTCTTACCAGCGGTTTAGTCTCTTATCGACTTCGAAAAATTTCTCTAAGAGTAAACCTAGAGCCGCACGCTGGCTCTATTTGCATCATTGATAGGTGACCTTGTGCTTAGCATCTGATCAACACCATGGGTCTTTGACTGAGTGGTTTCCATTGTGTTCGAATTCAGCTTTCATTATCAAACCTGGGATTCATTCAGTGCCTTGAATTCCATTTGAACCTATCGGTGGATTCCTCGCCTCTTTTTTAGCTTTCATTATTGGTTGGTTCAAATGGTTTCTTCCATGCGCTAGCTACAATTTGTGCATGCCAGAAATGTGCTTCGGGTTGGTTACTTCACTTTTCTTTGTCTGATTCCTTCCAAATTTTACACTTGCGTTGGATTGATGTCGAATGCCTTAATTCCTTCCTTCCAACAGATATTTTCCCATCGAATTTGACACATTTCTCTAAGAATAAGGTTTAGAATCCTTTTGTCAGTACCTTGTGGTTTGCAATCATTAGTGGCAGATTCCTTCGCTATCGACAACGAGAATACATTAATGTCTCCTGATTGGTATATTCTCTCAAGTATTCGACTTCAACTCATTCATTCACACTTGTTATATTGTACTGGGGTACCTTGAATCTCATCATCATTATCGATGAGTTGTTGCGCCTTTGTTAACGGTATACATCAATGACCGATAATTAAACGATTTCTCACATGGTTGACTTCAGGTCATTTATTCCCATTGTGTAGAATTGTACCATATTGATCAGTGAATACCTCGGGTTTGCATCAGCATGATTTGGTTCACTTTGACAACTCCTTCATTTTTCTGCCAGTGACACCATCCACCCTTATATGTTGCAGTTCATCACAGTAGCATTCTATATGTTGGCACCCAAGTTGCGTGCATTACCATTTTTTCCACCACTTTTGATTTGGTACTTGGAGATTTAGTTGTGACTTCAGTGATCAGACATATTTTCAACATCATTGATCAGTCTTCTATATGTGATACTTGGACATGATTTTGATATGTACTTTCAGGCAGTGATCAGATGATTCACTATGTACTTGACATTTTCTTCTATTCTTGTATACATATCGTATCCGTTCCATACTTGTTATGCGGACATGCTTTTCTTTCGTTGAGCATGGGTATACCCGCCTCAGACATGAGCTTTCTTTCTGATTTCTTTCACTGGTTTTTGGCAGGCTGAAATTTGTTGAAGTCCTCTCAATTCCTCGCAAGATTCTTTCTTATGAACATAATACATTTCAACCATCATGTACCCCTTTTGACCTCATATATTAGAGGGCATCTATTATAACATCATTTATCACCTTTATATACTTGATGACTTATGTATTGGCCTTGGCAGCCCTTTCCTTTCAGACTTGGTCAGCTTCTTAAAAAAAATTATTTTGAATTCCATACGCGACTCTGCCCTGACTTTTACGCGTGTAGACGCAAGTTTGATCATATCTAACCAGTGTATACAATTTAAAGTATTAAAAAAATATAATCTCCCTATTAATTGGGTGAGGTTTACGGGTTTTACCTGAAGACCACCTACACCAGCCCCTGGCCAAACTGTTTCCCAACTGAAAAATTGATTTGAGGAAGTATAAATACACCTCATTGGGAAGGCCTAAGGGAGGAGAGATAATTCTATTGATACTATAGCTTGTTATAGCCCAGATCAAGTCTAATTATCCCTGTGCCTCCTACACTTCCCAGGTTTGGGGAACCCTTGTTTCCTTGTGATGTTCACCTCCTTTATGTGACATCCTTTGTGCACCTTTTATGGAAGAATATTGTTGAGGCTTGGGCTAGACGGATCTGGAGGACGGTTTCGCTTGGAGCTGTGGTTGATTTCAGGTGATATCTCCACTTTATTTTTACATACATCAATAAAAGAAGCTTTGTCTCGTTCCTAATGTCGTGTTATTATATGTTTCATATACATGTTAATGATCTTGTAATCGTTATTTCATGTTATATTTTATGAGTTTATATGATCTAACATACTGACATTTAGGATATATATGTTGCACAACTAGTCTCTGTGCTTTGTCTTGAGTGAATTGCAGGTTTTGAAGCACAGGGAGTAGCAGATGGTTTGCACCCTGCGAGAACGACCTCAAATGTAGGACATACAGGTAATTTCACCTATCCCTAGTTTACTAGTTTAAGCATTAGGACTTTGAATTTGATTACTTCTTGTGATTGTATGTCTTCCACTCTGTTAGGTCCCTCAACCTAGACCTTAGGGTAGTTTTGCCCGCAACAACTCCAGACTTCACAAAAAAAATTATTGTGGAATGTGATGCCTCAAAAAATGGAATTGATATGATTTTAATGCAAGAAGGAAGATCCAATTATTTTGAAAGTCATCCAATCAAGGGAACGTATTTACAAAAACCTATTTATGAGAAGGAAATGTTGGCAATAATACATGCCTTGAAGCAATGGTGCCCTTATCTAATGGGAAGGTACTTCAAGGTTAAAACATATCATGGTAGTCTTAAATAATTTTTGGAACAAAGGTTATCTTCAGAAGAGAACCAAAAATGGCTCACAAAGATGTTGTGTTATGACTTTGAAATTATATACAAAAAAGGCAAGAAAAATGTTGTTGCAGATGCACTCTCAAGAAGGGATGAGTATGTGAAAGCATTTCTCTGTGTCATTTCTATTAACCAAACTGATTGGATAACTCAAGCAAGGGATGAATGGAAGTGTTATCACATTTAAAAATTTTTAGGTCAGCCTAATTAGGTCCCTAAGATCCAAGTTATAAGAAAAGGAACGTCCAAAAACAAGTTAAAGGAGGAGAACAAGGCCCCAAGGGCAATAAAACTAAGGAAAAACTAGCTAAGACTAGTAATGTAGACCTTTTGGTGGAGGCAAAAAAGAAGATTAAGGTTTTCAGAAAACCAATGGCATTTAATCTGTCAACATTTGTTTTGAATATTTTTTATGGGGTTCTAACAGTTAATTTGTCAGCGCTAATTTTTGTTTTATTTTGGGAAAGCGCTGACATATTATTTTGCAGTGCTTTGATGTTTTTATCCCGATAATTTATACCCAATTAATTTGTCAGTGAATGGAAAGTATGCACTTTTGAGGCCACGATAAGATAAATATTTAGAAAATTAGAAAATAACTTCAAAACCAACATCATCAAAATTGAAAATAGTTAGGTCATTCATAGGAATTTATATACTGGTTTTCATTGGAAAGTGGTGCAAAGGTTTTTTTCAAGTAAAAGAAGTTTTCCTGAGAAAAAAAATGAAATGCATCGAATCAAACATATGTGATAGCAGAGATCCTATATGACACAAACTCAGTAGTCAAAGGAAAAAGGTGCCCTATCATGTTTTGTTTTCACTTGACAAAACTCTATTTTTTAAAATTGTTTCTTCCTATAAAAGACAATAACTTCAGGCACGGTTTCTGAATAGATGGAAATGAATTTTAAAACCAAAAGAGTTTTATGTCGCTAACATACCCGTTAAAAAAAATTCTCTCAGTTTTTATACAGTTTTCATGGTTTGGAATATTCAAATGAATCTTTGCAACCCATTTTTCCAGATTTAAATATTAAATGATCTCCTATTTTAGTCATTAACTTTGAGCACGATTTTCAAGAAATTGAAAATGAATTTTTGAAATATGAAAGAATTTTTTGTCGAGAAATGACTCATTTACAAAAACCTCTTTCAGGTTTTACACATTTATCATGGTTTGGGAGATATGAAGGCATATTTGGACCCTATTTTCCAGAAATTCACCAGGGAAAAAAAAAAAAAAAAAACTCATAGACACTTGTTGATGAGCCACCTCATCAATTCAACTCGGGGATCAGATCTTACCATATCCTTGATTGTTTCCAACACCAAACTAAAATGGATGAGGAGGTTTTCAAATCCATTTCTTTTGGATCTTGATTTATTTTTTATATTTTATCAAATTTTGTAATTGAACTTTTTCTCGAAATTGTGGATCTCAAAACTGATGTAATTTTTGTATAAATTAGATGGAAAAGTAGAAATAAGAGATGGTTTTTTGGCACAAAAAGGATTTATTGTGTATCTTTTATTTTGATATTTATTAAGTTCCAAGGCAAAATGTTTAGACTCAAATACATGATATTCCTTTGCTCGGTTTATCAGTTAGTGTTCTTTGTAATGTATGCCTTCTTAGCAAATCTCATGATTTTTGTCTCTTCATGTTTGAAATGCAGTTTGTAAAATAGTGGAATTCATATTTAATGATATGTTGTTTTCAGTTTCAAATGTTCGATCTTATGCTCTAAAGTGACACAAATTCTATTTATTTTCTTTGTGTGGTGGGTTGTCTCTTCCTCCTGCTTATCATTTGAATATCCCAAAGTCTAAATAAAAATTTTATATTCCTTTGATCCCTATATTCCATACCCCTAGTTCTTAGAAATTTCCATAAGATCAATCCCATGATTCCATGACCAATAGTTAAAGTTACCATTTTTCCAACCAAGCCCATCATTTTTACAAATTTAAATTTGGACACTGAGCACATTAGAGACCTATTGTTATTGTGACCTAGAGTAGAAGAGTATAGAGAGGCCCCTCTGCAAATTAAAGGGACAACTTTCAATCCCAAAGAGGTTTGAGGTTATCTTGAGAGTTTTCTCCCACAACCAAGAAAAAATGCTAAGTGATAACATCTTATTGCCACTGTTGGGGACACAAATATTCAAGACAAAATCCCAGAAGAAAGAAAATGAACAATTATGCTCTCTAATGGTGAAGAAATGACATACACAGAAAGTTTGCACCTCATTCACTTGACAACTCCACTCTCTGCAGGACCCAAAAATCAATGTATCACTAGCGACTCCACAAATCAAAGTATCATTGGAAATTCCAATGGATCAAGATGAACCCATAATCTACAAGGTATGATCCTATTAATCATACTCATATTCTTAGCTTTCCAAATTGTATTCCTCACATAGATTGACAATGATATTTTCCAAGATTTATAGATTAGGATGGGGATGATGCCACTCTTCATTTGGTTAAATTTCACATACACATACGTAGGCTAGGGGTTGAATTTCATGAGGATTGTTTGATGAAGATGTTTATGCAAACCTTAGAAGAAAATGCACGATCTTGGTATGAAGGATGGTCATCTGCTAGTATACATTCCCTTGAAGATTTATTTCCAACATCCTGTATGAATTATAGAGAAAGATACACTTCTATAGTGTTAGTTGAAAATATCCGTGCAAATTTTGGAATTCTTTTTCAACACATGGGAATGGATGTTGATTATGAAGACCTTATGTATTATGAAATCGAAGAAGCCATGTTTGAATTTTTTTCTCATCAGGAAGAACTAGTAGAAACTAGTTGCCATGATACTCAAGATCATTCCCAACAAGCATATATTTCTTCCCTGGCTGAAAATGAAACAAATATGCATCTCGATGATGAAATCCATGTTATATCCCATGATATTAATTATGATTTGTAGTATATTTTTAAATTTTCATGTGACCGAGATTGGGATGAAGACAATCTTTCAAGTTATCCTTTATATCATTCATCTAATGAATATTTGCCTCATGAAGAAACTAGTAAAAATCAAAATTTTGAAATTGCATCCATGGAAATGTTAAGCAGTAATACCATCCATGATGATAACTATCTTGAGTTTCAACAAAATAGTGAATAAGAGCAAGGTGTTTTAGATCTTTTGGATGTTGCAAAATCGGTTCATAATTCTCTCTCTCTTAAATTGACATATTCATAAATTTTTAAAGATCAAAATGACATTATTGCTGAAATATGTGAAGGAACACTTTTAGGTGTTCCCAAAAACATAATATTGTTGTACCTTTTGATTGTGTTCAAGATTATACAAAGGCTTTTCCTGCCGTAAATGATTTGAAATATGAACAAATGGCCGCCTTGCATTTTGAAAATGAGTTTGAGTTGGATGACATAAAAAAACAAGCAACTATAAATGAATATAGAGCTTGTCTTTTGTTGATCTTCAAGATGGGGTTATGTTTCATGTTTTTGAAGATCATTTGGCCAGTCGGTTGGAATAATTAAGGGAATTTGTGTTATTCACCATTATGGGAACTGGATTCAATTTTCGTTTTGAGTTGATGCTTTCTACCATTTTATGTTTTCTCAAGGAAGGTGTGAGCATAATTCCAGTGAGTAGCCATCTCATTTCATGGTTATATTGGAAATTCCATATCACTTGATTGAGCATTCATCCAATGAATTAGAGTAGGAACACGTATGCAATAACCTTATCGAGGTAAGCATCTCTTTCATTTAACTTTAAAATCAATTTTCCAGTTCAACATTTAGTTTTAATTTTGAATTTCACTTTAGTGTGTACAATACATCCTGCTACAAAGTTTCACTTTGGGATTGATTCCAGGTTATGAACAGAACATAGAATTAGGCACAGGTTGTGGGTTGTTGGTCTTAGAGCTTGGGAGACTCCCAATGGATAAACACCTAGTCTATGGGATCCTTCGTTGCCTCTCAAGGTGACAACACCCCCATTGGATCCATATGTTATCACATTTAAAATTTTGAGTTCAGCTCAATTGGGGCCCTAAGATCCAAGTTCTAAGAAAAAGGAAGGTCCGAATACAAGGGAAAGGAGAAGAATAGGCCCCCAAGGCCAACAAAACTAAGAAGGAAAAACTAGCTCAGGCTAGCAATGTAGGCCTTTTGGTGGAGGCAACAAAGAAGCTGAAGTAAGGTTTTTAGAGCAACACTGTTATTTAATCCGTCATCATTCATTTTGAATATTTTTGACAAGGCGCTGATAGTTAATTTTTCAGTGCTAGTTTCTGTTTTATTTTGGGAAAACGATGATAGATTATTCGACAGTGCTTTGTAGTTTTTATCCCGATAATGTATACCCAATTAATTTGTCAGTGAATGGAAAATATGGATTTTTGAGGCAACAGTAAGGAAAATATTCAAAAAATTAAAAATAGCTTCAGAACCAACATCATCAAAACTGAAAATAGCGAGATCATTCACGAAAATTTATATACTGGTATTCATTGGAAATCAGTGCAAAGGTTTTTTCCAAGTAAAGGAAGCTAATCTGAGCAAAAAAATGCCAAGCATTGATTCAGACAAATGTGATAACAAAGATCCTGTATGACACAAACTCAATAGTCAAAGGGAAAGTTGACAAAGCATGTTTTGTTTTCACTTGACAAAAATATGTTTTTTAAGGCTGTTTTTTCTTGTAAAAGATAGTAGCTTCGAGTACGGTTTCCGAAAATATGGAAACAAATTTTTGAAAACCAAAAGATTTTTTTGTCAATAATGAACCCATTAACAAAAATTCTCCCAGTTTTTACATAGGTTTCATGGTTTGGAAGGTTCAAATGAATCTTTGCATCCCACTTTTCCAGATTTAAATATTAAATGATTTCCTATTTTAGTCATTAACTTTGGGCGCAGTTTTTTATAATTTGATTTTTTTTTCCAAATATGAAATATTGTTTTGTCAAGAACAAGCTCATTACAAAAACCTCTTTTATTTTTTACACATATATCATTGTTTGGGAGATACAAAGGCATATTTGGGTCTTATTTTTTAGAAATTCACCAGAAACAATTTCATAGATAGTTGTTGATGAGTCACCTCATCAATTCGACTTGGGGATTAGATATTACCATATTCTTGATTGTTTCAAACGAAAAAATAAATATGGACGAGGAGGTTTTCAGATCTATTTCAATTGGATCTTGATTTCTATTTTATATTTTGTCAAATTTTGTAATTAAACTTTCCAAGAATTGTGGATCTCAAAATTGATGTAATTTTTGTATAAATTAGATGGAAAAGTGGAGAGAAGGGTTGGTTTTTTTCCACAAAAATACTTTATTTTGTGTATTTTATTTTGATATTTATAAATTTTCCAAGGCATAAGTTTTAGACTCACATATCTAAGAATACTTTGTTATGTTTATCAGTCAGTTTTCTTTGTGATGTATGCCTTCTTAGTAAATCTCATGATTGTTATCTCTTCATGTTTGAGAATTAGTTTGTAAAATATTGGAATTATTATTTGATGATCTTTTGTTTTCAATTTCAAATGTCTGATCTTATCCTCTAAAGTTACACAAATTTTATTTATTTTCTTTGTGTAATGGTATGTCTCTTCCTTCTGCTTACTATTTGAATATCCCAAAGTCTAAATAAACATTGTATATGCCTTTGATCCTTGTCTTTCTTACCCCTAGTTCTTGAAAATTTTCATAAGATAAATCCCATGACTCCATGCCCAATGGTTAAATTTACCATTTTTCCAACTAAGACCATCATTTTTACAAATTTAAATATGGCCACTGAGCATATTAGAGACCTCTTGCTATTATGGCCTAGAGTAGCAGAGTTTAGAGAGATACCTCTCCATATTGAAGGGCCAACTTTCAATCCCAAAGTTTTTGAGGTTACCTTGAGAGTTTTCTCCCACAACTAAGAAAAACACTTGAGTGATAACAGGAAGAATGCCAAATAGGTGTGGATGCTCATTCAAAAGTTGAAGCAAGATCCTAGTACATTTGATACATTTATTTGGAAAAATGATTCATTGTGGTACACAGATTTCTTATATGTATGTAGGAAATCCAAAATCATAAAAAATATTCTTTTGGAATTTCACACATCTCCTTTAGGAGCACACTCGGGATTTTTAAAAAATTACCACAGGGTCAAGAAGGATCTTTTTTGGGGTGACGTTCAATATGAGATTCAGAATTTTGTTGAAGAATTTTTGGCTTTTCTACAATATAAAGTTGAGATAATTAAAACCCCAGGTCTATTACAACCTTTAACCATTCCGATTCAGTGTTGGCTGGAGGTCTCAATGGATTTTATCACAGGTTTACTCAAGTCCAAAGGAAAGGGTGTCATCATGATGGTAGTTGATAGACTTACCAAGTATGCACACTTTTGTGCACTATATCATAGTTTCAAAGCAAGTACAATGACTACTGCATTTATGGAAACAATTCAAAAGCTACATGGACACTCAAATATTATTATAAGTGATAGAGATCCCATTTTCAATGGAATATTTTGGAAATAATTATTTTATTGCCTTGATACTCAATTAGCTCATAGCTCTTCTTATTATCCTCAATATAACGAGAAACTGAGATAGTGAACAAATGTTTAGAATGATATCTTCATTGCTTTTTATTTGATAAACAAACACAATGGGTTAAGTGGTTACCTCTGGAAGAATTATGGTATAACACTTCCTCTTATACTGCAAAAAAATGACCCCATTTATGATACTTTATGTATATCATCCACCTTTCATCACATCGTCTTTAAGAGAAAACTCTAAATTTAAAGCAATGAAAGATCACATTGAGCATCAACAACAAGTTTTCCAACTCTCATTAGAGGAAATTTCAGCCTAAAAGTGGCCTCCTAAGGAAAAATAATAAAATAATAGTTAAAATAATAAAATAAGAGTTATGAATTTTGGAGGGAAAAGAAGAAAACTATTTTTTTTAATCGTATTTTTTTCTTATCTCCTTATAGGTACTCAAATTTCAAGTGTAGCCACTTGTTGGATGTGGAATTAAATTCCACATCCAATGAGTACCCATTATGCATACTTTTGAGAAAACTTGCATTGATAAAAATTGAAGATACATTAAAAAAACGTGTTTAACACATTTTTTAATATATATTCAATTTTTATCAACGTGGTTCTTATCAAAAGTATGCATAATGGGTACTCATTGGATGTGGGATTTAATTCTGCATCCAACGGGTATCTGCACTTGAAATTTGAGTAAACCTATAACGAGATAAGCCAAAAATACAATTAAAAAAAAAATAGTTTTTTCTTATTTTCACTCCAAAATATTTACATCATACCTCTTTTTAAATTTAAAGGATTTTGATTGGTTTACAAATTACGTGAAAATTTCATAGGCATTTTTAGGCTAAAATTTCCTCTAATGTAAAGGATAACCTGATTCTGACGCAAAATCAAATGAAACAATATGAATATCAGGATCACAATGAATTAAGTTTTGACGTAGGTGATTGGGTATTTTTACAACTACAACCATACAAACATATATCCCTCAAACAAGATAAGAAGGATAATAAATTATCACCCAATTATTATGATCCTTCCAAGGTGGTTCAAAATATTGGTACCATGGCATACAAATTGGAGTTGCCTGCATCTTCCAGAGTACACCCAACTTTCCATGTTTCCTGCTTAAATAAGGTTATAGGTGACAAGATTCCAGTTCAAACAATATTGCCAAAACTTGACAAGGAAGAAAAAATCATATTGGAGTCAAAAGCAGTCACGGAAACAAGAACTTGACAACTACGAAATCGATCAATTTCAAAGTATCTCATTAAGTGGAAGAACTTACCTACTGAAGATTCCACGTGGGAGGATGAGTATTTTATACAAAAGCATATAGAACTACTCAAACATTGAGGAAAACATATTTTTGAATGAGAGGGACATGCTAGGTCCCTATAATACTAGTATAGCCCCCATATTGTTATTGTTGTGCCCCATAGAAGCCCATTATTGTTATTGTTGTGCCCTTATATTATTATTGTTATGTAGGCCTTGCTTATATTGTGACCCTTTAGACTTCTATATATACCTTAGAGTTCTTTCCATTTGTATCATGCAAGAATATTTCTTTTATGTGATGTGAAAGGAGGTTTCCCCCTCAAAGAGGCTTATTTTCAAGTCGTTGATCTATCTTTTCTTCTGTTTTGTGATCTGGTTACATAACAAGGGATATAGTGACCATAGGAATAAAGGACATATGAGTTATCATCACAAAGATGATAGGAATTATAGGGGCTAATGAAAATGTATGAAAACCATAATCATTATTAGTGGGGCCTATAGGAGCTAGAAGGGTTGTTGGGACAATAACCATTGGCATGATTTATAAGGGTTGTTGACACATGGATGATAATAATTACAAGGGTTATTTACATGAGGATCATATCACTTATAAGGATTATGTGAGTTATTAGTGCATGGATTGTATGAGTTATTAACATCGAGGCCATATGGTTTATTATCATGAGAATCCTACATATTATTATCATAAGGACGATAAAGGTTGTAGGCTTGTAGAGACTATTTATACGAGGACCATTAGGATTAAAAGGGTCATATGTATTATAACATGAGGACCATATGTATCATTAACATGGTGTCCATAAGATTTTTTAGCATGACAACTATCTATGTTATAGGAAATATTAAAATATATTAATTTGGTGACCATACCATTTATTAGCATGACGAAAATAGAGGTTATATATGTTATTAACATAGATACCATAGGGGTTATTAGTGAATGGACCATAAAGACTATTAGCACGAGAACTATAATAATTATAAGAAATGTTATTAAAATAACTATCATCTAGCTTATAACAGTTATGTACATGGGAACCATAGTAGTTACTTGGATTATTAACATAGACCATATCAGATACAAAGGTTATTAACATAGAGACCATATAGTTAATGATATGAGGAACAAATGAATTAATTATCATTGTATAAATTTTATCTAGACCAAACTAATCTCATTATTTTCAATTTTTTCATACATTATTTTGTATTTAATAACAACTAATTTTAAGTATTATCATTTTTACTTCAATATTTATAATTTTTTATTTTATATAATTCATTTTAAGTTATGGATGAAAATAAAGTTAAAACAATACAAAGTTTTTTAATGTAAAGAATATAAAAATTATAAAAATATATATATATTAATTTTTATATTTTTTTGTTTATTTAAATTTTATGTATATATTATTTTGATTAAATTAATTTTAATATTTCTTTTTCTTTTTACCTAGTTTGATAAATAATAATAGCATGATTTGAGTACTATATCTTTTCTTTTGAATATCTACATAAATTTCAACTTATGTATTTCATAATAAATTACAAATGAAAATAAGATTAGAAATACTACAAAATTATAACTAAAAAAAATGAAAATATAATCCAAAATTCAAAAGTTTTGTAGTAAATTGAATTCCTTCATTTGTATTAAAAAATTTAGGTCAAATTTGAGCTATTCTTGTAGTGGAGGCATTGTCTATCGGTGACACAGTTCATTTTATACAAAATCCATTAAGTGCTAAAGTTCATAAACACTGAAATGAACCAATGATATGAGGTTGTTAGAGTCCTTGTAGAGCTACACATGCATGGTGAAGCATAGTGTACGAAAAAAAAATATCATTGCTGCACTAATTGGAATATTGCCAACGTAGATAATTATGAAGAATGAGATAATTAAATTTAAAATACGTTACTAGTGCAACAAAGTTTTACTAAGTTACAAAGATATGTAGGAAGGTGACATTGCACTAAACGATACCACAATTATAATAATTCTTCTAAGATATTTAGATAATCTTGAAGAATGAGACAATTAAACTTAAGATAAGTCAAAGATATGTACTAGTGCAGCAAATATTTACCTTAAGTTACAAAGATGTTACCAGTACAAGTGCACTACAGATTTACCATAAGTTACAAATATATTACAAAAATTTGTAGGTAGATGACATTTCCGTAAATGATATCATACTTATAATAATTCTTATAAGATATTTACTTATTTAAAGGTAATTAGCTATATAAATTGTTTATTTAAATCCATAAAATAAAATTTATATTAGCAAATAATTATATATATATATATATATAGAGGTTGTCGGTACATGACATTGACGTTATTGGAGTGCAGTCAAGGTGGTATTGCTGATTTGGGGGACAGAAATGGCAACATATCTTCAGGTTCTTCATTTGATATTCAACACCAGATTATGAGTTGTATATAGTGTATTTTCTGCATTTCAGTACTGACATATGGAGTTGGTACTCTGAGATGGAATTTCAGTTTGTTGAGCATGGTCTTCTCCATAACCATTACATGTTTCCTCTCAAATATTTCTAAGATGTCCTTTGTAGCCCAAATTTCCTCATAATTTTTTAAGCTAGAAGCATTGCAATGGCACTCACTAATTTATAGTTGCTCCTTGGATACAAGTTGAGTAGAAAATAACTATCATTATCATTGCTTTGACAAAATTTCCCCAATAGATATATATGATTATGTTCTTTTCCTTAACTTGTTCTTCAACCCATGCTCTGGAGTCTGCAAAATTTGTTCTGAGCCTTGAGTTAAATGATAATAGTTTCTTACAATGCTCTAATCTGCAAAAAAAAATCTGAGCCTTGGACTAAATCATGTTATTACTTACATTTACTTTTGTATTCTCATTTATTACTTACATTTACTTTTTCATTCTTATTTGTCTTGCCAGTTACTATACCTAATCTATTTTCCTCAAATTTTTGCAATAATTTTTAATAAGTTAATATCTTAGCCAACTTAGCAATTTTAATCAGTTTATCTGGGGAATTCAGTGGCACTAAAATTAGTTCTGCACACCCTGTATTTATATAGGGTTTTCAAGAAAGCATCACACATTTCTTGGTAATTTTTTATAACCTAATTCCATATATATAAATGATATTACATAATTGATTTTCTTTGAAGGAGTAAGCTATATTTCGGTGTGCAAAACACAATTTCAATGGCATGTTATGGTTTAGACCACTTCTTTTAGCTTCATATATATCTAGCTTTATATACGTCTATTACATCATATGTTAATTCTCTTATATTTTGAAAAGCATTCAACTGTAATCTCTTGTATCCACAGAGAAAAAATGAAGATCATAAGGTATTTGCTACCCGTAACTAAATTGATGGTAATTCCCACAAACGGATAAATTGATATTTGGTATATGGATCTTGTGGAAAGTTATTTGATACATGAGAATTGTAATCCTTTAACATGTTTGTTGCAAACTTCTTGACAGCTGCAAGAATCAAAGGACAAACTAATGTCAATTCCACAAATAAACTTGAAATTGGGGAATTGAGATGATGGCATATAAGATTAAAAGAGTCATGGACATGGACAGACTTGATAAACCATAAAGAAAAAACTGAAAAGAAGCGTATTCATACCTTGCAAAAGTTAAATGGTTATCTTCTTCAGATCTTGGATAATTTAGTTGTACATTCTGCAATTCAAACACTTATGTTACTAACTACCACTTGCACTTGCTTTAAGTTGATTAGTACATAAGCTTCAGTACATAGATAAGTAACTTATTGTAAAAATTGTTGTGTAGAGTGGTTGTAGGGTATCTCTACCCACTATGTAATATTCTTGGCATTGTATTAATGCAATTTTTAGGGCATGTAGAAATGACAACATAAGAGAGATAGGGATTCTAATATTTGTTTTCGCTACAAACTTGTCTATCATTAACATAATGAAGAGTTTAAATAAGAACTTGAAGCAGTAGTATGTATTAACATTTCTTACCTCTAGGCTGTCAGGAACATCCATGAAAACTCTCGAAAATCTTTTGTAAAACTGCATGAAATGCGAGAAGATAGTTTATTGAAAATAAGGAATAAATATTGGCTAAAGTAGAGCGTGATGTTTACCTTACTGTATCCCTGTTGATTTCGATATCTCCACCATTGAGAAAGATGGTGCAACTTCAGTAACCTGTATCACAGCAATCCCATTACCCATTACCACCTAATAATTAAAAACATGAAGATTAATAGATAAATTAAGCAAGATACAATTTTATAAATAATAACTAAAAACTGAATTTAGGGAAACATTTTAAAATAAAGTTGATGTAATATTAATGTTTAGCTTTAAAATTATGATGAAAAAAAATATTAAGAATTAACGATCACTCTTCTCATCATCATTTTTATGAATAAGATAATGTTAAAGTTTTTTTTTTAAAAGTGAAAGAAATTTTGAGATTAAATTTTTCTAATAAGAAGCATATTATAAAAACCATAAAATAAGTGGTTAAAAATTAGTTGTTTTTGTGTTGAGTGTTTGTTATAGTAATTGTTATAGATTTATTAGTAACAATTATGGGTTGCAGTCATACTTATATAACTTAATACAAATTTGAGGTGGTTTAGATCTCTCAAATTCTCACCTAGTCTTAAGGAAAAATTGGTTGCTAAAGGAGTATTACTTTTATGAGCTTCTTATTTTGTTTTAACTTATGAAATGACTTGAGCATTGCTTGACAAATTGTCTTTACACAATGAAAAAAGATACCTTAATTTCAATGGAATTTCACATAGAGTAGCCAAATTTGACAAGAGATGCTTATGAGCCTAGTGTTATATTCAAATGAGCATCTCTTTCTCAAGTTTTCTTTTTTTCCAAATTTCTTTTCTTTCTCATTATTGGCAAGGAGCTCCATCATTTTTTTATTTGATCCAATCTATGAGGGAGTTCATGAATCCATTCTGTATGCTTCTTGAGTGCAAAGGGTTTCATTCCCTTCCATTTGCTCTCTTCATATTTTTCATTTGTTGATTCTTATCCTACCTTGGTACTTTTTGCACTTCTCAATGTCATATAGTAAAGCGTAGGATGAGAAGGGAGCAGGAAGAGGAAGGATACCATCATTACTATGCCATTGTTCTGGGACAATTATGTTAGTGTTACTTTATGTTACTGTAACTTTCATTTTAAATTTAACCTCCTATTACATTCTTTAAAAGATATATATAGAGACTCAAATATCAGTTATATTTCATTGTCCATATATTTCACTTGATTCTTGTTTTCCACATTCCCCACTCCTATCGGCGTTACTTTGCACCTCTTGGTGCAAATGCTAGTATATAATTTGATTCATGGATTTTCAAAGATAATTGTATCATACAAGGACATTACATTTAAGTAATTTGAAGGATGTTGTGAAAAAATATACAAAAAATTTGTCATTAGTTCAATATATCACTATGATGGTCATACATGCCTCTATTAACATATGCCCTACCACAATAGGATTCATTGCATCACACCACCTCTTTATTGAACCCACTAAATTTATTTATTTTTCCTTCAAATGTGACTGTCATATTATGTACCTTGTGCTCTCCTACCCATAACTCACTAGTTTTTCTTTTCTTGTACTTGTTTAAATTTTACTATTTACCTTAATTATATTGTTGCATTGAAATTTGGTGAGGCCATTATATTACATGTCATCATCAAAAAAAATTGTAGACCCTACCATTATGTCAAAAACAAATTAAGTCACCTCTGCCACCTCTTAATTTGACTTGGGTGTCATTTGATATCTTCTCTCTCATGAAACCAATACAAGTTGTGCTCAAAGGGCCTTTAGTATCTCCTCCACCTTATTTTGTTACCATCTTTATTTTATGAATGTATAAACCAAAAAAAAATATTAATGCGATAAGAATCTTAAATGTATATTCAATTCATGTGTAATATAGGTTAGTTAATATGAAAATTATAAAAAATATGCTAATGTGTTTGTCTTAACTCTCATGACACCACTAACTAACATTTAACTAATATCTAACCTAGAATTAATTTCTTAATGTGTACTTTTTTTTGTACATTCTCAAATTATTGACTAGAACGTAGTGACAAAGTCAATAACAAGTAAATCTAACATTTATCACACATATATCAAATCAATGTCATCATATCCTTAAAAAAATAGGATTTTTTATTCAGGCCCCAACTTGTTTCCCTCCTTTGCTTCGACACTCCTTTCTCTTCCCAAGTATATGCAAGAAATGGGAAAGAAAAAGATGTGGTGAATAACCCATATGTATAACCAAACAAAGTATAATCTATGACTCAAATTGCCACCATTTTAGCAACTAAATATTCACACTTACTTATTTTTTGGAACAAATCTAATTAGTAAAATCCAATAATGGATTATTGGTTACTAGATTTCGAATAAGAGGAAAGAAATTTGCATTAGGAACAATATAACCAATTCAATAATTATTATTAACACTCCACCTGAATCTTTAACTTGCTCCATAAGCCAAGTGGTTGGAAGTAACCTTTTGAATTTTATTGGGGATTTACATTTGTTATTAATATGGAGATCAAGTTGAGGAAGTAGAATCTCTAACAAATTAAGCCATATGTGTTTGAGTCATAAAATATTGTTCATAAGAAGTAGATAGTTGAAGTTTTTAATTTCATGGTCAATATGAGGGAATAAAATGTCAAGTGTTATTTCGTAGTTCAATTGCTTCTTCCTCATGTCAGTAGTGGAAAATATTTCAACGCTCCTATGTGAAGACCAGGAGGTTGCATTTGAAGATCAATTGGATTATGCCTTTTTGTAGCAATACAAGAAGAGATATAGATAAACAACAAATGTGTAATGTACCTAGAGAGGTATCCAAGGAGATAATGGATATAATGTGACCATAATACTGAAATTGACCCAATATGTAGTTAAATGACATAATATAATACAAAGGAGTAATTAGCATGGACCTCAAGGTAAACTCATGATAAAGTATAGGGTTGCACTATTCAAAGTAATTTTGAAGCTTAGTAACATTATGATTGTCAACATTTAAATAGTTAACTGTTAGTACTCCTCAACCAATCTCCACAAAGTGAGCTATAAAATGCACTCATTTTATATCACCAATGTCAAGAGAAAATTATGTTTGCTTATAGAATTGTAGGAAGATGATGAGATTACTAATGCTTCAATTAGTGGCTCCAACTATAAAGTTACAACAATATCAAATCTTGACCAATAAAACCATGTTGATTAGATAAAAGAATTCTAATTTGAGTGTTAGCTTTTAACTTTGAGAACTTATAACATTTGCTTATTTATAGTAGGGGTTTCTACCTATCTACAAAAATTATTTTATATAATCAAAATATCTTTCTATTTAACTGTAAAATGCAAATGTTTTGAATAAATTATAGATACTAGGAGCTATAATTGGGAACTATATAGCTATAGAATTAGCAAGTAAATTTGATCATGTTTTATGTATATACCTCATTGAGAACTCAAATCAATGTAAGTTTCCTACATTATAAGTGATATTCTAATGTTTGTCTTGACATATAGACCCTTTGATGGTTTTTAAGCTTTTGTGGTTGTTAATTGAAGAAGAGTGTTTCATATTATCCACAGTGTTAACAGAGCTTTTTCGACATTTCGAATCCAAACGAGGATCCATCTTCAGGAAAAATTGTGAATGAATGCTTGAGAGAGGAACAAACAAGTGATAAATAGTAGAAAAAAACCTATTTTAACTAAAAGAGCCGACCAAATATTTTCAAATAATTTTAAAAATTAATATTACTTATTTTTTCTAAATAAATCATTTTTAAGACAAAATTTATTAATAATAATTAAATATTAATTAATATTAATAAATTTTAACTATACTAATTATTAATAATTAACTATTATTATTATTAAAAAACAAATCAATGAATTTTAATTCATTTAAAAATAATTGTTTAATTAATGTTTAGAATAATCAAATAGTTAGTTAATCTCAATTCTAACTCAGTTTTATTTATTAAATTTTAACTTATTAATCATTAAAAAAATCCTTAATATTTCTAAATGTTTAACAATAAATCATTTTAGGACAAGTATTTTTTTTAATAATAATAACGATTATAATGTTAATAAATATTAATAATAATAATTGTGTTAATTAATAATTAATAAGTTTAACTATAATCATTATTAATAATGATTAGTGTATTTAAATTTAAGCGAATTTTAATTTTAATTTTAATTAATAATATTTTTAAAAATAATCGAATTGCTAGTTAATTTTAATTATTAATAAATTAATTTATTAAAAAAATTATTAATAATAATTATTAATTAATTAATTAACTATAAATCAATATTAATAAATTAAATAATTACATTTCTATCCAATAATGAATATTGGTTAAAACTAATAATTATTCTTATTATTATTTATTTATAAATAATATTCTGGTTTAAGAAATTAATTAATTAGAATAATGTCATATTTAATAATTTATTGAAATAAATTAATATTTAGTTAGTTTTTAATGTGAATTTTGTTTCTTAATATTACCTTATTATTGATTAAACCCTAATCTAAAAAGGCGGGGGGTAGATTCCACCTGAGATACTATACCTGGGAGGACGAGTTAGAGGAACAGATTTGTCTGATCAGAGGAAGCCAACTATCACTGATTTCGCTCCCTCCATCCCTATTGAGATTATGAGGATGCTTAATATTCTCAAGAGCTTCTTTGATTTTCCTTCTTTGGTATTGTCCCTCTCTATTGATAATTTTGGAATCTTCTAAACACATGTGAATATTCCTCCTCTAGAACCACGTCGTCAAGCTTCTACCAAGTTTGGTTCCTACGTTCAGGATTTCACCGTCACCATGAAACTCAACCTTCGCTCGACATTTCGATCCCCTATTGAATTGCAATGACATAGGTTTAAATGTATGTGGTCCAACCAACTTTACAAAGTCTGGATGTCGAGCAAGTTCACTGGCAGAGTTATGTTTGGTCATTCATTGGTTAGGTGGCCTGGGCTCAAACCTTGTGGCACACCATTATATATAATCACCATGACATATGTTTTAACAAACCGTTTAACTATCCATCGATTTGTATTAACTCTGCCAACACTCCAATCTGCCAAAATTATTCGAGTTGTCTATTCAAACTGTTCAACATTTAATTTTAAATGCTAGATCAAACATTAACCATGACCACCCATATATAACAAATATGACCATCGGTTGGAACTCCCGTCGATCAGATTAAAACCATCAAGTTAATTGTGACAGTCAGTCTGGTATATGACCATCGATTTTAACGTTGGTTATCGTTGGCCGCTCACTATATATAAACTTCCAGCTGGTGTATAACCAATCAAAGTTAAAACAATCCGCCCATTGTAATTGGCCAAAAATCGACTAAACTATCAAACTGTTTGATATTTTAAAAACTTGTCCAACCATTCCCAAATACACCTCCGTTATAACACCTCCGTGTACTTTGCGTTGGTTAACATTTGAACAACCTTCCTGCTTATAGAGGTTTTCCTGATTCCATGCTTCCAGGTCCAGATTTTAGTAGTTTTGCTTATTGATTTTTCACAGTTTGTCGATATTCGTTGTGCTTACAGACAGAGTTTCCGCAACAATGAATGCCTCCAAAAAATGCATCTGAATTTTATGCTTGTTAAGTAGCCAACATGGCTTTGCTTCTCTAAATAAGGGCGCTAGGTGGTGCTCCCAAAACAAAGGTTCGGAAGAACGGGCGCGTAGCAGAAAAAAATTTGGTCTGTTAGGTCTAATTTGGACACCAAGTGGGTGCCACATGGCCCCACACCATTGGGCCTCAAGCTGCCACTAAATTTGGCAAGGTGCCGCCAGATTTGACAATACCACCAAATTTAGCTGTAATTAAACTCTTTTCCAAATTTATCTGAGGTCCACCAAATTTGTCTAGAGACCTACGGAATCTATAATATTTGCCCAATTTGACCATAACTTTTACTAGGTGTAACTTTCATATATGAACTCGGATCAAGGCGATGTTTGTGCCATTGGAAAGCTTGTGACGAGGTCTTCGATATGGTCCTAGTTTCACAACAATCCAAGGAATTTGATTTTTGGGCCATTAGAGATCCACCTATATCATTCCTCCCCACTATAGGACTTTTGGTCCTCCAAAAGTATAAATAGTACTTCAATATTTGATCTGCATAACAAATGTCTTTGAAAGGCCACACTTTCTTCTCCTTCACCTTTGTACTTCAGAGCCAGAAGTGATGAAACCAACACCTGTATCCATATGCAAATCTGTAACTATTAATACATGTCAAACTTGCAAGATTCCAAACAAGACCATACTTGCCAAGAGTTTATAACACGCTCATGTTCAAGTTTTACAACATAACACATACACTTTTCTATCCAACTAAATGCAAAAATGCCACTAAGTTGCATAGATAAGTGATGTTGTACACTTCATCACTTTTACAAGTTTTTTCCCATCTATGGGGTCTTTAAAAAGCAACATGTGATTTAAAATGGTGGCCATGCTAAAATAATTAAAAATGATACCTATCTCTTACCTAACCAGTATATTGGGATTTCCTCCTATAGTTGGCTTCCTTGTTGAATTGCTTCATTGGTTGATTCCTTCACGTGTGCTTTCATAAGATTATTTTCCTTCTTTGGGCGTAGCTCTAGATGGAGATTCCAACATGTGGATCTCTGATGTCCACCCTTGTTGCAATGGATCCAATTTTTTTTCTTCCTCTAAAATTTATTGACCGTCTTTGAATGACTATCCCTGGTGCGAATTTAGTGGGGAGAGCTTGCCTTATCTCCTCCTTTGAAATGCTCACAATCACTAGAAGCTTGTGATGTGATTTTCGTTGTCTTAGAATTTTTGCTTGAATACTTTGTTGTCTCTTGCTTTTTGACATATCCCAATATTTCATATCGAGGTAGTTCCATCACTTAGATGGGGTTCACAATGCTTTGGCCATTAAATCCTAGGCCCTTGCCTTCATATCCCATCTTCTCCATTAACTTTGAACCAATCCTTATAGTGTCCCTTTCAAGTGCACCAAAATCATCATCATAATGAAAACATGAAACTGAAGAATCACTAACATTGTTTACCTCAGTAGTTGATTCTAAAGCGAGTGATGATGGCTTCACTAAGCCTTCGTTGCACTTCAAATTTTCTAAGGCCTCATTTGTGGCTTGTAGATGAAGTTGCAATCCTTGCTTCTCCTCTTTTTCTTCTCGTAGAATCTCCTCAACTCAACATTCTCTACTTGAATTCTCTGGTGATGATGATTTGAATGATGAGAAGAAGATGAAGAAGAAGAGAATTCACTTGAAGATGAAGATGGAGGTTCTCCTTCATTTACCGAAGCATTGTCCTTTTCTTCCTCTTTCTTCTTATTTTCCTTATTTTCCAATTTATTCTCATATTCTGCAAAAAAATTATCTACCATGCTTGCCATCCTGTAGAAAGCTTGACATAAAGCTTTGTCATTATTCATTTTCCTTCTTTGTGTTGCACATACAATCTTTGCTTATCATTCACTCTCGTAATTCACGTCAGCAAGAAGATCACTCTGATACCAAACTTGATCCATTATTCCTCCGATACTAGCATTATCCAATATCTTTTCTTAAGTTGATGTTAGAATAATTTCATGAAATAGCATGTAAAAACCATATGTCCAAACATTTAAAGAAGAAGAAACATAAAGGAAACCATAAATACAATGCACACAAAAGCTTGATAACATAGTTCATCTAGTGTGGACTACGTCTTCGAGGCCTGCTTCAATAGTGGGGAGGTTGCTTCATTCATCTCAAAAAAATGAAAATGAGTACATGGAAAAATACATCATTATACCTCTAATCCTGGGAGTGACTTGAAATTCGACTGCTCAAAACACAATAATCACAACAACAACAGGTTTATCTCATCCTCCTAAGACTTTTGACTATAAACATGACCCACTTCTAAAAGGTGCATTGTTGTCTCAAACTTTGTGCCCAACAATTAATGGGAAAGGTGGGTTTCTTCCATGACCCCTGAAATCTGCTGCTCAATGAAAAAACATACCACACCATTATGATCCTTGCAAAATTCTAGTTAAAATGAGTATAAACTTGGCTATATTCTGCCACTTGCAATTCTGGCCCCTCAAGGAAGTTTTTAGATTCCTCGTAGATTCTACATGAGAATATTCTAGAAATATTCCCCTGGAATATTCCTCCTATAGAACCATGTCATCAAGGTTCTGTCGCGCCTATTTACTGCATTCAAGGTTCCACTGTCACCATTCTATTCGGCCTCTGCTTGGCATTCTGCTCCCCTATTGAATTGCAATGACATAGGTTTAAATATATGTTGCCCGACGAGCTTTACAAAGCTCGACCGTGAGGTAAGTTAGCTGGCAGAGTTATGTTTGTCTGTTCATTGATCGGGTGGCTCAAGTTCAAACCCCATGGTGGATCATTATATATAACCACAGTCACATATTTTTTAACAAACCATTTAATTTTATGTTGGTTTGTACTAACTCTTCCAATGCTCTAATCCGTCGAAAATAGTTGGAACCGAGTTGTTCGTTCAAATTGTTCAACGTATAAATTTAACTATTGGATCAAACATTAACCATGGTTTCCCATATATAACAAATGTGACTGTCGGTTAGAACTCCCTTTGGTCAAATTAAAACAACCGAGTTAACTATTATCGTTGGTTTGGTATATGATCGTCAGTTTTAACGTTGGTTATCGTTGAACACCCGCTACATATAAACCGTAAATTGGTGTATAACCAATCAACATTAAAATAATTGTGCGTTGTAATAGGTCACAATCCGACTGAACTGTCAAAATGTTTGATATTTTTAAAAACTCGTCCAATTGTTTCCAAATTTTGGTCTGTCAGGCATTTGGCTACCAAGTGGGTTCCACATGGCACCATATGATTGGGCCATGTGGCATCACACCAATGGGCCTCAAACTGCCACCAACTTTGGGGAGGCGCTACCAAATTTGGCGGTCATGGAAAATTTAGTTGTAACTAAACTCTTTGCCAACTTTATCCAAGGTCCACCAAATTTGGCCGGAAGTTTGTCTAGACTGCCAATTGGCGAGGCTCCAAATTTATCTGGAAACCTGTTAAATCTGTTATTTTTGCCCAGTTTGACCAGAACTTTGACTAGGTGTAAATTTTACATACAAACTCAAATTGAGGCACCATTTGCATCGTTGGAAATATTGCAATGAGCTCTTCGATCTGGTCTTGGTTTCACAACAATCCAAGGACTTAGATTTTTGGGCCATTAGGGATCCACCTAGATCACTAAATATATGCTAAAATCAACATTGGATTATGGAAGATCTACTAATTTATTCATCATTGCAAAAACAATGTTATTAAACAATCTCTTTGCATTTTTACTTTTGAATATTGTACTAAAGCTACATTTTTGTTCTTAAATAATTGGATATGGCTTATCTTCTTTACTCTAACTTAGAGTTCCTATCTTGTTTCTCTTGGAAAATAAGATCATTGGTTACCAAATCTTGCTAGTCTTAGAAAATAAGATCATTGGTGGACAATATTTCATAAAAAAAATTGAATGTGAAGACAGTATGATGTCATTGTCATAAAATTGCATTTTTTGTCTCCTCTAGGCTTCAATGGGGACTAAGATGCTCACAACCCTTGTTACACTTGCACTTGTGTGTGTATCTAAATTTTTTTTTAAAAATGCCACCAAAATCTTATTGAGAGATGTGTGAAACATGCTACCACTATATTAAATAGTCTACCGCAATTCTTATTGTGACCATGAAAATTTGATAGTTCATCCAACAATTTTCATGATAAATGAAAATGAAGAATGGTTGCTTGTACCTCATGGGCACCTCTATATTGCAAGGCACCAAAGATTGTATTGAAGAAAATTTGTTTTTTATAGTATATAACAATGCATAAATTAGCAATGTATGCTAAGCAAAAAACAAATGGGTTCAATATCCTTCCTCTTAAGCACCCCTTACCCACAACATTTTCCATCCTTACTAAAATGGACCTCCATGAAATCATGCAGTCAATGATGGTTTTTGGGTGGAGTTCTTTAGCATTATTTTGAAACATTGTGTTCTACACATTCTTAAGTGATATGACGCCACTATAATATGCTATTAGTGCAAATGGTCAATTCATCACTAAAGGGATACGCATTAGAGAAACTTTGAGGTGAAAATGGACCTCATAATGAAAAATGTTTTATCAGTATAAATTTTCAAAGAACGGATATGATTTCAACCATAGGGGTATATAGTTTGGAGGGAAAAAAATAATTACTTTTCATTGTATTTTCAACTTACCTCTTTCAATATTTGCTCAAATTTCAAAGGAACTTGTTGGATGTAGAATTAAATTCTACATCCAACAAGTACCCAATCTACATATTTTTTCTAAACCCATAGTGAGATAAATTGGAAATGCATGAAAAACACATTTATTTATTATTATATATTTTTCTAGTTCATCTCACTGCGCATCTATCAAAAGTACACAAAGTGGGTAGTTGATGGATGTGGAGTTTAATTTTGCATCCAATGAGTGCCTACACTTGAAATTTGAGCAAATCTATAAGGAGATAAAAAAATACAATTACAAAAAATAGTTGTATTTCTTTCACTTTGAAAATCCACATCTCTTATTATATTATTTTAATTATTATTCAATTATTTTCCATGGGAGGTCCACTTTAGACCTCAAAATTTCTCTAATGACCCATCAATTCAAATGATCGCAATATAATAAATCTATATATAGCAATTGATGAAAGTGATGAGTGAAACTTAAAAAAATGGTTCAACGCTTGAGATGGATACAAATGGAAATGATAGCAACTCAATTTTACTCAATTAGATGATAGAGAATGGAAAATTATGGAAATAGATGCTTTGGTCCACTTTTACCCATATGAAGATACTATTTACATATGTTCAACAAAATAGGGTATTTCCAAACATGTTAAACATCTTAAGGAACTACTCACATAAATATATTAAACATTAGTGAAGTAATGTATTAAGTGGTTAAAAACCTCAAAGAGGGAAACAACCCATGAACCCATCCAACGTGGTCACTTGAGAAAATATATTGATTAAAAAGAAAATAATGTTCCATATTAGTTTCTTGCAATCGATCATCTACAAATGATCATCCATGCTCTTTAAATTATTGGCTATAATAGCCAGTAACGAAACAAGGGAAATAGAGAATTATACGCAAGAAACCCCTTAAGGGGAAACTATATTAAATAAACATTCCTATGTGTAGTTAGTATTGTACAAATGGTAACCATATATAATGATGGGCGAACATAACAACTATGTCCAAATTATATTTTTTAGTTCAAAGCATTTCCTCAAATTCCTCCACAATATATCCATGAATATCTCTAGAAATCTTCATTCCTAACATTACTTATTTCTCCTAATCTCTCATGCTTTTATAGACTTATATAGTTGGTTTACCTCATTACATTTTCATCACATGATGTAGACAATAAATATAATTCACAAGTAGGAGTCATGCCTTCATACTCCCCCTTAACAAACATTTGTAAATTCTCTATCTTCATTTGTCCTTTGAATTAGTATTGTCTTCATATTCAATCTTCTTATGCATCCTTCTTCTTTGGCCTTTTTCTTTCTTCTTCAATTGTCTTTGACTTTCAACTTGTAACTTCAAAACATACATAATGTGTTTGTTGAAGTCCATATAAAAAAGTAAGCATCCATCAGAATACTTGAGTTGCCACTCACTACTTCCGTCAGTTCTCTAGGAAACCTTTTCTGGTAAATGGTTCAACAACATATCTTCATACTTATACATTCAACTCTGCTTACATCATCAACCTTCATCAACCTAAGATTTTTGGCTTACTCGTAACCATACTCTCAGTTTCAATGGATTACTATTAACCATACATATATTACATGAAGTGGTTTTGGATGAACACAAACTGTCCTCTCTCACAAAAATCACAACAAGTGGTTATTAAGTACCACTTTTCCTTCATGACAAATGGTTATGGAAACGCCATTGCCTCTTTAATGGGGGGAGACTTTCCTCATCAGGAATTACATTGACTCATGTACATTTAATAAAAATTTCCATTTAGGCTATTCTTTCCCTTTCCTTTCCATGTCAAATACATTAGGGACCATTAAAAAGTTTTAGGGTTGCTATTTTGTATGGATTCATTTTCATTTGCTTCTTAATTCTAAAAACACCATATTATTGTTTACATTGCTTCATGTCCTTCTTCTTGCTTCTTCATTTCTCCATTTTCCATGCCATTTTATTTTGTTGATGTAACATTCTCTCTATCATCATCCTGCATCATCCTATCTTTGCATCTTGCTTGCATTTTTCTCTATCGTCTTTCATCTTTTGTCTTGAGTCTACTTCTTTATCGTTTTTCATTTGTCTACTTCATTCAAAGAGTCATCTTTGTCTTTATTTTTCTTTCATATTCTTTTTTCATGTTGCTAGTGCTTCCTCCATCATCTTCATGGATTATGCATCTTTTTCTCTCATACAAATGCTTTTGTCATATTTTTGCATAATTCTTCCTCTAAATATTTTATTGCACATACATAAATTGTTTCTTGTAGGAAGGACATCTCCATCTTGTAATTTTTTGCCTTCATACATTCACCTAAAATTACTTACATGCAATTTTTTTTCTTATTGGAGTGTGCACCAGATCCAATAAGACACCTATGACCTTATTTTGGAAAACTTAATTGATGTTACACGATCATGATTTCAATTTGGATTGACTCCATCTTTAATTTGACATATTTTTTAGGGTGTCTGGTAACACCAATAATGCACCCTTTTCTTTTACAACATTGACTTCTTCATAATTCAAACCCTCAACTTAAATTTAATTCAGGAATTGAATTCTTCACTCCTTCAAACTTGACCTAACTTTCAGCTTGGATTGCAACCTTAGTTTTGACTTGTAAATTTGAATCAACATATGACTTAGTTATGATTTTACAAAAGGATAATAGGATCATCAACTCATATTTGGACTTTAAGAAGGGATGTGAGTTATACCTAAAGGGAATACTATTGTTATTTCCCTTTTGTACCATGGATATTGAATCACAACGATTGGTGGGTAGATTGGAGTGGGTCTTTATATAAAATATATTCCACCTATATTTATAAGGTGCTTTGAAACCAATTCACTTCATATTGTATAATCACTATTAATTCATCTCTAATTATTTACCACTAATACCATTTAATAAGGGTTTGACATCATAGGGATACATGTTCTATCTATCTTATCAAACCCCTTCTTTTAGGTCAATGGATTATTGATTGATTGAAGAAATAGGGGAATAAATAATCAATAACAAAATATCGGTTATCTAGTGATGAGTGTGTGTCCCTGATCAATATGAAATAGGGCAGATGGGTGCTTCCCAACCAACTAACGAGTTTTTAGCCACAATAGCTAGTTGTTCTTCCCATTTATGTGTTATACCATCTCTAACAAAAAAATAATGGGTCTAGAAATTCATTAGAATGAATTATGAATGGAGGACCAATATTGGCTTTTGCTTCTTGCCATTTACAACATTGAACTATTAACCATTTCACTATCGAACAAGATATTTTTCATATCTCTATGAAAATTCCACACAATTTAAATGTGAGAACTATAGAGTCCTTCAATCATTTCACTATTGAACAAGATATTTTTCATATCTCTATGAAAACTTCACATAATTTAAATGTGAGAAATACCTAGTCCTTTAAACCAAAATATATCCATTTCACTATTGAAGAAGATTTTTTTCATATCTCTATGAAACTCCACACAGTTTATATGTGAGAACTACCCAATCCTTCGAACCAAAAAAATAAATCTCGATAGCCATACTTGTCAAAGCATACCCATATGAAAAAATGTACTTTGGATTTTCTGCAAAGATTGTCACTCTCAGTTGGTATTTGTGGTACATGGATTCTCTCCACCCGCTTCCTTTTCTGATAGGTTGTAAGTCGTAGATCTCCACTACAGTTATTGTAGGTACACATTTGATCTGATCAAAATCTCAACCATTTTGTACTTCTCCACACCATGCCACAAGAGTGCCCTGATTTTTTCTTACTTCGTTCTCAAAACTATAACATCATCAAATTGAACCACCACAAGCAGAAATGTGAAAAAAAACATGGATCCTCTTCAAGAATCGCAAGTTCTAAGTATCCCTTTTAAACAAAATCTACTTGATGGATTACCTCAAAACATAATATATAGCTAACCCACTAAAACATGTATTTAATTCACCCAATGCATCAGTTAAAAAAAAAAAATTGTTTCTCTAGTAAATTGATCCTATCACAGTGCTATATAGAACAATATCAATTTACCACAAAATTTTGTATCTGTGAATGATTTGAAGCATGTGCTGAATTTCATGCTTCTACAGTCTATTCTGGAATATGGAAACCCTAAACTACAAGCAAAACTACGATCTGTGTTCTCAATTTGAGCAACAAATCAATTAGCTTCCTCTTCAAATACTCATAGGTAAATCTGGTTTTTAATCTCACTATCACCTTAATATCCCATTGGCTTGTTGGATATAATAGCAAGAGACACAAATAATTATATGCAAGAAACATCTAAAGGGAAATTATACTAAATAAGCATTCCCATGTGTATTTTTTATTGTACAAATGGTAACAATATATAATGATGGGTGACCATAACAACTATATCCAAATTAGACATTTAGTTCAAACCATTTCCTCGGCTTCCTCCACAATATCTCGATGAATCCCTGCTTAATTATTTTAAGAAATAGTCATCCCTAACATTATTAATTTTTATAATCTCCCATGCTTTTGTAGACTTCTATATATGGTCTACGTCATTAAATTTTCATCACATAATCTACACATTAAATATAATTTACAAATATGAGTTATGCATTCTTAAATAGAGATCATGGACTAATTAGTTGTTCATCCATTAATTAATATAGCCATTAGTATCAAGGAGAATATGAACTATGGAACCATTTAATCTCTATAACATATCATGACCAATGAATTTCAAAACTACAAATGCATACCAAGGAAACACACTTCACCTAAAAACACACTAGACCAAGTTGATCTCCACTAAATCCTATTTGTATAAGTATCCTTGCATCCCAATTAGGAACAAATTAGGTATGATTAAAGGATTTATAAAGGTTTCACAATAGAATAAGGAAGGAGGAAATAAAGTATCTTCCCCATAGATGACAACTTGTTGAACTCCTAACATAGATCAGAGTTTGAAAAATTTTGGTTATGTAAGAGACCATATGAAAATATCAACAACTTGATAATATGTAGGGAAAACGGGCACTTTGAGAACATGATTCTAAATAATCTTTTGATGAAATTATTATGTAATTCAACATTTTTCTTGCACTAATGTTGAATGGGATCTTTGGCGAGCTTGATGGAACTCTAATTTTCACACCAAAGTGTGGTTAGATGCAACTACTGGAATCGAAACTATGAAGGATATATTGAAGCCACAAGGATTTTGGATTTGCATTAACTATTTTTCAAAACTCTCCTTCTACTGAAGAAAAAATAAGTTCTTGTTGTTTTTAGCAAGCCCAAGTGGTAGGTCTAGAACCAAGACTAAAAACCTAACTTATGGTAGACATCCAGTGATCAACGTCACCAACACAATTGGAATCAGTCAAATCAACCAACAAAGGATTCCCCCCTTGAACTATAATGTATCCCAAATTAGATACATTATACCCCAAATATTGTTGGAAAATTGTCATTGATGTCAAAGGGTGAATGGGCTATGTAACAACCATGTGTTGATTTTCCATGTAAGTAAATTAAATTGAGATCATAAGACACGTATTCCAAGATGAATGGAGGGGAAAAAAATTATAGTCGGTATCACTTGTGGCTTATTAATGGCTATGGAAATTGGCATTGGCATTGGCATTGGAAAAATGAAATAAATGATAATTTAATATGAAAAATAAAGGAAAATAGGAGAAAAGGGAGATGAAGAGACACAAATATGCATGTAAGGGAAAATGAAGTAAATTGAAGGAAAAAGAAAGGAAAACGAAAATGAAAAGGAGAGAGCGAACATTTTATGCCTCTATGGGTTACTCTTAGCTACTTCTAGTCACTCATACACTCTTACACATTTAGAGCATTGTTGGAGAATTGTAGCATTCACTTTGACATTGAGGCATTCTCACAAGGACTTGGAGAGAGAAATCACTTGGACAGAAGCAAGCAAGAAAAGGAATTTGTGGGAAGCGAAAGAGAAGGTTGTAAAGAAGCTACATCAGGAGAACATTATAGGCAACAGGTTGCATGTGTGATTTCATCGATAATATTTGAATGCATAGTACATGCATTTGGTTATTTGGTTGCTTTGATGCCAATGACATGGGATTTTCCTAGATTGATAGTGGTTTCAACCTTGCCTTTCCATTTCCTGGATAATCATGGTGTAGTGGATTCCCTATTGTGATTAAGATTTGGGTGGGCATTAGACTTTGAATATTGGTGAGGTGGTCTCAGGAAAATTCCCAACGGTCAAGGGTGGAGATGGGATTTCTCTTAGAACCCTTGACAGATGGGTGGAAACAAGAAAATTACATTGGGTATGGTGAATAAAGTTAGAGGCATCCAATTTTGTTTTGTGTTAGTGATTTCTAAACGATTTTAGGTGAAATCACTATGGTTGAGGGTTGAGGTATTTTTGCCTCTAGAATCCCTCATTGGTTTTGTTTTCATTCCACCCATATGATCCCACATTCATGTTTGGAATATGAAACGAGTGTGATTGGATGAAAGAGAGATTTCATTCAACCCAATCTATGGTCGGGTGGTATGTGGAAGCCCTGACTTGGTTGAATTTATGCATATCTTATTGTGTTATTTCTTATTGAAGTCAATGAGCACATGCATGGGTTATTTTGTTGATTTTATGATTGGTTTGTCATGATTTATTTTGGTTAAATGTTGGTTATTGGCATGATAAATTCTTCTTGTATAATGTGCTTTTGATATGGATATTTATTATGGCTTGATAAGCTATTCAATTCTATATGAATGCATGAGATAACAAGTGTTGTTGCAGCTAGTTTGAGAGGGAATTGAGCCTTCTTTATGGTTCTCTGATGAAGTTAAGAAAACAATGAACATATAAGCATTCATGACCTGTATTTACTATGTTTACCATGTGTTTGACAAAAATTTTAGCATGTGTTTGGAAAATTCTAATAAATACCTATCATCATCTTAGATTGAGTTCTGGAAAGTTTTGGGTTGTTCTGGGTAGCTGGCCTATAGCTAACCCTGAAAATCTAGGACTGGGTTGCTAGTCGCACCCTTTGAATTGAGATATTTCGGCTACAACTGCACATAGGAAGGCCTATACATGCAACTATATATTTCCAACCACATGCACAACTTGAAAAGTGTGCGGCTAGGATATATGGTCAAGAAAAAAGTTAGATCCAACCTAGGTAAATTTCATCAACAAATGTTGTCTAGCATCTAGGTGATGTGGTGCTCCTGGGAGGTTGCAGTATGCTTCCAGTTTGTATACTCCACTTCCATAACTAGAAATTGGATGTTGGGTCACGTCATACTAACTTTCAACTCATTTTTACCCTAGAGAGCTTGTAAAAGCGGGTAAATGTTGGGTAGGGTGTTACAAGGTGGTATCAGATCAAGGTTGCAATACTTGACCTCAGTGTAAATAAAAATTGTTATGCATGCATGTCAGTTGTCTATATGTTATTATGCATGCAGGTTTGCTAATTATTTTTATGGTTATGATATCCATGTATGATTTGGTATGCTTGCTATTTTGTGTTGTGCTAATCTGGATTTTCTTGTGTAAATGAAACAACATGCCCTTAGATACACTCATGTATAATTTTGATTATGATTTTATTTAGCTAAAAATGGAATATTGCAACAAATATAAGGCCAAGAGATGAAGAGCAGAATATTTGAATACAATTCATATGACTCTCCGTGCATCAATGAAGAGACATTGGTAGGATGGGAGATATAAATTGAGAAACAAGGGGAAGGACATTCCCCTGGTTTGGCAGACACATTGAGAAGTTTGAACGTTGAAATCATGAGTTGAGTTGCAAGGAAAACAATGAGCAGTTGATTGAGGCAGAAGAAATTATTTCCATAGCTCAAGAAAAAAAAAAAGCCAAAGTTAATGCAGTCATCCTATAAAGCCTTTCAGATTTGCAGAAGCAGGGATAGCTAGGGATTAGTTATGGACATGAAGAAAAGACTAATGGTGCAGATGGAAGCAATTCTTAGAAGGGGTACAGTATGGACAAATATGACATAATAAAGGGTGGAATATCCTTGGATACACCTGAGAGGAGGGCAAGTGGCTATGATTCTAAGAGACAACATCACCATCATTGACAACAACCTTATAGGAGGATTGAGAAGGGATAATTTCCAAAGGAATTCAAGAAATCCAAGCCTACTAATTTTGATGGGCAAATGAAGAAATTAGAAGATGAAAAAGCATGGTTTCTTGGGATGAAGAAATTATTCAAATTGCATGATTATTCATAAAACATGAAAGCCAAGATAATTACCTTCAGTCTCGAGGGAAAACCATATATCTGGTGGGAATATGTTAAGCATATCAGAGGCATCATAAAAGAGGAGTTTATTTGGGAAGAGTCTGAAAGACTCTTCAAGAAGAAGTAATTGTCTAAGAGATATTACGATGGAAAGGCCAAATAATTATATGACCTCAAGGTGGGTTCCATGACAGATGAAGAGTACACAGCCAAAATTTCTATATTTGTTGAGATATGTGTCTTATCTCAAGGATGATAAATCGAAGATCCAAAGGTTCATCAACAGGTTTCCAGTAGCATTCAAAGACCAGATTGAGTTTGGTGAGCCTTGGTCATTGGAGGAAGCCATAAGAAAGTTGAAACATTACTACGAGCAGTCAAAGCGCAAGCCTAAGTTCAAGCGTGACTGGAAATGTAATGATAAGACTAAAGGAAAATGCCCTAAGAAGTGAGGAAGATCTCAAGATGCAGGTGACAAGTAAAATGCGACACCTCATAATAAGTTCAATGCAGTTGAGAGAGTACATGGGTTTCAGCTTGACGAGCAAAAAATAAATCGATGGTAGAAAACCTTTGAGGTGTTATACCTATGGTGAAGACCATTACAGGAGGGATTTTCCATCAGATAAGGGTGGAAGGCCTCATATCTACAGTGCTTCAGAGGTGCAGAAAGTCGGGGATGTTGGTCATAGCATTCCCAGGTCTATGCACCAGTGGATAATTAGCAGGCGAATCATCATGGATCTATTATTCAGATGTAATGTAAGCTATGTGATCAAGTTGTTTCTATTTTTATTGATCATGGATCAAATTATAGTTATATTAATCATAAACCGGCAGATCAGTATCGATTGAATAAGAAAGTGCATGCAAAATCTTGGTTGGTGCAGTTGGCTACAGGGACCAAGAGAAGAGTTCATCACTGGGTGAGATATTTTGCATTTGTGCTTAATGGCATGCCTAGAACAACACATCTATATGTGATTCCTTTGGGTTCATATAACATGATTTTAGGCATGGATTGGATATTCATTCAAAAGACCAAGGTAGACTGCTATTACAAAGCCATCGAGTGCCTAGATGATGATGGAGAAAATAGAGTCTTGCAAGGAAAGAAGAAGCCTACATAAGTGAGAATGGTTACATCTATGCAAGTTAAGTGTTGGCGCGGGAAAGGATTTTTATTGTTTCTAGTACATGTTTCTAGTGACAAAGTTAAGGAAGATGAGGATGATGAAGTCCTGAGGAAGTATCTTGTCTTGCAGCAGTTTCGAGATGTGTTTTCGGTAGATATTCTAGAGCTTCAGCCTCATAGGGAGGTGGATTTCATTGAGTTGATGTCGGGAGCAACACCAAAATCTAAGGCACCTTACAAGAAAAGCAAGCTTGAGTTGGTGGAGTTGAAGTTGTAGCTTACAGAGATGCTTGATAAGGGATATGTAAGACCAAGAGTGTCTCCTTGGGGAGCACCAATGTTGTTTGTAAAGAAATAAGGACGATACTCTTAGATTATGCATTGATTACAGGTATCAGAACAAGGTGAAAATCAAGAAAAGGTATCCATTGTTTTGGATTAATGATTTGTTTGATCAGCTAAAGGGAGTAGAAATATTTTCAAAGATTGATATGAGATCAACATATCATCAGGTGTGTATCAAGGAAGACATTTACAAGATTGAATTTCATACAAGGTATGATCAATATGAGTTTGTAGTGGTTCCTTTTTCTCTTACCTAAGTTGGAGCCACCTTCATATGTTTGATGAACAGGGTGTTGTAGCCTTAACTGGATAAGTTTAAGATAGTATTTGTTGATGAAATATTGGTATATTCAAAGAATGAGGAGGAGCATGCAAATCACCTAGAAGAGGCATTGACATTGTTGAGAGAGCATAATTTATATGCCAAGCTTAACAAATGTAGCTTCTTTCAGACTCAAATTCATTACTTGGAACATGTTGTTTCCAAGGAAGAGATAACAATGGATCCGAAAAATATTAGGGCTATCATGGATTGGCCAAATCCGAGTAATTTGGATGAGGTCAGATCATCCACGGGACTAGTAGGTTACTATAGGAGGTTAATCAGGGAATTCTTCAAGATTGGCTATCCTATCACACCTTTGTAAAGGAAAGGGAAGAAGTTCGAATGGATTAAGAAGCGTGTAACTAGCTTTGATCAGTTGATTCATTTACTTACCAATGCTAAAATTTTGAAGATTGCAAATCCCTATAAGGAGTTTGTGTTATGTACAAATGCATCTAAGGAAGGAATAAGTGGAGTACTAATGCAGGAAAGGCAGGTGGTTTTCTACGAATCAAGGAATTTGAATGAACATGAGAAGAACTATATGACTCCTGATCTTGATTTGGAAGACATCATTCATGCATTGAATATGTGGAGACATTATCTCCTTGACAGAAGGTTCATCTTGATGAGTTATCACACTATACTGAGGTACTTCTTTTACTAGCCCAATCTAAATGCAAGGCAAGCAAGATGGTTGGATACTCTCAATGGGTTTGACTTTGAGATCAGGTACAATAAGGGCAAAGAGAACCGAGTTTAAATGCTTTCAGTAGGAGAGTGAAGGTGAATCATATTTCAGTTGCGAGCTCTTACGGAACATATTTATAGGAGAAGATCTTGGATGTAGGAAAACATGATGAGCAGTACCAACAAATGAAGTAGGGGTCGCAGCAGCAAGGTGAAGTTGATAGGGATGAGGAGTACCACCTCACAACTGATGGCTTGGTCAGATTCAGAAGCAAGATTTATGTGTCAGATAACAAGGGGTTGAAGAAGCTTATATTGAGAGAGTTTCATTTCAAGTCGTATTCAGGCCACCTAGGATACCAGAAGACTTCGACAATTATCAAGAATTTTCACTATTGGACGAATTTGAAGAAATAGGTGGTTGAGTTTGTTGCAAGGTACTTGGACTTTCAACGGGTGAAAGTTGAATGCAAGCATACAACTAATCTACTACAGCCTATTCTGATTCAAAAATGAAAATGGAAGGTCATTTCCATGGACTTCATTACAGGATTGTCGAGGGCATTGAGACAACATGATTCCATCATGGTTGTGGTTGACAGGTTGAGAAAGCTAGCTCACTTCATTGTAGTGAATTCTACTAATTTAGCTAGTGAGGTAGCTCATATCTCATCAAGGAGATAGTGAGGTTGCATGGAGTTCCCAAGAAGATTATATTAGATAGAGATGCCAAGTTCACTTCCAGTTTTTGGAACGAATTGTTTACAGGATTGGGGATAGAGTTAGCCTTAAGCACAACTTATCACCCACAGATAGATGGACAAACATATAGGGTTAACATGATTCTTGAGGACATAATGAGGATGTATGCAATGCATCAGCAGAGGAGGTGGGAGGATTACCTTCCACTGGGAGAGTTTGTTTATAATAATGGATACCAGGAATCCTTGAAGATGATTCCATTTGAGAGTCTCTACAGGTGGAGTTGTAATACTCATATCAACTGGAGTGATCGAGAACAAGGTGTTGATTGGATCGGATATGTTCGCAGAGATGGAGCGAGATATGCAGGGTATCAAAATGAATTTAAAGGGGGCACAAGCCAAGCATAAGATATATGCAGATCAACATAGAGCATTCAAGGAGTTTTAGGTTGGGGAGTATGTGTACTTTCGCATCAAGCCCAATAGGAGCTCCTTGAGAGTCAGGGCATATGCTAAGTTGGCACCTTTGTATTGCGGGAGTTTTTAGATCCTTGAGAGAATTGTACCAATGGCATACAAACTTGCACTACCTCCATCAGTGAAAATCCACGATTTTTTCCATGTTTCATTGCTTAATAGATATGTACAAGATGATGATCATGTGATTGATTGGTCTGTATTGCAAGTGGAACTAGAGGGAGATATACAGCCAGAGCCATAATGCATATTATAGTGGAAACAACTCATGCTCTGGAACCGAGCAATAGAGTAGGTTAAAGTGCAATGGAAGAATTTTGGGCCCGATGAAGCTACATGGGAGATGGTTGATCAGATGTGAGCATTATATCCTTTTTTATTTGTTGGTTGAAGAAAATTAGTTTTTGATGTATATGTGTGTGTGTGCGCGCCATTGTAAATATTGCATCGAGTTTCATTTATAGAGCTCCAATAAGTTGTATGTTTGTCATGTTTTCAAAAATTGTCATTGTAAATACTACATCTAGTTGTGTTTATAAATATCCATAAGCAGTATGTTTTGTTGGTCATAAGTTCCATAGAACACCGAGGACGATGTTCCCCTGAGGGGGAGGGGTATGTAACAACACCAATTTGATTTTCCATGTAAATAAATTAAACCAATATCATGGGTCAGGTATTCCAAGCTTAATGGAGGGGAAAAACATTATAGTGGGGAATCACTTGTGGTCTATTAATATCTATAGAAATTGGCATTGATGTTGGCAAAGGAAAAAGGAAATAAATGACAATTTAATATGAAAAATTACTTGTGGTCTATTAATATCTATAGAAATTGGCATTGACGTTGGCAAAGGAAAAAGGAAATAAATGACAATTTAATATGAAAAATAAAGGAAAATAGGAGAAAATGGAGATGAAGAGACACAATTATGCATGCAATGGAAAAATGAAGGAAAAGAAAAACAAAAAGGATAGAGAGAACATTTTATACCTCTTTGGATTACTTTTAGCTACTCCTAGTCACTCATATACTCTTACACACTTAGAGAATTCTTGGAGCATTCTAGCATTCAAATGGACATTGAGGCATTTTCACTTAGACTTGGAGAGAGAAAGCACTTGAACAAAAGCAAGCAATCAAAGGAATTAGTGAGTAACCAAAGAGAATGTTGGAAAATAAGCTACAATAAGAGAAAATTGTAAGTAATAGGTTGCATGTGTGATTTCACTGCTGAGATTTGAATGCATGGTACATGCATTTGGTTATTTGGTTGTTTTTCTATCATTGGCATGCGATTTTCCTATATTGACAATGGTTTCAGCCTTGCCTTTCCATTTCCTAGATAAACATGGTGTAGTTGATTCCCTACTGTGATTGAGCTTTGGATGTCCAGTAGAATTTGGATCCTAGTGAGGTGGTCTCAGGAAAATTCCCAAAAGTCGAGATTGGAGATCGGATTTCCCTTGGAACTCTTGATAAATGGGTGGAGATGGGAAAATTCCTCTGGGTATGGTGAAGAAATTCGGAGGCATACAAACGTGTTTAGTGTTAGTGATTTTCGAACTGATTTAGATGAAATCGTTGTGGTTGAGGTTGAGGTAGTTTGGCCTCTGAAAACCTCGATTGATTATGTTTGGTTTAACCCATATGATCCCATATTCATGCTTAGAATATGGCACGGGGGTGATTGGATGAAAGAGAGATTTAGTTCAGCGCAATCTATGGTCGGGGTACGTGGAAGTCCCTAACTTGGTTGTCTTTATGCATATGTTATTATGTGTTATTTATTATTTAAATCAATGAGAACACGTATGGGTTATTGTGTTGGTTTTATGACTGGTTTGTCATGGATTTATTCTGGTTAAATGTTGGTTATATGCATGATACATTCTTGTTGTATAATGTGCTCTTGTTATGGATCTTGCTTATGGCTTGATAAGTTATTGAATTGTATATGAATGCATGGGCTAACAAATTTTGTTGCATCTAGTTTGAGAGGGAATTGAGCCTTCTTGATGGTTCTATGATGAAGATAAGAAGACAATGAACATATATGCAATCAGGACATGTATTTACTATGTTTACCATGTGTTTTACAAAATGTTTAGCATGTGTTCAGAAATTTATAAGCAAGACCAAGCCTTAGTATTAATTATAATGACTTACCATCATCTTAGATTGAATTTGGAAATTTCTTAGTTGTTGTGGGTAGCTAGCATGTAGCTAGCCCTTAAAATTTGGGACTAGGTTGCTAGTCTTACCCTTTGAACTGAGAGATTTCGACTGCAACCACATAGAGGAAGGCATGTGCATGTGGATGGAGCTTTCCATCCTCATGCATAGCTTGTCACGTGTGCAGTTGGGATGTGGGGCTAGGAAAAAAATTAGTTCCAACCCAAGGCAAGTTCATCAACAAAGGTTATCTGGCATATGGGTGATGTGGTGCTCCTAGGAGGTTGCAGTATGTTTCCGATTTGTAGACACCACTTCCATAACTGGAACTTAGATGTTGGGTCATTTCATAGTAACTCTCAACTCATGTTTACCATGAAGAGCTTGTAAAAGCGAGTAAATTTGGGGTGGGTGTTACAAGCTAGCTAGCAATTTTTTGGTGATTTGTGAGAAAAAATTAATGATGCAAGGACCCTCTAGATTGGCAGTCCTTGTCAAGCCATTTCTATTAATAGGTGGAATTCCTCATGGGTCTTCTTGGTTGGAGAAACATTTTTTTGAATTTTCATGCCGCAAGGATGGATTTAGCACCATCACCTTCCCCCCTAAAAGTTGATGACCTTAACACTTCATTGTATCCCCTAGGAAAAAGGTCAAAATTATAATTTAAGTTGACCTAAATTCATATGTATTAATAAAATTTGAAAGAAAATTATATGAAAGACAAAAAATGATTTTTTTGAAGATTTCTAACCCCCCTATAAACAGGTCCGGTCGGCTCCAAATAAAAGTGCATTTTCAAATGAAAATACCCATGTCTCCTTAAGTAATATCTCCTTCAAACACACACACACACACTCGTGGAAAAATCAAAGGGAAATAATTCAGATGATTTGAGGAGATATAGAGTAAGAAGAAGTCTAATACCTTAGCTATTTTAGAGATCTAGAGAAGGCCAAGTCTCAAGAAGGGTTCTTTAACTTGATTTTCATATTTCTTTTGATGTTTCTTCTTCATTGGGTAGAGACAAACTTTCACACTTTCAAAGGTAGATTAGTGGATATTTTCAAGCTATTGTTGGACCCATTATGTGGTAAATCTTGACTTTTAAAAAAGACGTCTGAGGCTTCTTTTGGGTCTTCCTATGGCTTGATTCAGACCTCCTGAAGTAAGAAATTTTAGTCCTTTTCAAGACTATTGTACAGTTGGTTTGAAGCCCTAATCTAGAATTTTTTTTTAGGCCTAAACTTGGCATGTATGTGGCCTAGTTCGGCCCTATTTTAGGTAAAATTTTCGGAGGCCCAATTCAGGCTACCTGAGGCACATTACAGACCTATACTTGAGGAAACATTCAGATATGTATTTAGGAAACTATCTGAGGTGAATTCGACCCTGGTTAGGGCATATTTGAAGCATTGTTCTAAGTAAATTTTGAGACATCTAAATTTTGTGTTAGAGTTGAAGTTGAGGCATAAAATCAAATCTTAGAGCAAAATTTGGTACATGTTCTAAAACAGAGCTTTGGAAGCAGACCTTAATATTTGTTCTAAAGCAAATTATTTAGGAGAAAACCCTAATATTTTTTTCGAAGTGGACTTTGAGAGCAGACTTTGATTTGTAGTAGGCCTTCGATTTTCTGAAGTAGAATTGGATTTGTAATTTGTAGCATACATTGATGTACTAAAGTATACTTTGATATTTTGAAGGAGTCTTGAAGTAGGAAGTAGCCCTTGCTGAAATCTTGAAGCAAGTTGGGTAAAGTCGTTGAGTTAAAGGATGAAGTAATAACGCCTATGGTTTTCATGATCCAAGGTATGCATTTTATTATTGAATTGTATACAAATTATATATTGGATATGACAAAGGGGCATAGCTGAAGTGGTTTGAATGTTGTTGTAATTGGGTCATTATCCCTGGTACAAGATCCAAAAAATATTTTATCTTATGTTTTATTCTATAAGGTCACAAGGTTGTGCTAGGGCAGGAAGTTGTAGCTTCCTTAAAGAGGTTGTTGCCTCCTTCCAATGGTTGCTAGTAAATGATGGGTTGTAGCTCCTTCTAGTAGTGATTGGTAAATATCTTGGGATTGTATCATGTTGGTACTCAAATTGTTCCAACACTTGATCAAATTAAGGACGCATCCATAAAGGACTTAAAAAAACCTCCCACTCTAGGCGTTGTAGGCTAACCACCAATAAACCACAAGGGGTAACCCTAACAATACATGTATGATTTTCAATAAACCAAATATACTAAGGTCAGATAGTAGTAGTTTGAAACATCTTAGTAATATCATGGCATTAAAAGAAGGAATACAAACCATTAACAATCGTTGAATGACACAACTCATGTGTGTATGGTAAACCTCAAACACTTAAATTAAAAGAAAATTGAATAGAACTTAATAAAAACCAGAAAATAAATAAAATACATACCGAGATAACAAATAGACTCAATAATAATATAAGATTATTGCAATAGGTACAAGTATTTCTTAATTCTTCGATTTAATTCTCCTATGATGAAGGAATTCAATAGTAAATAATGAGACTCTAAAACCATTGGGACAAATGAGAAACATATATATTTTATAGTTTAACTAATATCTCGAACACAAACAAATTACAGATTAGCATAACAATTGTGGATAAAATAGAGAAATTTTTTGTTAATTTTAGAGGCACGCTCCTAAAATTAGCGCCAATCAAATCATTGTCATTCAATCATTCAATTCGATAATATAGATATCAGAGCATGAAAATAATGAATAAAAATGAATATTAAACAGAAACAAGTCCTAGATTCAACACTCCAATTGTCATATACGAACACATACATAAAAAATTTTATCAGAAACGCATAGTAACTTCATTCACACGATAAAATGGTTGTGTAACATGTACAATCAGATATGAAAAGAAAAAAAAAACTTGTGTCAACAACCTTAAATAGGCATGTTGTACAAGAAACAAGGTTTTAAATAGCAATCTGAGAAATAACTATCTTGAATAATTGTTTTAAACTTAAACAAATTATAATTAAACAACTTGACTATCTTGAATAATTGTCTTAAACTTAAACAAATTAAAATTAAACAACTTAATTCCAAATAAATCACTTAAACATCATGGCCTCCTATGTGACTTTGAAGTTTTAACTTTCTTTAACGTGACCGTAGGAGAACGACTATGGGCCCCACGCATCATGCCCATCGGTGTTTGAGTTGTGATCAAGGGTATCTCTCTCCAGTCATCTAGTTGTGTGTTATTGACTGCATCTGTTGAACAAAGTGGATTGGTTGAGTCATTGAATACACCTATTCCATAGTAAAACTTTGTTTCAATTGCTTTCCCACCTTATCCCATTCCACGATTGATAGAAAAGGCACATTTTTATGTTTTGTTATGACCAGGACTAAATGAGATCTGATCTAGTACCATCCCATAAGAAGAGTTTGTATCATCTTATAAATTCCAACAAACAGGTAGTGTCTTTACAAAGAGCATTCACCATTGTAGCTTGTGAAACTGACTCTTCTCCCTATATGGCTAAGCAACCAAGGTCCTACTTTGTATTCTTCAACTTGTTGCAAAATTACTCATGGGATATTAATATTAGCTAGTTTTGTTTTCCCCAGAAGGATGGCATGCCAAATCTATTAAGACAATTCCAATTGACTCTGAAATCATGCATTTCCTTAGAGGCTTTCTCAAGCTCTTTCCACATAAGTTGCATTGCGGTATGCTTCTCCTTCGACATACGAAGGGAGAAAATGCAGTGATATATTGGAGGAAAACTCAATCCTAGTAATGTTTCGTCTTTTAAGGTGTAGATGAAGTTGATGAGTGAATTGACATCCTTTAATATTTCCTCTAGGACTGTAGTTGTGTTTTTTGCCTCAAAATTGGCGCTTTTAGTGATGCCTTTCTCACAATAAAAAAATATTTCCACGTAATCCCTTACTGTAGAGATTTTATGTTTGATTTCCATCCAGATTTCTTCCTATCTTGTATCCTCTTCCTACGAGGATAACTTAGATTTCTTCATATACTGTATCTTCCTATGAGGGTAACTCAAATTATCTCCTGCAAAGTTTTAACCTCACTATGTCTTTATTTAATCACATTTTGAATTTGTTCAATCTCATCTTGTATCCTCTTCCTATGAGGGTAACTTGGATTTCTTCCTATTGTGTATCTTCCTATGAGGGTAACTCTAATTATCTCCAACAGATTTTTAACCTCAACATGTCTTTGTTTAAGCACATTCTAAATCTGTTAATTATCATCGTTCTTTTGGTTCACTAAATTTTCCCCTCTAACCTCACCATGTCTCTGTTTAAGCACATTCTAAATCTGTTAAATCTAATCATTCTTTTGGTTCACTAAATTTTCCCCTCTAACCTCACAATGTCTCTATTTAAGGCATTCTAAATCTGTTCAATCTCATCGTTCTTTTGGTTCACTAAATTTTCCCCTCTACCATTTTCTTTCTCTCATCTCACCTCTTCTCGTTCTTGTTATAGCCTAGGTAATTGATGTGCACAAGCTTTGAGTCCTCAACTTCAAATGCTTAGGGTTTGGTTCACAAATTTTCCCCTCCACCATCTTCTTTCTCTTATGGCCTCTTCTAATTCTTGTTATATCCTAGCTAATTTGTTGCGTAGAAGCTTTGAGTCCTCAACTTCAGATGCTTAGGAAGTATTGAAAGAGGGCTTAGTCAATTATAAATGCTTGGGAAGTATTGGGGGAGGGCTTGGTCAATTATTGATTCATATTATACTAGAAGCTAATAGCTTTATAATATGCTAATATGCTAGAAGCGAGATGTTTTGAGAGAGGGCTTGGTCAATTATAAATGCTTACGAAGTATTGAGGGAGGGCTTGGTCAATTATAGCTTTATATTATGCTAGAAGCTTATAGCTTTATAATATGAAGCTTATAGAATTTATAATACACTAGAAGCTTGAGGTTGTGTTCCTCGTTCCTCCTTCAAAACTTCCACTTTCCTAAGTGCTTCTTTAAGTTATTTTTCCTTAAGTCACAATGATGTCTCCATCTCTCCATCTCTTGAAGGTGAAGGTGCATCTTCATTATGAAGAGCTTGAGGTTGTGTTCCTAGTTCCTCCTTCAAAACTTCCACTTTCTTAAGTGCTTCTTTAAATTATTTTTCCTTCAGTCACAATGATGTCTCCATCTCTTGAAGGTGAAGGTGTATCTTCATTATATCTTCATAATGGTTTGCTTCAAGTAACTTTTTAATTGGCATGATTGTTTTAGATAAATTCTTTCCAAATTAATTAGGTTGATCATATCACATTAATCCACATTATTGGATTAATCACAAGAACCCACATTATTGGTTCAGTTGTCAAAAAAATGTGATTAAGACAATCTAATCACATTATTCTAAAAAATATGATTAATGATTAATCACATTATTATATTAGTTAATGGTAAAAAAATGTGATTAAAACCAGATTTTCTTAGATAAATTCCTTCTATTGGTCAATGGTCCAAAAAAAATGTGATTAAGACCAAATTTTCTTAAGATAAATTCCTTTATTGTATGGGTCAATGGTCTTAAAAATAAAATGTAATTCCTTGGATAAATTCCTTGGTTAAAAAAAATGAATGTGGTCTATTAGTCAATGGTCAAAAAAATGAATGTGATTAAGACCAAATTGTCTTAAGATAAATTCCTTCTCAATTAATCACAAAAATGAATGTGGTCACTTGGTCAATGGTCAAAAAAATGAATTTAATCACAAAAATGAATGTGGTCACTTGGTCAATGGTCAAAAAATGAATGTAATTAAGACCAGATTGTCTTAACATAAATTCATTTCCAAAAATAAATGTGGTCACTTGGTCAATGGTCAAAAAAAAATGTGGTCACTTCGTCAATGGTCAAGAAATGAATGTAATTAAGACCAGATTGTCTTCATAAATTCCTTTTAAATTAATCACATTTAATTACATTTTTTTACATTTTTCTTAATTACAATTTTTCCTTTCAAATTAATCACATTTAATTACAATTTTTTACATCAATCACATTTAATTACAATTTTTTACATCAATGTAGAATAGATAATTTTGTCTTGATCTTTTTTTTTTAATGAATGGTGAAAAAATGAATGTGATTAAGACCAGATTGTCTTAGATTAAATTCTAAGAGATTAGATAATTTCGTCTTAAATGAAAAAATTCTAAGATAATTTTGATCGATGCAAATAGATAGATTAAATTCCTTTGAGATTAGATAATTTCGTCTTAGATAAAAGAATTCCTAGATAATTTTCATCGATGCGAAAAGGAATGTAAGGAACATTCCTTTATGATTAATCACATTTTTTACCAATGATTAATTACACAATAAATAAATAGAAACCAAGAGGAAGAGAAATCAAGCAGCAGTCATTACAAAAACAAAACCAAAACCCAGAAGGATCTCTTATTATCGCACTTATATTGGAGCACGATTTTTATTCAGTATGCCTTGTAGTTGTTAGTGAGGCCAATGCTCAACAGCATTCAGCAAATATCTTTGCACTTTTTAAAAGCAGGGAGTATTAAGTTGAAACAATATTAGTTCTAGATATTGGGGCACAAATTCGATTTAAAATCAAAACTTCAAATAAAAATCCTCATTATATTTAAAACTTCATTTAGTAAAGATTTTTCACCGAAAAATGATTTTGACATTTTATATATTTGTGAAACCACATTTCTAACGTCTTTCGATACTGAATTTAAATTACGGCCAAAATGACAGCTTTACATGGTTCACAAGTTGCATATCATTACGTCTTTTCTCCTACAGATATTCCCACCACACACCGTCTACTTTCTTTAGATCTAGATATCATATATTTCTCACAACGACAAAAGACTCTAATGATACCGAAGACAAATCTCCCAAATTTATTCAACCTTAACATCGATAAGGTTCTGGCTTTTACTTTCCTCGACCTTCGGAACGAACACCTGCAAAACCCCATTCTTCATTTCTGCCTTCGTCTCCTCCAGGCGGGCATTGTCGGGCAAAATGATACGAGTGTTGTAACTTCCTTGGCTCCTGGAGATCCAATTGTCCTTCTGCGACTCCTCGCTGCGTTCGCCTTTGATGACGAGGGTTCCATCCTCTATGCCCACCTTAACCTCTTCTTTGCTCAGGCCAGGCATGTCGAACCGCAGCTTATACGACTTCTCGTCTTCCATGATATCGTACGGGACTCGAAAATTCTCCACCAGGTCCCCATCGTTCCGAGACGGGAAAAAGTCTTCGAACAGGCGGTTGACATTGTCCATCATCTGCGTCAGAGTTCGACTCGCGGGGAATGGATCCCATATGTCTGTAATTTCAAGAAAATGAAGAAATTACGCTACCAAAGATTTAGAATGAAGTCGAACGAGGAAATTCAAACACCACAAGAAATGGCAATATTTTCAGACAAAATAAAGAGGAAAAATAAAAATAAAAAATTAAACCTTTTTAAATATAGAGGAAAAGAAATAGTTTATTAGCAGACAAAATATAGAGAAAAATAAATATATCTCTGAAATGAAAGCGAATGCATGTTCTCGCCAAGTGGTAAATAAAAAATAAAAAAATTGCAGGAAACTCAAACTTGAAAATGAAATAAGAACGGGAAAGCCGCAAGGTAAAATACAATAAAAAATAAAACTTCAAAATGAAGGCAAAAATAATGTTAACGGAAAATTTGTGAAAACTGAAGACCTTAAAAATCGAACAAAAACGGAAAGGTCGCAGCTAAGAGAAAAATAAATAAATCAATCTCTGAAATGAAAGCGAATGCATGTTCTCCACAAATGAATAAATAATAAATAATGCAGGAACTTTAAAATGAAACAAGAAATGTTTGCAAAAATAATGTTTAACGGAGAATTTGTGAAAACTGAAGCCCTAAAAAATGGAACAAAAACGGCAAGGTCGCAGGTAAAATACAAAATAATAAAACTTTAAAATGAAACAAGAAATGAAGGCAAAAATAATGTGAACGTAAAATTTTGAGAAAACTTGAGCCCTTAAAAATGGATCGAGAACAGCAAGGTCGCAGGTACTTAAAAAAAAAATTAAAAAAAAATGAAACTTTAAATTGAAAAAAGAAATGAAGGCAAAAAAACGGAAAATTTTGAGAAAAATTAAGCCCTTCAAAATTGATCGAGAAGGCATTAGGAATAGGCATGTTTTCAGACAATAACTGAAACTTCAACCGTTACAAATGAAGCAGAGTTATAGAATACAAAGGAATGTCATCCAAAATACAGGCAACATGTTCGCAGAAAATTAAACTGAAATTTACGACAATTAGATAAGCACAATATAAATGCGAAGGCACGTTCTTAGACATGCAAGCAAAAATCAAACACGAAATTAAGGCAAAAGCATTGCTCAGAGACAAAATGACAGAAAATTAAAATTTTAAAAAGAACCGAGTATGGAGGCCAAATCCTTCATACCTGTTAAGCCGAAGGGAGTGAAATCACCCCGTCTTCTGAACGCCGGGCTCCGACGGCGTCTTCTCGGAGTTTCTTCAATATCCTTCTTTTCGCTATCTTGCACCGTCACGGCCGCCGTTGAAAGATTTTTGCTCTGAAAGGTCGAAATCGCCGCGGCATTTCTTAGACTTGATGGGAGGGTTTTGTCTGCTAATCTTTTTACGATCAGTCGGCCCGCCATTGTTGTGCTTCAAACAGAATCAGCAAACAGCTAGCTTAGGTTACGGATCTCGGAAATAACACCAGTAGCAAGGTATATTCGCCGATAACCAGACGATAAGATAATGAGGGAGCGGAGCGCCAGTGTTTAAATTGCAGGTGAACCGCCATTACAGAAGAGGTGTCTAGAAAAAGAAAATAATGGCGATGTTTTGAGAACCTTCGCGAAAGTTACAATGCCATCGAGATGCTCACCCGGTAGGAGGATGCTTCTAGAGGGACACAAATAGGCAATGAATGTTCCAGCGAGATCGAAGTGGCTTAAGCTTCGAACCAATGTTTCCATTGGAATATGCCTTACTTATAACCATATATATATATATATATATATATATATATATATATATGCATAAGCTTTTATAATATATTTATCTAAAAGACATATAACTAGCCATTGGCTCCAAAGGTGCAAGGGAGATTGATAAAAAATTTAAATTGAAAAAAAATTGTACTTATAAATTAATTTTTTATACAATAAAAAATAGGTTTATGAACTTAAAAATGGTTTAGAATTATAATTACAATTATAATAAATTATATTTTTAAATTAAATACATTTGATACTTTTATATATTTGATAAATAAATTAAACAAACAAATTGATCATATACTAATTTTGAATTTTTCATAATCTATCATTTCTAATTTTAATTTAGTTATAATTAATTTCCTTCAAAAAAAAAAATAACATAAGTTCATGTTCTTATTTTCACATTGAGAGCATGAAAAAACAGAGGAATTCCCTGCTAATCCACTAATTGATTTGTGTTTACTGTTGAAAATTGTAAATTCAATTTAAATTCATACTCCCTAGAAATGCTAATCCACTAATTGATTTGTGTTTACTGTTGAAAATTGTAAATTCAATTTAAATTCATACTCCCTAGAAATACACACTCAGTACTCTACAATTGGAGTTTAGTACACTCAAATATAAGCTTTGAAAGGGTTTGGGTTGAATTACACTTGAATTTTTGTGTTTACTGATGAAAATTGTATTTTCAATTTATATTCATACCTCTTGAAAATACACTAAGTATTCTACAATTGGGTATTATTATACTTGAATTTCAGTTTTGACAGGCACATGCCACTACCGTTTGCATGTTGTGACAGCAACATGCCACTATAGAAGGATTTTTTGTGTTTTGCACCTTCAGCAAAATAGTGAAAAAAATATGGGGGGAGAGATGGCCAAATGGAAAAACATGAACCCTACACTTTTTGTACTAAAAGCGTAATATGTAGTCCCTGTTGCTCTACAAGAAGGCTGAAAGAAAACACAAGTTCAAGAACGAACCAGCAGAAACATAAGTGCACAAGTCCATTCTGTAACATAAATGATAAAGAAATCTCTTATGAGCTATGATTCTCAAGATGACCACTTTCTTGAGACTCGAATAACTCCCTCATGTTTCCACCCATGGAATCTCAATCATAACGTGGTTTCAGTCCCACACTCTCCTCAGAAACAGGGCAAGAATTTGGGTTTGGATCAACTATGTCACAATGTTGCAAACCTTGAGCCACATCTAGTCCTTGACGATCCCTTGCAACCTACACAACATGCATTCTTGTAATAGATTTTGATAACATACATGCAAAATATGCCCTCAACCTGCACAAGTCAAGATTGTTCTTGAAAATAAGACTTGCTAAAGACCCATGGCTTCTTACCATGTGCTCCTTGGCTTCAAGACCTTCTAATAACATGATGTCATCACATATTAAACTGGAACACCTTTGACCTTTCAAATTCTTCGTGTCAATTACAACTTCCGTTAGGAGTCTGGGAATCGCACATCCATTTCCATCGATATTTTAGCTACAATTACATTGATTTTGAATAGGGTATCAACTTTGAGAGGATGAAATTTCCTAGGGTGTTAGCTACACCAAGGAAAACACTGGTTCTTTTTTCCTCCTAGGATTCTCAACAAACCAAAGGATTCAATATATTTTATCATGTAGTAATGGATTCAATGTGCAATATAAAGGACATGGACCATTGGGTTTATGAAATACAAGGTGTTGTCAAAAAAGTTTTATTGAGTTGTGTCTCAATGTCACAAAATTTCAGGATTGCTCAGCTAAAGAGGATGAGATGAGTTAGGATTTTTAAGGCTATCTGGTCATAGTGGCGAGTTCAATTTGAATGAGATTTGGTATTCTTCATCACCGACTTCTTCAAATTGTATGATTTATTCTCCTTCAAGATTCATTGGAGGTCATGGGTTCGAAGACGACAAAAGTGCTCTGAGCATTCCGAAATTTCCAGACATGAGTTGTGTCTATGAGACTAATGGAGATGCCACGGCTTTTGCACAAAAATATGTGTCGGGCGAGATGTAGGTGTTCGCCTTAATAATGCATTTGTAGGCTCTGCTTCGCCTCTAGAGCATGTGATTTGTGCATATTGATGCCTTGAACCAAAGTTCATCGATGGAGATGTTGGTTTTCATGCTTTATGCAATTGTGAGGCTTGCTTTATTCTTGTGGTATACCTAGTGCAATTGATTCTAATGTTTTCATGGAACCCTAGTAAGCCTCTCCTCATGTCCTCTTTCTAGTTTTGAAGAGCATAGTATTATGTAATTTCCATCTATGTTTATGTGGGTGCTCATAGGGGATTTATGCCCTCTCAGTTGGAAGAGGCCTCATCTTGGAATAAGTATGTGGATTTAGGCATATGCATTGTCAACCGTGTGGTCATTTTGAACTTTTTCTAGGTTGTTTAGAAGTTGGAAAAGCATAATCATATCTCTGCACTAGGCTTATTGCGCTTTCTACTTTCTTCAACTCTGGAAATTTTCTCCCACTGCATTCTTTATGATCCACTATTCCCCTTTGAGAACTTTGCTATGGTTTGTTAGTAAAGTGAAACTTGTGTTTGAAGTCTGCAATCAACTCTTTATCACTGAAAAGGAGAATGGATTTTTGTGGGTCTCTGATAGATTATTGTGTATCTCAAAAGAAAATATGGACATGAGGACTCATGAAGAGTCCATCCAATGAAACAAAACACCAATTCTTACTGCAACTCATTAAATGTATTAAATTATCAAGTGAATATGGGAACATTGGTTCAGTCTAAATGTCAGATCTTAGTTTTGGGCACTGAAAACAATATGTTCAAAAACATGGTCATCAATTTAATCAAGAGATACCACTCTAGGGCATGAAATCAAAACAACTAGTAATTGTGAAAACTAAAGGAAAAAGAGAACAGTGCTCTAGCTGCCAAAAGCAAAGAAAATAATCACTAGACTGAGATCCTAAGAACCTAAAAATGCAATAATGCTTTTCCTCTATTATTGCAACCATCCTGCTTTTCACCCACCAAGTATATTACAAATATTTTAGGAAATCAGGAGCAGGTATATTACCAAGGTAGGTTTTGGGATATCAGGACTTGATCACCACTAAGCAACACTGAATTGTGTTACTCGTTGATTCAAATAGGCATGGTGATATACATATAACAATTTTATTTTTAATTTTTGTTTTGTTTAAAATAATTGAACCAAACCCTTGATTTGTCTTAACTACACAAGAAAATTCAAAAATATTCACTTCAAAACTAGTATTTAGAAAAATAGTGTGGAATTAACTCAAGTTTTGTCCTTTAAAACTCGTCCCTAATTGGGAAATAATAACTCTGATTTATCATGCATATAACACAACATTTCAAAATAATCACTCAACATGTGAAACTCATAACATCAACCAAAATGAAACTCGTAACGTCGACCAAAAGAAGTGGTTCAGTTCAATTGCACTTGAACACTTAAACTGTTAATTATAGTAAATTGCAAAACATGCATCTAAAGTATAATTTCAGATTTATCAATTGAACTTCACAACATTCTTAAATATTAAGATTTATATTAAAATAAAAATTTAAAAACGATACACAACATTTAAACTGTCATTAAAAAAAATGGATATAATATAAATTTTAAAATATTATACCGAAATATGGTTTCAAATTAAGATGATTTTCATCTTAATGTTAAATTTATAAAATATAAGATCAATCATTCAAATCTTGAAGTTAAATTTATCAAGAGTTAAATTTACCAATCATACTATAAAATATAAGATGGTTCATTCAAATTACCATCTTGATGTTGAGCTTATCAAATGTACCTCACAAATATGAAACATTCGTTTAGATTGTAAAAAATTTTAACAATATAAAAATTCAACATTTTAACATCGTAAAAGTACTTACAAAAAATTGATTATATATATATATATATATATATATATATATATATACACGAAGATATGTACCTCCAAACTAAAAATACAAAAACCTTTTAATAAACTGTAAAATAAAAACCTCACACTATTTAACTTGTACCTCGAAATCATAGGTACAAAGATATATACCAACCAAGTAGAAAAAATTCATTGCAAATTCAAAGTATTGTTGTATAACTCTTCCCAACAAATGTCTCGCAAGATATATAATAATTATTTTCAAACATTTTATAAGAGATCATTTATGAGAGATTTAATAATAATAAGCAGATAGTTTATGAGATAATTATTACCAGATGGATTTATTAGAATATTTCCCCACCAAATCCTTTTGTTTCTTTAAAAGGAGACAAATACTCACGTAATGGAAAATCGATAAATTTTATGAGATAATTACTCGATGGAGTTTACGATATTATCTATCTACCAAATTTTATGATATAACTAAAAACCATGTAGTTTATGAGAAGATTCCCACACCAAATATTTATGTTGCTTCTAAACAAGACAAATACTCAATCCTTATGCTCCTTTGTAACACCCTCCTACCAAATTTACCCAAGCTAATCGATCCACTGAGGTAAACATGTGATGAGAGGGCACTAAGATGTGATTCAACCCCCTAGGTAACTTTAAGGAAGTGGAACCGACTGAATGCAACCAAAATGACCATTCACACATCCTACAGAACCTAAAGGAACCAACCAAGCTTTCCAGGTGCTTAACTATTGAAGCAACTTGTCTTTTATAACACCCTCATCCCACATCTACCCAAGTAACCGACCAATCGGGGTAAACATGTGACGAAGAGTTACTATGATCATATTCAACCTCCTAGGTGACCTTAAGGAAGTGGAATCGACGGAAACACATCAGCAGCATGATTCCTAGAAGCCAACCCAACCACTCAAGCATCTAGACCTTGGGTCCCACTAAGGTTTTAGGCCTTCACACCCGCAGACGCTCCCACAGTATAGCCATGGGTGCATTTGGGAGGCTCTGGATGCTCCCACAACATATGCAAGCATGCATCTAGGGACTTTTTCCCACAGACCCGTGCCAGCGTCCCAGAGATTTGAGCCACTTTTTAAGGCCTAGAGCCCAGGTCACTGCTCAGAACTAAATGACAAGCTCATACATAAAATATAACATCGAAATGATGGTGAAAAATCAAATACTTGAATAAGGACTTGACTGGACCCCTACTAGCCATGACAGGAATTTCGTCAAACTTGTCGCAAATATGTAATCTACATGTTTAAATAACAGATCTAAACATAGGCGTCTCATACCTATCTAAGAATCGCTAAGAAGAATTGTTCCATCACATCATTAGTTGCAGTATAGTCTATTAGGTCATATATACATTGTTTATTCATTTACAAATAAAAACATGAGGAGTCATACATCATCACTGTCAGAATACATGTTCATAACCAGCATAATAACAATATAAATATCAGGGATACATCAGCCATAGGATCCACATATAAAATAGTACATTTACACATCAAATTCCAAGCAAACGAACTTCTCATTAATGAATGTAAAAACCAACCGAGGATTGGACTACCACGTTCCACCCGACCATAGATTGGTTGAGCCAAAACTCTCTTTAGCTAATCACCTCGGTGCCATATTTCAAGCATGAATGTGGGACTCATAACCAAACAAGCATGGATTCTACTGGAGTTCTCCAACTTCACCGTGAGGAATTTTACTACCTCTTAGTCTCTTAGGCTTTACCGTAATACACAGTCTGATCCAGGGATAACTGGGCCCTACACTAAGACCCACTCTCCAGGATTTATTGTACATCCCATCCCGAGAGTAATGGGCCTAACAGAAAGCAATCCACCTCTTGGCTTTACCGTATATCATGCTATTCACTGGCAAGGATTCCTAGGCCCACCGAAGCACACAACATTGGATTTACTACAACCCACAGCCTGATTCAGGGGTTACTAGGAGAGTGGATTTACCATAATCCACAATCTGGTTATGGGATCACTAGGCCATGTGTTTTTCCTTTCAGGGATCCACCTCAATTAGCTTCGAATCCATCCGGAAATCCATCTCGACCAAAACATGAGAACCCATCATATTAAGGTTATCCGGAAATGGCAAGGCTAGGCTGAAAACATTGTCTCGCCTAGAAAAACCCATGCCATGACAGAAAAGAACCACATGAAATACCATGCATGCCAAATCTATCAAGGAAATCATACATGCAAATAAATACTTGGAAATAATATTGTTGTATCTGCTTGATCATGTTCTTCCTTGCTTTCTCCTTCCTTCCTCTTGCCTTCTTTTCCTTTCTTTATCCAATGCCAAAGTGCTCCAACAAAACTCTAAGTGTCCCAGAGTGAGAGAGAGAGAATAATGAGAAAGCTCCAAAACTAAACTAAAAAAAGGTACTAACTGATCATGAGAAGTCTTTTTATCAATTATGCCTATATTTTCTTCATTTTCCATTATTTTCCTTCATTTTCCTCCTCACATGCAACCTATGGCCTTTCACCTCCCTCTTCTCCTAATTTCCATTATTTTCATAAATAAATGTGCCAAAAATTGTCATTTTTCCTTTCCAACTCCTTTTCCATTGTCTTTTCCAATTTTCCTAGCCATAATAAACCAAATGAACACGCACTAGGATGTTTTTTCCCAACATCCAGCTTGGAATAAGTGTCCCATCACCGTGGTTATTATTTTTTATTTTATTAACTTTTATTACATGGAATTTTCACTAGAGTTGTTACATAACCCTCCCCCTTGGGGGACACCATCCTCGGTGTTCAATCACACATATACCTCAGAAAAACCGTTGGAAATAAAACATACTTCCCGTGGAGCTTTATAACATAGCTCGATGCAGTATTTACAATAATCACCCCACTAAAAAGAAAACTATCATGAAAACATAAAAACATGACAACTATAAAGACATGACACCCATGCTGCTTGGTAGAGCTTTATAACATATATCACGGCGGTATTTACATCCATATGCATATGTACATATATCAAAACACCACACAAAAAGCTATACCAAAAATCATACCAAAACTGCTTTGCCTCAACCAACAAACAAGGAAGGATACATAGCCCACATCTGATCTGACATCTCCCATGTAGCTTCATCGGGCCCAAAGTGCTTCCATTTCACTTTAAATTTCTCTATTGCTCAATTACGGAGAATGGGCACCTTTCTCTGCAATATACATTGAGGCTTTGAATTCAATTCTCCATCTCGATCCTCCTGCAATACAGACCAGTCAATCACGTTATCAACATAATTAGCATACTTCTTAAGAAATGATATGTGAAAAACATCATGGACTTTCATTGTGGAAGGAAGTGCAAGTCGATAGGCTATTGGTATGATTCTATCAATAATCCTGAAGGGTCCAAAAAACCGTGGTGCCATCTCATTGCATGATTTAATACGCAAGGAGATCTTATTGGGCTTGATGCATAAGTACACATATTCCCCAACCTAAAACTCCTTAAACAACATGTTTTGATCTACATAGATGATTTTCCTATCCTATGTTTCCTTTAGATTCTTCTTGATTACCTACATTTCCTACTCCATTTCCACCAACATGTCCGGCCCAATCAATACCCTATTAACTGGATCACTCCAACTGATGGGAGTATTGCAACTCCGCCCATACAATGCCTCAAATGGACTCATCCTCAATGATTCCTGGTACCTGCAGTTGTAGGAAAACTCTACTAGTGGAATATAATCTTCCCACTTCCATTGTGGATGCATCCCATACATCCTCAACATCTCCTCCAATATCCTATTAACCCTCTCATTCTATCCATATGTCTGCAGATGATAAGTTGTGTTGAAGGCCAACTCAGTGCCCAAACCTGAAAACAACTCCTTCCAAAAATTGGAAGTGAAATTTGCATCCTTGTCTGACACAATATTCTTTGGAACACCATGCAATCTAACCACGTCTCTAATGAACACTTGTGCCATATCGCTAGTTGAGTATGTAGTCTTCACTGGAATGAAGTGTGCAAATTTTTTCAACCTATCCACAACAACCATTGTCAATCCAGGAAATCCTCCATGCTAATGACATATCATGACCAATAAATTGCATGCATGTGCCATGTATGCCAAAACTAGCAAGGAAATCATACATGAAACTCAGTACTTGCAAGCAAAACTTGTTATAGTTGTTGATACCGATGTCCTCTTGTGCTCTCCTACTTCTCCTTTTCCTTCTAGCTCCAATTCCCAAGTATGCCACATTACTCCTCCAAGAGTGCTTCGAGAAAAATATAAGTATCCAAGAGTATGAGAGAGAAAGAGAATAGAATGAGAGTGCCAAATACTGAACTGATAAAAAAAAAAAATAATAATAAATAAATAAAATAAAATAAAATAAATCCATGAACTAATCCTCATAAGCCTTTTTATTAATGAGGCCTCCAATTTCTTCAATTTTCCATTATTTTCATTCATTTTCCTCCTCACATGCAACATGTGACCTTTCACCTTCATTTTCTCTTATTTTCATTATTTTCATAAATAAAATGTCAATAAATGCCTCATGCCTTTCCAAAACCTTAGTCATTTCCTTTGCCAATTTCCATAGCCATTAATTAATCACAAGTGATCCCTGTCACTATTTTTTTTCCCCAACATTCAGCTTGGAATACGTGTCCCATGATCAATGTCTTATTTTACCTTTTTAAACTTTATTACATGGATTTTTTTACCAAGGTTGTTATAGAACCCTCCCCCTTGGGGCAACACCTTCCTAGGTGTTCAATGACACCTACAACCAACAAGACTACTAAATGCAAAACATATTTCCTATGGAGCTTTATAACTTAGTTTGTTGCAGTATTTACCATGATCAAGCCATTGAGAAGCAAAATATCATGAGAAACATAACAACATAAAAACTATAGCTACATGACACCCATATTGCTTCTTGGAGCTTTATAACACAGCTCATGGTGGTATTTACATCCATGTACAAATGTACATAATCCAAAACATATACCCAAAACACTCTCTCAACTAGCGAATAAAGAAGGATGCATAGCCCACATCTGATCCGCCATCTTCCATGTAGCTTCATCGGGCCCAAACTACTTCTATTGCACTTTAACCTGCTCGATTACTTAGTTATGGAGCATGAGAATCTTTCTCTATAAAATGCATTGAGGTTTCGGCTGGAATTCTCCTTCTGGATCCACCTGCAATACAGACCAGTCAATCACATGATCAACATCCTTAACATACTTCTTAAGCAATGACACATGTAAAACATCATGGACTTTCACTGCCAGAGGCAGTGCAAGTTGATAGGCTATTAGTCCAATCCTTTCAAGACTTTTGAAAGGTCCACAAAACTGAGGTGCCAACTTGGCACATTATCCAATCCTCAAGGATATCTTCTTGGGCTTGATGCACAAGTACACATGTTCCCCAACTTGAAACTCCTTAAACAACTTGTTTCGATCTGCATAAATTTTTCACCAACTCCTCTTCATAAATATCTCTGACATTCTTTACAACTTCCCACCAAATATCTGCTTTACCTTTAAGACTGAATGTAGCTATTATGGCCTTCATGTTCTCTGAGCACTCATGCAATTTGAAGAACTTGTTCATCCCAAGCAACCATGCTTCGACATCCTGTGATTTCTTAATTTCCCCATCGAACGTGGGTGGTTTTTCTTTCTTGAACTCATTTGGAAAATATTCCCTATCACCCCTCCTGTAAGGATGATAATGATGATGACCATGATACCTACCAGAACCAGAACTAGAATAGTACATGTGTCCATCGCCTCTCGTAACTGGAGTGTCCAAGAACCTGCCATATTTGGTCGTGTCATCTCTATTTGACATGTGCCCACTATGAGATCTACTACCATATGACCCATTAGTCCTATCCTCGTATCCATGGCTGATCCGAAGTATTCCTTGACTCTGAAAGTCTGATAAACTTTGAAGAATTATTGCATTGACTTCTGCTTGTTTCTCCTATGCCTACATGATTTTATCATTCCCTTCTTTGCAAATCCTTATTTCTTCCTTCAAGATCCTCAATGTGTTTTCTAAATTAGAAGAGTTCCCAACATCACGTTTCTCATTTGATCCATAGGGACAGTCTCATGAATTGTAGTCTACCACTCTACTATCCATCTTTTTTCTTCTCTTCTTGCAAGGTATATCATGTCAGTTAAACCGAATCATAAACAACCAGCGTACCTTAGTATAGTTCAAGGAGGATATCTCGTCGGCAAGACCGACCATATTAGCACAATACATATATAAACACAATCAAGTCAAAATATAATTATCATTTCAACCATTATCCAGTTACCATGCATGATGCCACAAACATAACACCAACTAGACACAATGAATGCACAACAACATATGTATGGTGTGCATACATACACAATTCATACAAGCACTAACAGGCATAACCATTGCATAACCAAAATATGCTCATGACAAACACCTCTAACATCAACACCATCAACTTACACATGGCGACACAAATGCAACCATGACCAATACCGTGCATACACCACAAGCACATAGTCCAAAAACATAAAGAACACATATGCAACCGAAATGTATTCATCACCAACACACCGCCCATCCAGTCCAAGGGTTGAACCATGCTCTGATACCACTTTGTAACACCCACCTCCCACATTTATCCAACCTAACTGGTCCATCGGGGTAAACATGTGACAAGAGGTCACTATGATGTGATTCGACTTCCCAAGTCACTTAAAGGAAGTGGAACTAATGGAATGCAACCAAATTGACCATTCACACATCCTACAGAACCTCCAGAAGCCAACCAACCTTTCCAGGTGCTTAACTCCTGAAGAAACTTGTCTTTTACTGACCAAACAACCCAGTCACTCCCTTGAAAATGCAACAGTACAACTGGAACCCTCCACTCGCTCCCACAACAAGGCCATCCCAACGACTGTGGACTTTTTCAGGTAGTCACACTACAAGGAAAAGACCCTCTAGCAGGTTTTTTTGAGGAACCCCTTATAAAAATACCCCAGACATTCGTTTCTAGTGAAGGTTACTAGAGGAGGTTGGTGAGTGGAGTTTTTTGCAGATGTTTTTTTGTCCCGTGTGCTTATCATCGTAAACCACACTTGTGCATTCAACAAGAGAAAGCACAAGTGTGCACAAAACATTGGCACACTGGACACCGTGTGCTCCGTACACACCTGCCTGGTGCGTTGTATTACTGTAGCGCACCGGTGCTTTACAACTCTTCCTCACCAATGCCTCATAAAAAAAGCACGTCAAAACAAAAACCGCCCAGTGCGGTATTAAGCAACCGCACCGATGTGCCCATAAAACCCCACAAACATGGTTACCAAAAAAAAATAAAAAAATAAAAAAACATTTTTCACTTTTCTCAATGCTCTAGAGCTCTCAAGCATCGGTGCAATTTATCCTTTTCTGAGCCGCCCTGACATCAGTGCTCCCATTGCACCTATCGCACGCACTGCTGCTGTGCATTGCCCACCAATTTCCAGCTTGAATTTTGCAAAATGGTGGGAAATTTTTATTTTACAAATTCTACAGCCAATATGTCTCCTCGACAACTAAATGTACAGGTATTTTTCTTGTTTTTCCATAATTAAGCCTTTTAGCGGATTAGAATTTCAAATAACCTTAAAATTAACCATTTAAAAATAATAATAATAATAATAAATAAATACAATTTTCACGTGGTTCAAGCCGTTCGGCTCGCATCGCAACCGGTGCTAACAGTATCTGCACCGGTTCTAGGGCGGTACTTATAGGTGCACCAAGTTATTTTAATTTTTTTTTAAAGGCGCAGTGCGGTCGTTTACCTGTCCGCACCATTGACCATGTGGAATAGCAGCAACACAGTGCGTTGACTGAAATATATGCCCTGGGGCGGGTAATGTTGTCAGTGCACTGCATTCCACATTTCAACAGGGTCAACGATGTAGCCTAGTAAACCAGTGCTAACGGTATCCGCACCGGTTTCGGGGCGGTACCGAAGGCGCACCATGTTATTTTAATTTATTTATTTTTAAATGTGGTGTAGTCGGTTACTCAGCCGCACCGTTGACCAATTGGAATAGTGGCAATGCGGTACATTGACTAAAATACCCACCCTGGGATGGTATTTTTGTCAGCGCACCGCATTCCGTATTTCGACAGGGTCAACGGTACGACCTGGTAAAATACCGCACCGTTGACTATGTAATGATGGCAGGAGGTCGGTTCGCTGACTTAACTATACGCCCCAGGGCATAGAGTTTAGTGAGCACACCGCACATATTCAACAGTGCACTGCAAATTTTCAGGAGCACCACCACCGATGCGTTGAATATTTTCGGTGCACTGCCGCCGGTGCGCTCCATAAAAAGCTACACTAGGACTGGTGCATGCCTGTTTTTTTCAGCGTACCAACTGATTTTTTTGTTTTTCCAAAAAACATTATATATGTATATTTCTAAATACATGTCTCATTTAATAAAAAAAATGTATTTAATATGTCAATCATTCAGAGACGTGAAAGGAGAGAAGAGGGGGAACAACATCAACAATAGGTGGACTAGTATAACATGGTTCGCCTGTAGGAGGCACAAGAGAGGGAGAGAGATGCATACCCTCGCCTTATTACAACAGCTACCAAAGGGCTCCTAAGGCAGGTAGGCTTCCTCAAGTTCTATGAGGAGGCTACTTCCCTAAAGGGCCATGGTTTGTTTTTGAGACATCTTATCCGCAGGTGGAATGCCCACCGACAAGCTTTCCGGGTTAGTCATAATAAGTGGTATACGCCCACTAAGGAGGATATATATTTCATTACAGGGTTATCGAGGAGAGGGGTGGATTTTCCCTCGTTCCCAGAGGTTCCAGTTGGCTATGTAGCAAGGAGTCAGTTAGTATACTCCCAGAGATACATTGGAGCAGATGTACTATCTCCTTCAGATTTTCAGGTCTCCGGAGGTCAGTTACGTATTGGTGCATTTGGTAGTCAGGAGGTGAGGTGCCTCTCACTTCTCATTTCGATCATTTCACACAACACCAGTGACAAGCAATGCATTAGTTTCTCGCTTCTATATTATGTTGATTATTTAGTACAGAAGCCATAACTTGTTAGGTGGTCTGCCATTTTTTTGTGGCAGTTTTGTATAGCCTTAGATAGATGTCATGCTCATTCACAAAGGAGGGTCAACTTCTTTTTTGCTTCAGAGCTTTTTTGTTTGTTTTTTGAGAGGTTTCCAGAGACGAGGCCTACTTTTGTTCAGCAGCCTCGTAGGCCGATGTTCGAGGCATGGATGCCCATGTGGGGGTAGATGATGCCCAAGAGGGGCGAAACTGTGTTTCCAAGGAGGATATCGAATGATGCACTGGAGTTGCTAGCTAGTGTTGACGAGCATCCCTTCATTATGGTCCCTTTTCCTTATGCGGGTTTGGATTGGCGAGGGTGTGCCAACATCCTCTTCATAGCTGATGAGCTACCAAATGATAGAGGTAATATTGCTATTTTATTTAAATTTATTTTAGCATGTTCTTTAATTTGTTTTTATTAAATTGTGTAATGAAATTGTCTAATTATTGTTATGTGCTTGTATATGTGTTGCAAACACTGGGTCTTTTGATGGCGAGGACATGCCGGCACCACCACATGATCCAGGTGTGGATCCTGATGATGATTAGGGCATGCCAGATGTTGAGGATCTTGTGGAGGCCGGTGCAGAGAGACCTACTCCTGCTGGTGTGCTGGTACCACCTTTTTCTAGGTGTGGTCAACTTGATAGTAGATACAGGATGGAGTTGGGCGACCAACTCACTGCATTGATTATTGAGGCGGGCATCAGGCTCGCTAATATGAGAGACATACAGGCCGATGGTAGGCTGTTACATATGTGGAGATGCATGTTGCATGACATGTATAGCCTAATGCGGCATGTCGTAGGAGCTACGACCTTAGTTACGTGGTTGAGGAGGACCATTTCACATTGTAGGCATGGTCGAGACACAATACGTGATCGACAGACCGCGAGCAATGACTCATCATTTGATGATCGTTCACCTTGCACCACGCCAGATGAGCAGCCTCCACTAGCATCGAGCAACAGTCATCATGGAGAGCAGGCTGAACCATCGGCCGCGTCCAGTTAACAGCCTGTAGCATCCAACAGTACTCATGAGTAGGTTGGACCATCGACCATCAAGGTTGCACCATTGATTGAGCAGGCCTCTACTAGTACTGCTATTGATGATGTACCACCAACTGATCCATGACATTTATATTACAGTTGTATATTTTTGACATTATATAGATATAGTCCATGTATTCATGTTCATGTTGCAGTTATACTTAATTTACATGTTGGTGATCATCATGATGTGTATATTGTTAGGTCATGTATGATATGTACTTCATTTAATGTCCATCTTGCAGATAGATGTGTATGTGATAGCAGTTATTTCACATGGGATGTATATTTGTGTGTGTGTGTGTGTGTGTATAGTCCATGTATTTTATGTTCATGTTGCAGTTGTACTTAATTTACATGTTCGTGATCATCATGATGTGTATATTGTTAGGTCATGTATGATAAGTACTTCATTTAATGTGCAGCTTGCAAATAGATGTGTATGTGATAGCAGTTATTTCACATGGGATGTATATTTGATGTTTGTGTTGTGATGATGTTAATATATAATGTTAATTGTGTTTTGTTAGATGATCATGATCACGATGATGTTAGCAATTTTGAATGTGTTTTTTAGTCAAATATGATGTTTGTATGATGGTTACCATGAACGTGATGTTTATTAATTAATTTAATATCAAATGATCATGATATTGTAAAATAGTAATATTTGTAATTCTAATTGTATGTAAAATTCTAAAATTGTATTTGTAATGGTATATATGTAATTTTGCAAATTTGTTATTGTAATTATAATATTTTAATTTGTAAAATTGTAATTGTATATATGTAAAATTCTAAAATTGTAATTGTAATTCTAATTTTAATTGTAATTGTATGTAAAATATTTGTAAAATTTTAATTGCATTATTGTGAAAATTTTAATTGTATTAATATGAAATGATTTTATTAAAATTTTTAAATTTGTAAAATTTTAAATAATTGTAAAATAATAAATCTAGAATAATATGAATTATTGTAACATAATAAAGTTTAGAGAATAATGCAAATAAATTCATGTACTTTAGAATTATCATTATTTTATTATGATCTTAGATACAATTAATATGCATGGCACATTAAACAATATCATGAAGATCAGAACAAATATAATTTACCAGAGAAAACTCCTAAGGCTGGATAATCATGTGTCGTGTAAGCACATATGCCATACAACGTAAAACTCCTCTCGGCTGCGATGGGTCTTGATACATCGTATACATCTATCCCATCCCATAATTCCTTCAATTCATCTACCAGTGGTTGTAAGTAGATATCCATATTCTTCACTTGTCTTCTACCAGGGACTATGAGAGCCAACATAAGATGTTCATTCTTCACGGAAAACCATGGGGGGATATTGTTATTGATCACTACTACAGGCCAAACAGAATAGTTGGTGTTTTGGAGGGAATATGGGTTGACGTCATCCATGGATATGCTGAGTCATAGACTTCGTACTTCATCCTTGAATTTTTTGGGCCATGTATCATCTATATGCTTCATGGCTATTGAATCAGTTGGGATTCGCATAACTCCCAACTCACTTGTGTGTGAGGCATGCCATCCCTGCAACATAGCTAATTCTTTGCAATGAAAGAGCCTTTGAATCCTTGGGATTATAGGCATGTGCCTCAATATCTTAAAAGGAGGACCAATACGTGATTTGCCCTTCTTGTTTTATTTATCATACTTGTCATGCCCACATTTCAGACACATCTCTTTGTCGCACATTCTCCTCTATATAGAATACAATCATTTGGACATGCATGATATGATATGTACTCAACACCCAACATTTTCAACAATTCTTTTACCTCTTTGCAGCTACCGGACAAGACATTATCATTCGGAAGAACCTTATCTTTGAATAACATGTAGTTGGTGATCATGGAAAAATATATTAATAAATGTACATTAATGCCGATATAATTATTAACATTCATAAAATTTACCATTTGTAATGTTCATTGCAGTGTACTGATTATATTTCAAATTTATATAAGGGAGTACTTTATTGTAACTGACCTCAAAATTTCTGAGAAACATGTATTTGACAAGCCAAACTTTGCTTTCAAGTTGTACAGTAACATCGTTGTCCCCAACCGGGTAGACTTTGGCTGGCCGCCAGGTCCAAAGAGAGGGGTGGTGGAAGAAAATTTAAGGCTTTCAAAAAAGGTGTCAGCGATATGAGCATCATCCCCTACCTGATCATCATTTTGGAATGCATCTAACAACATTGTCTCCATGGCAGTCGTATTCCTTAAGTAGTCATCCATACCAATCTCTATTTGATTGCCTCCATTGCCAGCTTGTGAAGAACTACTATTGATGTAGTCATTCCTAATTAGTGGATCTGGACATAGCGAGAATTGAATCAGTGGTTGATTCAACCATTCTTGGTATCATTCCTCTCCGATTTTTTCTCTTAATTAAGTCTTCTTTCGATTTGAAACTGTCATGGGGTGCAACGGAAGATGGTAGGTAGGTCGTTCATCATCACTAGAATCCTAATAGTTTTAAAAAATAAAATATATATATTTGAACATGATTAGTACAAAATATATGATATCAATTAGTAACCACGTTGACAATATTGCATCATTATAAATAGTTTTGACATTGAAATCATTACATTAATCAATATACCAAACAATTATAATTATTACCATCATTGTCCTAGGATTGTGGCTAGAAGATGCAATATTGTTACAATTGGCAGGGTGAAGCGGCTGTCCATTTTCATCTACCAAATGCGCCTTGTGGTATGCAGCTTCTGATAAGAGCTTCTGACGTTTTGGAGCTATTTGAATATTTTGTGCATCTAAACTCGATGTTGAATCTGCATGAACCTGCAAATTTGTATACATTGTAAATTTAATTAAGTTGTGCATGATTGACATGGATAAAAAAAAACATAAATTCAATTAGATAATGAAAATATAAATAAAATCTGAAGTAAATATTACATCCTGAGATGGATAGGGAGAACTCTGCGATGGACTTTGAGAAATATTATGGAATGAATTGAATTTTGAAGAATTGTCCATTCAATATAATTATGATATTTTCTCCTTGCATTTGAGCAAAATCAACAATAAATTTTGGTGCACAGACCTAAAAGTAATTTCGGTGCCTTAAAAATGGACCTCTTGTTATTGGTGTTAATGTACAGATCACTGCATCAGTGCGTTTTCGTTACTACGCGCTAGTGTCATTTTATAAACAGATGCACCAGTGCAATGATATTAAGTGACACATCGGTGATGAATAACCGCAAGCAAAAAAAACGCAACTCTATTTTCTTTAAGTGGAAAAAGAAAAAGCGGTAAATTGAAAAATGGGCGGCAACATATTTTCGAAAATCTAATTTCATAAAAAAATTCTTTAAATACTAAACACTTTTCATTATTTCACTATTTTCACAAAAAAAATCAGCCAGAGATTTTCCGGAGACATAACTGGAGCAAACAGAGCACGAGAGCACTGTGGAGTAGGGAAATACGTTCGAACATAAGTATTTAGACAATCAGAATTCCAAACCTCTGGTGATTCAAACCCTGTAGCATATAATTTCAAACGATCTTGTGATTAAATTTTATTGTTTTTTTTACTTTTCTGCAGTTTTTTTTACACAAAAAAATAAAAATAAATAAATAAATAAATAAAAATAAATCAATGATTATTTTTTTTTACTTTTTTTTGCAGTTTTTTTACGCAGTGAGAAAAAATTTCAATTTCTTTTTCATTTTCAGAGAAAAATATATATATGTTTCATTTTTAGAAACAAACCCTACATTCTTTTTGTTTCTGCCTTTTCTTCTCCCTCTTTATGTGATTTCAGAATTAGGGTTTTTCAATTTAAGTTTATAGGGTTTGTATTGCTAAATATAAACCTAAGACATCCAACCCATGGGACAACTTGCATAATCGGATCCCAATCCATGTCGCGCCTTGCATGAATTAAAAAAAAAAAAAAAAACAGATTTTTTTTCATCGATACACCCGGCGTAACGTAGCACACCGGTATATGAAGACTCTAAATAAGATCGCGGTAGTATTGTGATAAAAAATTAAAAAAAAAAAAAAAAATATATATATATATATATATATATATATATATATATATATATATATATATATATATATATATATATATATATATATATATATATATATTAGTGGGCATTATATGTACCTAGATAATCTAGTAAATATTAATATAATGACCCGCAACATAATCATTTCACAAATATATATATATATATATATATATATATATATATATCCATTTTAGAAACAAACCCTACATTTTTTTTGTTTCTGCCCTTTCTTCTCCCTCTTTCTGTGATTTCAGAATTAGAGTTTTTTATTTTATATTTATAGGGTTTGTATTGCTAAATATAGGCCTAAGACATCCAACCCACGGGATGACTTGCATAGTCGGATTTCAATCCATGCTAGCCCTTGAGTGAATTTAAAAAAAAAAAACAGATTTTTTTTTGTCATCGATGCACCCGATGTAACCTAGCACACCGGTGCACGTATTATCTAAGCGTACCGCAAAAGTACTGTGATAAAAACTAAAAAACAATTTTTTTTTAATTAATGCACCATATGTAAAATATGACACCGGTTTATGCTACAAAAATTAACACTTAATGATTTTTATTATTTTCTCTGTGTTAGTCGGTGCGAAGGTTAACATGTAATGCATCGGTGCTCTTTGTTGACAACATAGAGCACCGTACGGTCTATTATATTGTTTGTGCGGTGCGTTTATAATACCTCCATGCACCGACGTTGGTGCGTACATAATGAATGGCGCACCGGTTTCTTGAGATTTTTTTTACTTGAAAAGTTGACAATTTATTTATAAATATATTAATGAATAATATGGTACAGGTTTCAGATTGATAATGAAATGACTAAGAAGAGATCAAGTAACAAAAATACTGATAATAAATTCTTTACAAAAAATATTATTTTTTACTATATGTAAGTTTAACTAATATGTATTGTTTACTGTGTATCATGTAGAGCCACAAAATGACAAAGCTCGATAAAATTATTTCTGATCTAGGACTAGAAGAGCGTAAAATCTTGAAGGAAAAATTGCAAACGGATGAATAAGGTGAATGAAAAAATACTATCGATCCAATATGAGTTTCTTTTTTTAATTTTCATTAATAATATACTTAAAATTATTAGATAACATGTGTCAAACAATCTATTAATTCACATTTGTTTAATGTTCTACAGGGACTAACAACTCAAAAAAAGAATGTTTTTCTAAGAAAATTTAAAAAAAAATAGAACACGAAAATGAAAATGAATTGCTCCTTAGCTCGTTTGGGGTGGTCCTGGATATTAACGAAAGCGAGAAAAGCATTTACAAAAGTTTGAAGGATCTAGTGGAACGAATGTATAGATGTTCTTTCCACTTACAATAAAAAAATCAATCAAATGATTGTAAGAACCAAATTTTATCTAAACTATAGGAAGAGTTTCCATAGAATTGGTCAATGAGACATGTCAGAATTTTAATAGCAAAAACGTACCCAAAAAAAAGGAACAAAAAAATAATATTCCTTTAAATGTTTGTCTAGAATTATTTATAAATATTACTTTTGTTATATTTACTTTTCATATATCAATATAAAAATTAAATAGTTTATTGTTATGTTACATTTTTAGGAAGATTATGAAAATCTCAAAAGATGAACAAGCTGATATCAGAAATATGCCAGTAGGAATGTCCAAAAAGGTGTACAAAGATATGGTCAAATAAATGGACAAAATTGTATCACGGGAGGAGCTATCTCAACAACAACATGCTTCAAATGTAACATGTAATCATTGAATTTTTTTATCATTAGGTACAATAAATAAACAATTTAGCATTAAATATTAATTTTCAAGTATTTTCTTGCAGAAAAGAAAAGAAAATAGAACCCATTCAACACATAAAACAAACGACAATGAAGAAAATGCTTGATATCTAAGTTTGTGAGTAATTGTTACTTCCTTATAACAACTTAACTAGATTTCATTTTTGTATTTTTTAAGTTGTTTTACAAAAATCATCATTAAATGTTTTCAAACAAGTGTTAACATACAAAGAAGAACCATTAGACAAATTGATTGAAATTGGGTTAAATATGGGTTGTGAGTATATGTTGGCATATCAGAAATTAATTGTGGAATTTGTAAGCATCTATCGATCTTGTTTTACTTACCTCTGTCTATAATTAATAGAACAAAAAAATATTTTATATTAAATATATGATTTGTTATGGGGTATAAAGCTTGTAGAAAACAAAGTATGGAACTGCGCCAACAGATGAAATCTTGAAATACGGCATGTTACATGGTTTTTAAAGAATGTGTATAGTTTATGAGTCAATTGTTGCAACGGTACGTTATTTCTTTTCGATTTACATTTATGTATATTATTTAATATTGCAATTTTCATTATCCTCACCAATGTATATACACTCATTACAATTTATTTTTATGTTTGTAGATGGAAGGTGAAGAAGAAGAAAACAACCAACACCGTGAAAAAAACATTCCTGAAAATAACTCCAAGTCATGGAAGTAGCTCTAGCAGTGATAGCACTACAAGCGAAGAATGATGATCACAATGTTTGGATATCAAAGCAAGGCGTTGCATTTTTTGAAATATTATCATGTGAAATCATACATTTTGTTTAATGTAATGGACATAGTGTCCTAATTGAAAGACAAAGGGATACCAATAACTATCCCATTTTGTATGAAAAAGACTATCTTATATATATATATATATATGTTTTAATTTATTCTATTGTCTTCTCCATTGTCATTGTGAAATGTAACACCACTGATTAAAGTTATGGATGATTAAATATTATAATGAAGAGATGTGAAATTTGACGATATGATATAACAAATTAATCCAAACATCACATTCAAATGCACTAATAAAAACTTAATTCATATGAATGTTGTTATAAGATATATATGTGTCGACTTTTGATGAATAATGAATTTTAAAAAATCACAATAATTATGATATGATTTAACAAATTAATCCAAACATCACATTCAAATGCATTAATAAAAATTTAATTAATATGAATATTGTTATAAGATATGTCGAATTTTGATGAATAATGAATTTTTAAAAATCACAATAATTTCACTGTCGCAGATCGATGTTTCTAAAAAATACAAAATGAAAACCGGTGCGCATCAGTTACTGTACACCGGTGCGTTTGTATTCTGAAGCGCACCGGTGCATTTCTATGACCTATGGGCACTGCACAAATACCAAAACTAATTAAAAATATCGGTGTGTTTGTGCAGTACTGCGCACCAGTGCGTTTATGTGGAATTACGCACTGGTGCATTTATACACCTATGGGCACCGCACAAATACCGATACCAATTATAAATCTCGGTGTGTTTATGTGATACTGCGCACTGGTGTGTTTATGTGGCTCTATGCACTGGTGCATTTGTACAACCAATGGGCATCGCACAAATACTGATACCAATTATAAATCTCGGTGCATTTGTGTGATACTGCGCACCAGTGTTTTTCTACAAGTCTATGCACCGATACGTTGAGACGACCTATGGGCATCGCACAAATCCCAAGGCCAATTAGAATGACCCCGTGCGTTGTATCACCAGCACTGCGCCGGGTGTGGTTTTATACCTTGACGGCCCGGTGCATGCTCCTTCGACCGGCCCGAGCCACCTTCTAGATGTGCGCATCAGTGCGTTGAAGCCCAAGTAGCGCACCGATGAAAAAAACATCCGTAATAACCTCTGGCCGCCCATTTTTTTTAGTTGTGTTGAATTTCCATTAAAAGCTCCACCAAAATCTTCGTAACCATAAACAGATGTTGTAGAAAATGTTTTTTTGACAATTTTGGCCAATTTTATAACACTAAAAACCTCCTTTATAACCTCCGCTAGAGGATCTTTTCCTTGTAGTTTCATGTGCCAACAACCCCAGATTTTGTGCCAGTTTTTCAGGGTCAAGACTCAGGCCACTGCCCAGAACTCCATGAGACTTCCAGAAATGATACGTAACACTGGAAAAAAAGAAAAAGTATTAATGCAAAAAATTGATCAATGACTTGACTAAACCCCTACTAGCCATGACATGCATTCCATCAAACACGTCACAAATATGCAATCTACAGGTCTTAACAACATATTTGAGCACAGAGGTCTCATACTTATATGAGAATCACTAAGAAGCCTTGATGCCTTATAACATTATTTGCATTATCCTCTATTAGGTCATATATTCATTGTTCATTCATTTGCAAATAAAAACACGATGAGAGCCATACATCATAATTGTCATAAAACATACTCATAACCAACATATAAACAACATAAATAGCAAGGATATAATAGCCATATAAAACACATAATAGAAATTACATTTACCCATCAAATATAAAAGGAGAGAAGCTCTTATTATCATGTGTAAAATGCAACTAGGTTTAGGAATTCCACGTACCACCTCACCATATACTTGGTTGAACCAAATCTCTCTTTCATCCAGTCACCCTTGTGCCATATTCCAAGCATGAATGTGGAATCTCATGAAACACAACAATCACAACCAAACCAGGGCTTCCATAGGCAAACCACCTCCACCCTCAACCAGTGATTCCACCTCACAGTCGGACATCACTAACTATCACTAAATCGGTCTCTACTCAAGTTGTCTAGGGATACAAAGAATTTGTTCCAGCCAAGACTCCAAGACTAGTAACTCAACCCACAATCATTTCCAAGATCTAGAGCGTTTGTCCAACCAAGTCTCCAATACTAGTAACTCAACCCACAAAGGGCTCCAGAGCGTTTTTCCAACCAAGGCTCTAGGACTAGTAACTTAACCCAAATTGTTACAGGGCTACAGAGTGTTTGTCCAACCAAGGCTCCAGGAACTAATAACCCAACCCACATCCAAAGGAACATGAGAACCAACCATAAACAAAAGGAAAGAAACCCAAAACACCATGGCTATCCAGGAAATGGCAAGACTAAGCAAACCACTGTCAATCTAGGTAATCCTCCATGCCAATGAAATATCATGAACAAGAAACCACATGCATGTGTCATGTGTGCCAAAAATAGCAAGGAAATCATACATGAAACTCGGTACCTGCAAGCAAAACTTGTTGTATTTTTTGATCTCGATGTCCTCTTGCGCTCTCCTGCTTCTTTTTTACCTTCTAGGTCCAAATAACAAGTATGCCACACTCCTCCAAGAGTGCTCCAATAAATCTCTAAGTGTCCAAGAGTATCAGAGAGAGATAATAGAATGAGAGTGCCAAATATTGAGCTAACAAAAGGCCATGAAATGATCCTTAGAAGCCTTTTTATTAATGATGCCTCCAATTTCTTCAATTTTCCATTATTTTCCTTCATTTTCCTCCTCACATGAAACCTGTGACCTTTCACCTTCTTTTTCTCTTATTTTCATTATTTTCATAAATAAAATGCTAATAAATTTCTCATGCCTTTCCAAAGCCTAAGCCATTGCCTTTGCCAATTTCCATAGCCAGTAATTAATCACAAGTGATCCTTGTCACTATGTTTTTGCCCAACATTTAGCTTGGAATACATGTCGCATGACCAAGGTATTAGTTTACCTTTTTAAACTTTATTACATTGATTTTTTACTAGTGCTGATACATTCTCCTATACAAGAAAATTACTGATTGTAATGGAAGACAAATGTTGACAAAGTTTATGAGATTATTATAACGAGATGGAGCTTCTAGAAATTTTCCCCACCAAATTCTTTTGTTGCTTTAAAACAAGAAAAAACTCACTATAATGGAATACCATTGTTGATAAAGGAATGTTTTCTAGAACACCACACCCTACAGAAAATAAGTATCGGTGTGGAATGAGTCACATTTATGAACTACTTAAGATATTAAAAAAGGTCCAGATAAAACAAAATTGTCTCGACACACAAAACAAAATGCAATTCAAAAGCCCGCCATTACAAAGAATCAAATCTAGCTCCATGCTTCATGGAATTTCACACCATTATAAGGAACCAGTCACCATCGTTAATGGAATTTATAAGACTAATTCGAAGTTCTAAAATTTGATTCCATAAAGTATGGAACTTGTTCATTTCCATTCGAAAAAACTAGAATTTATTCATTTACATTCAAAGTTACACATTACACAAAGTACAAGTCTAAAGTTTATTCGCTTTCATTAGAAGTTACTAGTTATAGATTAAAATATTATACTTGTGTTGGACCAAAAAACTTTTACTAGTGATATCCTTTTTTAAATTCAAGGATATTGAACATCCCATCAAGCAGGTGATCCAAAATCTTTTTCTTGAGATGTGTAAAAAAATTACATGTGACAATTGCAGCTTAAACAAGAAACTTTAAAGGCATAAACATAGGAAGAGAGAAGCAATTAACATCATGCAAGAATACACACAATTGATATCGGAGTTCATCCAAGAGGGACTACGTCTCCGGGCCCTACTCAAATAGTGGGGAGGTCCTCTTTCATTAAGTGGAAAAAATTGAAAGTACAAGTATAAAAGGCAAAATTACACCCTTATACCTCCATTGCTGAAAGTGTCCGAAAATTGAAGACCTATGATGAAGAAATGGATAGCACCGTTGGATTCGTGGCGTCGAGAGGTGCAGAATCCATATAAAATTTTCCTGAATCTGACAAAGTGAAAATTTGACCCCTCTAGAAATGGCTCAGATCATGGTTCTGCCACCTCCTGCAGACTGCTCCTGGTTCCACTGTCTCGATTTTCGTGCCCGCCCCTGATATGCCTAGGCGCACTTATGAACTGGAGGTTTATAAAATGAAGTGTTGGGCGAACTCCCCAAGGAGCCCGTTGGCCGAATGGTTAGAGATCCTTAATGGAGGGATGGGGTCTAGTGGTCAAACCCCACCCCCTCCTTTTTTAAGTCGGGTTTGGTTGTTTAATACCAGCGCCAAACTGTTTTAAATCCTATCTAATATTTTAAACCATGGTGGTTGGGGGGGTGGGCCCGCATTGGGCGGCCTACCCCCATATTTCCGCCACCTATATTGTACATAGATGCCATGTGGGTTGGGGCTGCAGGGTGTACCGTTGGCCCCACCTGCTTATGGTTGTCGTGCTATGTGTGGGGTGACTGGGCGGCGGGGACATGACCGTTTCCCGCCACTATTATAATGTGTGGCCGGTATGAGCGAGGGGTTTGATGGGGTCATGGCCGCCTGCCTTATTTTAATATATTTTTTGTTTATGTCATGCGGAGTGGTCAACGAGGTTTGGCCACACGTCGACCCTATTTTTTTATAATTTTTTTTTTAATTTCAAAAACTAATTGGCTATTTGAAAAATCTAGATTTTTAACCGAAGGAGTCAAATTATCCATCCCACAATTTTGCTCGGAATATGGCCGGAGTTGGCCAGAATCCGTTGAACGAGTTTCAACAAATTTGTTGCCTCTTTAAGCTGCCACATCACCAAGTCAACCCTCAAACTTTGACTGCTCCTAACTCCTTCATACGAACTCAAAATTGAGTGTCGTCTGCGTCGTTGGAATCAAAGGACGAGATCTTCAATTTGAAATTAAGTTGTCCACATTACAGACACTTTGATTTTTGAGCCTTTGTACTTAAGCCACTTGTTCTTGGACCTGTTCGATCCACCTGGATCATTCCTCCCCACTGAAGAGCTTTTGGACCCCAAAAGCATTAACACACTCAAAACCATACTTTCAATCTCTTGCACGCAAAACTGTTACATCATTTTCAATCATGCACGCCACACATGACTCAACAACCCCTCCTTGCCAAGAGTTTATAGCACACACTCATTGGCCAAGGATTACATAAAAACAATCAATACCTCAACTACTCATAAGGAAAGGCCAAAACGTCATCGTTGTGTTTCGAAGTGATGGGAACACACCATCACATTTTACATTCACTTGCAACATATGATTTACAATAGTGGCCATAACAAGCTACTACCTCTAAAAAAACCAACTTAATAAAGCAGACCATCGTGAATGTGGTGGATTCATTTTTTGAGCATGTACTCCTTTCGGCTCCTCTATCGATGCTTCCGGAGCATGGATCATTGGACACATGGCTTGTTGGTGTCCCACTTCGTTGCAACGACTATAACGATTATTTTTCCGCCAAACTTTCTGGGTCGCCTTGGGGCGCTTTCCCCTGGTGTTCCTCCGATAAGTGTTCATGGAGCCCTCACTATCGCTGGACTATGACGAAGGGATTTTCCCGTCTATCGTTGGCTGGTCACTAGTTGTATTGGAGATTTATCCCATTTCATTTTTGGTGTATCCGAGTCTTGCATGATGCGGAAATTCCTCAACTTTGATGGGGTTTACGATGCCTTGGCCATGAATGCCAAGGCCTTTTCCCTGATACCCCATATTCTTCAGCAGTTTGGATCTGATCCTTGTAGTATGTTTTTCAAAAGCAACTGATTCATCATCATGAAAAGTACATGAAATTGAAGGTTCATTTTTACCTCGGGTTGGTTACGTAACAATTTTTCCAAGGCCTCATGCTTGGCTTGTAAATGGCGTAGTAACCTTTGTTTTTCTTCCTTTGCTTCCTGTAGGAACCTTCTTAGCTCAACATTTTTTGCTTGGATGCCTTGGTTAATCTCTTAAAGTTCTTGGAACTTTGTTGCAGTAAGTGTCCTTTTCATCTTTGGTACAATATCTGTTGATATTTTTGTTTCATTGCCTGAATCAAAACCAAAGTATATGGGTCCTTCTGTTGTGATCCAAAAGGTTGCAAGCTTCATTATATCGCCGGAATCAGACCCCAGGTCAATTGGTCTACCTCGTGCAAATCTTGAAGCTGTGACCTTTTCATCTTCCTCGAATTCAGAATCTTGGTTTTGATATATGGTGGTGGCGGTCTTCTGCTTCCCCTTTTTTTCATTTCTCTCAGGTCTCAACTTAGGGTGCAGCTTCCAGCAATTTTCTTCGTTATGTCCCTCTTTTTCGCAACCTGTGCAAGATGGATTTTCTCCCCTTCTTTTGGCTGCGACAATCCTTTTTGGGTGGTCACTCTATTCATGTGCCCCCTTGCTTTCTATGTGCATGGCCTTCACATTGGCCTCATCGATGGTAGGAGGCTAAAATAACAATAATGAATGTCTTATGTAACTATGTAATGACCCAATGTACTTAGTTACAACTTCAGGTGAATCTAATGAAATGCCCAAACTTAGTGCTTGTTTTCTAAATTCATCGGTAAAGATTTGCACGTTTTTTCCTTTACCTTGCCTTAGGTATTGCCATTCCATTAAGGCTTTTTTCTTATAACCCAAGGGATAGAATTGATCTTTAAGTGTAGAAATAAAATTTGACCATGAGGAAAGAAGGTTACCCAAATTACTTCTGCCTTGAAGTTTTGTCTCCCACCAGATGAGAGTTATGCCATTCAGTTGAAGAGAAGCCAATTGGATCTTTGCCTCGTCCTCCGCAATCCGCTGAATCCTGCAATAGACTTAAAGTTGCCTAATCCAGTTGTTAAGTTTCTCTGCATTAATTTCACCATTATACATGGGTAGATCAAATTTGACATTTAACTTAAAGAAAGGTTTATTAGCCACATTTCCTGAATTCCTATGATGATGGTGAGAAGAGGAGGAAATTTCACTCGTTGGAGGATAAGGAGGTGGATCTCCCCCATTACCTCCATACCCTGAGCCTTGTCCTTCTGAAGCATTCTCCCCTGCTTTCTCTAGTTTCTCAAGTCTAGAGAACAATTTCTCGACCCGATTTTCCATGGTGTAGAAGGTCTTGCAGAAGTTGAGCTCTTCCTCATTTCGAACATCATCATCTAGCCTGTCTCTAGTTAGCATACAAGCATGTAATTCACATCTACAAACACCTGCTCTGATACCACTTAATCCAAAATCTTTTGCTTGAGATGTGTAAAAAAATTACATGTGAAAATTGCAGCTTAAACAAGAAAATTTAAAGGTATAAACATAGGAAGAGAGAAGCAATTAACATCATGCAAGAAGACACATAATTGATATCGGAGTTCGTCCAGGAGGGACTACGTCTCCAGGACCTGCTCAAATAGTGTGGAGGCCATCTTTCATTAAGTGGCAAAAAAATGAAAGTACAAGTATAAAATGCAAAATTACACCCTTATACCTCCATGGCTGAAAGTGCTCGAAAATTGAAGACCTATGATGAAGAAATGGATAGCACCATTGGATTCGTGACGTCGAGAGGTGCATAATCCATATAAAATTTGCCTGAATCTGATAAAGTGAAAATCTGACCCCTCTGGAAATGGCTCAGATCATGGTTCCTCCCCCCTCCTGCATAATGCTCTTGGTTCCACTGTCTCAATTTTCGTGCCTGCTCCTAACCTGCCTGGGCGCACTTATCAAATGAAGATTTATATAATGAAGTGTTGGGCCTCCCTAAGGAGCCCATTGGCCAAGTGGTTGGAGAACCTTAATGGAGGGAGGGGTTCGGGTGGTCAAACTCCACCCCCTCCTTTTTTTAAGTCGGGTTTGGCTGTTTAACACCGGTGCCAAATTATTTTAAATACCATCGAATATTTTAAACCATGGTGGTTGGGGGGCTAGGCCCGCATTGGGCAGTCCGCCCTCGTATTTCCGCCAGCTCTGTTGTACATATATGCTGGGTGGGTTGGGGCCGCGGGGTGTACCGTTGGCCCCACCCGTTTATGGTTGTCGTGCTATGTGTGGGGTGGTCAGGCGGCGGGGTCACGACTACTGCCTGCCACTATTATAATGTGTGCCCGGTGTGAGTGAGGGGTCTAGCGGGGTCAAGGCCTGTTAATCCAAGTTGTCATTGATGGAAACAGGTTGATGAAGGAGAAGCCATACTATGACCCTATGATTGATAAGCCTAACAATGAAGATGACCTCTTGCTGTCCCAATCACTTTCTGCACATAAATATTCAAGGACAGTTATAAATAAAAATAAATTTTGCTACCTTGGAGGCAAAATTTCACTATGACACCTACACTACCTTTTAGAGCATAATTTTAGCTTTCTAACGAGCTCTCAGTTGGCTGGAAACTCCAAGCAGTTGATGAGATATGGAATTTTTAAATCAAGAAAAATTAACCTTAGTAGTGAGCCGACCTATCCTTGTCCTTCATGTCGGCCTACCTCCAAAAAGATGTGTCCCTTCATTTTAAAGTCAAAATCGTATAAATACAATGTCAAACCTTCATTTCTAGATATTAAATTCGGTCAAGGACAATTCAGAGAAGAAAACAAGTTCACACCTCGTGTACTAAAGGAGGCCGAGGAAGGAGAAATATAAGGCTAAATCTGTGGCTTGGATTAGCTCGAACCTTCTATCATTGCAGCCTCGGTTAGAGCTCGGACCTATGGAGTAGTGCCACAAACCTGTCTTCAAGGCTCATCACTGAACTGGAGCTCGGATAAATCTGTGACAGACCCTCACCTATGAGCTAAGTGTCGGAAAGCAATAAAATTTGAACGTCCTTGGACAACTCAGATCTAGCTCAGAAATTGGTATATACAGTGGTGTTTTTGAAGGATTTGTGGTGTACAAAATACCAACAGCAGCTCGACAGTGGTGCATACAGTGTTGTTTTTGAAGGATCTGTGGTGTGGAAAATACTTACAACAGTTCGAATCTAGGTCAAACAGTGGTGTGTGTGTGTGTGTGTATCATATCATTAAAATAAGCGCTCAGAACTGTGTTATACAACTTCAGTATCTCATCCATATAAACCTCGGATCTATGAACTATTGCCTTGACTGTGATAAGAAGTGTAATTGTTGAAGGAAAGAGATAAATTCGGACCGGGCTACTGATCTAAATCTCGGACTGTGGAGTTGAGGCCTCGGACCAAGCTACAAAATCCTCACCTATTGCAGCCTCGAAACAACTACAAGACTTTGGCCCGGATAAGGTCTTGAAGGATCTGTGGAAGATTAGTAATACAATTGTGGAGGGGTTGATGCTAGTAAATAGTCAACATTGAAAGCCTGAAATGATGATAGTTGGAGACTAATACAAGTCAAAATTTGAAGGCTTTGGACAATGGAACATTTGGAGTTTTGGACAAGTGAAGACATTGGACAGTGAAGTCAGTGAAGAATTTTGGAAGAAATAATACAGTTATGAATATGTCAAGAACATTCAAGTAAGCACTATTCACATTCTCTATTAAACCAAGCAAAGAAGGATTGGTGTCCTTGGAGTAAGAGCTCCTAAACACAAGGTTGGTGCCTTGAGCAGAGAGGGTCAAAGCCCTAGAATTCGGAGCCTCATTAAAGTCCAAATCAGTGCTTGGCAAAAGGTTGGTGCCCTCACTCATCTATTGTATACTATTATTAGAAAGGAAATTGAAATTCTTATTAATCCTTAATATTATCATTGTACACCTCCCTGTCTTTAATTGTGAAGAATCTAACTGGCATTAATTAACAATTGGAAAGAAATACTGATTCACCCCCCTCTCAGTATTTCCAACAATTTGTTTCAGAGCCAACTTCTTCATTATCGGCCTAACAGCTGGAAGAAGGATTCTTAGGCACAATGAAGAACATGGAAGCAACAGGGAAACTGCCTATCTTTGATGGAACAAACTTTAGTTTTTGGAAAAAGAGGATGTCCTACTATCTAATGTCTCTTGGTCCTGAAGTATGGAACTCTGTTTTGGATGGGTACAAAGCTCCCACTAGTATTCCAACTGATCAAGATGAAAGAAGAGCTTACATTGCTAATGCGAAAGCTTTAAATTCCATCACTAGTGGAATTACTGATTCTGAATTTATGAAAGTCATGGATTGTGACTCAGCCAAAGAAGTATGGGATAAGTTGGTTTCTCTATATGATGGGGACTCCAAAGTTAAGAAGGCAAAGCTTCAACCTATAGAAGACAATTCGAGAGTCTGAAAATGGATGATGAAGAAGATATTGCATCATACTTCCTCCAAGTAGCTGAAGTAGTTAACTCTCTTAAAGGACTAGGAGAAAATATTGAAGAAAGCACCATTGTTCAAAATATCCTGAGATCACTTCCTGACAAATTTGACTCCAAAGTAAGTGCCATAGAAGAAATGAAGGACCTAGATACTCTCGAGATGGATGAACTTCATGGAATTCTTATTTCCCATGAGATGAGGAAAGGGAGCCCAAATTTCAAAGAAGCAGCTTTCAAAGCCTCAATATATACAAAAGAACGAAAAGGATGGAATTGCAACAATGATAAATCTGACATTGAAAATGAGTTAGCTCAATCTGTACGAAGACTAAAAAGGGGATCTAAGCTAAAAGGTAAGTACCCTCTTATTTGTTCCAATTGTGGAAGAATAGGTCATTATGCTGCAAAATGTCCTCATAAACATGATAGTGATGATGAAAAGGACTCTAAAAGAATGATGTACAAAAAGAAAGGGTCTAATAAGAAGAACTTCTTCTCCAAACAAGATGAGTTTGATGAAGATGAATTTGTAGTCATAAAAAAAGAAATCAACTAGAAATATGCGTCATTACAAAGAAAGTGATGATGAATCAGATGAGGAAAGTGATTATGTTGGAAGCAAAAACATTATTCATGGCATTTACAAATAATGATGACTCAGAATTAGAAGATGAAAGAAACATGGATATTTTGCTAATGAGTGCCATTGAAGAAAATGAGAATCTACAAAAGAAGATAATTTCTCTCAAAATAGAAAGAGAGGAAGCAAAAAGAAGGGAAGACTTCTTGAACATTAAGCTAAAAGAGAAGGATGATATCTGTGAAAAACGTGAAGCTGAAATAATATCTCTAAGAAAGGAATTAGAGCAAGTTAAAAGGAGTTGGCAAATCTGTCTAGCTCTTGACAACATTCTTAATACTCAAAAACCTCAACATGACAAGTCTAGAATTGGTTTCAAAGGAGAATCATCAAGTACAAAGAATAATGCCAGAAGTTATGTTGATGTACTCTCTTGCCATCCAAAAGAAGAAAAGTCATCTCGTCAAGAGCAAAGTCCCATATCAAAACCAAGAATTGAAAAAAGAGCAACTCCAAGGAAGAATGTTGGTTCAAGCTATGGATATTACAATAGGTATCAAACTATTTTTCTTCAGCATTGTTACGATTGTAAAAACTTTGGTCATCAAGCTAAGCATTGCAAGGCTCATAAGAATGAAGCACCAAGATTGAATGATCAAACAAACCAACTACGTGGTCCTAAAGAGCAAGGACAAATCAAAACTTACAATTCCTTTGATCCTTTATCTAAGTTTGATCCTTCTTGCTCATTATGTGATAATTATGATCATAATGAACAAAATTGCCCTCTCAAAAGGGAGAAAGCTAAAAACGTAAATCTCAAAACTGATAAATGTGGCCTAGCTCTATGTGCTCATAGTGAAGAAAATCATTGGTTCGTGGATAGTGGATGCTCAAGACATATGACAGGTGACCAAAAGAAGTTCATCTCATTAAACAAGAAAATGGAAATGTATCATTTCGAAGTGGATCCGCTAAAATCACAGGAAAAGGAATTGCTACTCTTGTCAATGGACTAGGAAAGGCTCAAAATACCTTGTTGGTAGAAGGGCTCAAACAAAATCTCTTAAGTGTTAGCCAGATTTGTGACCAAGGACATAATGTTGTCTTTAGTACAAAAAATTGTGAAATAAGAGACTCATCCTCGGGAGAACTTGTGGCGAAAGGAGTAAGAACACCAGATAATGTTTATATTCCCAGTAGAATCCAAGAAGATAAATGTTACTTAAGTCAAACAGATGAAATTTGGTTATGGCACAAGTGATTCGGGCATACAAGTTTTGATAACCTAGTCAACATCAACAAAATTAATGCAGTAAGGGATATTCCAAAAATGTGCAAACCAAATCAAGTTGTATGTGGCCCATGCCAACATGGAAAGCAAACCAAAACTAGCCACAAAACTAAGGAGTTCTCAACAACAAAACCTCTGGAAATCATTCATGCAGACTTGTGTGGGCCAACTAGAACTCCCGCTCTTCAAGGTGAAAGGTACTTTGCTCTATTTGTTGATGACTATACTAGAATGATGTGGATATATTTCATAAAATATAAATCTGAAGAATTTGAATTTTTTAAGAATATTAAGGCTCTCATTGAGAATGAGAAAGATTCTTAGATTAAATGTCTTAGAACGGATAGAGGAGGAGAATTCACCTCAAAAGAATTTGATGAATTCTGTAAAGAGCATGGAATCGAAAGAGAACTCTCCAATGCTAGGACACCCTAGAAAAATGGAGTAGTTGAAAGAAGGAACCGAACCATTCAATAAATGGCAAGGAAAATGCTACTAGCAGCTGATTTGCAACCAAAATTTTGGAGAGGAGTAGTTGGCACCGAAGTTTATACCTTAAATCGAACTCATCTAAGACCTAACAAAGAAAATACTCCTTATGAATTATGGAAAGGAAGACCTGCTTCAGTAAAATATTTCAGGGTTTTTGGAAGCAAATGTTTCATAAAAATAAACGATGACTCACCAGGTAAATTTGATTCTAGAGTTGACGAAGGAATATTTCTTGGATACTCCACTAGGAGCAAAGCCTACAAATGTTACAAAAATCGTCTACGAAGAATAGTGGAAAGCATTGATGTGAAGATTGATGAAGGCCTTCTAAAAAAAATAATTGAGGATCGTGAAGTTGAGCCTTTCTTTGAACAAAGTGAAGAAGAATAACCTGAAAAAAGAAGAGGAGAATGAAGAACCTCAAAGTGAACCTCAAAGTGAATCTTCACAAACTCCCTCCAAGATCAAGTTTGTTCAAAGATATCATCTCGAAGAACAGGTCATCGAAAATATAGATGAAGGAATCCAAACTCGAAGAAGGATGATAAGCACCCCAAGAAAAGATGATGTGGCTCTATTATCTTTAATAGAACCTGAATTTTTTTCTCAAGCAAGCAAAGATTCTTATTGGATAAAGGCCATGGAAGAAGAAATGTCTCAAATCGAAAAGAAAAAAAAAATGAGACTTGGGAACTGGTACCTCACCCAAAAGATAAAAATATAATTGGAACAAAATGGGTATTAAAAAACAACATGAATGAAGATGGAAAAATCATCAGAAATAAAGGTAGACTTGTCTACAAAGGATACTCGCAAATCGAAGGAATTGACTTCAAAGAAACCTTTGCACTAGTAGCTCGAATGGAAGCCATAAGAATGTTTTTAGAATTTACTTGCTCAAAAGGATTCAAGGTTTATCAAATGGATGCAAAATCAACATTCATGAATAGATATCTCAAGGAAGAAGTTTACATGGAGCAACTAGAAGGATTTTATCTTGCCGAAGGGAAGGACTTTGTATGCAAGCTAAAAGAGGCCTTGTATGGATTAAAAAAAGCCCCTAGAACATGGTATGAAAAGTTGGATCACTATCTGCTACAAGAAGGTTTCAAAAAGGGAGTAGCTGGTAGCAATCTCTACATGAAGATGGACAAGGAAAATTTTTTTATCACTCTTATATACGTTGATGATCTAATCTTTGCTAGCAATGATGATGAGATGAGCCATGAATTTGCTCTAAATATGTCCAAAAGATTCGAAATGTCAATGATTGGTAAGCTGTCTTACTTTCTTGGGCTACAAATATCTCAAACCTTTGCAGGCATGTTTATATATCAAACGAAATATCTTAAAGACATGCTCAAAAGATATGGGATGGAAGATTGTGCACCTATGAGCACACCGATGACCACATATTGTAAATTAAGCAAAGACGATGATACCCCTCTCATAGATGCAACTCTTTACAGGTCAATAATTGGAGCTCTCCTATACTTAACTGTTACAAGACCAGATATTATGCAAGCAGTAGGAATGGTAGCAAGATTTCAGTCAAGTCCTAAACAATCCCATCTAGCAGTTGTAAAGATAATTCTCAGATATTTGAAAGGAATGATTGATTTCGGTCTTTGGTATCCTAAGAGTTAAACTCTTATTGTGACAACTTACTCTGATGCTGATTGGGCCGGAAGCGTGGATGATCGAAAAAGTACCAGTGGAAATGCATTATTTATGGGAGATTGTCTTGTATCTTGGCTCAGCAAAATGCAATCATCTATATCCCTTTCTACAGCTGAAGTCGAATATATAGTTGTTGCTGATTGTTGTACACAAATTCTATGGATGAAGGAAGCCTTGAAGGATGTCAACATAGAAACTAAGCAACCAATTACTATTTTTTGTGACAATACTAGCGCCATTAGTATTTCAAAGAATATAGTGATGCACTCAAGGAACAAACATATTCCAATCAAATACCACTTTCTCCATGAACAAGTTGCTGAACACAATATTAGGTTGGAATACATCAATACAAAAGAGTAAATTGCTGATATCTTTACAAAACCCCTTCCACGAGAAGCATTTGAGTATCTTCGCCAAAAGATGGGGGTCATTTCTCTTGCATCGCATTAAATTAAGCAGCATGTCAGGGGTACAGTATGTTAAGGGCAGTAGCATGACAAGGGGAGCACTTTGGCACCCCATTTCCATTGATGTCAAATGGGGAGAGAAGAAAAATATTGCCATCCAATGACAAAGGGGGAGATTGTTAATCCAACTTGTCATTGATGGCAATAGGTTGATGAAGGAGAAGCCAGACTATGACCCTATGATTGATAAGCCTAACAATGAAGATGACCTCTTGCTGTCCCAATCACTTTCTGCACATAAATATTCAAGGATAGTTATAAAGAAAAATAAAATTTTCTACCTTGGAGGCAGAATTTCACTATGACACCTACACTACCTTTTAGAGCATAATTTTAGCTTTCTAACGAGCTCTCACTTGGCCGGAAACTCCAAGCGGTTGATGAGATATGGAATTTTTAAATCAAGAAAAATTAACCTTAGCAGTGAGTCGACCTATCCTTATCCTTCATGTCGGCCTACCTCCAAAAAGACGTGTCCCTTCATTTTAAAGTCAAAATAGTATAAATACAACGTCAAAACTTCATTTCTAGATATTAAATTCAATCAAGGACAATTCAGAGAAGAAAACATGTTCACACCTCATGAACTAAAGGAGGCCGAGGAAGGAGAAATATAAGGCTAAATCTGTGGCTTGGATTAGCTCGAACCTTCTATCATTGCAGTCTCGGTTAGAGCTCGGACCTGTGGAGTAGTGCCATAGACCTGTCTTCAAGGCTTATCACTGAACTAGAGCTCGGATAAATCTATGACAGACCCTCACCTGTGAGCTCGGTGTTGGAAAGCAATAAAATTTGAACGTCCTTGGACAGCTCAGATCTAGCTCGGACAGTGGTATATACAGTGGTGTTTTTGAAGGATTCGTGGTGTAGAAAATACCTACAGCAGCTCGACAGTGGTGCATACAGTGTTGTTTTTGAAGGATCTGTGGTGTGGAAAATACTTACAACAGTTCGGATCTAGCTCAGACAGTGGTGTGTGTGTGTATATATATATATCATATCATTAAAATAAGGGCTCAGAACTGTGTTATACAACTTCAGTATCTCATCCCTATAAACCTCGGATCTGTGACCTATTGCCTTGACCGTGATAAGAAGTGTAATTGTTGAAGGACAGAGATATATTTGAACTGGGCTACTGATCTAAATCTCAGACTGTGGAGTTGAGGTCTCGAACCAAGCTACAAAATCCTCACCTATTGCAGCCTCGGACCAACTACAAGATTTTGGCCCAAATAAGGTCCTGAAGGATCTGTGGAAGATTAGTAATACAATTGTGGAGGGGTTGATGCTAATAAATGGTCAACATTGAAATCCTGAAATGATGATAATTGGAGACTAATACAAGTCAAAATTTGAAGGCTTTGGACAATGGAGCATTTGGAGTTTTGGACAAGTGAAGACATTGGACAGTGAAGTCAGTGAAGAATTTTGGAAGAAATAATACAGTGATGAATATATCAAGAACATTCAAGTAAGCACTATTCACATTCTCTATTAAACCAAGCAAATAAGGATTGGTGTCCTTGGAGTAGGAGCTCCTAAACACAAGGTTGGTGCCTTGAGTAGATAGGGTCTAAGCCCTAGAGGTTGGAGCCTCATCAAAGTCCAAGTTGGTGCTTGGCAACATGTTGGTTCCTGTTTCATTAAAAGGGTTGGTGCCCTCACTCATCTATTGTATACTATTATTAGAAAGGAAATTGAAATTCTTATTAATCCTTAATATTATCATTATACACCTCTTTGTCTTTAATTGTGAAGAAACTAATTGGCATTAATTAACAATTGGAAAGAAACATTGATTCACCCCCCTCTCAGTATTTCCAACAAGGCCGCCGACCACATTTTAATATATTTTTTGGTTATGTCATGCAGAGGGGTCGACGGGGTTTGGTCACTTGTTGACCCTATTTTTTTTATAATTATTTATTTATTTATTTCAAAAACTAACTGGCTATTTTGAAAAATCTAGATTTTTACCGAAGGAGTCAAATTATCCGTCCCACAATTTCACTCGGAATCTGGCCGGAGTTGGTAGGAATTCAGTGGCTGGGTTTCAGTAAATTTTTTGCCTATTTCAGATGCCACATCACCAAGTCAACCCTCAAACTTTGACTGCTCCTAACACCTTCATACAGACTCGGAATTGAGTGTCGTCTATGTCGTTGGAATCAGAAAGACGAGATCTTCAACTTGACATTAATTTTTCCACATTCTAGACACTTTGATTTTCGAGCCTTTGTACTTAAGCCACTTGTTCTTAGACTTGTTCAATCCACTTGGATCACCAGGCCCCTACTTTAACAAGGTATAGGTTCGCATCTGGCCCTAGCCCACTGAAGAAATCAACCCCAAATTAAAAATAAAAATGTCAACCCAACCCCAAATGGAGAAATCACTCTAAATAATAAGAAATAAATTTTAGTTCATCTCCACTCGACCCTAAATGGAGAAATCACTTTGAATAGTTCATCTCCACTCGTTATGTTACAAGTTTACACTACACAATTTCAATAATAAATTTAGGAAACCTTGAAACAGAAAAAGGTTGTGACATTTTGAGAACAATACTACAATAAAACTAGATTTAGGACAACTAAAGTACAATAAAGAGATCAAAAACTCAAACATGCTCTGCTTTATCTAACACCTAAAGTAAGTATACATATTAAAGATTCAAACATGCTTTCTAGAAAATTAACAGAAGGCGGGTTCTGCCCAGCCAGTGACCTACCATATTCCAAAATATCTGTGCGACTTGTTGGCCAGGGAAAAATAAATAGGGTCGACATCATTTCCCCCACAAAAAATTGTTGTCACTTTGCATTGTAGCTCAACAAACATCAACTTTTAAATCTACGATGAGGTATACCCATCTTCATATGTACAATCCCCAAGTTTAGTAAAATTCTTTTCCCCATGGAAAACTCGGCCATGCAACACTATCCTCATGGCTCTGAGTAAAAACCACGGAGGTACCCAACATATACAAATATGAAAAACAATCAAAATAAAATTACGAATTCATCAAAGTATCAAAGCCTGCGAATAAAGAAAAACCTACAACCTTAAATCCATTACTTAACAAGCTCGTTCACCCAACTGACATCTGGCGACTCAGCTGATGAAGAAGATTCATGATTGATATTTTCTCTAGTAAGCATGTCGTATATCTTTTCCCCACGACGAAAATTTCCCTTTATAAAGTCTGGACAAGTAGTTCCAAAATTATGAAAGTGTTGAGGATCGCGTCTTCTTGTCTTCTCTTGATTACATTAGGAGAAATTCATGATTTAATTTTCCCTTGATCAAATTAGGATAAATTCGAAATTCCACATCAACATACAACTTGAATTATTTAAATGAGGTGATATAGTTGTTATCACTCAATTAGCTTAATTAATTCGAGTCAAGTGCATGAACCTGAGTTATGTACAGTGATTCCTAAATTTTAGGAGCCTAGGTTGACTTAATCTCAGCTGTAACAATTCAATTCAACTAAATTGATTTATGGTCAGTTAAACTTGTTCCAAATATTGGAGGAACTAGTGGAAGGTCTAACAATGGGGTGTAACTTCAATGTTTAACCAGTTAACTGATCAATTAGCCTAAATTAACTCATGCATGCATGAAATTAAAGTTACCCAGTTGATATTGGAGTTCAAGGGAAATTTACTATTTGTTGTAAACTATTCCAAGTTGTACAAGTGGTGCATGCAGCCAGAGAAGGACCAAAAGAAATTATGCAATCTAGATGAGGGAATTTCCTATTGAAAAGGGGCTAATTTCCTGGAGGAACAACACAAAGAACTAGGAGCTTGTAGGGCTTGAAAATTGGCTAAGTATTGGCCAGGTTCAATCATTCAGGCATGGGATAGAAGATACAGGTGCAGGTTGTGCTCAAGCTTGAGCAAGCATATTGTATTCATCCAGAGTCTTTGATTAATGCAATACATATATGAAGGGGTTTTGAGCAGTTGCTTTCCCCTCAATAAATCTATGTGTATGTGTGTTAAATCATGGTGCATGTTTTTTATGTGTTCTTGATCGTGAATTTGCTTCCGCAGATGAGTAGAGTATATTTGAGTTCGATGTTTTAGTAAAATACATGGGCAGTTTTGAATCTACATTAAAATTTAATATTGTCTAAGTCCCCTGGAGATATGAAAGGCACATGAGGTCGATACATTGATCAAAATAGAAAAGTTTGTCGAGGTCACATAACCCATGATCGAGTTAGTGACCTCCAATCGTAAGCCAATCTACAACAAGACTAATCTAACGAAAGTCCAGTTCACTGTGTAAAAAAGCCTTGTTGAGATCCATCTTGAGGACCACGACTTCTAGATCTTTTATTATTATGGAATGGAGTGTTGAATGGTGTTTTCATTTATTCCAACAGTGGCCTTTGAACACTCTTAATGTTTTCCTATGTATTGCATTGATCAGAAGCTCCATTGGTCAAGGTCCATGATGTCACACTTTTAATGAAGATTTTGGATGAGATGATCAATATTTATGCTTACAAGACCACCTTAATTTGATTATCCTCATTGTGTTTATTCTAACAGAAGGTGACATGCCCCATAACTCCTCATTGTTGAGGAGATATGCCTTGTCAAAGTTCGAGCCCCATTTTCTGGTCAAAAAGCCCGAAAGGAAGATATTACAAAAAACCTATTGATTGGTTTATTTGTTGAAATTTGGTTCAATAAAATTAAATTAAACTATCACGGGCCTCCTAGTTAAATTAACTTGCAAAATAGGAATGGAAAAATAATTAAAATCAAGTCAAGCTCCAAGAATAACTAGTTTTTGGCTCAAAATTTAAATTTGAGGTTGGCTCCCTCCTATTGAACAGGTCAACATGCCCCCTCTAGAAACCTCTTCAGCCACTATAAATAGGACTTTCCTACCCTCCATTTAATCCATTGTTCTTGCATTTAATTTGATACATGTTATGCGATTTTCTATGCCCTGAGCATAACACACAATAAAAGGTTAAGGTCGAGTTTCAAGAGGGTTTTCTGGGCTTAAAATTAGACATTTTTGGTTGGTTTTATCACCATCCTTTGGGACAAAATTAGCATGCTTTAGGCTTATTTTCATCCCTCTGAGATAGAATTATTGAGGCCCATCCACAACATTGTCTAAGGCCATTGGATCCTTCGTGATAAGGTATTTTCTAAGGATACTCGCACCTATTCAGAGGCTCATCTAAGGTTTTCATCTAGTTTGTTTTGCACTATTTGAAGGGTTTATGTGGGTTATTTTGCAATCCTTCCCATAGTATTTCAAGGGTCATCTTTAGCCTCCCCTAAGTCCTAATTCAAATCACTTGAAGCAAGTTAAATCTTGATTTGGGTCAGGCCTAATTGGCTGAGAAATTTGGAACATATATTGGTGGGAGATCTTTGTTCTTTCTTCAGGACTTTTTAAGATTAAATTAAGGATTATTTATGAGGTTGATTTGAGTTTTTCTTTGTTGAATTTTTAGAGCATTATTAAGACAAGTTTGTAGATTTGTTTGAGTTATTTATGTTGATGGTTCTCGAACTTTCCTAATACATCTTTGAGATAAAGTTATGTGACATTTTTGTGGTCTGTTTCATTTTATCCCGAGGCAGGAGTTTTTGCTAGTATATCATCTTTTGATGAAAATATCCTTCAACCTCTCTTGAGGATTGTCGAAAGCCACATATCTAATGCTATACTGTTGGACCACATGCGTAGGTCCCAATATTTGATTTCTATCTTGAACAAGAGAAATTTCAGTGGCAATTTTGAGGTATATTCACATAAGTTATTCACATAGGTTTTGAGCACCTTTTTATGCAGAATCCTCAGGCCTAAATTCATTTCCTAGACACTTATATTTGTGGCTTCTGTTTACTAATATCAACAGGTTTGTTAGATTTCTGGACTAGTATTGGTTGGGCGTAATATAAACGAAGCTCATGCATTCTTCTAAGATAATTTTTAGCCATATTTTGTAGAATATTTGTGGCCTAATTCAAATAGACTAATGACTATCCATCTATGAACCATTCACACTAGTTTGAAGCTCTTTGTGGATTATGGTTGAGAAGAAATGACGTTGTGCTAGGTTTTTCTTGATATAAGCCTTATTCAATCCTTGTTCAATGGGTTGCAGTATATTACGGTATGTGTTCTTCTAACGCTATTACTATTCTTTAATTCTAATATGAGATTCTTTAAGCATTTTTCTAAAGTCAACTTCAGTGGCTTGTATTTGAGAAAATCAAAAGGTGTTTATATTGTTTCAAATTAGGGCCTGCTCTTTATTGAAATCAAGGTCAAACTGAAATTTGAGTTGAATATTGATTTGGGGTCTTTAAGTTTATTTTCAAAGAAGTCTTGCATAACTATGCTAGTGAATCTAGGAGTAGTATGATCAAGCCTATCTAAACCTGAAGCACATCTTTTGCAGAAGGAAATGTTAGTTTTTATAGTATCAAATGTGCTATATCCATGAAACTTTGTGGAGAGGCTAGAATACATGATATCTCCAAAACCCATAAATTGTTTCTAGAAATTCCACCTAGAAGTGTCTCGATTATATTATTAACCGTTTTTAAAATATTTCCTAAGTCTAAACATAGGGAATATGGTTAATTAATCAATATTAATTGAGATAAGGAGAGAATCATCTAGAAACTCACAAAAATCAATCCATAGATGATCTTATCCATTGATTAATTTTTAATCTTGTTCGTTGGTTCTCCAACCATAGATTATAAGAGGATATTGATGCGGTGATGGAGAAGATACACCAGTGCACATATGCAGTGCCCATGCAGTTCAATTTTCTCAGTGACAATAATTCAACAAAGAATATAGAGGAGGAGGGTGAGTAGCAGGTGGAAGAGGAGCGTAGCATCATTTTGGGAGAAATTTTTCTAGTTACGAAAGAGGCAAAGGAAGGAAGGTCGAATTCCCCATAGGGTCTGCGTAAGCACTGCGTAAAGGGTGATGTAGGAGGCTCAACGCAAAAGCTAGGGAGGTAATTTCGGAGGCAAAAATTATCTGTGGGGTGAGAGAAAATTCTCACAACAATTTTTCCAGTATTTTCCTCAGATTAGATTGTCATTTGAGCATCTACATTATTGTACTAAGAATTATTGTTGAAGAATAATAATAAGACCCTCATTTGCTGCACTGTTTTTCCCGCATTGGGTTTTTTCCGGGAACAATTGTCCAAAATTAACTGTCAAAATTATTGTGTGTGTGCTATAATTTCTCAGTTTTCAGTATTTTCTATGACGAAAATTGCAGTTGTGATTTTGTTCGTTGTTTGTCATAGAAAATAAATTGCATAATTAAATTTACAGTTAGAAGAATAATTTCTAGTTGTTGCAATAGATAAAAATTCCACATGGTATTATAGCTAAATTGATCAGCCATAGATATTAGAAGCAAAAATAAGGAATTTCACTGTAGCAGGCCGAAAATACCAGGGGGTAGCGCAATCTTTTGTGAGGAGGTCGAGCTACTTAAGGAAACTCGATTTTCAGAGCAAGAATTCAATTTTCCATATCGAGTGATTCCAAAGGCAAAGGGAGCACACCAAATCTTTTGTTGGGAAGATCTCTAGCTAGATGCAAAGGGTTTTTGAAACAGTTTCTAGAGTAAAGCCAGTGTCAGGTGAAAGAGGAACAACACATGGTAAATTCTTCAGCATAACCATCGAAAAAATTGACATTTAGGATGCTTCATATTTGTATTCCAGGTTGGAGGACAAATTTTCTTGCTTGTCGGGATCAACTTCACAGGGTGTCTGGTATATAGATAATGGGTCATCAGTTCATATGACAGGGGTTAGAGAATATTTCTCTAGCTAAAAGGAGGAGCAAATGGATTTCCAGATTACTATGGGAAACATAATGAAATGTACTCTAGTAGGGAGAGGTACCATATATTTTCAGAGGGAGTTAGGAGCAAGCACCGACACTACATATGTATTGCATGTGCCAGGATTAAGTATGAACTCAATTTTTTTATCCCAGTTACATGAAAAGGGGTGTGATATTCACTTCGTAGCGAAGAAAGAGTAATTCAAACACCCAAGCTAGAAGAAGTTAAGACAGATTGGAGTTTGAAGCAACAAATTGTACCAATTGCAGATCGACTCTCCAATGGCACTAATAGGTAGTGACAGTAGTAATGGGAAGGAGATGAATGAGTTATGGCATAGGATAATGGGACATCTACACCATGGAGCACTCAAAATGCTCAGAGAAATAGTAACATGGGTTCTAGAACTTAGCACGGAACACGATGATGTGTGCAGGGGATGCGTACTTGGGGGTTACAGAACTTAGCACGGAACACGATGACGTGTGTAGGGGATGCGTACTTGGGAGTTCCAAGACTTAGCACGGAACACGATGACATGTGCAGGGGATGCGTACCTAGGAAGTATCTTAAGGCAACATTTTCAAGAAGTGACATCAAAGAAGATGGCGTGTTAGGCCTTATACATTCAGATATTTGTGGCCCTTTTTCCACTAGAGCTCTCAGTGGTTCAAAATACTTCGTCACCTTTATTAATGACCATTCCATGAAAACCTGGATCTACTTCTTGAATACCAAAGATGAGGTCTTTGATTGTTTCAGAGAGTTTAAGTCTCTCGTAGAGAATGCGACAGAGAAGAAGATTAAGGTGCTTCGCTTAGATAATGGTGGAGAATATATTGATAAAGACTTCACAATTTCTATGCGAAGGAAGGCATCATAAGAGAATGAGAAACTCCATATAATCCAAAGCAGAATGGGGTAGAAAAGCGAAAAAACAGAACCATTGTTGGGGATGCATAAGCTATGTTGTATGACCGGGATTTTCCCAGGATAAAATATTACCATTCAATAAAATATTGTTCTTGAATGTTAGTCAAACTTGGAAAATGTTATTAATTTAATAATTAAATGAATCATGTTTAAAATATAATCACTAATTACAAATCATGTTTTAATGTTAATTAATCACTAATCATGATTAGTCATTAATCAAATTTAACCATTTAATTAATCATCCAACAATTTAAGCTTTAGAATACTAGTGTATTTGTGTAAGGTTTGAGTAGAAGAATAAGAAGAAGAAGTTATTTTAATGTCCATGAGGCTAAAGATAGCCTATGGGACATATTGCTTCTTTGTCTAGCTCTTGTATTCGACCTTTTTCCTGTGAATTTTCACAATAAACTCTCCCAACTTCTCGACAAACCCCTCGTTGAATAGATTATCCCAAGAGCTAGCTGCTAAAATATATGCATAACTTTCCCTGCTATCTTTGAAGGCCTCACATTATAAAATGAAATGATTTTATGTTTCCACTTTTCTAGAAGAACAAAAAAAACTCTTTCCTCCCACACTTCTTTTGGCCTTTTCCAGCGCCCTGTTTCACAACGGGGTTGATGAGAATTAGTCGTTAATTGAGCAATAAGAATTTTGGCTCTCCAAGAAATATTGGCCCCTATGTATGCTTTTTGTTGATGATTATGAGTGGGATTAAACTCTTCAATATAATACTTTTTCTTTCTCCCTATCTCCTTCTTCCAAGCACATTTGTGGAACTTATCTATAACAAAAGCTTTTATCTCTTTGTTGTTTGTGGGACACGTGCTCAAGCAAATGCCCCATTTGCTAAACCATTTGTTGTTTTGTCGCATCCAAGCCTTCTTTCTTTCGCACAATATGGCATTAAACACAACCTCAGACCATTTGCCCTCTTCCATTTGCTCAAATTTTTTTAAATACCTTATGCATCGCACCACAACAATTGCTTCAATAGGAGCATCCCCTGTTTCACTTTAACAAGATAGCATAAGGAACTGCACTTTTAATTTTGAATTTGTTTGTGATCAAACACTTTTGAATTTTCTCCATTTGTTTCCACTGCATGTCGGATGTACTGTTGGCCCACAATTCACAGCCATAGAGGATCACTGGAATCACTAAAAGCCCTAAAAGAGTTAGAGTGGTTTTCCAATCCCATAACTTTGCCTCTATACACCTATTTTGAAAAGCATAAAATGCTTTCCAACCCCCCAAAGTTCTTTTCTTTCTACATCAATCCAAGCTTATATTTATGTTAAATCCAATAAGGTATTTGTAATCCGCAACTCCAGAATGCTGCCTTAAAAGTAGAACGTATGTTGGTTATGTTTTCTTTTGTTATAAAAAACCACTACTTTCGTTTTGTTGATATTGAATTGCATCCCCACACTTCTACAAAAATGCTAAAAGGAAAGTAAGTGCTCTTGCAAACCAAGAGCGGATTTAGCAATCAAAATAAGGTCATATGCGTACAAAATAAGCCTTATAAAAAACTTTCCCAAATGGATATTGTCACCCCCTTGCGAATTTAGCCACTCTTCAAGCTTGTCGATATATAAACCAAAGAGGGTAGGAGACAATGGGAAACCTTGTTTGACCCCGATATCACTTCTAAAACTTTCAAAAATTCCTGTTGAAGTTCTAATTTTGACTTTCACATCTTCATAAAGCCTATGCACAACTGCTCTCAAATGCTTGGGAACCCCAAGTTCCTCCATTTTGTGCCAAATATTATCCTAGGAACTATGTCAAAGGCTTTTCTGAAAACAAAACAACAAAAGACTTCTTCCTTTTTCTCCCAAAATTTTTCAATGATGTGCCTTCAAGTTATACCATGATCAACTGTGGAATGTTTAACTCTAAAAACTGCTTGTCCTTTATCACGTTTATCTCTTTCTTCTGCCCACTTTCTGATTTTATTTTCTAACATTCTTCCAAATAACTTCGCAAACAAGGGGTTTATCATTATGGTCCTATAATTGGAGGTATTATTGACGTCACCACTCTTGAAAAGAGGTATTTCCAGACTAGTTGTCTAATGTGTGGGGAACCCCTATTGTATGATGTTGTTGAAATTTTTTGTAATGTGAGGTGCAAGAATTTTTAAACCTCACTTTAGATACTTTGCTTTGGAGTTCAGCTAGGTCTTTTTCTTTTCCAACACTCAACTTCTTGATACCCATCTCTACCTGTTGCACAAAAGTCAATCACCGAGCATACATGCTAATAAGATAATATAAGATAATAAGATCGAGTAGGGCATTACATAATATTATTTTAATAAAATATTACTATTTAATAAAATATTATGTTTGAATGTTAGTCAAACTTGAAGAATGTTATTAATTTAATAATGAAATGAATCATGCTTAAAATATAATAATTAATTATAAGTCATGCTTTAATATTAATCAATAACTAATCATGATTAGTCATTAATCAAGCCTAACCATTTATTTAATCACCCAACACTTTAAGCTTTAGAATACTAGTGTATTTGTGCGAGATGTGGGTATGTAGCTAGCATACACATACCTCGTACGCATACCAATAATACTTATTGGAATTAAGCACAAAAGTCAATTACTCAACATGTAGGCTAATAAGATAATGTAAGATAATAGGATCATGTAGGGCATTACATCATTGCTAACTAGTTGCTAAACACACTTTAGGAAAGTATCTTTATAAAAAAACAAAATTGAAGCCCAAAAAATCCTTTAAAGCGCCTTCAAGTTTGTCTCTGTCTAGTCCCAAAACCTTGCTAGCAGATGATCACACCTATTATTTTAGATGGATGTGAAGTCACTCCTGTTATTTATGTGGATGTGAAGTTTCGAGATGTAATATTTCTAAAGAGTCATGGAGGAAGATAGAATAAAACCTTAAAGTGGTTTATAACCCATAATCTCATGATTAAAGGAAATACACCCTATCTTATTCTCTTTATCAAAGCAAGCCTTTCCCCCATTGAAAGCACAACTATGACTATATATTATGTATAAGAAGAGGTTAAACAACATGGAAGCCAAAAGGTTTCCTAAAATTTCTTCTAACTCTAACCAAAACCACCACCTCTAGCTCAAGCAAGCATGGGATAAGGATGCCCAGTCTTAGCTATACCATTGGTAGATAAAGAAGGAGATAATTTTGTAGAATAAGGATAATATTAAAATAATTATTACATCAAAGTTTAAGGAGAAATTACAGGGTGATAAAGAGTTAGAGGGAAAAAGAAAACAAAGATATTATGGAGATGTGATCAACCAAAATATCAAAAATCAAAAGTATCTCTTTGTCTTGATTAGTGCAAATAAGAAAATAAACATTGCTAAAATAAGAGCAAATTCTCATGAGCTCCATAGTGAAATTGAGCACTGGTAAATTCCCAAAACACCATGGAATGAAAGAGTTTACCACCTTTGGGACACTAAGAGGGTTGAATACGAAGACACTTTCTGTCATATTAACTAGCTTATACTCAAATTAGATCAAAATTTAAAAATATTTGTCACACTACCAACAATTTTGACCTTTTAACTCAACAAATTTATGGTGATTTTGGAATGCTTCTCTTAATGCTTTTTAAGCATATACTTTTTTTTTTGAAGATTTTTCAGTAATTTCTTGCCTTCTTAAAGTTCGCAAGACCATTTTCGTCTTAGTGGACATTACTTCATCATCAGATTACACATCTCTCTCACTTGTAATGACTCACCTCAAATTACGCACAAAGTAGATCTTAACATGCATACAAGGTCGACATATGATAACTACATATGCATGGCCCGCATGTATTACATTTGTATGCATACTAAGTTTTTTACCTAACTCAAAAGAAAAATTAATATTAGATTTTTGAGTAAATTAATGAAATACCATAACTAAATTAGAAATATAAATGTTATAAAATTAAATTTTAATTAAAATATTAAAAAAATATATAATTAAAATATTTACAAACCATCATTTGAAAATATAACTTATAAACATAATAAGGACGTAAAAGTTAATAAAGTTACAAAAAAATAGTAAATATATATATATTCCTTTTTGACTAAAATACGTATGGCTCTGCTGTCAATAGTAAGCACAGGTGGCTTGCCTAAACCGACTATCTCATCCCTATCCGCTATTAATTGAACGGAGAGGAGGGCGGCCACTGTTTGGGGGGAAAAGGCAAAAGACAAACTCTATATAAGAGCAGAGGAGCATTGAAGAGGGTGGGGGGGAGAGGGGGGAGCTGGGAGTTGAGGAGTTAATCTTGAAATTGCGAATTGAGCAGTTGTTCTTGAATTTTTTGGGCACGGGGGCCAAACTGCTTCAATTATGAAGTATTTTTGGGCTGAGCACTGAGGATTGTGTCCAGTTTGGCAGGGAGGAATTGGTCATTTGGTAACTGGACCAAAAATTGGAGCAACCAGAACCCGAGATCGACTTCAAACCGAAAGGCATGTAGGTACATTTATTTAGCAAATTGTGTTATTTTTATTACCGTTTGAATATGCTACGCTGATTTAGTAACTAATTCACTATCAAAATTTGTTGTTGCAATTTATTACTAAATAAAATGAATTAAATTAGGGCTCTACATCACTTAAAAGGTTTATAGCCAGAAACCACATAAAAATTCTTTTATGTTTTGGTTACTTTTGTCAAAATCCATTTTTTTTTGGATAAAATCATTGTTTTTTTTTGTTATTTAAAATGGATTTTTGAGTGCATAAATAAACATTTTGAAAAAATTATAGAATACTTGAATTATGCAAATTTCACAACTTAAACTTGTTATTTTAACAATTCCCTAACTACTTTCAAACAAAATTGACCCAATTTTTTTTAGACCATATTAATATCCAATATATAATCAATAAACATTCTATTAATACTCTATATACCTCATTTTACACCATTAAATTTAAAGTATTACAAAGCATTTACTATTCAATATATTCAATATGTTAAGAATTTACACTCTCAAAAACTAAAATATAAAATATTAATTTCACTTAGTATAAAATCCAATATATATCACATTAAATAGTATTCAATATATTGGAGCTTACATTCTCGAAACTAAAATATTAAATTTAATTAGTATAAAATCAAATATATACAACAAAAAATACCATACTTTTAATAATTTGTAGCTAAATACTTATTACTAGTTGTGCAAAATATACCTCTTTGATATTGTAACTAAATATTTAGTAGTCATCATATAAAATCATAGAAAGTGTAACTCTATGCAGTTATTTGTGGAGTAGTGGTATGGGAAAAACATTTCATTTTGGAATATGATGTTTTTAGAGACATGAGAGATAATTATGACAATATGTTACCATCAATTCCATGACATGTCTTTTTAATGTGTTAGCATCAATTTCATAACATGTAAAAAAAGATTAAATTAAAAAAGACAAAAAGCAAAAACGCTTATAATCTATAAATTATTATTTTTAATTCTTTTCAATATTAAAATATCATTGATTCATTCATTCCAAAAATAGCATAGGATGGCAAAATGGTCCATGGCATGAGCTGTTGAATTGAAAAAGAAATAGCTTTCAGAGGATAATATATCATTCATTCAAAAATGACATATCATGGCAAAATGGTCCATGGCATGGACTATTGAATTGAAAAAGAAATAGTTTTCACAGAGGATAACATATTGGACTCTAGCTACTAGTGCAACTTTGTATCAGGCCACAAAGTTCGTTGCCCCCAACGAGTCAAAGTCAAGTTTTGGATGGTCAAAGTCTCGCTGATAGACCAAGGTCCCCAAAAAAAGTCCATAACAAATCATTACTAACCAGTTGCAGAACACGCTTTTCTGAAAGAAGCTGTGAAAAAGCAAAATTGAAGCCCAAAAAGTTCTCCAAAAGCGCCTCCAAGTCTGTCTCCGTCTCGTCCCAAAACCCTCCCAGCAAATGAGCGGCATTTCTGCAGTTGGTCCCCTTCGTTTTAATAATGCAACATCGTTCATGGCAGGCAGCGCGAATGAAGACTTGGAGCTCTGGGTCGGGTCTTCAAATTCATCGACATTCAGTTCTCGCGTTAGTTTCATGGGGAGTTTCCGGTTTTTCTATCTGTTCATTATCTTACATCTCGGTACCATCCCAAGAAGCCGATCAAACGGTACGGTTGAACAACCTTTCGATGGCGGAATGCTCAGAAAACTTGACGGAAAGCTTCCAATTTCTCTAATCCATTAAGACTTGATAACCCTCAGTTCTATTGGAAGAGAAAAAAACCCCAATTAAGCCCGAAATCTTCCCGGGCCTCTCATGACGCAGTCTGTACAGGGGAGAGAAATTAACAGTTTCGATTTTCCCTGGCATTCAATGCCTCACTTAAAAAAATAGGGTTTCTATCTGAAAATGACTAGGGTTTGAATTACTTTACATCTGTGAATGCATTCAGAGATAAACATAAAAGAATCTATAGCCTGGATTTCCCCTACCTTTGATGACGCGCTGAACAATTATAGGTTTCCAGAGTTAGGATCGCAAGACGTCTAGTGTTTGAAGATTAAACAATTGCCGGACCTGTTTGAGTTGATTCAGAGATCTGTGTAAAACCAGGGGATTCGGATTCAATGGGCCAATGCCATGGAAAATGTGTCGAGGGTCACAAAATTGTAGCACAAAACGCTGTCACCGTCCCGTCCGAGGATCAACCGTCGTCCACTCCATCGCATTACTTATATAACACGTGTTCACACACTGCCAGCCCTCTGACAAGTCCGCTTCCCATTGGCGCTTCTCCTTCCCCTGCCAGAGTGACTCCTCGGAGGTTTTTTCGCAGGCCTTTCCCCCCTCCTTCTCCTGCCAAGCACATATATTCTTCTCTTGTGAAGAGGCATGGAGTTCCCAAGGGCAAGGAGGCCTCAGTGCCCGAGGTGGCCCCTTTGGAGGGCGAGAAGCCCCTTGATAAGAGTTTTGGGTATAGTAAAAATTTTGGTGCCAAGTATGAGCTTGGGCAGGAGGTTGGACGTGGACATTTTGGGCGTACATGTTCAGCAAAAGTGTGTCAGGGAGAGCTTAAGGGGCAATCTGTCGCTGTGAAGATCATCTCCAAAGAGAAGGTAGCGTTTTCTCTCCATGCAAAGTGTTTTCTCTCTATGCTTTTGCGCCCAGTTCATCTTATTCTGGATTGAAAGGAGTGTTTGTGTCTTCATTTTAGTCTTCTGCTGTGAAAATTATCTCAAAGACAAGGTAGAGTTTTCTCGTTTTTGTTCTATATTCATCTATTTTGGATTGAAATGATTGTGTGTTTATTTCAGTATCCATACTGAATCAATTTTTGGTGATGTGAAGGGATTTGAACTTTGGTGCATCTAATGGGTAATGCTGTTTTACTACAGATGACGACAGCTATTGCTATCGAAGATGTGCGGAGAGAAGTTAAGATTTTGAAAGCATTGTCAGGGCATCACAATTTGGTCATATTTCACGATGTATGCGAGGATGACAACTATGTCTACATTATCATGGAGTATTTACCTTATTCCTTACATAAGTGCAAATTTCCTTTCTTCCTTCTGAGTTGACTTCAATTTTCTACATTCAAAAAGACAATGCAAATTTTGTATTGGAATATTGTCAGAAAATTTAATTGTGCGACCCTGGGTTTTTGGGCATTTGCGTTGAAATTATATATATATAGTCTCAGGGAATATCGAAAGTTTTCCACATAATGTTTATTGTTGAGTCCGTGCATTACGTACGTACTTATGCATTTTCACATCTTTACTCTCTAATCAGACCACAGTGGACCTAATACAGACAACTATCAGACAACCTCGGTGCAGTCTTTGGAATAAAAATGAATACATCAATATTGGCATCCCTCTAATTTTTTCTTAGCACGTATGTAATATGATTTGAAACTTAAAATACCTTAGTATGCTACTTATTTATTCTAGATTGGATGCCTAATATATAAGGTTGTCCTACATTCCACTTCAAACCAATAAAATTATTCTAATCGAGCTGAAAAGGTTTAATTCTAGTGAGAGTTTTGAAAGTCTCATGCTAACTGGATGGTCTCTACAGAATGCATTGTGACGTTCAAGGGAGACATCTACCCTCCTTTGGTACTGAAGACTTGTTTGAGCTTGAATTGGTCAATTCTTCTATTTCTTATATAGTCCTTAGGATAACCAAGCATCATGACATGATACTATCCAATATTTTGTATCTTATGCTATAGAATCCTAGGTGGATGGTTGTTTCCTAAGATAGCGCGCAAATAAGTTTTATTGTGGAAGACTTGAATGAATGCAACTCTGACTATGCACCCAGGAATCAAATTTGGTCTAAAGCAGGCTTCTTCAAAACATGATCCGTTGATTCTTTTTCTTCTGAAATGTAGATGTCTAGACTTTATTAGCTAATTTGTTTGGGTTTTTCTATGTTTCCTTTGATTATTTAGTGTAGCTTGGAAGTAACAATTAATGGATTGCTCCGCGTCTTGTCTAATTGTTAATTTTGAGTTAACATGTTCTTTGCTTAGGTTAGTTACATCATTTGCTCATTAATCCATTAGCATTCTCATTAATAATGACTGTAACTAACGAAAGAACATAAACAATAAGAGCTGAAGAGAAGCCAAGACAGAAGAACACACAAATATGGCTCAAGACAGGGAAAAACCCCAAGACAGGAAAACCCTTGATCAAATCTTCTTCTTATAAATATCGAATGTTCAGCAGAGAGAGTACAATATCTTAAGGTCATAAAAATCCAACCTCAAACAGGAAGGTAATAATTCTTGCCTTTGACAACAGAAGACTGTCATGGTCAAGTGAGGGCTTCTTACGGAAAGCAAGATGACATGTTCAACTCATCCAAAACATCTCCTTTCAAGCGTGGCTTACCCTAGCATACCTGGGGCTGTCCTCACTGGTCCTTAGAGTGAATCTGGGCTAGATTCAGTCCTTGAAATTTTCACAAAAGTTACTGACTGTCTGCGGCTTATCTGAGCAGTGAATTGACCTAGGAATGATCTTCTCGAGGCCTGTGGCCTTCCTGAAATAAGCATCTGAAGTTGCGGTCCATCAGTACAATAAGAACCCCATGCCAAATAGCCCTAAACTTCGTTCATTTAATCCCCAGGCCTGCAACAGTCCTTCTGCTGGATCTCGGTCTGCAATGGAGGTTAAATACTGCCCAAAACACATGATATTTCAGCCCAGACTTGCTCCTGAATGCTTTGGCCTCCTGCCTAAGAAACCCGGTTCTTGTTGGAGAAGGGGAACCCAAAACATAATAGCCTCTCATCTTACTTCTAGACTGCGGATGCCTCAGACTTGAAATGCAGCTCTTGGACGTGTGTAAAATGAGGGAGGGGGATGCTCTTATATACAATTTGACATGATGATTTGTCCTAAACATTTGGAGGCAAATTCAAAATTCGAATTTTCAAATTTTCCCGCCTAAACAAAATCACGACTTGTAGAATTTCTTTTTGAATAAACAAATATTTTCCTTGTCCAAATTTGACGATCTTTAGATCAATTTTGGTCTTCTCGACGAGAGGAATGCAATGCTGCAATTATCTTTTCCATAGGAGCTGGTCAAAGTGGAATTTGGCCCTAGTTGCAAATTTTAACACTCCCTCTCAACTAGGGAGAATTCCACTTGCTGACGACATGAATCATCTCTGCTTTGCTGAACACTGATATGAATAATAAAGAAGAATCGAGAGTGATTCACAAGACCTTGCCACTCTCCACTGACTAAGTCAGTCCATATAACGATTCGGACTTGATCCCAAATGATGAAGTTGAAGAAACATCATACATCTTAGACATAGGGAGTATGACAGTACACGATGCGTCCATCGGTATTGCTATGGTCCCTATCCATTTTTCCCAACTCATTGGTCAGATGAGAGGTACTTCCCATGTGTCCCATACAACATGGGTAGGATGATGCAAGAACATCAATAGGGAAAGAATATATCACATCCTGCTGACAACCACACGTAGGGAAAGGAGAAACCACATCCTACAAACACATGCCATAATCATACGTAGGGAAAGGATGAACCACCTCCTACGGTCACATATCACAATCATTGTAGGGAAGGGATGAACCACATCCTACACACATGCAAATCACTAAGAGTAAGGAAAGGATGAACCACGTCTTACACGCATGCCAACCATCAATAGTAGGAAGGATCCTACATGTGGGGAAAGGATGAATCACATCCCACCGACATGTCAACCATAGATCGTAGGGAATAAGCATCCTACATGTGGGGAAAGGATGAACCACGTCCCACCGACATGTCCACAAGAAGATGCCTGAATGCATCTCTCTTTGGGGTATCCACAGGAGAAGGTGAAACACTCATCCTGCTCATATTAGAAGGTGAACCACTAATCCTATGCATATCTCATCAAATGTAAGGGAAGGCGAACCACATACATGTCATCCGTCACAGGGAACGTGAACCACTCACCCTGTATGCTGCGCACCTATAGGGGAAGGTGAACCACTCAACCTGTGGTCGCTCATAACTCAATAGGTACCTCAAGCCCTTAGGAGCTCCCAGAGCTCAATATTTTATCTTAATCAAAGATCCCTTCATATAGGGGATAGAGCCAGGCTGCTTTCTGAAAATCAAGACTACATCTAGGTGATGATTTTGCTGACCGAATCATCAATAGCTCCATCCAGCAGCATATATTCATACACCACTGATCTTACTCCCTCTTGTTCAGGGAGATCACAAGCCTAAGCTTGTCTTTCCAAAGTGAAAAGTTTCGATCTGGCAGGCTGCTCATCATGAGATCCATTCTACTTCATATATATAAAGGTGGGCCTTAAGAGATACAACACTTATGTCTGTACATGCTGTCTGCTTCTTTGCAAGAGGCTATGAAAGTTTGTTAGAAATATGCTCAAATGATAAAGCTTGGAGTCTCTCCAATGTACTGAATCAAAAATATGTCTTTCCATGACATCCACTTTTTCTTTTAAAGGAAGATATCAGTTTCCTTTCGTATGAGAGGATCATTGTCTATTAGATCATATCTCCCTCTGAACATTGGAAAAGTACGTTGGTTCGGAGCATCTCCATAAGCTATCTACACCCTGATATTCATCCTGCGGTCTATGCACCAAAGTCAGTTAATCATGTTGCTTCTTATCTATAGCTCCCTCTGGAGCCTTACATTAGATGGTCATCTGGCTTTCAACGATGAGCATGCTAAATGATTTTTGCTACGTATATGAAACTAGTGAATCTATTATAAGGATGATCTTCTTATCCAGGTATTTGTATCCATCTATGTTGCACGGGTACCCGCACTCAGGGGTAGGGTGCCCGCACCCGCACCGGGTCCCGTCCCCACGTACCGGGTGCTGGGACGGGTTCTTCCCAGAAGAACCCTGAAGAACCCGGTTCTTCATGGAAGAACCCGAAACGTCCAACTCAAAAACAGGGTTCTTTTAGGGTTCTTCGGGTGCTTTTAGGGTTCTTTTAGGGTTCTTCGGGTGCTTTTAGGGTTCTTTTAGGGTTCTTCGGGTTCTTTTAGGGTTCTTCAGCGACGGAGAACCCTGAAAATGGGTTCTTTTCGGGTTCTTCGAGGGCAATTTAGGCTAATTTTTTAAAATTTTTTAATCAAAATTCGACTATAATCAAAATTTTTTTAATTAAAATTTAAGATTTTTTTATTAAAATTAAAATTAAATAATTTATAACTTATAAGTTAACTATAGTCTATTCGATTTTATTTTATTTTATTTTATTTTTTAATTCAAAACTTAAATTAATTTATTAAAAATTTAAATATTAAATAATAAAAACATAAAAATTAAAAATTAAAATTAAAATTTAAAACTTTAAAATTAAAATTAAAATTTAAAACCTAAAGGCTAACTCATAAACTAAAAAACTAAAAATGAAATTAAAACTTAAAACTAAAAGTGTTCGACCAACCCTAAGACTATACCACCGAACTATACCACTGTCTATCGATCGATCATCGACTATACCAGCAACCGAACTATACCACTGTCTCTGTCTATCGATCATCGACTATACCACTGCGTCTGCAAGTCTGCAACCAAGTCTATCGACTGCAACCGGCGCCGGCACCCTCGACCTCACCCTCCTCCACTGCCTCTGCGTCTGTCGCCTGCCGTCCAGCAGCCGTCCAGCTGCCGTCATCCTCAGCGCTGTGCAGACAGGTAATTTTTAAATTTTTATTTTTTATCATCATGTTTCCAAATCACATTAGCTGCAAAAGTCAATGAAATTGCCCACTTGCTCTGCAGTCAGTTGCATAAATAATCAGCATCATAAAAAACGTATAAGTTATAACTAATAATTTAATAAATCATTGCAAGCCCAAACTTGCAGAAAACCTAAAATATCCTTTGAAAGCCTCAAGTCAATGACTATTCATCACAACAGAAACTTGAACTAAGGGAAACGATATGGAAAAAGATCAGCTGAATGTTGAAGGCGAGTTAAACAGCTTTGCAACACCTAATCAATGCAGGCACACATGATGTCTTTATGCAACGAATTATTGATGAATGGACAGTCTACGATAGTCATATTTAATTTTTTAAATTTCCCAGATACAATACCTTAGAAAACACATATAAATCATAATGAATAGCAATCCTCGGCCTTTGAATTGGTCTCAATTAAGTCGATGTTCCTTCTTTGTTTCCGATTGTGAAGTAAGGTGAGTCCACAACCCATATCTCATCCACCACAATCACACCTGCCACCGAGTCTCCACATCTGCTGGCACTAGAGCAGTTATACTTGTCTTGCATTGCCTTTTACAATTTAAGTGACAACTTTCAAGTCCTTCACCTAGAGACTGGAAAATGCCAACTGGTCATCAAGATTCAAAAGCACATCCTGGTGAACTTTCACCTGGAGACTGGAGACTGGTCATCAAGATTCAAAAGCACATCCTGGTGAACTTGGGGTAGGGCTCATTGCGGAATTATTGCTGCATTGCTGAATGTCGAATGTTCATTGTTCAATGATGTGCATGTTTAAATCTTTGATTCTTGAAGTTTAAACTTTAATTTTTAAATAAAAAATATTTTATTTTTCTTGTTTTATACAAATTCACATATATAATTTATAATTTATATATAATATTATATAATATAATATATATGTAGTATATACCCCCGACGCACCCACGCACCCTGTTTCAAAAAGTGCTGTCCCCGTCCCCGTCCCCGTCCCCGTCCCCGTCCCCGCACCCACGTTTCCTGGCAACATAGGTATCCATATGATCATGACAAGTGACTTTTCTTTGCCTTCAAAATTTCATCATCTTCCTTCCAATTTTCAGGCTAGAGGAAGTATAACATCAACTACTCGTAACTACTGTACGAGGAATAAATATTGCTGCTAATTCAAAGATGTCCAGTTCCAGATCATTTGCTGAGATGGGCAATTTACCAGAACCTTTCCTAACCTTCTCAGGAACAAGAGTAAGCCTATTTCTTTGTCATAATGGTAATAGAAAGATCAGTAGCTGTTGAAGCCATATCGTTAGTACCAAGACATTCCTTTATGTTGTATTCCTCCAGAGACTCTATGAGATGGTAAGGTTTCCTTGCTAATAGAACAACTGCTTCTGTACTCTATCAAAAGGCCTTTGTGCAAGATGCCAAAGACAAAGAGCTGGAATAAATCTGCCCTGAAATACATCAGACTGTCTAGAACTTACACATCTTGTTCACAACTTTGTTTGTGAACAAGATCCAATGTTAATTCTTCTGTCATCAATGACCTTCCATGCTTGATGTCCTGATGGAAAGTGCAGATCGCTGAACTGAACTGTCAAACATACCATTGTACCAATGTTAATTCTTCTGTCATCAATGACCTTCCATGCTTGATGTCCTGATGGAAAGTGCAGATCGCTGAACTGAACTGTCAAACATACCATTGTTGTGTTAGTGAAGTAACGGAGCTTTCATACACACAACTGTGATGCCGTCTTACATATACAAGAAGTCAACCATGTTATTGCAGGCCAAGATGAATATGACAAATATCAACCATACCACTGAGATGGTATACCACTGTGATACTAATATAGCTAAAATCATAGTGATACCAAGCGTAGCGGAATAACACAGTGATGCCAAATCATAAAGAGCAATGTCCATGGCCATACGTAGAATGAGTTCCATACTAAAATCAGAGAGCAAGGTCCCTATCAAACAGAGCGAGAGATGAATTCATAGGAGTTGAAACTAAGATGTGCGAAGGACTGTTCCTGAGATAAATATATGGTGCAGTCCGTAATCAAACTGTGCTTTCTAAAGTCAACAGACTGTACCATCCGAAGTCAACAGACTGTCTTGTCTGAGCTATGCGAAGTTAATATATTGACCCATGCGAAGGTCAGAAGAGTTATGTCATCCGAGAGAGAGAGACCATTTATATATACCATCAGATAACCCATATGAGGATCTCTGTTAGACTGTGCTATCTTGCCTTCAAGACAGTGATCAAACCTCTCTCAAAACAGGGCAGGGAATTCGATAAGAATGATCTACGTTCTTTTCCATATAAATATGTAAACTGAGAAGTGAATGTGGATCTCTGTTATATAACAACATTAATGTTGACAAGAATACTGCAACTGCAACCTATGTCACAAGGTTCGCCGAATTTGAACTTTGAGGTTCGAAATTCGGCGAACCTTATAGTCGAACCTCAACAAATTCGAACCTGAAGGCGAACCTAAAGACAAACCTGAAGCTGAATTTTATAATTTTTAAATTTTTTTTTGGTGTTTGAGGTTAGAGTTTGGGCAGTTTTTGTCAGTTGTTTTAAGGTGTATGAGAAAAACCATGGGCAGCGCATGGTTTTCTCTTGTTCTGCTTCCCGCCAATTAGTTTCCTTCAATGGCCATTGGTTTGTCTTTATTACCATGTTTGTCGATAGATTTTCACAAGCCAACTTCAGTGTGAGTGTACTAACTCTATTGTGCTCAGTGTTGTATTCTCTGCAATTTCTTGAATTCAATTTATAGACGCTGCTTGTCCCTGCCTCCCAAAGCGTGAAGTGAATAGTAGTTGTGATTTGTGACTCATGGGTACTCACTGCTATTCATATAACTTTATTGATTGATTTTTTATTATTTTATGTCATATATATATATATATATGCTGAAAAATATGTATAGTCGAACTTAATGCCGAACCTCATAAAAAATTTGAATTTGAATCGAACTTAATCGTTGCCGAACTCGAATTCGAACCCGAATTGTGTGACATAGACTGCAACAAGGTCAATGTATACTGGATCAGTGATCTGCTATGGCAAAGTCAGCATGAAGTCACTGACCAATAGTTTGTCGATTATAGAAATACCAGCACATACTAAATGTGTAACAGGAAGACTGTCATATCAGGGTTATACTTATTATGCTTCTTATCAAGTCCGATTTCTTTATCAACAACAACCATTAGTCTTCAGAAATGATCACATTAAATCGATCTTGACTTCTCAGAATATATTTGAAATCGTGCATACAAAAGTATGCCTTTCCTTGCAACAAATTTTGGATCATATAGCAAATCAGGCTACACTCTTCAGGCACTGTCATACAAAGATACTGTTGCAATCAATTTACAAGGTCACTAACACTCACACCCAAGGTTTATAGATTATATAATAAGGAAAGCATGTCTAAAGGAGCATTAGTACTGTCAAATGTAAGAACATTTGAGCAAAGGACATTTAAGCTTGGTACTGCTACAGTCATCGAGAGCCTCTCAACGTCTCAAGGTAAGATCTCTGTCATGAGGATTGTCAAGGAGATAATATCATGCCAACACATAGAGATCATGCTAACGTTATAATGGTCTTGTCATTGGGATCACTGCTATCATCACTGTCAAGATAAGGTCATTGTTGCTTTCTGCAGTGAATACATTGAGTGAACTGGGGTCTACATATCACAATCAAACAATTTATACATGGATCAAAAATTTATACCAAGTTGCTTCTATTATCAAATCTTATTTGTGCCTCAATTCCTATGTGAATAGACCACAAGACTTGGTTTCTGCATGAAGTCAAACTGTGTCTCAGAACTCCACAATATGTATTGAATTTTCTCTTTCCACAGAGAGCATATGCCTCAATTCTTTAGCTATACAATTCTCAGAAGAATGCATGCCTGGGTAATGAATTTGCTTTAAAAATAACATAGAAGAATACCCTCACCCTGTTGCACTAGACCAAAATTTTTCAGTTAGAACTTTCACGCACAAAAACCCGTGAACAAGTGCATCAGACTTCAGACAAGCCTTCGTTCAATTTGCAAATCAACTTTGCTGAAAAATATTATCTCTCAACTTAATAGTGCTCAAAACTATGCGAGTTTCAATATTGAATTTTGTTGTTGGAGGGTTTCCATAGGTTCGTGCTTCATGTGGACTACCTGCAATTTAAAACCAGTGAAACCCTGAACTGCATAACCCGGAGGAAGCCCTAATTCAAAAACAGAAAAAAAACATCTATTGCTGGCTTATGGCAGAGCACCCATAGGAGATCTTGTTAAAATTGGACAACTAGGCTTATGGCAGAGCACCCATAAGATACCGATATTTTTATTGGGTTCCTCTTTCGAAGAGGTGTAAGATCGATCTAAAATTGATCTTAATCCGATGAGCAGAACATTTATTTTGAATTTATTTTTAATAATTTCAAATATGTGCAGGTCGGCCTTAAGGTTTTACACCCCCAGCAAATGTGTCACACACCTCAGTGATTTATATAAATAGAGTCAACGTTGGAGGACATTTCAATCATCTCATCCTCACACATCATCTCTCCCCTTCTGATTGGTTCGAGCTCCTTGGAGGCAGTTTTAGTTCACAATTGGGAAAGATGGACGTTGCCGTTGTTGTTGCCGTCGCTGCTGTCGTTGTTGCCGTTGTTGCCGTCGCTGCTGTCGTTGTTGCCGTTGTTGCTGCCGTTGCTGCCTTTGTTGTTGCTGCCGTTGTTGCCAGTGGGCTAGCGTTGACTTTTCTGGGGTTGACTTTGAGTTGACCGTGTGGCTGTTTTGAGGGCTATTGTGACACATGCTGGGTTGGTTGACCAAGGAGACTTTGCGGTTGAAGCATCTTTTTGACCGCCATAACGCACCACCACATTTTTCTGTTTCTGGTTTGTCTTCTATAGATCCACTGGTATGTTCTATCAGCGTTTTACTTGATTGTTTATGTGATTGCTTTGGTGAAAAGTAAAGTTGCATCAAGCATAGAACATCCACATAAATTTACAGATCTTCTTTGCACAGGTGAACGAATCACAAAACCCCTTTTGGCCACAACAATATTCCAGGTATTCGAACCAAACAGAGAGAAGAATGACCTACACAAATAATTTTAGAGTCTTTGTATGAATTGCTCTTCAATTGCACGATTTCTTAAGCTTGGGCTTGTCCTCACCTGAGCTCTGATTCCATGCTAATTTTGAGTTAACATGTTCTTTGCGTAGGTTAGTTACATCATCTGCCCATTAATCCATTAGCAATCTCATTAATCATGATTGTAACTAATGAAAGAACATAAACAATAAGAGCCGAAGACAAGCCAAGACATAAAAACACGCAAATATGGCTCAAGCCAGGGAAAAACCCCAAGACGGGTGTTGTGGCTCATTTGCATTTACCTTTGAAATATTTTTCACAACACCAAAAAAGCATATATGTTAGAAAATGTAAAAGTTTGTATGTTGAAGAAGAATTTTGATTTATATGTTGGTACTTTAAAATTTCGTGATGAGATGTGAAGGTAGGTCGAAGGATTGGATAACCAGAATAAAGCTCAGGAGGGTTTTAACATTGTGAAGAAAGATGGAGTTGCACGAGTTCATTGAATGAACTATTATAGGGAGTAGCGTGGAGAAGATGGAGCTGTAGAGCGGCAACAACCGAAGAAACAGAGAAATCGGTTAAGGCAGAAGACCTTTAGAAGATTCCCAAAGGAGGCGATCTGACAACGAGGATTAAATCGCAGAATTAAAATGAGATATGGAATGACCAGGTTGCATCGCAAAGTTAAGTTTGAAAAGTTGCGAAGTGGACACGTGTCGGCATAGCGCGATTTCACATCGATGATTATTTAGTTTATGTGTTAAGGACTTCGCAAGTTAAACAAAATAACTTGCGATGAAGTAAGAAACGAAACTTGCGATGTGATAAAGGGAGGAGCCATGTGTTGGCACAACGATTCAACGCATATCGCACATCAGTAGGTTTAGAGTTTAGCATTAAGACTTTGCAAGGTAAAGTATTTTGGTTGCGATGCAACAAACGGGAGATGGCGGTGTGAGACAGTACAATGGGACTATTGGATTGGGGCGCAGATCAATGGTGGAGGTTAAATCGTAAACATAGTGGTTTCGCACATCGTTATTATTATTGTTTACCATTTAATCTATTTGTTATAGTTGCCGACGTGCGATATCGAATAAGTTGCGAAGTGTGATTGCTTCTGATTGGTCAGGTCGTGTGTGGGCCCGTAAACCACATATCTGCGGGGTTTGTATAAAGTTGCAGCCGTGTATGCGATAAGGTAATGCGAAAGGGTGACCAATGAATAAAGAGGTATAGGCAGAGTCAGGCAGAAGAATATATAGTGGCACTGTGGGAAGCACGACAGCTGGGTCAAGTTGGGCACCGAGGCGTCGTTACAAAACTGTGCAGCTGCTGCATCATAACCAGAAACGACACCTCGACACTTCGTGAGGACACATCAACAACATCAGATTCAACAAAACAAACAATATTTCCAGTTTTTATTTGTTTTTTCTGTATGATTGCATAAGTAATCTTAACAGTTTAGGTAGTCGAATAGTTTCAAGAAGTTCAACAATTATGAACTACTTTGATGTATTTAAGTAGAGAGAAATAAAGAAAAGGGGTTCCGAGTTTTGGACCTTTGGATGACTGTTAATTTGGTACTGATTTTTTTGAGAAATTAATGAAAGAAGATCAAGTTTCGTGCATATGTCTTTCCAGTTTCGCTCTGTGTTTATTCCTCTTTGAATGAAGTGAAGTAATGTAGCAACTGGTCTCTTAATTACATCTGTGAGTAAGAGTTAAATCACTTTAATTTGCGCTCCTTCACTTCATCTCTTCTCTTTTCACAAACTCCTGGTGAAACTTTAAAGTAATAGATTCTGTGTTTACAACACATTATTTCGAGTTTCCTCTCTCTCCATGATTTGAGACTTAATAGTGATAGATTCTGTTTCTTAGCATATCATTTTGAATTTCTCTTACAGTTCTTCTTTTCATTTCATTCAAGTATCGACAATTTATGGCATTGTGAAGGCTTTCATTATATCAGATTATTGAGGCTATTAAGTAATTAAATTCCAAAGGTGTTAAACAGAGGCCATTTGATATCGTAATTGTGACATACATTTATAAAATGTCTTGAGCACTGATTCCTTACCACAACCAAGGGATTGTTTCTTGAGATACAACATTTTCTGGCGCCATTGCCAGGGATGAAGAAACAAAGTTTATTTTTCCCTGGGTTTTTTACATTATTTCCTCTAGCTGTTCAGTGAGGAGGAAATATTGGGTTGTGTTTGTTATTTTCAAAATTCTGGGTTTCAAAAGGCCTCCATTAAGGGACTTTTAAGGTCTAAAATGGGCCTCCTAAGGAAATTATAAAATAATAGTGGAAATAATAAAATAAGATTAGATTACATCATCAAATTTTAGAGGGAAAAAAGAAAAAAATATTTTTTCATCTCGTATTTTCAACTTATCTTTCTATGGGTTTACTCAAATTTCAAGTGGTAACACTCAATGGATGGAGAATTTGATTCATCATCTAAGAAGTATCCATGTTGCATACTTTTGATGGACCTTGCTACGCGAAAAATTAGAAATACATGAAAAATGTGATTGCAATCATGTTTTTTCATATATTTCTCATTTTTGACTGGCTTTGACCGAGCTCCATTGGGAGGGATTTTTTATGTTTGACCTGCATTGACTTTGCTGGCTAGGGCATCCTGTTGACTGCTGTAAATTTTACTCTCTCTCTGCTGAATTTGAAGAATAATAAGAAGATTTGACCAAAAGGTTTCCCCGCATTGGGATTTTTCCCTGGCATCTGCCAAATTTTGTGTCTCTTGTTTTGGCTTGTCTTCTGCTGATTTTTTTATGTTCTATAAGCATTTACTGTCAATGTTTATGTGATTGCATAATTGGAAATTGAATTGGGATAATAAGAAAGATTGAAGTAAATTGCTCTAGGCATATGACATACTATGGTTAACTAAAATTAACATGGTATCAGAGCTGAGGTGAAGACAAAGCCCAAGCAAGAGTGAGAAGAGAAATCACTGAAAGTTTGAATAGACAAGGACTAGGGTCAATGGCTTCCTCATCATACTTCAAATCTGATGACAAGCTGAATGATAAGTCTGATTATCATGCTTGGAAAATGTCCTTGGATCTGACATTGGAGGAACAAGATGTTATGGATTATGTGCAGGAACAAGATGATCACTGAGCCTCCATCAAATGCACCGACTACCACTACAACAAAGTACAAGAAAGGGTAAAACAAGGTGAAGAAGATCATCAAGGATTCTATTCATAAGCACTTGGTTGCTTATATCTCCGAAGCTGGACACATTTAAGGAGATGTATGAAAAGTTGGTTGGCATGCTCATGGCTAGCAATGCTAATCAAATTCTCTTTTTGAAGAACAAGTTGAATAACATTAAGATGGACAAGGGAGAGTCCAGTCAATCTTATTTCACGAGGCTCACTGAAATCAAGAATGATCTCTTAGCTATTGGAGAGGTTATAGCTGACCGAGAGCTCACTCGCATTGCTCTTGGAGGACTTCCCCGACCATGGTATGTTTTTAATACCACTATTCTCAACAATAATATAATTGCTAATTTTGATGAATTGTTGACGATATGCACTCAAGAGGAGGCAAGGATGATGGAGAGAGACGGAGTGACCCTACTGCCTTCACCGCTCATGCAAAGAAGAAGAATAATGTTGGTCCGAGAAATCAAAATCATGGAAGAGTAGGTCCCAAGGGAAGGAAGGGAAGATGTTACAATTGTAACAAGCTTGGTCACTATGCTAGAGAGTGCCCCAATAAAAGGGACTCTCCCCAAGATGATGACTACAATAACAACAACAGCAACTTCAGGGGGAATGGAAATCAAAGGAACAACAGGTTCAAAGGAAAGAGGAAGGCTCCCTCTGATCGAAATGGAAATGGAAATGGAAATGGTCAACCTTTCAAGAGGTCAAGGAACTCCAGGTATGATGAATCTAATGCTGTTGATAATAAGAGAAAGGAATGTATTCCTATATCTACCCTCCCTGTTGCATCTCCTCTCGACACCCTGGATAACTGGTTGATTGATAGTGATGCCTCAAGGCACTTCACTGGATATAAAGAGGTCAGAATTTTTTGATTGAATGACACACTGAGATGCCATCTTGGAGACAAGTTTCTATTCGGTAGAAAGGATGGTAAAATCTTCATTGTTTCCCCATAAGCAAGTCCTGCTTGCCGTGAGTGTTGTACGTGATTTGATCAGAATAAATAACCTATGTTTCATTCAATGAAGACAAAGACTAAGGGTGGTATTCATCATCAAAGGTACGCAAATGGGAAGAGTGAACTTCAAAAAAGCATCACTCTGATCATATGTTGAAGGCACCAGTGTGTTTGAGGAAGTCACGGGAGCTATGACATGTAGTCATTAAACTCTCAATCCAGTTGCAAAACTGAGGTTTGCATGATCTTCATTGAGGAAGCCCTTCAAGCATAAGGAAGAGGGTCATGTATGCTCGATGACTTCTCCCGCAAAACTTGGATATGCTTTTTGAAGAAAAAGGACGAAGCATTCTAATGGTTCCACACTGTCAAGGCCTTGGTTGAAAATCAAATAGGGAAGAAGATCAAAATTTTTAGGACCGATAATGGAACCGAATATGAGTCAAATGAATTCAACGACTATTGCAGGAAAGTTGGCATTAAGAGGGAGACCACTACTGTGTATACTCCCGAACAAAATGATGTTGCTGAAAGGAAGAATAGAACCATTTTGGAAGCTGCCCGTGCCATGCTTTATGACTAAGGTCTTCTGAAGTTCCTATGGGGAGAAGATGCCAACACCGCTGTGTATGTTCAAAATAGATGCCCACATTCTGCATTGGATGCCAAAACCCCCAAAGAAGTCTTCTCTGGTAAGAAGCCTTATGTTTCTCATTTTAGGGATTTTGGAAGTCCCATATATTTTCATGTGCCGAAAGAAAAGAGAAGAAAATTGGATGCTTCTGGAAAGAAGGGAACGATTGTGGGCTACAATGAAACCTTGAAGGCATATAAAATCTATGTGCCTGGTCAAAGAGAAGTGGAGATATGTCATTGTGTCACCTTTGACGAAGATGCTGCCCTTAGGAAGGTTAGAGATCTTCCTATCTCAAAGGAAGACAAAGAAGAAGAAGAAGCAAGAAGCCAGGAAGAACCGAAGTGTGAACCAATGCATGATGTTGAAGGTTCGATGGACCCTATAGATCCACCTTCTTCAAATAAAAGAAGGCCCTCATGGCTTAGAGACACTCTCGAAGATGCCGAGAGACATGCTGCTCCAAGGGGAACATTATGTGAAAGTAAGAAGCCGAATAGGTACCAAGGGTACCTAGCAACCATGAGCACTATCGTACAATCTGAGCCTGGAATGTTTGAAGAAGCCATGAAGCATCTTGTTTGGAAGGATGCTATGAACGAGGAATATGAGTATATCATGAAAAATGATGTCTGGGATGTGGTCCCTAGACCGAAGGACGAATCTGTTGTCACCTCGAAATGGCTCTACAAGATCAAGCATGGAGCCGATGGAAGTGCTGAAAAATTCAAGGCAAGATTTGTTGCCCGAGGCTTCTCTCAAAAGGAAGGCATAGATTATGATGAAATATTTGCACCTGTTGCCTGCTACACAACCATTCGTTTGATCATTGCCCTTGTTGCATCGCAAGGATGGAGTCTACATCAGATGGATGTCAAGACTGCCTTCTTACATGGCTCAATCAAGGAAGAGGTCTATGTGGAACAACCTTTGGGGTTCAAAGTTCGAGATAGAGATCCATATGTATGCAGGTTGAAGAAAGCCCTCTATGGGTTGAAGCAAGCCCCCAGAGCTTGGTACGAGAGGATCGATAACTACTTACTTAATGAAGCTGGGCTTTACTTGAAGTGATGCTGATCCAAACCTTTACTTTAAGGTTGATAATGACAAGCCTCTCATTCTGGTTGTCTATGTGGACGATCTCTTCCTGACAGGTGCTGACCCTCTTATTCATCAATGTAAGAGGGAGCTAGCTTTTGAGTTCGAGATGAAGGACCTAGGACTGATGCACTACTTCCTAGGCCTAGAGGTCTGGCAAAAGCCAAGTGAGATTTTCCTTTCTCAAGGAAAATATATTGTGAAGTTGCTGGAGAGATTTGGGATGGTGGACTGCAAGTTCGTGACTACTCCAATTGAACTTAATTTTAAGAAGTTGTGTGGAAGTGCTGTGGGGCCCGATTTGGGAAATCCTACTGAGTATCATCAACTCGTAGGGGCTCTGATGTTCTGAGTGAACTCACATCCGGACATATGTTTTGCAGTGAACACATTGAGTCAATACATGGTCGAGCCTCATCACATTCACTGGATTGGTGCCAGGAATCTCTTGAGATATCTCCGGGGCACAATCAACCATGGGCTAAGATACACTGCTGGGAGTGTGAGGCTCCATGGATATACCGATGCCGACTGGGCAGGCAGTGTTGTGGATCATAAGAGCACATCTGGATGTTGCTTCACCTTAGGTTTTGCTTCGATCTCCTGGATGAACAGGAAGTAGAAATTGGTTGCTTTGAGCACCGCTGAGGGCGAATACATTGCGGCAAGTATGGCCTGTTGTGAAGCTGTTTGGTTGAGAAAGCTCTTCAGTGAGTTGTCTGGGCATGTGCTGGATACCACTGTGATCCTTTGCGACAATCGAAGTGGGATTCGTCTTTCTGAGAATCCCGTGTTCCACGATTGATCCAAGCATATTTATATCAGGTACAACTTTGTCCAGGACATGGTACAATGAGTCTCCATAAGGCTCCATCACATTGGGATTGATGAGCAGGTCGCAAATATTCTCACGAAGCCCCTGGGGAAGGTCAAATTCTTAACTTTCCGTGAGAAGCTTGGTATTGTGGACAAACGCTATTATGAGGGTCCCGCTTGAGTTGGACTATGAGCTATGGCAACTCCAGGGGGCTTGGGGTTATATTCTTGGAGCTATAAGAAACCACAGGGCTAGGTTCGCCTTACCTTGTTGGTGTGCTATTTCCCCACCGTTATGATATTGAGTTGGTTCACCCTCTCTTTGATCTTTTGCCCCACATGCATCCTACCCATGTAGTCTGAGACTCATGGGAAGTACCTCTCATCTAGCCAATGAGTTGGGAAATGAGGATAGAGACCATAGCACTGTCGATGGACGCATCGTGTATTGCCGTACTCTCTATGTCTAGGATGGGATGTGTCCAACAACTTGATCTGGGATCAAGTCTGGTTGAGGTTTTTACCTCTAAACTGACTTCGGGTCAGTGGAGAGTGGCAAGGTCTTTGTGACTCACTCTCGATCATATCTTCTTCATTATTTCTTCTACAACAGAGTAAAGTCGGCAAAGTACAAAGACAATAGGATATCACAGGATTGTAGGATGTTATATGATATTACATGATGGTACTGGACGACAAGATTGAACAGGTTGGTAGATGGATGGATAGGTGGAGTTCTCCCTAGTTGAGAGGGAGTGTTAAATTTGGAAACTAAGGCCAAACTCCATGTTGCACTACTCATATGATGGAGATGATATTTTTGTTATATTCCTCTTTCGGAAAGGTGCAAGATTGATCTAAAGGTCATCTTGTTTGGATGAGCAGAAGTTGGATTTTGAATTTATTTTCCACACATGTGCAATTTGTCAAGGTCGGCCAGATTTGTAATGTAGGCTCACTAGCCCTAAAATATGTGTCACACACCCTCAGTGATGGATATAAAAAGGAGAGACACAAATCTCATTTCATCATCAACTCATCTCACACATTCTCTCTCATTTGATTGGTTCGTATAGCCTTAGAGGCCTTTGTCTCTCCTCTGGACGTGTGAAGGACAAGTTGGAAATTTCGGACTGTGTTAAGGGTTTATGTGTAACATTGACTTTGGGTCAACCTTGGCTGTTTGACTTCGATCTCTTGGACAGATTGCGTTTTTGGGAGGCTGAATTTGGTGGCATAGAAATCGAGGTGAAGGGAGCTAATTTGACTATTGTGTTGACCACAGATTGCTGAAGTTTGACTGCTGCGTTAACCGAGTTTCACTGAGGTAATTCGGATTGTTTTGGGCTGACTTTGACTGTGAGAAGAGGCTGAGTTTCACTGGCTTTGACCGAGCTCCATTGGGAGGTATTTTGCTGGTTTGACTAGCGTTGACTTTGCTGGCTAGGGCATCCTGTTGACTGCTGTAAATTGTACTTTCTTTGCTAAATTTGAAGAATAATGAGAAGATTTGATCAAAGGGTTTTCCCCGCATTGGGGTTTTTCCCTGGCATCCGCCAAATTATTGTGTCTCTTGTTTTGGCTTGTCTTTTGTCGATTTATTTATGTTCTATCAACATTTACTGTCAATGTTTATGTGATTGCATAACTGGAAATTGAATTGGGCTAATAAGAAAGATTGAAGTAAATTGCTCTAAGCATAGAACATACCATGGTTAACTAAAATTAACACATTGGCATCAAGGAAGGATGTGCTAGCCCTCCCAAGTCATCTCATTAATAACCATCCTCATCTATGCTCCAAAATAGGGCATCATCCATCAAACAGGGTCAAGGCCACCTTGGGGGTGTCCTGGGTCCATTTGGGCTCATCATCAAATAGTCCAACACCTAATCTTTCAAGCTTAACATTTAAACATATGGAGGAACATCAAGAGGTGTAGATTCATGTATAAGCTACTCAAGGCCCAACGCTCATCTAAGGAGGCGTAACTTTAAGGTCGCAAGGTCATATTTGCCCTCAGAATAGGCCAAAGTACCCCATGGAAGGTGCTGGAAAGGAGTCAAGCAATCCGTCAAGGGATCTTTGTTGTGAGACATAAACCAAGCAAAACCTCCCAAGATCAAGTGAGATCAGTATTATTAAAGACATAAAACCATTAAAGCATCATAATGTACGATATCTAATGCTAGGGGCACAAAAATACTTCACACAAAACTCATCTTCAAATGTCTAACTAGCACAAGACCTGTAAACAAGTTATGTCACTTATGTTAGGGATGATTAGGACAACAAAATGCTAGCTGTTTCCAGCCTTCAAGGGGAGTGACATGTCCCAAGTAGACCCATCAATCCATAGGTGTGTGTGTTATAAGGTTGTCAGGGAGTGGGAATGACTTCAAGGAAAATGTGGTGGCCATGAGACCAACTAATTGGGGTCTAACATCCCATGTGTGATGATGTAAGGAGGGAGCAATCGTGGTGGCATGAGTTCCCCTTTCGTCGGCTTGCTTTTTCCAACCCTCCTGTGTTCCTTTTACTTTAATGATTTATCTTTATTTGGTACATAGATTAGGAGCTCAAGCTTGCTTTGTGCTTTTCAATCTCCCTTTAAGATGTAGTAGTTTCTTGCTCACTGGGGCTGGTACATTCAATTGTTCCTTTATTTTTGATGAAGCATTAAATGATTGAGGAATTGGATGATGGTTAATGAGGGAGTAGACCTCATGCTAGGATTTTTCCCATGCGCTATATAAGTCCTATCCGTCTTTTGCATTTTACATTTTCCTTTTATTTTGGCTTTATACGCTTTTAACATTCTTTTAGCTTCATCAATCTCTGGGGCCACGTTTTTGGGCCCTGACTCAAGGATGTAGATAGGGCATGAATCCCAATGACCAATTGCTATCAACCCAAAGAATGAAGATGCATAATCAGGAGAGATGGAAAATGGTAAGTATGGATTACCATGGACATGCTATATCAATCAATACCTTCCTAGTAATTCCTTTCCTTAACCATTAAGGCCTTAGAGGAGTTCCCACTAGACTAGAGTCAAAGACTAGCCTCGCAGGTGAATTGTGGGAACAAGGATACATTTGAAAGCTGTCAGTCATCCAGCTTTCCCAGTGATTCATATTAATATGGCCATAACATTAAATGAAAGCGCATGATTGCTAGAATGGTTAAAGTACCTGCTGATAGATGACCCACCTCCCTTCAAGAAGAATGCTAGATGGGAGACAACATTGATCGGGGCAATAGGTGAACTCTGGCATAATGCTATCTGAAGACCATCATGGGTCTGTTGGTTGGCTGGCTGTCAAATAAGGAGAAATTTTCTCTCCTATTTAGTTTTTATTCAAAATTCAAGTCCGTTTGACAGGTTGGCCCAGGGTCTTGACCTCATCTTAGGTCAGCCCACTTAATTTATTCCAATGTGCCTCCATATATATATATATATAGCAGACCCCATACATTAACAAGTGACTAGATTTGTGCGCTGGTCTGAGGCTTCTTAGTTCGGTATCCTCTGTATACTTGCTGGCATGCCACAGGTGGAGGCCACACTCCTGAGGTAAGCCTGCTCTGTAATTTTGGCTTGAGGTCCTGTATGAGTTCAGTCTGAAGATAATGGACCTTATCCTATGTCATTACAGCACAAACAACTTATGGATCTGAATGTCAGTGCCTCCATTGAAACCAGCGAAGACTAATGCGCAACCGATTTTATTATGGGCTTTATGTATACCATTCACAATGAAACAGGCCACACTAATATTTTCTCCTTACGAGTCTAAAATCTCAGGACATGGGGAAACAAACACATGGTCACCAGACAGTTTTGAAGATAAAGTTTTATCCACAGCCAAGTCCTACAAACTTAAGCCTGTTGACAAAGAATGTTCATGCAAAACTGCAACCATGTGGATCAGCATCAATTGTGTTTGTGGTCATGGTAATGCTGGCCATCTCTACTTTGATCTGCAATTGATATGGGTCGCATATACATCACTTTGCTACCACTGCTGTAGATTTTTATGGTGCCATTTTTTATTAACTCAGTTATGCATTCACAAGACAAAGCTTATCTTCTATTACATGTGTCATTTTCCTTCAGACCAACCTGCAAATTTGTTTGAACTTTAAGTGATAAAACATAGTCTGCCATCATAAGCAACCACTGCTGTCCATTCACTGTGAACAATGATGGACCTGTAATCATTCCTTCTTTTGTACTTTGAACCTTTGGATCTCTCACTGCATCCTTTGCCTTCAAAATAGTACTTTTTCTTTGAAAAGAAAAGGGGAGGGGGGGTTACAGATCTGAGACCATGGAGATTCTAAGGTCGTAGAGCTCCTATAGTATCCCTACATCTGGGAAGATCTGTGATGCTGATTTTGTTCACCAGCCAGAATCTATATTACTTGGAATACATCATCATTGCTGCTCATGCATAAAATTTTGATCCTTGTGAAAATTCCTCTAATCTGGAATCCTATTACAGTGACTGGTCTTAGTTCTTCTAACTGATAAATTAATTATTTAGTATATTGCTACGGCAACATCGAATTAAACACACTGCAGCCTTCACTAAATAAACTGTGGAAAAATACAAGTGCGGAAACAAAACTGAACAAGAGTAAATCATAGACACATCTGACACAGTTATTTTGGACTAATGTCCCCGGAAAAACCCAACGCAGGAAAACCTGTGCAGCAGCGGAGGGTTTTATTATTATGCAATAGTAATTTCTGAATACAATCTTTGGATGTCTCTATCTAGTTACAGAGAATCTCTGGTAGAGAGATTAGTGAGGTTACCTCACACTATCATAGGAAATCCTTGATGATCCAGCAACTGAATGAACTGCCCCTGACAGGCTCTGCGCAGTCCCAGCGTCAACCCTCTTGGGTACAGCGTCACCCCTTCTGTGGATCGATTTGTTGCCCAGGGACTTTGATTTCTGCCTCTCGGTCTCACACCTCGGCTCCTGCTTCTGCAATCGATTCCTTCAGAAAATTTTTGGATTCCCTCTTGGCCTCTGCGTAGCCCTGCGTGGCTCTACATCAGCCTCTTTGGCTCTGTGTAGGCTCTATTGGATCTCTCTCTGCCTTCTCTACTGATGATTCTCCAACCGAGAAATATTTCTCGTTAGATACTATCCCTGCCCCTCTGCGCTGCTGATGTCTGACACTGCTGCCCACCAACTCTATGCAAATGCTGCGTCTGTACTGCTACTGACACTGCCATTGTCAACATTGCATCTGTATTGCAACTCTCTCTCAAATTTTGCATCCGTGCTGCTGCTGACCCTGCCACTATGAACTGCTACTGCACTGCAATATTGTTGCTTATTGCAACAAGATAACATCCAAAAATGAACAAGTGTTCAACAAGATGCATCTCGGTACTGAAGATCTGACTGCTGCTAGACTCTGCGTTGACCCTATGAAGCTGCTGCACTGTTGCTAAATCTGCTCTGTGCCTCACTGCACTGCTTCCAACTTTGCTCTGCGCTACTCAGACTTTGGCACTTTCTAGCCACTGCACTGTCACTTCTACACTTCTTTGCACCAACTGATACTCGTCCATCACCAACTGATACTCATCCATCTTGCTACTTCTGATCTGGGCTCTCGGAGCAAGGTATTGATCCAAGAGGTGGACTCCACAAGGATCTTGTCCATCCTGTAGATCTTTGGGTCTACAACTCCAAATCACTCCAGCTCCCTCCTGTAGGTATATGGGCAATCATGGCGAAATCCTCCTCATTGATCCCAGCAGGTGCTGCATGTGGATCATGCTTCTCGTCGTTGTCTCTCTTCTTGAGAGGAGACTGCGTGGCATAATGACCCATCTGGCCACATGGAAGCATTTGATCTTGGAAAGTTTCTTCTTCATCCTGCGCTGCTTCCGTTGCCCCTTTGATGTAAGGGCCACATTATCCTCCTCCTCCTTCGTCTTCTTCCCATTGCTGCTGTTGCCCTCAAGTTGACACTTGAGTAAGTCACTCCTCATATCTTCCTGCTGAAGAGCTGCCCACATTGACTCCCAGTCCGACAATTTCTCTATGCCCAGGATGCTCTGGACAAAGACTTGATAGTCTTCGAACATTGAGTTGAGGGCCAAATTCCAATTTGACCATCTTTGTGGCCTGAGGAGCTGATCCCAAAGTTGGCAGCTGATCTCAGTCCTCTTGAAGTCTAACCAGGTATCGATCAATGCGCTCACCTTTCTACATCCTAGTAGTCCACATCTTCTGCTCTAGATACATCTTCCACTGCTCGGAAGATCCTTGATATAACTTCTCCAAGGCCTGCCACATTTCTCTAGCAGTCCCTTTGCTAGCTATGTGACACACGACATGATCACTTAGCCTGTTGAGGATCAGGCGCTTTGTCTTAGCCAGATTCTTCTCGTATTCCTTCAGAGGATCTGCATCTACTAGAACAACCACCACACCTTCGATGAAGAGTTTGAGATCATGCTCATCTTGTAGGCATTTGATCCTTGCCTGCCAGATCACATAGTTGGAGGCTCCCTCCAACCGATCTTGATCTCTCAGCCCGATTGTTGCCATCTCTGCCGACTGAAAAAATATGTCGAACTAGCTCCCTCTCTCTCTTCAAAGTAGCTTTGGCCTGGCCTATGCACTCTCTGCTGGAGATGGTAGATCTGCCGCCCAAAATTGCTACTCGGGTATCAAAAATTAGAATTCCCCGACTAGGAATTCCCTGAGGAAGAAAGTTCCCTCAAAGTGTCTCCAACTACTCTTCCTGATGCTTTTGCACCCACAATCACTGCTGCACGAACCGCGCTTCCTCGAGTTGTTGGATCTCAGATCTCATCATACGCCTCCTTTGCCTCTCGCAAACCAGAAAATCGTACTCTCGTTGACTCACCGAGAGATTTCCTTGCAAATGACGATTAGCTCCTCCCGGGCTGGGATTGATTCAGAGATCAATTCATCACAGATTGTTTTTGCTCCGTTTCGTCAACGTTGATCTACGTATTTGTTCTTCTATTCCTCCCCGCACCGCCATAAGCTCGATACCATTTGAAAATTCCTCAACTGGAATCCTATTGCAAATAATTGGTCTTAATTTAACTAATAAATTAATTATTCACTTATTGCTGTAATAATTAATTAAACACACTAATCCTTCCTGGGCAAGAATCCATGAAAATACAAGTGCGGAAATTGTAAACCTAACAAGAGTAAATCATAGACACATCTAACACAATTATTTTTGACCAATGTCCAGAAACCAATGCGGAAAACCTAAGGAGAAATGGTTTTTTATTATGCAGTAGTAATTTTTGAATACAATCTTTGGATGCTTCTCCTGACAATCCAGTTATAGAGAATATCATTGACGAAGAGATTAGTGAGGTTACCTCACACTATCACAGGAAATCCTAGCTGATCCAGCTACTGAATGAGCTGCCCCTGACAACCTTTGCACTGTCTCTGTGCTTTCCCAGCGCCAACCCTCCTGGGTACAACGTCACCCCTTATGTGGATTGATTTGCTGCCCAAGAACTTCGATTTCTACCTCCCGGTTCTATACCTCGACTCTCGACTTTTGCAATCTATTCCTTTTAACAAATTTTCCGGATTCCCTCTTGGCCTCTACACAACCTCTGCGTAGCCCTGCGTGGCTTTGCGTCAGCCTCTCTGGCTCCGCTGGATCTCTCTCTGCCTTCTCTGTTGATGATTCTTCGACCGAGAAAGATTTCTATTTGGATACTATCCTTGCCCCTATCTGTAAAGAATCTCTTGTTCAATGTTTCTCCCTGAGCACTGCTCACTAAAGAAATCGATCTCTTGATCCTTACTGTGTGTTTTCCAGATGACCTTTCAAGCCCTTCTTATAATCTTCTCGTTGAAATTTCAACGGAGAAGATTAAATCTCTAATCAATGACTAGGATTAACTTTTGACTTGATCCACTTTTTCTAGAACATTCACACCCGTATTCTATTAATTCACTTTAATTATTTTATTTTCCTAAGTTTAGACTTAGGGTCCTTTTAAAATAATTAATTCTTTTAATAAAATACACTCCAGGTGGAATTTCCCAAAACGATTTATGGGTTCTCTAGAATACATGTGTCTAAGCCTCCCTGCAAATTTTGGGACTTAAGAGCACATCCGATGCTACCACAAATCAACAATCCCTTCACCTCTATTCAAGAGAAAGACCCGTATTGCCTTTGTTGAAAATATCAATCATCTCATTTCCAAATGACATAGATCTCTGTGGGACAATTTTGATTTAGTATCTTTGACCTCCTTCCATTACACATCAATAAGGCCAGGCAAAACATGATGTGGTGAAGCAACATTAACACATCTCTACTTATCCCTGCTCATTGGCACAATAGATACAGTGTCCTTGCTTGGGCAGAGAGACAAATAACCTACTCCAAGTAGTGCCGAGTCCTGACCTCAAGCTTTGAAACTTTTGAATGGTGGGTAACAATCCCCATGTGTCTAGTCACCTTCTAAAAATAACATTGCTAAAAATGGCTAATCCTTGGAATTTTATAAAATTCGCACCACGGTCAAATCCTCCATCGTGGTCCTCAAATATGAAAACTGATTGGCAATTAGACCATAGTCTCCAAAGTTCGATAAAAATTTAGTAGCTAAAAGTGGCCACCTCTCAGATTTGCCTGTAGATAGAACCACGTGCATTTCTACCCAAACGCTGTCCAAAACTACAATTAGATCATGTGAAACATGACACCATGAATTTTCTTTAATCACACCCCTTGGGGGTCTTTAACCTCCCATACTTGCATTGGATATTGCACTGGATCTATAACTATGGGGCACTTCCTTTGTTGAATCATTTGTCCATATGAACCTTTGATATACCCATTGCATGTACCTGTGTGAAATGTGGAAATTTCTACGAAATTTCTATTGCAATAACTGGAATTAATTCTTCTAACTGTACAATTAATTTGCAGTTTATTGCTATGGAAACAACAGATTAATCACCCTGCAATCTTCAGAAATAAAATACTGCGGAAAATAAAAGCGCTGCAAATTGAGAAATGCTAGCACACACAAAAATTGTGACACCACTATTTTGGACAAAAGTCCTCGGGAAAACCAAATGTGGGAAAACCGGTTCCAGCAACTTTGGGTTAATGGTATTATTATGCAGTAGAAATTTCAAGTACAATAAAATGTTGCCAAATTGGAGATTCTACCCAAAAGAAATACTGACAAAAATAAACTGAGGGATTTTACCCTCTCTTCGAACAATCTCGACACCTGAATTCCTTTGAAAAGCAAGTTGTCTGCCTTCTCTACGCAGGCCCTGTGTCATCCTAGCATAGACCCTCACACGCTTAGCCTAGAACTGTTGCCAATCAAGCCATTTTGCTTGCTGCTGACTGGGAAAATGCTTCTTCGACCCTCTGGAAAATCTTCTCGGCCTTTGGAATTGAAAACGTCCTCCCCTTCAATGAAATTGAACTTCTTTGCTGAAGCAACTACGTAGTCCTTGTGTTGCTTCCTAGTGAATATTTCTACCTCCTCTTTCTGACACTCTGGAACTGGAAAACTACCTCCGGATTACTGCTGACCTCCCTTGCTACGTGCCACTTGCCTTGTGACTCGAGTATCTGCACTGGTGTGTTCTCCATCTATCCATCGACCTCCTCTTACAATCTCCAGTAGGGACTCCAACGACCAAGATTAAAACTTAATCGATGGCTGAGATCATCTCTAAGTCGATCCGTGTGAGTTTCTAGATGATGCACACATATCTCAATCAATTCCTATTAATTAATCACTTTTCCTAAGTTGGACTTACGAATTTTTTAATTATGGTCAGTTAATTTTATCAAGCCATCTCTAGGTGGAATTTCAAGAAACGATGTCTGGGTTTTGTAGAACTCCTGTGTTTTAGCGTCTCCACAAAGTCTCGAGACTAGAACACCATCCAATGCTACAAACACTCCCTCTTAGTGAGGAAGGTGTTATATTGCTGAACTGCTACAACACCCTGTCTTTGCATCATCCTCCCATACACGCTGCTGATGTTTGACAGTAAACTCTGCTGGAAATGACTACGCTGCTCCCTTAGTCACAGTGCTGCTCCCTCAGTCATTGTGCTGTTCCCTTAATCGTTGCGTTGTTCCCTCAATCACTGTCCATCGACCATTGCGCTAACTCTGATTCATATGCCATTGACTATAGTTGAACCAAACTGCTACATCTATGTTGCTATCGACACTGCACTATACAACCTGTATTACTGCCAACTCTGCATCTGCACTGCAACTCAACTCTGTCTCAATTGTTGTTGTTGCTACTGCAACCTTTGCAACTGAAAAGCATCTAAAATATTGAATCATACGTGTGTCTGTGCTGCAATTGTATCCTGAGCATTTGACTGCGACTAGCCTCTGCACTGTCCATTGAGAAATCTGTGCTAGTACTGACTCTGCACTGAGCCTCCTACTCTGCTATCTACATTGCGCTCCTCAGTATCTGATTGCTACTAGTCTGCAACTACCACTCTGGAACTGGCTACATCAATTGACACTGATCCTTCTACTACTAAAATACTGTGTGCCCTTGTAGCAATGGTATTGATCCAAGAGGAAACACCTGTCCGATGGTCACCTCAATGGACCCTGTCCAGCTCTACGCGACTCTGAACTTTGATCTACTCATACTGCTGCTGCTACTGCTTTGTTGCTATCCCTGCACTGCTGCTGCAACTACTGCAATAATGAGTCTGATCTACCTAGATCTTGAAGCACTAGCGTCCATAGGGCTGCTCCCTTTGAAGTTAGGCTCCATCTGAGTCTTGATCTCCATGTGGGAAATCTCTCTGCTTTCTCCTGATAACTCGCACTGTCCTCCCGCCCTAGAAATTGGACTGTGTAGCTTTGTGCCAGGAATCTTCTGGCTAGAACTGCACCTGCATACTGCAACTAGGCAATTCGCACTATCCGTGTTGATGCAACTAGTTTTGCAATTGTCTCACGTGTACTGACTGCAACTAGCTTTGCTGACATTGTATTCTGCTACTGTGATACTGTTAAGAGTTTACCAAGAACATCAAGGCCCCTACAAGTTGTCGATTCTCGAAAGGGTTCGCCAATTCGGGCCCAACAACACTTCCACATAGTTTCTTGAAATCCACCATCCCACATCTCTTGAGCAACTTCACAATGTATTTTCCTTGAGAAAGGAAAATCTCACTTGGTTTTTGCCAGAGGGTCTGTACCTACCAGAAAGAGATTATCTACATAAAAGGACCGAAATGAGAGGCATGTCCTTTTCAACCTTGAAGTATAGGTTAGGATCGACATTGCTCTTTGTGAATCCCAACTTCATAAGATAACTATTGATCCTCTCATACCAAGCCCTAGGGGCTTATCAACCCATAGAGGGATTTCTTCAACTTGCATACGTGTGTCCTTCGATCTTGTACTTCGAACCCCTAGGGTTGTTCCAAGTATACTTCCTCCTTGAGCGAGCCATGCAAGAAAGAAATCTTAACGTCCATTTGATGTAGGCTCCATCCTTGAGTGGCAACTAGAGCAATAATAGATCAAATAGTGGTATATCGGGCAATTGGTGTAAATATCTCGTCATAGTCCACTCCTTCCTTTTAAGAGAAACCTCGAGCAACAAACCTGGCCTTATATTTCTCAACTCTTCCATTGACTCCATGTTTGATTTTGTATATCCATTTTGAGGTGACAACAGATTTGTCCATGGGTCTAAGCACCACTTCCGAGACATTATTTTGTGAAAATTTCAAAATAGAAACCCTACTGCATTATCTAGATCTAATTCACCTACTTGTTTCATTAACATTAACAAGTTATTTGAAGGAATCTCTGGATTATCCACACACAGTTATTTGAAGGAATCTCCCTAGTTAAGAGGGAGTGTTAATTTTGGGCAACTAGGTCCAAACTCCATGTTGCACTGCTCATATGATGATGGTCATATTTTTGTTGGATTTCTCTTTCGGAGAGGTGCAAGATTGATCTAAAGATCATCTTGATAGGATGAGCAGAACATTGATTTTGAATTTATTTTCCACATGTGCAAGGTCGGCCAGATTTATTGCACATGCCTAGGAGATGTGTCACACACGCTCATTGATGGATATAAATTGGAGAGACTTGGAGGTCATTTTTTCATTATCTTATCACACATTCTCTCTTTGTGATTTGATTGGTTCGATAGCCTTTGGAGGCCTTTCTCTTCTCACACGTGTGGAGCGAAGCTGTTGATTTCTGTGCTGATCTGTTTAGGGCTTGCTGCTGTTTTCTGCGCTGATCTATTTAGGGCTTTTCTGCTGCAGCGTTTACCAGCGTTGACCGTGGTCGACCCTTGGTCATTTGACCTCAATCTTCTGTAGAAATTCCGATTTTAGGAGGTCGTACAGCTAGGCACTAAAATCGAGGAATTCCGAGCTATTTGACCGAAGCCCTAGTTTGTTGCGTTGACATTTATGAAGCTGCCTGCGTTGATTTTTCTGTGCTATCCCTGGTTTGACTTGCATTGACTTGTGATGAGTTGTCTTTGAGGGTTGTGGGTGTGACACATGAAAGTGCTGGCTAACTGCGAAAGACTTTGCTGGTTGAAGCATCCTGCTGACCGTTGTAACGCAACGATATCTCATATCTTTGTTGGACATAAGGAATTGTAAATATAATCTATATTTGTCTTGTCTTCTATTAATCTATTATTGTGTTCTATCAACATTTTACTTTCAAGTTTATGTGATTGCTATCTTGTATTGGGCCTATGAAAGATTGAAGTAAAAGTACATCAAGCATAGAGCACCATTGTTATCTAAATTTAATTTGGAATCAGAGCTGAGGTGAAGACAAAGTCCAAGAGTCCAAGCTGGTGTTAGAAGCTATCTCTGAAGGAAGAAATCCTATCAAGGACAAATGGCCTCAGCCTACAAGGGTTTCAAGGTTGATGATAAATTGACTGATAAGTCTGATTATCTTGCATGGAAGATGTCCTTGGATTTGGCACTAGAAGATCAAGATGTCATGGACTATGTACCAGGGAATATTCAAGAGCCTCAATCAAATGCAACTGTTGCCACGAAGAGGAAGTATAGAAAAGGGGAAATCAAAGCAAAGATGATTATCTGAGATTCTATTCATAAGCACTTGGTTGCTTACATTTCTGAGCTGAAGACATCTAAGGAGATGTATATGTTTGGGTGACATTTCACATAACAAGAGATCAAATCCTCTTCTTCAAGAATCAATTGAAGAATATCAAGAAGGGTAAGGATGAATCCATTCAATCCTATTTTATGAGGCTCACCTAAATCAAAGATGAATAACTCCTAGCTATTGATAAATTGGGGAAGCAATATCCAATCGACCACCAAGTCCCCTGGAGGTGGGAGCGAGGGGGCGAGGGAGCGCGGGAGCGGCCTATGCAAAAGCTCCCTACCAATTTTCAGAAAACGTGGGGGGACGTCGGGGTCATAAAAATTATAAAATTTAATATTTAAAATGTAACTATATTTTTGCAAGGAATGTATATACAGTCATCATACACTTGCATCATGAAAGATAAATCATAATGATAAAATTACAAATCGATGAACGATGAATCATATAATTGAAACAAATTTAAAAGTTAAAAGTTAAAACATACATCATACAATCATGCATGTAAGTTTGTAAGTTTGTAACTATATAATCATTAATGTAACTACTAACAATGTACAATGAAAATAAAGTTTAAGAGATCATATGACATATTATATCAAGATTCAAAATAGAGTTTAAACTAAAGTTTACAACTCAAGTCTGAAACATAAAACTTAAACGCAAATAAGTTATGTCTGAAAGATAAAACATAAAACATAACATATGAATATCAAATGATATCATCATACTGATAAATGAGCATAAATGCTCAAGTTAATGCCCCACTAGTCTCTGCATCCAACTTCTGCACGAATATATCAAGATCAACCATGTCACCATCGGAATCAGAATCACTTGGATTCTCAAATATGCTAAGTGGCACATCAACTTTTAACACGAAACCATAAACTAAAAGGGGCGGTGAGGGGACGTGAGGGGGCGTGAAGGGGGGTGTGAGGGGGCGTGAAAGGGGGTGTGCGGGGGCGTGAGGGGGCGTGAGGGAAAAATTCCCTAGAATTCCCCAAGACCCCGGAGCACGAGGGGGCGAGGAATATAGACCCCTAGGTGGGGGGGCGAGACCCCGTGTAACACCGGGCAATATCCGATCGAGAGAGATGGTTCTATTGCACTTGAGCGCCTCCTCCGTGATTGAGGCATGTATTCAATACCACTATTCTCACCAATAGTGTGATTCCTAATTTTGATGAAATATTGACGAGATGCACTCAAGAGGAAACAAGAATGATGGAGTATGGCTCTAATGCAATGGAAGTGACCCTGTTTTCCTTCTCCGCCATGCAAAGAAGAAGAACCAGGCCCCGAGAAATCAAAACCATGGAAGTGCTGGGCCCAAAGGAAGGGAAGACACTGTAACAAGACTGTCACTCGCAAGAGTGCCCTAATAGAAGGGACTCTCCCAGGGATGATGACAACAACTCGAGAAGGAATGGCAGGAACAACAGGTTCCAAGGAAAAAGGAAGGCTCCCTCTGATCGTAATGGAAATGGGCAACCTTTCAAGAGGTCAAGAAATTCCAGGTACGATGAGTTTAATGTTGTTGATAATAAGAGAAATGATTTTATTCTTGTATCTGCCCTCTCTGCTGCATCTCCACCTGACACCTTGGATGTCTGGTTAATTGATAGTGGTGCTTCAAGGCACCTCACTGGTTATAAAAAAGCCCTTCTTGATTTGGTTGAGAAGGATACTAATTTGGAAATGATCCTTGGAGATAAAGCCAACTATACCGTGAAAGGGACATGGACTGTGACCTTCCATTTATCCCAAGGTCAAGTCATTCGATTACAAGATGTGTTGTATGTACCTGATTTGAAGAAGAACCTTGTGTCCATTTCGACAATGGAAGACAAAGGGTTCAAGGTGGCATTCGTTGATGGAAAGGAACTTATCTGAAAGAAGAACTTCAAGGAAGCTCTTTCTATTGGTTTTAGAGTTGAAACACTCTACCAGGTTGGAGAAAGTCCATTGGGGGCTATGACATGTGATACAACTCTTCAAACAGAGTTATGGCACTGGAGGTTTGCACACCTTCATTACTTAGCCCTTCTCGAATCAAGGAAGGTGGTGATAGGGATGCCCGAATTGAGAGATGATCATGAAGGTATATGTCAGGGTTGTGCCGAAGGGAAACATACAAGGGGACCATTCCCCTCAAGTGTCACAAAGACAACTGATATCTTGTAGTTGATACATTCTGACTTATCTGGTATGCTGCGTGTGACATCCTTGGGAGGATGTTCCTATTACATGACTTTTACAGATGACTTCTCCTGCAAGACCTGGATATATTTTTTGAAGAAGAAGGACGAAGCATTCAAATGGTTCCGTACCTTCAAGGCCTTGGTGGAAAATCAAACCGAGAAGAAAATCAAGGTTTTGAGGACTGACAATGGGATCGAGTATGAGTCAAATGAGTTTAATGACTTTTGTAGAGAAGCTGACATTAAGAGGGAGACCACAACTGCGTACACTCTTGAGCAAAATGGTGTTGCTGAAAGAAAGAACAAGACCATTGTGGAAACTGCTCGTGCCATGCTATGTGACCAAGGTTTTTAGAAGTTTCTATGGGGAGAAGCTGCGAACACTGTTGTGTATGTTCAAAACAGATGCCCGCATTCCGCCGCTCTGAACTCCAAAACTCCCGAAGAAGTCTTCTCTAGTAAGAAACCTGATGTTTCTCATTTTAGAGTTTTTGGTTGTCTTGTTTACTTTCATGTGCCGAAAGAAAAGAGAAGCAAGTTGGATGCTTCTAGAAAGATGGGAATGTTTGTGGGCTATAGTGAAGCTTCGAAGGCATATAGAATCTATGTGCCTGGTCAAAGAGATGTGGAGATATCCCATGATGTCACCTTCGATGAAGATGCTGCCCTCAAGAAATTAAGAAATCTTCCTAGCTCCAAGGAAGACAAAGAAGTTGAAGAAGCAGGGAAGTTGGAAGAGCCAAAGGATGACCTGATGCCTGATGTTGAAGGACCTATGGATCCCATTGATACACCTCCTTCAAATAAGAGAAGACCCTCATGACTTAGGGATACTCTCGAAGATGCTGAGAGACATATTGCCCCAAGGGGGACATTCCGTGAAAGCAAGAAGCCGAAGAGATACCAAGGGTATCTAGCAGCCATGAGTACGATAGTACAATTTGAGCCTGGAATATTTGAAGAAGCCTTAAAGCATCAAGTTTGGAAGGATGCTATGCACGAAGAATATGAGTCCATTATGAAGAATGATGTCTAGGATGTGGTCCCAAGACCAGAGGACAAATATGTTGTCACCTCGAAATGGCTCTATAAGATCAAGCATGGATCTGATGGAAGTGCTGAAAAGTACAAGGCAAGATTCATTGCCCGAGGCTTCTCTCAAAAAGAAGGCATAGATTATGATGATATATTTGCACTTGTGGCCCGCTATACCACCATCCGATCTATTATTGCCCTTGCTGCTACGCAAGGATGGAGTCTACATCAGATGGATGTGAAGACCGCTTTTCTGCATGGATCTATAAAGGAAGAAGTGTATGTGGAGCAACCTTTGGGGTTCGAAGTTCGAGATAGAGACACCCATGTATGCAGGTTGAAGAAAGCCCTCTATGGGTTGAAGCAAGCCCCCGGGGCTTGGTACGAGAGGATTGATAGCTACTTGATGAAGCTGGGCTTCACTCAAAGTATTGCTGATTTGAACCTTTATTTTAAGGTTGATAGAGAAAGGCCTCTCATTTTGGTTCTCTATGTGGACGATCTCTTCCTGACTGGTGCTGACCCTCTCATTCATCAGTGGAAGAGGGAGCTAGCTTCTGAGTTTGAGATGAAAGACCTAGGACTGATGCACTACTTCCTAGGCTTGGAGGTCTGGCAGAGGCCAGAGGAGATTTTCCTTTCTCAAGGAAAATATGTTGTGAATCTGCTGGAGAGATTTGGTATGGTAGACTATAAGTTTGTGTCGACATCGATGGAACTCAACTTTAAGAAATCGAGTGGAAACGCTGCTCGGCCCGTGCTAGCAAATCCTACCGAGTATTGACAACTCACAGGGGCCCTGATGTTCTTAGTGAACTCCCATCCAGACGTATGTTTTGCAGTGAACACTTGAGTCAACGTATGGTTGAACCTCATCAAATTCACTGGATTGGTACCAAGAATCTGTTGAGATATCTTTGGGGCACAATCAACCATGGGCTTAGATACATTGCCGGGAGTTTGACACTCCATGGATATACTGATGCCGATTGGGCTCGCAGTGTGGTGGATCGCAAGAGCATATCGGGATGTTGCTTCACCTTGGGTTCTGCTTCGATATCTTGGATGAGCAGGAAGCAGAAGTCGGTGGCTTTGAGCACTGTTGAGGTTGAATACATTGTAACGAGTATGGCTTGTTGTGAAGCTGTTTGGTTGTGAAAGCTCTTTAGTGAGTTGTTCGAGTATGTGCTAGATACCTTTGTTATCCTTTGTGATAACTATAGTGGGATTCGTCTTTTTGAGAATCCTGTGTTCCAAGACCAATCCAAGCATATTGATATCAGGTACCACTTTATCCAGGATATGGTACAGCGAGGCGCCGTAAGGCTCGATCATATAGGAATTGATGAGCAGGTCGCAGATATTATAGCGAAGCCCCTGGGGAAGGTCAAGTTCCTAACCTTTCGTGAGAAGCTTGGAATTGTGGAAAGACCTTATTCTGAGGGTCCTGCTTGAGTTGGACTATGAGCTCTGGGAGCTCCACGGGGCTTGGGGATAGCTTCTTGGAGCTATAAGCACATACGAGGCTAGGCTTGTCGAACCTTGTTGTGCTTCCGCCCCACCGTTATTGAGTTGGTTCGCCTCTCTCTGATCTGTGCCCCACATGCATCCTACCCATGAAGTTTCAAACTCATGCGAAGTACCTCTCATTTGGCCAATGAGGTGGGAAATGTGGATAGACCATAGCAAGACTGATGGATGCATTAGAGATTGCCGTACTCTCTATGTCTAGGATGGCACGTGTCCAACACCTTGATCTGGGATCAACTATGATGAGTTTTTATCCTCTAAACTGACTTCGGGTCAGTAAACTAAGTTCAGGTTAGTATGAGACTCTTTTTAGTCCGAGAGAGGTTTTTACCTCTAAAGCTGACTTCGGGTCAGCTGTGTGTGATGTCTTTGTTACTCACCTTTTGTTCTGAAATAAAGAGCCAACAAAGCAAGTTATGGCGGGATGACGCATGATGTTTGGTTTGGTACATGATGAATGGCACTTGTGGACAGATGGAGTTCTCCCTAGTTGAGAGGGAGTGTTAATTTTGGGAAACTAGGTGCAAACTCCATGTTGCATTGCTCATATGACAATGGTCATATTTTTGTTGGATTCCTCTTTTGGAGAGGTGCAAGATTGATCTAAAGATCATCTTGATCGAATGAGCAGAACATTGATTTTGAATTTATTTTCCACATGTGCAAGGTCGACCAGTTTTATCCCACATTCCTAAGAGATGTGTCACACACCCTCATTGATGGATATAAATTTGAGAGACTTGGAGGTCATTTTCTCATCATCTCATCGCACATTCTTTCTTTGTGTTCTGATTGGTTCGATAGCCTTTGGAGGCCTTTCTCTTCTCACACGTGTGGAGCAAAGCTGCTGTTTTCTGCGCTGATCTGTTTAGGGCTTGCTGCTATTTTCTTCGTTGATCTATTTAGGGCTTGTTGCTGTTTACTGCGCTGATTTGTTTAGGGCTCTTCTGCTGTAGCATTGACTAGCGTTGACCGTGGTCAACCCTTGGGTGTTTGACCTCAATCTTCTACAAAAATTCTGATTTTAGGAGGCCATACAACTAGGCACTAAAATCGAGGAATTCCGGGCTGTTTGACCAAAGCCCTAGTTTGCTGCATTGAAATTTCTGAAGCTACCTGCATTGACTTTTCTGCGCTGTCCTTGGTTTGACTTGCGTTGACTTGTGATGAGTTGTCTTTGAGGGTTGTGGTTGTGACACATGAAAGTGCTGGCTGACTGAGAAAGACTTCGCTGGTTGAAGCATCCCGCTGACCACCGTAACACAAGAATATCTCATATCTTTGCTGGACATAAGGAATTGTAAATCTGCTCTATATTTCGCTTGTCTTCTATTGATCTATTATTGTGTTCTATCAACATTTTACTTTAAAATTTATGTGATTGCTATCTTGTATTGGGCCTATGAAAGATTGAAGTAAGAGTGCATCCAGCATAGAACACCATTGTTATCTAAATTTAATACATTTCCATATCGAGCAGTGGGAGCATTCCTTTATTGTTGAGCCTCTTGTTCCTTTGATTTCCATTACCTTTGAAATTGTTGTTGTTGTCGTCATCTCTTGGAGAATTCTTTTTGTGAGGGCATTCTCTAGCATAGTGACCGAACTTGTTGCAATTGTAGCACCTTCCTTTTCTTCCTTTTTTGAGTCCCTACTTGAAGCCTTGACCCTGTCTCCTTGGACCAACATTATTCTTCCTCTTAGCATGAGCGGAGAAAGCAGTAGGTTCATTTTCATTTGAGGGCTTGTCTATCTCCATCATCCTCGTCTCCTCTTGAGTACATCTAGCCAATAATTCATCGAAACTAGGAATCCTATCATTGTTGAGAATGGTGGTGTTAAATACATCCCATGCTCTTGAAAGGTCTCCAAGTGCAATGAGGGTGAGCTCCCTGTTAGCAACAAATTCTCCAATAGATAGAAGATCATTCTTGATTTGTGTGATTGTCATGAAGTAGGATTGGATAGACTCCCCTTTATCCATCTTGTTGTCCTTCAACTTGTTCTTGAGAAAGAGGACTTGATTTGCATTGTTTACTTTGAACATCCCAAATCAACTTATCATACATCTCCATAGATGTTCCCAAATCAGAAATATAGGCAACCAAGTGCTTTTGAATGGAGTCTATGATAATTCTCTTAGCTTTGACCTTACCTTTCTTATATTTTGTCTTTGCAGCAGCAGGTGCATTTGAAGAAGGCTCCACTACTCTTCCCTGCACATAGTCCATGTCATCATGCTCTTCCAAAGTCAAGTCCAAAGTCATTTTCCATTCATGATATTCAAATTTGTCCTTGAGCTTATCCTCAGATTTGAAATAAGATGTAGTAGCCATTGAAGCTAGTCCAATAATCTTGTCTAACAACTCTCCATTAGTGATTGCTTTTCTCTCTCTTGCTTGGGCTTTGTCTTCACCTGAGCTTTGATACCATGTTAATTTTAGTTAACAATGGTATGTTCTATGCTTAGCACAATTACTTACTTCAATGTTTCTTTAGCACAATGACAATTTAGATTTCCAATAGCAATCACATTAACCATCAATCACATTGACAATAACTGTAGATAGAACATAAAATAAAATGCAGAAGACAAGCCAAGAGAAGAGGACACCAGATTTGGCGGATGCTAGGGAAAAACCCCAATGTGGGGAAAACACTTTGATCAATTTTTTTTATTATTATATCAAATGTTCAGCAGAGAGAGAGAGAGTACAAAAAGTAAAAGTTGACTTGCCAAATCAAAGTCAAAACAACCCTGTCAAATCTGCAGTCATCCGTAGTCAAATTCAACCCTAACAAGAAAGTCAAAGATGGTCAACACAACAGCAAATCCTCCTTTTCGGAGAGTGCTCATACCCAATCAAGCTCAGCCTGATAAGGTGGTCAAAGTCAGCCCAAAACAGTCCTGAAAACTGTGGTCAAACTTGGTCAACTCTGTGGTCAACCCTGCAGTCAGCCCTGCAGTCAAAGTGCCCAAAATTCTCGGTTCCTGTGCCAAACTGTATGGCCTGCCAAAAACGAAAATTTCCCACAATAATCGCAGTCGAAAGATAGTCAAAGTGCTTGGTCAACGCTGGTCAAACTTCTGCAACGGTCCTGAAATACCGCCCTACAATTTTCCCAGAAAATTCATCCTTCTGCCACACATGTGAGAGAGAGAAGATCTGCCCAATAGCTGTACAAACCAATGAGAGAAGGAGAGAAGAAATGTGTGTGATGATGATGCCAAATGAGGTAAGAGGGCACTTGTATTTATACAAGTTGTTGAGGGTGAAGAGTCACGTCCATTGGGCTTCATGAGCCTACATGATGATATGGCTGACCTGAACAATTTGCACATGTGTGGGAATAAATTCAAAAATACGCTTCTGTTTGTCCAAATTGGATGATCTTTATATCAACTTTGGTCCTCTTGAAAAGAGGAATTTAATGCAATCATCATCTCCATCAAATGAGCTGTCCCAAGGTGGAATTTGGCCCTAGTTGCCAATTTTAACAAATTTTAATGTAAAAAGCCAAAGTCGGGCCGACATGATGAGAATCTTATTATTTTTATTATTCATTGATGTTTTGTCTTTTACATATGTTTTTTATAATTTTTTGGTTATGACTTTTTAAGTTTACATATATAGTTATGTCAAATTTTATAAATATACTAATTATAGAAAATGTTTGTCTATATATTGTATAACTGCGTATAGGGCCTGGTGTGTTGTGTCAATTGCTGGACATGGGATCATACTAATAAATTAATAATCTTAATTGGACTGAGAGAAATGAAGCATTCTTACAACCCGGGGTGGAACGGATGCCAACTCTATGTTGGCTGGTGCAACGCTAATAAAATAAAATGGAAAAAATGAAAGTATCATATATCCATGTTTAACCCCAGATCTGTTAAGCATGGAGAGGTTTGCAGTGCGCACTTGTGCTTTTTTGATTCCTCTCATTGCCAAACAGATCGATGGTTAAGAGGGATCTGTGCTAGTAAACACAAAGAGATATGTGCCTGTATTATCCAGCATCATCTTTCCTTGTTGTGGGCTGGACGCTGCAATACATTCATGTCCACATGACAAGATTGCAGCAGACTTGTATGGCTCATGCCAGACTACCACACAATGCCCCAAAAATCTGCAATTCACAAGTCTTGCAGGCCTGAAGGATATGAAGGCTAGGGCGAGGATGGGCACATAAACTTTTAAATATGTTATGATTACATACATAAACTTTTATATTGTCTCAATTATTTGACATGAGCCCATACTGCTATAAATTAGGATGATTCTGTTTATGCATCTTTCTGTCTGTATGGCTGCACCTTTCCTTCTTTCAGGCTCAGGTGTCTAGAAGCCATGATCCATTCAGTCTTGTCCTATAACACATACAATTTTGTGCATCAATAAATTCAATGATGATGCTAGTAGCATTGATGTCTGAAGCGCTAAAATGAAGGAGGCTTTTACTATGTTTAATTCTGTTGTATTTTGCAGATTCTGCAAAGGTGGGGAACTCTTGGATAGAATCTTGTCCAGGTAAGGGCATTTTTTCATTTTTAAATATAGCTTGATTCTGCATTGTTGATGAAGGGATGTGTTTGAAAACTGGTAGCTACAGTTGAACCTAAAAGCATATCTATGAAAATAGTCTTACATTCTTTTCTCAAATATTATTTGAAAATTGAGATTCTGTATTGGCATGTTCTCCATCCAGTGGTGGAAGGTTCTCAGAGGAAGATGCCAAGGGTATTGTTGTGCAGATTTTGAGCGTCGTTGCCTTTTGTCACCTTCAGGGGGTGGTGCATCGTGATTTAAAGCCAGAGGTTAGAGTCCAATCCACTAGTTGATATGACTTAACACAAGGGTTTAATATCCTATTATAATGCCAATTTCTAATTTTAACTGCATAATCATATCATAATGAATGATAATTCCTGTAAAACATCTGAAACTTGAGCTTTACTGATTGTTACCTGTCCTGTCAAACCTTTATATGGGTCAGATAATATGATGTGTTGCTAATATCTAGAATGACAAGAAGCTTCCTAGGTTGCTTAAATATCCATACAGATCTTGTCTGCATTGCATGTTAAAAGGCATGTGATTCTTCTTCAGTGTCGTCTGATTTGGAGTCCTTGAAGGTTCTTTATTGGCCAATGTTGCAAACATCCTGATTTTATCGTTATAAAATTCTGAAATTGCAATTTTTTGGCCTAGACGATATTTGCGGATTTTTACTGATATTTTCCCAAATTTTATGATATTTTGGTTTTCTGGACCCTTGCTGATTTTATCCTGATGACGATGTTTGCAACATATCCCCCAGGGTGTCTTCAATCTGTTTAGGTTGTCACTTTATAGTTAGGATTTTGCTGACATTCTTCTTATTCAAATGGTGGAATTCAGTTTTTTTTTGTGTTGGAGCTTTTTCCTTAATGGAATTCTTGTAGTAAGTCCATTTTTGGTTTGTTTCGATGAATTTTAACTTAAAGAAGTTTTATTTTCTTCTTATATTTGATTCTTTTGATGGTTTTTGCTATAGTCAAGATAGTTTACATTGATCCCCAATTTGTTTATTTACCGTTTGTTGTTTTTGTTCATTATGTTGCTAATACTAGTCTCTACTTGTTATGGAACTATTGCTGGTAATCTGTATATATGCATGTCTAATAAGAGATTGTTATTGAATTTCTTTAATCTCAAGTGATTTTGGGTTAGCTAGCTTGTACAAGAAGGATCATGGTACAATCTTTTCGTCATTCAGATTAGTGAGACCAATCTTTTTCTAGTTTTTTCTTTTAATAGCCTCACAAATTCTGATTTCTTTCTTCTTATAATATCCTTCCAAAACTTTGGTTTATTGGAAGGCAAATAGTGTTGAAGTAGTCCGCTTTGAGAAGCTAAGACATGCTTTCTAGTATTTATCTCTATTTTGAAATATGCTTTAAATTTCTATTAAATAAAATTCACAGTACAGGTAATATTTGATAAAAAGGGCAACAAAGTGCACACCACTGAGGGTTGACTAAATTTCCATATCGTTATAATGAGCTTGTACTGGAGGATCAAAGTCAAGGATATTTAATACAAGAAAATTGGAGTGTAACAAAGTCCAAAAGTCGTAAAAGTAATTTAAACCCCCATGAATTGGGTAGCCATTACCATCACACCACCAGCACATTTATCAAATATCTATTACTCAACTCGCAAGGGGGGAGCTGGTCATTATCCTTTAGAGACATGCGTCCTCAGCCATAGTGCGATGGCTCATCAGTAGACACATATAATCTTTGGGTGGTGGATGTTTTTTTGGTTGTAAGAAGACATTTCAATTCTTAAATCCAGACAAAAATATACATGGTGGTTTACTCTAGTCTGCCACTAGGGAAACCGGACCAGTGGCAAAAGGCCCATATAAACTTAAAACTAGAAAACCAGTAGGGAAAATAAACAACAAGAGTATGAGCAGAAGTCATCAACCAGTTCTAAGGGAGTCTGATTCCTCAACAACAAATTGTTCTTTGCTGCTCCTTGGTGAGCAACCTGGATTTGGAGGGCAACCTTGATTTGAGGAAGGCCCAAGTTAGAAGCCCAATGTATTAGGTGAATTTACAAGTCCCCTAGCTGTGAGTTGCAGTTCGTGCAACACCAACAAGAGTTCTTTCTAGGCTTCATTTCAATCCAGTAAAACTCTCCCCGACAACATTTTCATGTGCCAGTAGATGTCTATGGTGTACATGTACTAGTTGAACCTTCTGCATGTGTGTCCAACATCCAGGATCCAATCAGTGAATTCATTCACAATTTCCACGTCTAATAGGCACCTGTGTTCCCTTGATATCTCCCTTTTAGCATTGGCAACTTCCTCCTGAATTGGTGGAGTGTGGGCTCCGAATCGCGTAGTGGAGGCCTCTACTCACTGCTGTGCCCAGGACCCCATCTCATGATAATAGGCTGCACCCCGTCTGATCCTTGCTCTCTGTCTGGGCATTTCAGGAAGTGACCGGTTACCCTTTTGGTGGTGGATGTTAATTCTCTTAGATTTTCTAGTTGGATAGTTGGAAACTTGTTGCCACATGGGGTAGAGTCCCTGTCATTACACCCTGTCATTAAAGTTGAAATTTGAAACATTTCATTTCATGTTAGATATTATTTGTTGTCGTTTGGTTACTTGTTAATGGTAATGGTTACAAGTACAAGTTACAACTTTTGTGATCAATGATGATAAATGTTATATGTTGAATTTTGAAAGCTTGGAACGTGAAGATTGATGAATTATAGACTCGATATGTTGTATGTTACTAACTTGTGGATGTGGTTGATGGAGATTATAACTTCTAGATGATTGATGTTATATGGTTCAATCCATGTTGTTATGATTTTTATATCTAATTCATCATTCTACATGCTTTTGTTGACATATATGCATCAAAATATATAAAAATATATATTATATAAAAATTTGCTCCCAATTCGCTCACGAACCGAAAGCTTTTGAAAATGTCGCTCCCCGCTCCCACTTCTGCTTCTGCTCCTGCTTCTGCTTCTGCTCCCGAGTAATCTTGGTCTCTGCGGCCCACTTGATTCTTGCATTACCAAGAACAATGTTTCTGCTGCCCTTTTGGTTGCCCAAAGAATACTTCCGGTGGTAACCTGTTGAGATAATCTTTTGACATTCTTAAATGTTGACAACTTGTGTCACATCTGGCGCAATTGTCATATTTTTGCAAACTTTATAAGAAGAGTACCTCAGCATCACATGTTCTTTATGTTATATGGTGCATTGGTTGCATCCTTGGTTACTAAAATCAATATTTTTTCCCATATTTTTTTACAAAATTCTTTGAAACTCACTGAATCTAAGTGTTGGTGAATTCAAAAAGATTGTTGAGCAGACTTTGTAAAAAAATTCATGAAAGAATTACAAAGATTTGTCAAATTGCATCTCTTTTGTCAAGCTTCAAAAACACACACACACACACACACACACACACACATCATGTTTAATTTAGCTTGTTTTTGAACAGTATATGATCTTCTAAGATGTTTTCTGGAAGTTATAATGACATCTGCTTAATGCTGTTTGCTGGAGCTTAATGAAAAATTTGATCAATTTTCTTTGCAAGACAATATTGTTTTTGAATTTAATTGTTGTTGAATTTGAACATGAACATGTTGAAAAAGGTACCAACTTCCAAGGAGGTGTTTCCTAGTGTTTTTTGCCTAAGCCTAGGAACACAAAGTGAACCCACCTTTTTTAGTGTGACTATATGTAGTTATTAGAGTCATCTGACTTTTTAGTCAATTTATGAGTTACTAAAAGTACACTGTACTTTATAATATTAAAGTGACATTATGAGAAAATGGTACATGGTACAAAAAGTTATCAAAGTGACTAGGGGGCTCATTAGTGAAGGGGGAGACATATAAGGGGGTCAATGGGAGATTAGATCTCCACCCTTGATCAAGGAGAGCTAAGATTTAATCTCAGCCCTTGATGCTAGGGATAGGGCTTCTCATCATTAAGGAGACTAAAAAGGAGGAAAAAGGCAAAGTGAGAGCTCATTCTTGATGTGAAAGTGTTGGAGAAGTGAAGGGAGGAGGAAGAAAAAAGGAGAAGAGGCTGAGATAGCCATTTGCTAAAGGAGGGAAGAAGTTGCAGCAAGGAGAAGGAGAACAGGCATGCATTTCAAGGCTGAACAGTGGCACACAGAACAAGGTTCAAAAGTCCATCTCTCAGTGTGATTTTCGAGGGGCTAAGGGCAGAGATCCCAATGTGAAATTCGAAGAGTTACAGTTCTCAGACAACGCTGAAATTGAGGCTGTAACAGTGCATTAATTGTGGTTTGTTATTGGCCTGAAATCAAGGAGCAAGTGTCAGTCAGTTAGCACGCATTTCCAGGCATTCGTTGCAGGTTAGCAAGCACAAATTTCGAGACAGAAATTCTGAGTCTGTGACCCAAAATTTGAGGGATTTCCTGTGCAGTGGCACGGATTTCGGGGTTCTGTGTGCTGACTAGTGGCACAAAAATCGAGGGTTGAAGTGTTGACTGTGGTCCGAATTGCAATGTAGAGTTTCCAGAATTGTAGCACAAGTTTCTAGAAAGCTGACCCGAGTTTCAAGGGGAGAGATAAGTAGTACCTGTGTATTTAATGCTGTGTAAATTTCTTTGAGATAAAAGCAAATAAAACTTCTCTTCCAACTGGTTTTCCCTTCGGGGTTTTTCCAGGGTTGTGTTGACCAAAAAATAGTGTTCAAAAATTGTGTGCATGCTTGAGAATTTTTTAATCAGCTGAAAGTGAAAGTGAAAAACTTAAAGAGTAGTGGACCAATGTTTGTTTCTGATGAGCATTTACCACTTGAATTCTTACCACTGGTATCTTGCTCTTTATGGGCTTCTTTAACATAGATTTCACTGCAACTTTTCTTTAGTTCATTCTGTTCTCTCTCATCAGCTACAAGATCATTGAAGGGTCTTCCTTTAATGGACATTAAATCCCTGAGGTGACTCCCACAAGCTTCTGATCCTGACAGTGGCTTTGAGTATCGAATTTGATCAAACTTAGGGGATTGAGTTCAAGAACGATGATGATCATGGTTAATCATTATCACTGAACTTTGAAGGAAAGGATACTTGGTTTACATGTCGAGGTGGTGAACAAGAGTAATGGTGTCTCTTTTCCTGTCTGCTATCTCTGTGATGCCTTGTATCATGGTTATTGTGTTCTTCATGTCTCTTTGATGAAAGTCTCCTATTGCTTTCTTTTTTAGTTGTGCTTTCCCCATTTATTTCTCTGTCTCTTTTCTCTTTGCTGTTGGTTTGTCCAGATGTTGCAAGTGAGTTGACTTGAGAAATCATTGAAGAATCTGCTGAATGATCTTGCTTTTCCAAGGACCTTGAAGAAATGGCCACTGGGCCAGAAAGTATTTGCCCAAAATACACAGAGTTCATCCTCTTTCACCAAGAAGAAATCTGTGCGCTGATAGGCAGTCCAGATGCCTGGAATTTGACTAACTTTCCATCCTCAGCATCTGGGGGGCTTTGCTTCTCTTTCTGGGGCACGATATTCTCTCTTGGTGGATGATATTTCTGTGTCACAACGGTTGGATGTTTGACTGATAAATCAAGATTGTTTGCTCTATCCATGTAAGGAACCTGTGAGCATGACCCGTGAATAGAATCAAAAGATGACTTTCGAGAACACTTCTTGGATGATAAGATGTCCTCCCCCGGAAACTCATCATTCTTTTCTACAGGAAGTAGTTTCTGCTCAACAAAATCTGATGCACTCTGCACATTAGAATCCTTGGTTTTTTCAGGAGGGATAAAATCTTCATCACATTCATCATCTGAATCAACCTACTCTTGAGTTGAGAGACCCTTTGTATGTGAGCTCCCTATAGCCTTCTTATCCATTCATCATCATCCTCTGCACCTTCAATTCCAACTTTCTCATGCTCCTTGTCTAAGCCATTCGCACCATCCTCATTTTCCAAGTCCTGGGATTGAGATTCACAATTCTCCTCCAGTTTGTTCTCCTCACCACCCACACTCTCTAGTTTTTTGAGTTTGCAGGTCACATCAACTGAGGGTGATAATTCAAGCTTCTGTTCCTCCAGTGAAATACCTTGAGATTCAGACTTATGATTCTCATCAACTAAACACTAGAACTCAGCATCACTGGCTGGATTCTGTTCATTTGATAAACACTGTTCAGACTTCTCATCATTTCCAGACTTATTTTGAATTTGAACCTCATCAATATTGTAAGATGAAGAATTTGAGATGCCCACACCACTTGGTTCAAGAGATTGACCTCTTTTATTCTTTTTAGGAGGGTATAGCCATGTAAGTTGGCCTAGGTGTGCCTTTATCCATGCTTTAATCTGTTCTCCCTTTTCCATACTGTACTCAACACGACCTTTGAACTGTTGCGAAATCTCGGTGTTCTCCTTCCTGAAGGGGAAAACTAATTGCTGCCACATTTTCACATAACCCTCTATGCTGGCAGGAGAGCCAGCGCTGATACCACCGTAATATCCCTAGGAGATTTTTGCCCTTAGGGTTATCAAGAGTATACAGATATATTTGTACTAATAACACAATATTTGTCACAATCTTTTCAATGACAATTAAGATGCAACAATGAACATATAAGCAATGCCAATAGAATACACCAGTTTATAACTCTCACAGGTTTACTCCCAATGCAGTTATAGCATTGGACAATTAGGAGCAATAGTATATCAGAGATTGCATTTCATACCATCCAGAATTCATGAACATGAAACCAGGTCTCCATACATATAGGATTTAGCCCACAGTCCTTCAATATTCACACTACAATTGAGGTACTTATAACTGCTAAATTACTAGCTATTCTACTAGCCTACTAATCTGTCCTGACCTTATAATCAGCTTCAGAAATCAGGCAACCAACTGCTTACTAACTGTGACTTGTCACTGGCTGTTTGCTGCCACAGGTTCGACCTGTTTTCCAGACCAGCCTTTTAATCCACAGGTCGTCTTACAAGATATGAGCCACTCCTCCAGCTACTTGTAGACAGTCCTCTACTACCTTGCGGTGCTTACTGTCCAGGTTGCCAGAGAAAGATCGCTGCCATAGTTTACTGCTTGGGAGAGTCACAGTGAGTTTGGAGGAGATACACTGTCTCATGAGATTGACTCACAGCTTGAAAGGGGCCTCATGAACTGATCCATTGTTTCCTAAGTAGAACACTGCCATAAAAGGCTTCAGGAGTCTTCTGTATTGCTTGATAACCACTCCAAAACCTCATGGAATTACAGATAAACCCTAGAGAGGTTCCTCGTTGCTCCAGATTTGCCGTAGATTAGGTCTTGGTGCCACATAATAGGATATCTGGTTAGTGGATGAGGATCCCACTAACCTGGAGTGATCTCAGCTCGTCTCCTGAAGGTTCTGCTGCTGAGATTAATCCCATGTCTAATTGTTGCCTCAGATAACCCCTTCATAGTTGGCCACATATCAAAATCAGTGTTTCGGTCTGCTTTTGGGGAGGGATAGTCCTCGCTCCTCCTGTGATGGACTCCACACTACAATGCAGTCGCAAACAATCCCGGATTGCCCTATCTGAGCCACAGAAGAGTCCCTTTCCAAAACCCTTAGTTTGCCGCAGACAAAAATTATGCCTCAGACAACATCCTCAAGTCAATTAATCCACTGAACTTTCTTGCTTTCCACAACCAGATGAGAGACGTATCAAGGTATTATTGCAATAGATAACCTACTGAATTTTCCTTGACCAAAAACCAGATGAAGAGAATGCCCCAGAGAATTATGCCAAACAGTTTTAGAGAAATAGAGAAGGTTAGCTAGCGTGGGATCATTGTTGAGAAATCACTAGGGCAACAGTTATGGTTGATTTCTCTTTACTTTGATAATTGCTTGTGATTATATGTTGGTTTCTTATTACTTTGTTATGTTCTTTTCTTCAAACAATTACCAAAACCATAAACCATGAAGATCACAAAAAGACAATGAACACAAGATATAGGCTCCAAGCCAGGGCAAAAACCTCACGAGGGAAAACCCAGTCAAATCTTCTCTTCTTATAGAATCAGATCAAAGTGAGAAATCCAAGACCCAAACTCCAATACCAAGACCTCCCACAAGACCCAAGTCAGCCCTCTTTTCAAGCTCTTCCAACAAGTCAAAGCCTTCCAAATATGGTCAAATATGAAACTTTTGGCCCCTGAAACAGAATTTCAAACTTGCAGCAGGTCTGCAATTTCGGCCCCCGTAATTACCCTGCAATTTCGCACGTGAGAGATTTAGGGTAGAATGTTCGATTCTTCTTCTTGATCTTCACTCTCTCTCCTTTGACTTCTTACTCTTCTTCATATGTATTTCGCTTTTCTTAGCACAAAAATCGAAACTTGCTTGTGATGCTCCAAATGAGGACGAGTTGCATTGTATTTATACACATCCGGGATGTCGAATGGGTCCCTTCTAGGGCCGACTTGTCAAGGTAGGGAAAACTTGGCCTCTTGGGGACAAAATTGACATTTTTGTCTCAAATAAAATTATTTTTCTTGTTTGTTTCAAAAGTCCAAATGGGACTTGACTCCAATCCAATAATTTGACTCATGACAAATATTCTTATTGATTCAATAAACGCTAGAAGCATGAATAACATGCTTGACCTAGAAAACAATTTGACTTGAGCATGAAACCCATGCTTATAAAATAAAATTTCATTCTCTTCTTTTGCTTGTACAACAAATATATAATGACATAAGTACAATGACAATTATGAAGACCAAACCTAGTTACATTTTCCAACAATCATCACCACCGAAACTAATCAAGAGAAGAAGGGGTCTTTGTTGAGATTTGTACCTTGGGAGGTACTCCAAACCCCAAGCTACATGGTTGTGGAGGAATTGGCATAACAAGATCACTTGTGGGCTAAGAACCCAAGCGTGGGGGCTTTGTGCCCAAGCTTGTGGGTGTGAAACCATGCATGGATTTGGGCACCTGGTACTTGGAGATTGTAGGGCATCCTTAAAGGAGCAAGGAGCCACTTATAGCACCAAGAGATGCCTTGTAGAAACGAAGATATTAATTTTGAATGTTTATTAGGTTGAAGTTGTCTACAAGTTCAGGCCGGCCTTAGGATAAGTGACCCCTCTTGAAAGACTAGACATCACCCTAAGGAAGAGTATAAATATAAGCGAGGAGAGACCTCTAAAGGACATCCAAACAACAAGCATCAAAGAAAGATTTACCTCTGATGCAGCTCAGATCCTAGGAGACTTGCAAAAGGAAGAGAAAGGTCTGGTTTTGGGGATATTACTCTTGTGATTGCAGGTCAAAGGTTAGAGGAATAGCCATCGAAGGAGGGAGTCAAGTAAGTAGAGTTTTGTGCCTAGTTTGAAGGGTATTCTCCTCAAGAAGTTAGCTCTGAACCTCTGTTCACGTCCTAGTTGCAGTAGCACACCTGTAGGTGACTCTTGGAGGGACTGAAAGCCTAATCAGGAGGTTGTAAGTGGTGTAATGGACAACGAGCAGGGAGGATTTGTTTAGGAAGAGAAGCCGCAACCCTGGAAGCTTAGATGACCAAGTTTTAGGGGCTGTAACAGTGGTTATAGTTAGCCCTAGACAGAGGGTCGAGATTGCAAAGGAAGGTACAAAATTCAAGGACATGGAACAACAAATTGTTGATAAAGAAGGTATGCTTGTTCTATTGTTTTGATGCATTCGCTAGTGGATAGACAGTCCTAGTTTCAGGACACATTTGAAGGACATCTTGAAGGTTTATTGGATGGCAATAGTAAGGTGTCTTTGTAACCCTAGATCAACTTGCGAAGAATTCATAGCTGTAAGAAGGGTGGAGTTGAAGGAGCCTAAGGGTTTGTCTCTTGAAGGACTAAGGGCAACCAAGTAGGCCTATGAATTAGTCCTAGCTCATTGGCTAAGAAGGACATTTGCAGTGAGCAGAAGGGCAACCCTCCATGCACTCAGTTTGTCTTGACTAGGCAGCACAAGAAGGCAAGAGTGTGAAGAAAGTCCCTAAGAGTTGTTTCCTTGAAGGACTAAGGAGAAGCTAGTGGGCAAGAAGTCCCAAAGTGTGTTGAATTCTTGAAGGACTAAGGAGCAATAAGGGGGCAGATTTGAAGACCTGAGGTGTTGAGTCATTGATGGACGAATGATCAACTAGAGGGTAGATTGGAGCCATGTTCAATCACCTAAAGGACCCAGATCATTGATAAAGGCAGAGTTGCTACAAATCGGGAGCCAAAGGACAGAGCAAGTGTGTTCAGGGTATGACCAAGGCAGCTGTGATGGTGCACTACATCAACTAGACGGTCAGTGTACCTTGTTCAAGGTAGATTGGTTGTCGAAGGACTAACACCAAAACCGTAGTTTGTATTCTTGGATCAGTGGATGTTTGAGGGCCGTTATCCTTGGTACTAGAGCCTTAGACAATTGTATTACAGTTTGTTAATATAACAAAGTTGGGTTATTGAAAATTGTAAAAGTTGTCTATTTTGTGCTCGTGTTGATTTACTGTTGTTTATATTCCATTGTGCAAAGTAGTTTGTTGTGGTATTTGGATTGGTAGTGTCAGTGATTCTAAGACCTTAACCTAGATTCTTTAGTACCGTGGAAAAGCAATAGTATTAAAACCCTAAGAGCCTCGACTCACAAAAACAGAAATATCCAATCCAATAAATGATGAGAAAATGATTTCTCCTCTCTCTTATTTATAGATTCCTTATGGGGTCTCTTGTAATATGAGCAGTTACAAGTTGTTGAAGTTTGTAGCTTGGGCAGGTACTTCTACACACACCTTGTGTCTAGGCATGCAAAAGTTGCCCACATATTGCCTTAGAACACTTGCTCTAGGTTAAGCAAGTTGCTGATGTAATTTAGCCTAAGCTTAACTTAGGAAAAAACACATATTAATATATTGGCTTATTGAGCTAATGTTATAATAAAATATATAAAAATAATAAAAACCATATAGATAAATAATAATCATAATAATAATTAGTTGTTGAAGAGGCATGTCTCTAAGGACATGATCATTCAGGAAGGGGCACCTACCTAGGTATATAAGCGGGCCCTCATTTGTGACCACAACATCTCATATGAATTTTTTTACATACTATTCAATATATATTTCTATCCTCAATGTATGTCTTTGTATTACAAGTGTTCTGGAGTATTTAACTCGTGTGTGTAAGAACTTTGTTCATAACATTTGGTATCAGGGTTATAAGAAAGCTAAGAAAAGAAAAAGATGAATTCAAGGAATATTGGTTTTTTTTCAAAATGTACTTTTTGTGGAGAGGAATATACTAATTGTCACGAATCATTTATAAATCAAAATGTTGAATGTTGCAAGTGTCACAAATTTTTTACCTTAGTTGAATATCAAATTGACATAAAAACTATTTCAAAATCAATAGGGCAACAATTAGGGTGATTTCTCTCTAGTTGATAATTGATTGTGAGTATAGGTTGGCTTCTTATTTCTTTTATTATGTTCTTTTCATCAAACAATTACTAAAACCATAAACCATGAAGATCGCAAAAAGACAATGAACACAAGATATAGGCTCCAATCCAGGGCAAAACCCCACAAGGGCGAAAACCCAGTCAAATCTTCTCTTCTTATAGAATCAGATCAAAGTGAAATCCAAGACCCGAAATGCAAGATCAAGACCTCTTACAAGACCCAAGTCAACCCTCCTTCCAAGCTCTTCAAACAAGTCAAAGTCAACTCAAGTCAACAATAGTCAAAGCTCTCAAAACTTGCTCAAACTGCAAATTTTCGGCCCCTGCAATTTTCAGCCCCTGCAACTCCTGCAATTTCGCATGTGTGACAAAAATTAGGGCAGAAAAACTTCGCACGTGGTAGATTTCTTCTTCCTTTGACCCTTGCTTTCTCTCCTTTATTTTTAGCTCTTCTTCTTGACTTGTTCGTTGGTTTTCTCTCCCTTCTTGACTTTTTCGTTGGTTTTCTCTCTCTTCTTGGCACATAAATCGAACTTGCTTGAGATGCATCCAAATGCGGATGAGTTGCACTATATTTATACATGTCCAAGAGGTCGAATGGGTCCCTTCCAGGGCCAACTTGGTCTTATGGGGACAAAATCGACAATTTTGACTCAAATAAAATTCTTTTTCTTGCTTCTTTCAAAAGTCCAAATGGGACTTGACTCGAGTACAATAAATTGACTCATGACAAACAATATTTTGACTCAAAAAACACTAGAAGCATGCAGAACATGCTTGACCTAAATAACAATTTGACTTGAGCATGAAACCGAAGGTTGAAAAAAAAATCTTTTTCTTCCTTTGCTTTTACATGAAATATACAATGACAATAGTACAATGATAATTATGAAAATTGAACCTAGTTACATTTTCCAACAAAAACAATCCTCAGAAGGAGATGTTAAGTTTTATGAAGGGATAAAGCAATTAATGGCGACACTTGAGTGACAAAAGGCATATTATGATAAAAAAACTTGTGGCTCAAGAATTGAAGAAAACAAATTCCAATTTTCAAGTTGAACACCCAACATCGCTTCTACAAGATGATGTAGTCCAGTGTATTGAGAAACTGTAGTTGGAAGAATGAGAAATTCACATATTAAAAATTTAGAAGACAAAATATTGAAATTTCAACGAAACAAGAAAGCATCACAATAAAAATATAAAGATCTTGAGGATATGCATTATAAGGAACTAATAAAAAAGGACAAAGAAATTTCTCGTCTCAAGAGACCACAATGAAAAATTACTGCACAAGTCAAGAAGACTAAGGTCAGAAAGAGGAAAATTTATGCATAAAGAACCTTAATCGAATGTTATTAGAACAAATCAAAAGTTTATAAGATGAGGACACTGAGAATAAAGTCAACAATTTAGAAAACGAAGAACTTTCACGTCTAAAGAATCATAATCAAAACCTATATAATCAAATAAAGAAGCTTAAGAGTGATAAGAAGTCACTAAAAGACAAGTTAGAACAACTTATTCAAGAAGCATCAAAATCTTTAGATGTGCAAATTCAAGTCGAAGAAAAGGGAACAAACGCCGATCTAGACAATACCACAATTCAAAAAGATCCCAATCTAATTGAAGTGAAGACGTATTCAAAATTTGTAGTTCAAACGACATACATTTCAAGTGAAGACCCAATAATTAACCAAACAACTTCTGTATCTGAAGGAAATCAGATACCTCGAGTAAACCAAGAAATTGCCACAAACAGGTTAAGGGGAGATCAGATCACAAGAACTACTTATCGACACCCAAATCATAAAAGTAGACATCTCAACCAGTGTGCAAATCCATATCACTCAGACAAGAAACAAATGACTTTTGTTCCCAAGAATATCGATTTCACCATAATCCAATCTTATGATAACCATTCATCTCAAGTTTCCAGTAATCACAAGAATCCATGGAAGATTAATTTGGGATGGTTAGATAATTTCACAGAAAGACAATTTTATACCACACCCAGAAGTTCATATTGTTTTGTATCATCAAAGATGACAATTCGAGAATTGAGAAGATGCGAAGACACGATGTGACATTAAAGATATCAAGCATTGCCATCAATAAGCTTTGAGGACAAATGTTCTCTAAGGGGGAAGGCAACGTTATGAACAAAATATATAAAAATAATATAAATAAATAATAATCATAATAATAATGAGTTGTTGAAGAGGCTTGTCTCTAAGGACATGACCATTCATGTTGGGGCACCTACCTAAGTATATATGCAGGCACTCATTTGTAACCACAACATGTCATATGAATTATTTTATATACTATTCAATATATATTTCTACCCTCAATTGATGTCTTCATACTCCAAGTGTCGTGGACTATTTAACTCGTGTATGTACGAACTTTGTTTGTAACACCTAAAATGAAACTTAGATAAAGTAAGTTATTTACTTTAGCGAATATGTTTTAATCTTAACCTTTGGTCTCAAATGAGGCGAGATCTAATCTTGGCTGTTAATCACTTTGAGATTAGGGTTAGGGTTAGGATTAGGGTTTTGGCTCAATGTAAAGTTATAAAGGCAAGGCTAAGGTGAGGAGAAGACACAAAACAACAACACAAGATTGAGACTGACATCTTAGTGAGCATGTGTTGGGTTTGAGAGAGTGCAGTGAGGTTGGAGATCTAGATCTGTAAGAGAGAGCAAATTTGATAGATCATATTTAGAGTTTTGTAAAATGTATTTTCTCAGTTGGGCCATTATCCCAGGACGAGAGCCCAAGTAAGTTCATAATTTTTATTAATGAAGAATTGAATTGCTGGGCATAAATCTATTTATTATTCATGTGAGTTAGATTGTAATTTGCTTTCGTTGAATTTTATATGTTAGGAACTTAGCCGTGTATTTGTTTAGTAATTAATTGCTATGAATTAAATACTAGGTATTGGGTTCGGGTTTCTAACATGGTATTATAGTGGGCAAGATGTCAGAGCCAGTAGGGCTGCATGAAGCAACTGTTGAGATTGGGTCATTGAAGGAAAATACAATGCATTTGGTGCCGTAGAGCATTGTGAAGAATTATGCCAATCACATAATGTTACGCTGGGCATGATCAAGTAACTGCAAGATGCAATGAGCAACAAGGAGTTGCTGGGAAAGGGATCTGCTGCAACAAGCTTGGGCAAAAAATTGTTGTCAGAGATGGTAGTAGACAACAATAGGTACAAAGGACAATACCAATAGCCAACAAGATTGGCAGAGGACAACCCTCAAAGGGAGAGAGGGAGACCGTACTAGTCGGGGATTGGCAGAAAAATTTGTGGATGTCTCATAGGACTAAGACAAACCCATAACAATGCTAGAAAGACTTAGCACAAGATCAATGTTAGTGACAGAGAACGAGGCAGATCGTATGAGGATGGTTGGAAGGAACAAGTCTTCAGAGCAGATTCTAAAGCAGGTAGCAGGGACGTCTTCTAGTTCAGGGGGAGCAACTACAATAGTGGATGACGTGATGGGATTGGAGACAGATTTAGGTGGAGGAGGTTCTTCCTGAAGTACCTCCCTCGCTAAGAGGGAGTGTTGAAGTTTGTAGCTTGAGCAGGTACTTCTTCATAAGCCTTGTTTCTACGTGTGTCAAAGTTGCCCACATATCACCTTAGAACACTTGCTCTAGGTTGAGTAAGTTGCTGATGTAACTTAGCCTAATTTTAACTTAGGAAAATTCACATATTAATATGTTGGCTTATTGAACTAAAATAAACTTAGATAAAGTAAATTATTTGCTTTAGTGAATAGGTTTTAAACTTAACCATTGATCTCAAGTGAGGCGAGATCTAATCTTGGCCGTTAATCACTTTGAGATTAGGGTTAGGGTTTTGGCTCAATGTAAAGTTATAAAGGCAAGGCTAAGGTGAGGAGAAGACACATAACAATAACACAAGATTGAGAGTGACATCTTAGTGAGTGTGTGTTGGGTGCAAGAGAGTGCAGAGAGGTTGGAGATCCAGATCTGTGAGAGAGCAAATCTGCTGGATTAGATTTAGAGTTTTGTAATTTGTATTTTGTCAGCTGGGTCATTATCCCAGGATGGGAGCCAAGTAAGTTTGGAATTAATGAGAAATTGAATTGTTGGGCATAAATTTGTTTCTTATTTGTGTGATTCAGATCGTAATTTTCTTCCGCTAAATTTTATGTGTTAGGAACTTAGCTGTGTATTTGTTCGGTAATTAATTCCTGGGAATAAAATACTGGGTGTTGTGTTCTCCTCTCTCTTATTTATAGATTCCTTATGGGTTCTCTTGTAATGTGAGGGGTTACAAGTTTCCCTCCACATATCCCCAATCATGGTTTTTTAATAAGTTTTGCCCCAATCACCCCAAATCTACCCAATGTTGCCCCAAAAACATTGGATAATGGGTTACCCCCTCAATCAATGACTATACCCTACGAGGTTGGATAGGGTATTTCATCCTCCCTTGGGTAATTAATTAATATGGAACATTGTATTAATTAATTATCTTTCAGACCATTGTTGCTTTCAATTTTCCTTTCACCAACAATCTTCCATTTTAATTTTTCCAGTTGCCCATTTAATCTCTTATGTTGTTGATCAAAAGATTAAAAGAGATTTCAATTTCTGCATTTCTCACCTATAGTTTTTCTCACGGAACCATACTAATGTATGTTTGCATCATTCTTCTAGTCCTTATCTGGTTTGTTGTTGAGTATGTGTATCCAACTCGAGCATTTTTGCTAAACATTGAGTTGTTGGCCAGCATATAGTATATGTTTTTGCAAATAAAAGGTTTATAGTCAGTGTTCAGTTGTTTGAGGTTTGTCTTTTTTTCTCTATTGTTAGGCTTCCACTTGTCATCCAATTTGTAGGAAATATTTCGTTGTTCTTTAGTTAAAAATTTGTGGGAGTAGTTGAGGTGCCATTTCTAAGAGCTACTTTGTAATTCTCACTTTTGAGAGGCATTTGACCCCACTTATTGACCACTATGGAAGATTTGTGGGAATCTTTATCTTTAGGTTTGTCTGCTAAGTGTTATTCTCGTCATATAATTCAATATTTCATGTTTTTCGATATAGAATATATGCTCCTTAAGAAAGTTTAGGTTTTTTTTCACAGTATCAAGATGTTTTCTTCAATTCTTTGGATTGAGCTTGAAGTGAACAAAGTTCATACTTCTCGTTACATACACCAGAAGACTTGGAATAAGAAAATATCCATTGAGGATACAAATATTATATATTAGAAGTATGAGGAATGAATGATGATGTGACAAATGAGGCCTGCTTATATACCTATGCAGGTGCCTCTTCACGGAAAGTCATGTCCCATTAGACATGCCTCTTCAATCTAATTACTAATTAACTAATCATTATTTATTGGTTACATCATTTATATTATTTTATTCATAACATTGCCTTCCTCCTCAAAAAGTTCTGTCCTCAAAGCTTGTTGATGAAAAGTCTTGAGCTCTTTTTCGGTCTCGATTGTCTTATCGTCTCAGAATCTTCATTGATACTAGACGATATGATCCTTGGAGTGATATATAAAATTGTCGCACAGAGGATGGATTAGACCCTCCTAGATCAATCTTCTGTCGAATCTTGCGATGACTGAAAACTTGTGATGAATTGTTATCACATGAGAGAATTGCACCAACATTAGTATTCTTTGGAACATCAACTTGTTTATGTTCTGAATACGTAGCTTGATCGATTTGTCTACTCTCGTGATTCGGATGTCGATAAAAACTTTTTTGGTTTAACTTTCCCTTATTAGGTGTGTGACAATTTTTTGATTTTTTCTGGTGATGATGTTATTGGGTTGGCGACAAAACCTTCACTTGGAATGTTCATCGTCTGAACTGCAACATCTAGGTTTGTATTTTCTGCAACTTGCTTGTCTTCTTCTTGAGTTGTGACATTCACTGCATCAATATCTGTTTCTTTCTCTTCAACTTGGACTTTTACATTTGATGCTTTGTTGTTGATAAACTGTTGCACCTTGTTTTCTAATGACTTCTTGTCCTTCTTAAGCTTCTTAATTTGCGTTAGTAGTTTTTCACTGTGGTCTTTAAGTCGAGAAACAACTTCATTTTTCTTAGTGATGATCTTGTCAACGTCTCTTTGCATATTTTGTATCGCCTTTTTACTTTTGAAATTTCTTATATGTCTTTAGGTGTCACTGAATTTGGCTTCAAGGTAAGGTCCTATAGCGTTATTTTTTTCTTTTTGTGGGAAAATTTCAATAACTTCTTTTTTGTATTTAGGATAAAAGATCCTAGACTTTCTATCCAGGGTGAACCCAAAACAATGTCACTATCGTCAAAAAATATGGATTGAACAGAGAATTTCGATATAAATGTATAATGGCCAATGTATAACTGTAAGTTAGTTTTTTCGCATTGTTTTGCGCTGAAAAAGTCTAATTTTTTGATTATATTTAACTCAGGAATCACCAATTGGTTTGCAATTTTAGGTGTTATATAATTTTTATCCTCGACAAGTGAGATAGCAATAGTGACGTCTTTTCCCGCAATAGACCCTTTAGTTCTAAATAGTACCGAAGCATAATTACGTGAGGTTTCAGGAAATCTTCCTTCTTTTATTTTCGAGTTGGACTCCATTTTTACTTGTTGATAGTCTTTTGTTTAGCTAGCGACACTGATATATTCTTCCTAAGAATCACTTCTCTAAATATATAACTTGATATTTATATATATTCCCTTTTATATAATTATGAAGCTTTTTTATTCTCTTTTGTAATTTCAAAAAAATGATTTTTTTAGCTAGGACGTGACCTTTTGGATAGTCGTGTCCCTCTACGTCGTTTGGTCCACAATTGTTCGGTTGGGTTAAGTAAGTACGATACCAGAAACACGGTGTAACGAATAGGCACCAAATGGTACTGGTCATGTATTCAATTTGCTCTAGTGTTTAATTAATCGTTGTTCTGATCCTTTTGGGTTTTTATTGCAGTGGATGGATTATGGTTGATGACACAACAAGTCAGCACTACTGTGTAAGTAGCACAACGGTGAGGGCACTGCATATGTCGGGTGAAGAAGTGCGGCGATAGGAAATTGGTGAGACGACAGTAATGACAGCTGCATTTGCAAAGAGTTGAACGGTTGGTGGGTGCTGCAGCTACTTGCTGGAGGCAGCTGCAAAGGCTCGACAACAATAAGCATTACAGAGAAGAATTCGACAACGACTGGAGACTCGGGTCTTTGCTATGGCTGAGACATGGCGTGCTGTGCGCTCGAGAGGCTGCAAAGCTTGTGTCGTGATAGCCGTGAAGTGAGAGTTTTTGGTGCTGACGGCTATGGTCAGAAAAGAACGACGAGGTTGTAGGTGGGCGTGCAACAATCTAGCACCGCGGGTTGTGTGGTGCAGCGGTCATAGGTGGCGGCTCAGGAATAGAAGTCTGCGTCACAATTTTTTCTTTCGGCTAGTTTGTTTATGTTTTTAATTTTAATTTTTAATTTTTTTACTAGTTTTTTTAATTTTTTAATTTTTTAATTTTATACTATTTTATTATTTTATTTTTCTTTTTTTAAATATACCAAGTCGATTTTTATTTTTTTTATTCTTTTATTTTTAAATTTTCCTTTATACTTTTTTTTTATAATTCCTTTTTCCAAAAACCTTTTTTTTTAACGTTTTATTTTTTAACTTTTCATTTTTTTAAATTATTATTATTTTTTTCTTTAAATCGCCAAAGGCCTAAATGGCAATATGGAGAAACTCCAAATTCTGGTAGCGAAACGCTTCAACGGCAATGATGCTGACGAATTTGACGGTCAAAGACTTGGATTGGAGAGCGTGGCTCTGTGCAGTGGTGAGCGGCCGGAAGATTGAACTGCTCTGATACCAAATGAAGTGAACAAAGTTCGTACTTCTCGAGAAATACTCCAGAAGACTTGGAATATGAAAATATCCATTGAGGATACAAATATTATATATTAAAAGTATGAGGAATGAATGCTAATGTTACAAATGAGGCCTGCTTATATACCTACGTAGGTGCCTCTTCACGGAAGGTCATGTCCCATTAGACATGCCTCTTCAACCTAATTACTAATTGACTAATCATTATTTATTGGTTACATTATTTATATTATTTTATTCGTAACAGAGCTTCATTACCTTATTTTCGCTGAAACTTTTATTGCTTGTTATGTGCCTCCTTGGATTAAGCCTAATTTTCTTGTTTTCATTGAAATCTTTTCTTTCTTATTGTGTGCTTCTTTTGTTATGGATTCTGTCTATCTCTTTTGGACCTATCTTTGCATCCTTGATGCTGCAGTCTGTATTTTTACTTGTCTGTTATTTTTTGCGAAAACTCACATATAAAATCTGTTCTTTTAATTTTTTGATAAAGGTGTTGGAGCACAAATGCCTACATTTTTTCGTTCTATTTATTTATTTTTTTCGAAAATCGATTTTGAGGTGCTTTTATGATAGGGATTCAATGCTATGCCAAAAATTCTCTGGAGAAACAAATTCTTTAAAAGTCAATGCCTTTATTTAATTGAGATTTGTGAGCTTTATTTGGTTTAGTTCTTTGTTGAGGTGTTATAGTTTGGAAATTCTGTTATTCAGATTTCCAATGTACAACTTATATGTGTTCTGAATATAAAATGACGAGTGGCTATTACTTTGTAAATGTGATAGAACTTTCTCTTCACAACAAAAGATGAAAATTCACCTTTGAAGGCTATTGATTTTGGTCTGTCAGATTTCATTAGACCAGGTTAGTCTTGCCTTCAGCCTTCAATTTTTATTCTGTCTTAAACCTTCAGGTGTCATGTGCATTCATCAATCTTTGTATATTCTGACATATTTTGATATCATTCCATCAAGGGTGTGCCATTATTAGACAAGCAGAATTGAATTGATCTGTATTTCATTGTGTTTCATGCAGATGAAAGACTGAACGATATTGTAGGAAGTGCATATTATGTAGCACCAGAAGTCCTTCGCCAATCATATAGTATGGAAGCAGATGTATGGAGTATTGGTGTAATAACGTACATCCTACTATGTGGTAGTCGACCTTTCTGGGCATGCTCTGAATCAGAAATTTTTCGTGCAGTTTTGAGCGCTGAACCTAATTTTGATGATGCACCATGGCCTTCTATCTCTCGTGAGGCTAAAGATATTGTGAAAAGGCTTCTTAACAAAGATCTACGCAAAAGAATGAGTGCAGCTCAGGCCCTTTGTAAGGACATGCTTTATTAATATCTAGTGTTTTGTTTCATTGGATATTAGTAGTCCTGATGGAACATTATATTATTTGTTAACCATGTAAAGTTTCCATATTATGACAGCTCATCCATGGCTTTGTGGGAAACATGTAATTCCATTAGATATTTTGGTGTACAAACAAGTTAAAGCTTATCTCCGCTGCTTACCATTCAAACGTGCAGCTCTCAAGGTAGTAATTTCTGCATATTTGTTGTAGTATAATACCCAATTCATGTCTTGAGATTCAGATTATAAAATTATTTAATAACACGGTGGATATTAATGGGATTTAGTAATGTTGCCAATTTGAATTTAATTCATTTGTTTTTGAACATAATGCTTCGTTTATGATTATACTTTATAGGAAAATGATATGTACATGCATCTTAAATGAAAAAGGTTGGCCACAAAAGCAGTAGACACAAGCCAATACTAAGCTCCTCATCTATGTCCATATGTCTATCAAAAATTATAAAGTCCAAATCCCTAAAGCTTTAAAAGGTCAACATAAAATACAGTGATATAGCCAAGAGCCAGTGAACAAAAACCAAATCTAGAGGTGAGCTAGGCACAGTAAAGATAGACTTTAGAATTAAACAGCAATGATGGATCCAATATCTGGAGGAGGGTCATAGCAATGTTTCGAACATCAGAATCGGGATAAAATTGGCAAGGGTCTGGAAAACCAAAATATCGTAAAAATCAGGAAAATATCGGTAAAAATCAGCAAATATCGGAAAAATTGAGATACCATCAAAATATCGGTAAAAATCGGCAAGCATCGGCCAGGCCAAAAAATCGTGATTTTGAGATCAAATCGGGATGTTATCGAGATGTTCGCAACACTGGGTCATAGACATCTGGTTTTGGGGCCTCACCCATGTTTGGTAGCTCATCAGTAGGGGGAGCAAGGTCCCATCTGTTGTCATCTTGCAGCCAGCTATGGTGTTGTCAGCATTTGATATAACATTCATTGTGCTCTTGAGCTAGGCAACCTGGTCTGTGGCAAGCCTACTGCCAGACCCAAGGTTGCGGGGGAGCGGCTCCCCCCTATCAAACCTGCTCCAGGAGCGCGCTCCCTCGAACCCGCTCTCGGAGTGAATGCTTAGAGGGTGATATTAATGACAAAGATCCCTATATAGATCCAGAGGTAATGATAAAGATACCTCTGGATATTAATGCTTAGAGGGTGATATTAATGACAGAGATCCTGATTTTCCAACAAGACTCAAAATTTAGACATTTCTCGTGGCAGCAAGAGGCCCAAGCATTAGCTATAGATAATAGATTTACTTGTCTTTTCTAGTTTTTAGTAGTTTTTATAACTGTTGACTCTTTCATATTTATCATGATATTTTTTGTAAACAATATATGGCAATTTAAGTTTGAAGTTTGGAGTTGGAAATTATAACTTATTGATAATGAATTATGAATAGGATGCTTCGTGAAAGTTGAAAGTTGCTTCATTTCATTTCATGTTAAATATTCTTTGTTGTTATGGTTACACTTAGCTTACAAGTACAACTTTGGTGATCAATGATGATAAATGTTATTTATTGAATTTTGAAAGCTTGAAACTTTAAGATTGATGAATCATGAGACTCAATATGTTGTATGTTACTAACTTGTGGACGTGGTTGATGAAGATTATAACTTCTAGATGATTGATGTTATATGGTTCAATCTATGTTTTTATGCTTTTTTTATATCTAATTCATCATTCTACATGCTTTTGTTGACATATATGCTTCAAAATATAAAAACAAATATATATTACATAAAAATTCACTCCCGAACCGGGAGCTTCTGAAAATGTTGCTCCTGCCCTTGCTCCCGCTCCCGCTTCCACTCCCTGTTTTCGCTCCCGCTCCCATGTAACCTTGGCCAGACCTGTGTGTTTTTCCAAACTGGGGGGTGAGCACTGTGAACCACTGGTGGAACTCGACTCATAGTTTATGAAGCCACTGCCAGTACTTTAGCACTCCCCCGAGTGTGCCAACATGAGGGCCACCTTCCCAGCTTGCACTTGGAGTTGCAAGTGAAGGGTTGGCACAAAGCAGAATTCGATCATACCATGTGAACTTAATGAGCATTCTTAAAAATATATTCACTCTGTTTCTTCCAAATTAAAATAAAATCACCATTCTAACAGGCTGCCATGTTTCATGAAATTCTACTGCCAATGGGATCTTATCACCAAGGAGAGCGGATATCCAGGCTAAGGATTTGGGGAGGAGCTAACCACTCAGGTTTGAGGTCCAAAGTTCAAACCCAGATTAGTTATTAATTTGCTTTCGTTGTTTATGTTAAAATCCCAGTTGTGTATTTTATTTAGTAGATCCGTGTAATATTATTAATTTTACGGCAAGAGATCTGCTAATTAGTAATTGGCCAGGATAATGTGGTTAGAAAAATTAACGGAGAAGTCCAACCTAGGAGACTTATTATCAATGATTTCCATTAGGCCTTTGTTAGCTTTGGCTGGGTCAACTCTTGGTCACCCAATATTTCTTTCTCTAGGCAGACTATTTAGGGGACAAGGTCAATGCACATTTGCATGGACACCCTTTGAGCATCGGTCATTCCTTGAGATTAGAAGACAATACGATAATGGCCAACAACAAATTCTCGCTCAATCCCCTTTTGGTTGTTGCCCTTCATGATGATGTTTTTGTGCCTCTTCTTTTTAGAAGTTCCTTCATTGCTAGCTTTTTGAAAAAAAATGTTGAGTTGATTCCCGATTTTAAGTTAATGGAGTCAGACTGAATTTATCACTTGAATCTATTTGCCACTTTCAAGAGAGGCCAAAGCCCTTCGGGGAGAAATTAGGGTAATGAACGAAGGGGTATCAAATAGTTGAACTTGGTCTGCATGTGTCAATCCTTGATCCTATGGGTTAGGGCTTTCGCATGAAAGACGTATTTAGAAGGTTGATATAATTTATGGTTTGATAAATGACATTTGAGATGATTTTGATAAAAAACTATTGTGTAGAGCTTGGGAAGTTGGGACGGGTTGACTTGAATACAATTATGCTTTAGAGGGCGAGGGTTAAAAAATCACTAGGGCTCATGTAAAATGAATTTCCCAATGGGATCTGAAATGTGCATGAGAGAATTCCTAGTAATGCTTGGGGAGGCCTTGGAATTTCACCCAAACATGACAATGCAGTTGAGTAGAATCATTGGCTGAGAAATTCTCATACTGCTTATAAGTTCTACTATATCTCTAGGGTATTTCAAATAATCTATGGACCATGCATGACAACCTCCAAAGCATGACTATCATCTTTAGATGAGAACTATAAAAAGCTGTTTTTCAGGCTTATTTTGGTTTTGCAAATCCAGCTATATTGATCCAAAGCCTCTTTAATGCCTTAATGACAGACCAGATTTTACCTATGAAGTTCGAGAGCTTAAACAATGACAACCAACATCTTATTTATTAACAGGAAGTTTAACAGAACTCCCATTGATAGGAAACTCAGCACCTCATTGTAAACTTTAGGAGTAAACTTGCGAGGGATTTTCGGCGACACCATTGTTGCCATTGTTATTGACTCTCGCAGAAAATCCTCGCAGCATTTGCAGAGTGATATCAGGTGGTGGTTTAGCCGTTTTGCCTCTCAAGCTTTATGATGGCTGATATAGGGATCTGAAACCAGATCACAGCAGTAAAGGCTGTCAAATCCAGCTGTAACTTCATTTAGATGGCCAGCAAGCAAATGTGGCCCGGAGTCTTAATCTTTGCCAGATCGCATAAACAAGCTCTCCCAAGGCTAACCCTAGCAGAGCTTCTGGTAGATATCAGCATAATTCATTTAATCTTTTTAATTTCTTTAATTTTTTTGTCAACCTAGTATAGTATACAAGCCACAGTGTTTCAGACTATACACATTGAAGTGCATGGCAGGTTCTAACTGCCTGAAAATAGTTGTCACCATAAAAATATTTCATTGGCCAAGTTTCTGAAACATGAACTCTGCATATGTTTGCATGAGTATGCCATGCAAAACCTCAGCATATATTATGTCAGTCTGCTTAATTTGTAATCTTCTGAACTGTATGAGAAGTTCCCACCCCTCTGACACCCCTCCCACCCGCTTTTCCCAACCCATGCTTTCTTCATATCATGATTCATTCTTCATTTTCTAAAATGAATGCATACTTATGTTGGTGACCTGGTTGCATTGACATGCATCCTTGTATATGCTGTCTATACAAAATTTGGATTAAGTTTGTTAATAACATTGTAATATTCAATATGCAAGAATAAGGAGTTGATGTGGCCAAATGGTTCCAGGCACTGGTGAAATCATTAAGCGAGGACGAATTGGTGTACCTCAGAGCTCAGTTTAAGCTCCTGCAACCTGATAACGATGCCAGGATTTCTCTAGAGAATTTTAAATCAGTGAGTAAAATTTTTTTCTTATCTCGTGTAATCCCTGCATATTCCATGTTATTGAAACTGGGGGATTTCCTAGGATACTATGTTTTAAATTTTAAGCAACTAATATTTCTTTTCGTTCCTCGTGGTTGGAATTCCTTTTAATCTTAGGAACAAGTTGATGGTTTTATCATGCCTTTTAGCTGAATGTTTTCTTGTCTCTTGTTATTATCTTCTAAGGCTCTAATGAGAAATTCGACAGAGGCCATGAAGGAATCCAAGGTTCCAGATATACTGAATTCGGTATGTATATACTATAAACTTTCTTTTGGGAACGAATTTACTTTTGTTCAGTACTCTGGTGGGTTCCTTTAAGTTTTGGTCCTATGAGAATTCTTATTAAGAGTGCTTTAATGATAACTGAAAGAAAAATTCTTTATTATGTTCTTTTTGGTAGCTATAAAAACCTGAAAATCATTTTGCAATGAACACAAATTAAGCAATTGATGGGTTGGACAGTTGGAGCGAGAGTGGCACAGGCATTGAGGGAATATTTGGTTCTGATAGGTTCACATTGGCTTCTAAGGGGCAACCAGAGTTTGTCTTGTCAATGTGAGCATATTTGCCTTTTGTTAACTCAGTTTATCGATATAACAATAATGAAGAGTTGTGAAGTTTAATGCAATGTTAGTGGTAAACCATGACTTTAGTGGTAGCCTGAGTGGGTTGGTATGGTTCTTGTAGAAATTGAACAGAGGTAGGCAATATCATTCTCTGTTGGATCTTTGTGATACAAGACACATTATTCTATGTGCCAATCTTCGTTATATTGAGGAAATTCCTATCAATCACTATATACATGTTGAAACCATCTCATACAATTTGTTGTTATATTTCCACTATAATATTTTGGTAGATATTGTCAGGATATTTAAGATGATTATAATTTGTTTTAGCAAATCTTGATTAAAAAATATAACTATAGGCTAGGAACAAAGAATAAAGAAGCCTCCAAACTCTGCAATTGGGGAAGACCGTCATGCAAATGGTGACAGAGTAAACATATTTGATGTAGGGGAATTATCAGTGAAATATTTTGTAAATTGTTATACTTAGCTAATTTCAGTGCATATATTGTGGAAAAATGTACTTTATTTCATACAAATTGTCGTAAATGTCGTAAGCAAAACCATTTATTATGCAAGATGGGGTTAATGCTTTAGTGAAATATTGTTTGGTAATTACATTATTTTAGATATCAGTAAAAATATAATTACTTAGTGATTAATAGCCCATGGATAATTTAATTCTCGATTCACCTAAGATATTGAGAGATGCGTGTTGAAATTCCAATGCAAGGGGGAATTTCTTAAAATGATAATTACTTGTGGAGTTATTTATTTTTCCTTTCTTATTCGTCAAACAATTACCATTCAAAACAAGAAAATAGAGATCATAGTGCACAAAAGACAAGAGACACCAGAAATTAGGCTGCAAGCCAGGGAAAAACCCACAAGGGGGAAAACCCAACAACAATCCTTCTCTTATAGAATCAAATCAAAATGAGATATCGAAGTCCAAGACCAAGACCCTAAACTGCCACCAAAAATCCAAGTCCAGCCCTCCTCCAAGTCACCTCCAAAGTCAAAAGTCAACATAAGTCAAACTGGTCTTCCTGAAATTTCGATCTTGAATTTTCGGGCCCTGAAATTTTGGCCCCTGAAATTTCGGGCCTGCAATAGTCACAGAAAAAACTGGTTCTGGTTCTATCTTCTTTGTCCTGTAAATAGTCTCCTTCTTTGTCCTTTTCTCCACTAATTAGGTGTAAAGATATGTATGATGCATAGTTTTAAAAACCGGAACCGGTGACCGGACTGGTCCACCTATCAAACCGGGTTTCAAATCAGAACCGGTCAAACCAGGACTGGTCAGATCTCAATGAACCGGTCTTTAAAAAAATACATGAAATAATTAGTTTTTAATGAAAAAAACTATCTTTTAGATTTAAAACCATGATACCAAACCAATAGAGATAAAATATGCGAAGTTTGCTCATCTATATACCAGGTAAAGGTGAATATATCAAATTGGCACCGAGTGCAATACATATCAGCAACAAAATACATAATAAATGAGGCTCTAAATGGCCTTTAGAGTCCAAAAACAATGTTATAAGCTATGGGGTCACTGGCCTACTACAAGTCTACAAATCAGTGATCAACATGATCACTCCTCATCATGATCAAACTCATCACCACTACTAGATAAGGGATCATGAACATGAGCTACATAAATAATTTCGAGTGTTTGAGGACACTCCTAAAACTCCTCTTCAACATTTAGCAATAGTGGTAGTATTAGCAGCAGAAATGGACATCAAAACTACAAATCACTGATCAACATGATCACTCATGAAACTCATCTTTGATTCAATGCTACTAAAAATGGGATCATCAACAAGAGATACATAAACATCATCTTGCTCAAAGTTTTCAAACTTGGATTGTTCAACCTTATAATATGATAGAAATTGAAGAAGTTTAACATGCCTAACCAGTGATTTTGGTTTGAGTGAAGGGTTCATCTCCTCAACCTTATAATGTGATAGAAAAAGCTTAGCAGGCCTAACCAATTATTTTCCTTTGAGTGAAGGGTACATTCTTGTTAAGGCCATGGTAGAGGAGTTCAACAATCAATAACACCAACATCAAGAATGTTCAAAAATCAATGCCACCAACATCAAGGTTCTTAAAGGGCATCATGCTCTTGATCAAACGCCAATCTCATACCCTCATGCATGATAGAATCAAATGGAAACATTGCAAACCCTCAAACCATGAAATCCTGAAAACCATTAAGTCTGCTAAATTTTGATGAACTCTAAAATTCTAGTTTCTCCATATGAAATCCAATGAGGTCGAAACCACTCTCAAACATCCCGAGCCATTTCATGGTAATGTTAAAAATTTAAGTAAAAGGATGAAAATGAAAAATAAAGGAAATGTCATTTTTACTTTAAGAATTTAACATTACCATTGATTGCTAGTGTTGCTAGGGTTGATATGTGTGAGGCAAATGAGAGGAGAGGCATGCTTTTCTTAAAAGGGTTGTTTTTGGAGGGAAACAACCCCAAATTTTCCTCAAAACGACATCAAAACTCACAAAACTGCATTTTGTGGGGTTCGTGGCTGGCCTGGCAATAAACCGACCGGTTTATGAAGGAACCAACTGGTTTATGGGAAAATTGGCCGATCCCTTCATAAACCGGTTGGTTTATGGCCGGTCAGACCAAAAAACCGGTGTGCCGCTCAGAAAACCAGGTTTTTCTGCTGGCTTGATGGCCAGGGCTAATGAATCGGTTGGATTGACTGATTTCTTGTTCAGACTAGCCGATTTTGAAAACTATGGTATGATGTCGTGAGTAAGTGAATTTCAAAGTGATTGAACTGTCCTCTATATATATCTGTCTAATATGTTAAAATTTGGCAGTTCATGGATGAATTTCTCCTAGAAGAAATCATATCTTTCAGTTTTGTTTGAAGTTTGAACCACCTATAATAAAATTCATTCCTCACAATTCTAATATGAATTTCTAAAAATAGTAAGTCACATCTCAATTTGGAAGTGACTTTCCAAAAATAGAAATTCATGTCTAAATGATCAAGGATGATTTCGACATATGGAATCCACTTTAAATTCAAATCAATCATGATTATACAAGTCAAGAATTAATATTTTTATCCTTGTATTATTATTATTTATAAAATAGTCTAAAGTCATTCACCTTTAATGGATTAATAAAAATAATTCTCTCATGGAATAAGTAAATTAAATTGAGAATTTCTTAGTTGGCAAATCAAACCTCTTTCTTGGTAATTCACCTTTAATGGATTAATAAAAACGAATTCTCTCATGGAATAAGTAAACTAAATTGAGAATTTCTTTGTTGGCAAATCAAACCTCTCTGTTGGAATAAAACAGTAACTCCACACTTAAGAGAATGTAACTTTCCCTCATTCAATGCAAAAATGTAACTCCTCATTAAATGCAATTGTAACTCCTTCATTCAATTCAATTTGCAACTCTCACCAAATATTCTCTCATGTCTAAGTGTAACTCTCTCTCTCCCTAATTCGAATTGTAACTCCTCAAGACAAGTGTACCTCTGTCTCTATTCTTGGGATGATTTACACTTCTCCTCAAGTAACTCCTTTCCCATGGAATTCAATTTTCCTGTTATTGGCTAAAGGCATGAATTCATTTTGTAGTTCCTTTCCTTTCTCGTCTATTTATGCAAGAGTAAGTGAGAGTTGAGAGTAGCATGTTCATTTTGAAGAAGGAGAGCAAGTGTTGAGTGTGTAAGAAGTGTGAGAGCTAGTGAAGAGCAAGAACAAGGGAAGAGCTAGAGCAAGTATGACAGACATGATCTGATCAAGAGAATGAGGGGATCTTCAAGCAAAGAGCAAGTGCACCGCAGTTGCAAGTTGATCAAACATTGGTGACTTTATTCATTCTCATTCTCTCTCTCCCTCTCTTTCTCTGTACTGTGCTGAACAATTGAGAAATCTATTAGAAGAAAAATCATTTGGGTTTTCCCCCTTGAGGGGTTTTGCCCTGGTCATTGGACCAAAATCTCAATGTCTCATATTTGTGCTTGACTATCTTCATATGATCCTCGTGTTTATGTTCTATCTACAATCGCTGATCTGAAAAGTTTTGAAGAAGAAATCTACATTCTAAGTAATTGTAACAACATAGTGTTGAGAATTCAATAGTGTAATATTCCAAATTAGTAGTTAGCTAATTGGAATATTAGTTTTTGGTTAATTTTGCAATTTCTAATGTTGGGCAGAAATAAAGTGGGTAGGGGACCCACAAATAATAACTAAGCCAAATAAAGCCTTTTCCTATAGTCCCTAAGTAAAAATTGCGGCCTTAGTGGGGTCCATGTGGCCAAAAATCAAATGGGAGGCAACTCCCTAGGTGGCTGCGTGGGAGAGGCTTGATGGTGGCAGCGCAGTGAGAGGTTGGATGAGGGGACAACGAAATCCATGGTGGGTCCAAGGGAATGTTGGTGGTTCAATTGACAAAAGGAAGTGAAGACAACTCATTTTCTCATTCATTCATCTCAATTTTTCTTGTCATCTTGACTAAGCACTTTTGAGCCGGAGAGCCAAGTCTGCAGTGTTGTTTAGCACACGAGATCTTCAAGCGGAGATCTCAACCTATGCCTCGAGGGGCTTCGAGTGCTAACTCAGGAGAGGAGTTTTGCAATTTTGTGCAGGAGTTTCATAGCAGCATCAACATGGAGTGCGTAGTCCCTTTAGGACAACGCAATGATTGCACAGTCCAATCTAGGGGAAGTGTCGGAAGTGGGGGAGTGAAGTGGAGTTCAGCCGAAGGATTTGGAGGGGAGGCTAGCCACCTCCTACCAGGGATTTTTGTAGTGTTTTGGAGGAATTTTCCAGTAGTTCCAACCAAGAGTTCGATTTCCCCGACAGAGCACCGTGCCAAGCCCGAAGGGGCCAATTTCCGAGGTCGAGCTTTCAACAAACCCTTCGTAGGTTTTTGTGGGTTTAGTGAGGAGAGTCGAGTGACAAATTCTCGGAATTTTCTGAGCACGGGAGGCAACCAACCAACAATACAAAGTCAGCGAGCAACTGTATTTTTTGGACTGGGTAGTGTAGTGATTGAGCCACACAGAGCCATTTCCAGCAGGGATTTTTGCTAGGATTCGAGTTGCCCTTCAGTCTGCCTTGAGCAGGCACAAGTGCAATCTTTTCAGCACCACACTGTACTCTTTTCCGACATATTAATAAAATGGCTCATCACTGATTTGGGCTCCATAGTCTGTGTTTAATGGTGTTTTTAATTTTTGCTGTAGTTTCTTGTCTATTTTGACTTTTATTACTGTTTAATCCCAATTTGGGATATTACAATGGTATCAGAGCTCATAGACTTGGCTCAGCCTGTGGAGCACGCAGTCTATGACACTGGAAGACAAACAAAACTTAACTTACCCGAGGCAGAGATATAGGAGCAAAGAGAGAAGGCTCAAAATTACTCTAGACCCAGTTGACAATGTTCCGGAGGTTGAAGAGAGAGAGATGGCACACATGGATGATGGGAGAGATGAGGAGAAGGAGTTTGCTCACCTCCTAAAGTTTGTACAAGACCTCCCTAAAAGGATTGAGGAGATGGGTCAGAAACTTAGTAACGACAGCAAGTGAAAGGGGATTCAAGGAGAAATCCATATGAGAGAAGGGTCTGGAACTTCGCAGCACCAGGGATGCCCTCACGTTACCCTTCCAGCCATACCTTATACTCCACCATGCTCCACCATTCCCACATTCCTAGCTTCGAGAAGTTGAGGGCAGCAGGAGCTGGAGGAGACCCATTATGGAGATTACTTGCAGAGTATCAGTTGTATGGACTAAAGTTCGGAAGGGAAATAACCTTCAATGAGTTTTTCCAACTGAAGAACAACAACAAACCCAAGGGCCAGACCAGAGGAGGAGGGTACACGCAGGGGAGTGACCTGTAGCGTACCGTGGGTAGGATTTTCCTACCAACATTTGATGGGTCTTCGTAGAGTTCAGCCAAAGCATCGGTGGAAAAGCTGGATATCTACTTCGAGCTTAATCAAATGACGGAGTTGGAGGCCATCAAGGTAGTTACGTTGCACTTGGAGAGAGAAGCCCATGACTGGTGGTTTCATGGGTTGATTACACTGGGTCACGCAGGGCTGACAACGTATGATGACTTTACTAGGAGAGTGCTGGAGAGATTTGGCTGGAAAGATCCTGAGGAGCACTTTGGAGAGCTGACCAAGCTCAAGCAGTCGGGGATTCCTGAAACATATATCTTGGAGTTCTTGAGGTTATCAGTGATGGTTCTGGATCTGTCAGAACCTAGGAGGATTTAATGTTCATAGATGGGTTGCCAGAGCCATTGCGTGGTCTAATGAGGTCAACTCGACCCACTACGTTGCAAGATGCAGCTGGGAGGACCCGAGATCTTCAGGATGCATTACCAAGGGCTAGGGCCCCTATGCCCAACAGAATAGCTTTCCAGTAGAGAGGAAGGGACACGAGAGCTCCTCCGCCGAGAGGTAACTAAGGCCGGGGGCCATTAGATGATGATACCAGGAGAGATCACAGGAGGAAGAAGCTTTAATTCCCATGCTAGGAGTCATGGGCACTAGGCCACAGGTGTGCCAAAGGGAAGGCACACTACATCGAGATCTTCTTAGACAACGAGGGAGAAGAGGAGACACTCTATGAGATGGGAGGTGATGACAGCGCAACAACACAAGGGGAAGGTCCTCCACCTCCACCTCCCCTAGCAGCCAGAGGGTTAGTGTTTTCACTGACCGGAGGGGTCCTTGCATCTTTGCGGGGGATACCAAAGTACTTAACGTTGAGGAACCGGGGGACAATTTAGGGATAGCGTGTCTCAGTGCTCGTAGACAGTGGAGCCACGCACAATTTCATAGATGCCCAGATGGTGCAGAGGAGGGGCATCTAGACAGAGGGGTTTGATGGATTTTCTGTTCTAGTTTAGGCAGTTAGCACCATGCAGTGCATGCATTATGTTCCAACCTTGACAATGACCATGGGGACGTACTCAGTGATAAACCATTTCTTTGTGGTCGACATTCCGGACACCAACATAGTGTTGGGGGTGCAATGACACATCACCTTTGGCAGAGTCACTACTGATTGGAAAAAGTTGGAGATGGAGTTCATGGACAGGAGTGGGAAACTGGTGATGCTTAGGGGTATGCATACATACCCACCTTAGACTATTTATGTGCATAGGATGGAGGTAGATTTCAGGCGGGGAGACATAGAGTGGGCAGTGGAGCTGAGGATTTCAGAGGCAGATGGTACAACTCGATCCATGCATCCAGATGTACAAGCCATCCTCGACTATTACTCCATCTTTTTCGGGGACATTCCGCTAGGGCAGCCACCTGATCGAGGATTTGAGCACACCATCGAGTTGAAGCCCAACATTCAGGCCGTGATCTCTACTTCGTATAGGCACCCCAAGGCTTATCGAGATGAGATCGAGAGGGCCATACATGAGCTTTTGGCCTTGGGGCACATTTGACCGAGTTCGAGCCCCTTTGCTTCTTCAGTAGTCCTGGTGAAGAAGGACGGTACACTGAGAATGTGTATCGACTACAGGGCCTTGAACAAAAAGACGATGAAGAACTATTACCTCATCCTGCGGATCGATGAGCTGATGGATGAGTTGAGGGGGGCTAAGTTCTTCTCCAAGATAGACTTGAGGCCGGGGTACCATCAGATCCGAGTGAGGGACAAGGACAATGTTTAGGTGCCATTATGGGCACTTTGAGTTTTTGGTGATGCCCTTTGGGCTAACCAACGCTATAGCCACCTTCCAGTCTTGCATGAACCATGTCTTTCGTGGCCAGCTACGGAAGTTCGTGCTAGTCTTTTTTGTTGACATTCTGATATACAACCGGACATGGGAGGAACACTTGCAGCATGTGGAGGCAGTGTTGTGTATTTTGGAGGAGCAGACATTTTACGCTAAGCTATCCAAGTGCGAGTTCGGGATGAAAATGATGCTATACTTGGGCCACATCATAGGTGAGGATGGTGTGCAAGTACATGAGGAGAAGATCGGGGCCATCAGGGATTGGTCGGAGCCCAAGAATGTCACTGAGCTGAGAGGATGTGGGTATTTGTACTTACTATAGGAAGTTTGCGAAGGGCTTCTCTCAGCTAGCTACACCCCTCACAGACTTGACTCAGAAGGGAGAATTCACCTAGACCCCCACAACGCAGGAGGCTTTTGATCGCCTCAAGAAGGTGATGAGTAGCTGCCCGATACTTGCACTCCCCAATTTTACCAAGCCCTTTGTCTTGGAGTGTGATGCATTCAGAGTGGGAGTTGGGGCCGTATTGATGTAGGAGGGACACCCCATTGCTTTCGAGAGTCGGAAGCTCTTGCCCCATGAGAGGCACTACCCCATATATGATAAAGAAACGCTGGCCATCATGCATGCCTTTGCCAAGTTCAAACAATATTTGGTGGGGAACTGGTTCAAGGTCAAGACCGATCACAACAACTCGCGGTACTTCCTAAAGAAAAAGCAGTTGTAGGAGAGGCAACAGAAGTGGGTCAGTAAGATCCAAGCTTATGACTTTGACATTGAGTATGTCAAAGGGAAGAACAATGTGGTGGCTGATGCCTTGTCTTGGAGACCAGCGTCCCTCTCCTCGATGAGCATTGACGCAGATTGGAGGGTGCAGTTGTTGGTGGAGTACTCAAAGGATCAGTTTGCATGTGAGGTGTTGGATGGGCAGGTGATGGATGACCGGTATCGGGTGATGGATGAGTGTGAAATTTTCAAGCTGAAATACTACTGCAGTGATTGATTTATTTTGCGTACTTATTTTATGATAAGTTATCTACAGATACTCAGTAAATTCTGAAATAAACACAACTGCAGTATTCACTTAATCATAACCAGAAAATAAAATAGAACACATATAACGCAATAGAAACAATCACATGAACACAGTTATTTTTTTACAATTGTCCCAGGAAAAACCCAATGCAGGAAAACCGGTGCAGCAGATGAGGGTTTGTATTAATCTTCAACAATGGAAAGCATTTACAGAAATTTGACGAGCAAATGTCTAGAATACACTTGAGATAATTTTTCCGAACCCTTCGGAAGAATTTCTGATACACAGGAGGCACCTTTTCTCCCTCTGCGTCACTCTGCGTGGCCTTCTACATAGTAACTGTGCTGGATTGCGTCACTCTGCGTGGAGGACTAGTGCTGCTACTCAGCGTTGTCCCCTCTACGTCCTCCTTTTGCCTTCTTCTTCCTCTCCTGACTGCCCCTTTCTCCTTCTGCCTTTGCAACTCCGCCTCTACAACCTCTCCCTTAGAAATCGAGCTCTATTCCTTCATTATCGATTTCCTTCGGGTATTGAGTGTGTGCCCGGCTTGCTTTGCAAATGGCCCTCAAGCCTTCTCTTATAATCTTCTCGTTGATGAATCAACGACCCCGTTTAGATCTCTAATCAATGGCTAAGATTAAAACATGACTTGATCTTTGTTTTCTAGAAGATTCACACTCTGCTTTATTAATACCCTTTAATTATTTAATTTCCCTAAGTTTAGACTTAGGGATCACTTTAAAATAATTGATTATTTTAATAAAGCATGAACCGAGTGGAATTTCCACAAATGGTTTCTGAGTTCTCTGGAATACTGATGTCCAAGCCTCTTCCCAAAATATGAGACTTGGAACACTTTCCAATGCTACAAATTCAACACTCCCTCTTAGCGAGGAAAGTGTTTAAGCAAAATGCCAACTGCATCTGCTCTGACCTAAAGCATCCACTACACTGCTGATGTCTTGGCTGCTGCCCCTCATCTTTACGCTGCTGCCCTCTGTACTGCTGCCCGTGACACCATCTTTGCCACTGCTTCATTCATACTGCGGCTCCCTCTGAATCTCAAGTCCACTTGTTCCTCTACTGGAATGGGTTCTTGACCATCTCCATATTTTCCCTGATGTAAGTAAACTTAATCTTACCCAGAGCTTTTGTGAGGATATCTACCACTTATTCCCCTGTAGGAATGTACCTCAACTGTACAACTCCCTGTTGGACATAGTCTCTGATGAAGTGGCACCTAATGTCAATGTGCTTCCATTGATTATGAAACACAGGATTCTCAGAGAGCTTGATGCAACTCTGATTATCACACAAAATTCTAGTCGGTTCGATCCTCTTCTTGAGCAAGTTCATGAGAAACTTACGAAGCCATATGGCCTCATACGAAGCTGTGCTAGCTGCCATATATTCAGCCTCGACTAAGCTCAGTGCCACAGATTTCTGTTTCCTACTGCACCAGGAAGTCATTCCTAATCCGCTACTGAAACAGTACCCACTGGTACTTTTCGGATCTACTAGGCTTCCAACCCGGTGTGCGTCAGTGAACCCACTCAATTTGATTTCATTGCCCTTGGTGTACTTCAATCCAACTCAACTGTCCCCTTCAAGTATCTAAGAACATGTTTGGCTGCTGCCCAATGAGCCCTCCTTGGTTCTACCATGAACTGACTGAGGGTATTCACAGCATAACAAATGTCTGGTCTAGTGTTGACTAGGTACATCAATGATCCTATGGGCCGCCTATACAAGGTGGGGTTAGCCTCATCATCCTCGGACGTGTTGATCTTCTTCCAGTTTGTGATCATTGGCGTAGCCATGGGTCTACATTCCTCCATCTAAAATCTCTTCAGGATCTCTGTAGTATATCTTCCTTGCCCAAGGAAGAATTTTTCCTTCTGCTGCCAAACCTCCAAACCAAGAAAATAGTGCATCTGCCCTAGATCCTTCATGTCGAATTCCGTAGCTAGTTTTTCCTTGCAGTCTTTGATGAGCTTAGATGATCTAGTCAAGAACAGATCATCTACACATAATACCAGAATTAACGACTCATCCCCTACTCTTAGATAGTAGAGATCTGCGTCACTCTTGACAAATCCCATCTTCTGCAGGTAGCTATCAATTCGCCCATACCATGCTCTAGGGTCTTGCTTCAGTCCGTACAAGGCTTTCTTAAGCCTGCACACATGAGTCTTCTGCTCATGCGTCTCAAAGTCCTCTGGTTGTTCTATGTACACTTCCTCTTCTATCACCCCTTTCAAGAATGCTGTCTTGACATCCATTTGGTGAATTTCCCATCCCATCTGCACTGCAAGAGAGATGACGGATTTGATTGAAGTGTACCGAGCTACAAGGGCGAAGTTTTCTTCATAATCGATCCCTTCCTTCTGTGCGTACCCCTTAGCCACAAACCTTGCTTTGAATTTCTCTATGCTGCCATCTGCAACATACTTGATCTTGTACATCCACCTTGATCCTACAACCGATTTGTTCTGAGGTCTAGGGACTACTTCCCATACATCATTTGTCATGATGGAGCTGTACTTCTCCACCTTAACGTCTACCCACACCTGATGTTGAGCTGCCTCTCGAAAACTAGAGGGTTCTCCAACCTGTGCTACTATTGCCTGGTACCTGTCTGGCTGTCTGCGTACCCTCTTTTCATTTCTAGGGGCTCCAACAAATTCCTCTGCATCCCTCAGAGTCTGTTGGAGTTCTCTACTCGTCCTACCACTAGCGGTGGGTGGATTCACCTGCTCTCCTTCTTGCACTTCCTTGGAAAAACTTTCTCGAGGATCCTTGTGCCGTGGAGAGGCACTATAGCCATCTTCTGTAGGCCGTTGTGGCTGAACCAACGGATCCTCCTCAGACTGCGTAGCTGTAGACATCTCTCGGGATCTCTTGAAGGCTCTCCTCTCCAAGAATTTCATGTCCCGTCTTACTACGATCTTTCTACTCTCGGGAATATAGATGTGATATGCCTTCGCATTTTCGCTATATCCCACAAGGTATCCTTTCTCTGCAGTCTAATCTAACTTCTTCCTCTTCTCATCGGGTACATGGCAATACACTATACTACCAAATATCCTGAAGTGACTCACCTCAGGCTTGCTGCCAGTGAACACACTCTCCGGAGTAACCTTACCCAATGCTCTATGAGGCACCCTATTCTGCACATACACTATTGTATTGCAAGCTTCAACCCACAGAAATTTGGGCATGTCTTGATCATATAACATCGCCCTCGTAGCTTCCACAGTGGTCCTATTCTTCCTCTTTGCAACTCCATTATGCTTCAGATTATATGGAGCTGTCCATTCTCTCTTGATGCCTTCCTTTGCACATAACCTCGTGAATTCCTTATTAATGTATTCTCCACCATTGTTTGATCGCAATTTCTTGATCTGCTTTTCAGTTAGATTTTCTACCAAAGCCTTGAATTCTTTGAATCGCTCAAAGACCTCATCTTTGGTCTTTCGAAAGTAGATCCATGTCTTTCGGGGATGGTCATCAATAAAGGTGACAAAATATTTTGCACCACTGAGAGCATTCGTGGACATTGGTCCGCAGATGTTTGAGTGTATCAATTCCAACACACTCTTGGCCCTACTGCTGCTTCTTGGAAATGCTGCCTTGGCATACTTCCCTAATATGCACCCCCTGCAGAGATCGTCTTTCCTAGTGCTAAGTTCTGGAGTTCTTGTGATAGTCTTCTTGAGGATCCTCAAGGCTCCATGATGTAGGTGCCCCATTCTTCTGTGCCATAACTCATTCAAACCCCTTTCGTTAGTACTTCCCATCAGTGCCATTGGAGACTCGAGCTGTAACTTATACAATTTATGGCTCCTTACTCCAATTTGTGCCTTCCTTTTCCAACTAGGGTGTTTGACATCAACTTTGTTTCCAATAAAGTATACATCATAACCCTTGTTTTGAAGTTGAGACACCGAGAGCAAGTTCATCCCCAATCCTGGTACATGCAGTACATTGGTGGTCCGAAGCTTGTTACCAGCTTCTGTTTGAAATATTATGGTTCCTCTTCCAATAGGGGTAGACTTGGCCTTGTTTCCCATCGTGATCTGAAAATTCATTTGCTCTTCTTGGTAGCTCGAGAAGCATTCTCGAACTCCTGTCATGTGAGCAGATGCTCCACTGTCAATATACTAGACCCTGGGAGAGGCCATGCTTGACACGAGTAAAATCCTCTTCTAGTCTGGACCCCAGAACTGAAACGTCATGATCCCTCTGTTCCTCCATGCGTTCTCGAGGACTGCGTGAACCCCTCTAAGTTGATGTTGCATCGTTGTTGGACATTCGTTCCATTGCAAAACTTCCTTCTGTCTTTCGTCTTTTTCTCTAATACCATGTGAAATTTTCAAGCTGAAATACTACTGCAGTGATTGATTTATTTCGCCTACTTATTTTATGAAAAGTTATTTACAGATACTCTCAGTGAATTATGAAATAAACACAACTGCAACATTCACTTAATCGTAAGCAGAAAATCAAATAGAACGCATATAACGCAATAGAAACAATCACATGAACATAGTTATTTTTGGACAATTGTCCCCGGAAAAACCCAATGCGGGAAAACCGGTGCAGCATATGAGGGTTTGTATTTTTTTTTTTCTAAGTGAGACTATTCTATTAAATAAAAACATATGGTACAATCAGAGCTTTGCAAGAGCAAAGCATAGAAGCAGGGGGCCGGAAATGATGAAGTATCAACCTCGGTCCCAAAAAGCAAGCTTGGACATAGCAGAAGATAGCAAGGAAGATAAAAGAGAGAATGAGACAAGGGGATCTACCCAGAGTGGGTAGAAACTTCCAAACGACATTTTTTCACTTTCTTCTTATTGACTTTGATCCAGTCATTATGACTAGGCTGAACAGGAACCAGTTGTAGAATGTTCTGTGCTGAAGGAGGAGACTCCTTATCTGAATCCGAGGAAGAGGTCTCGTGCGAGCGTTTCTGCGGGATTGGAGGAGCTGATGGATCCTCAGGGCTGGCCATGGGGGAGTCCTTCGTGTTCTCAGTATTTGCTTCTTCTGCTTCTATTTCCTCCTCATTCGAGCTGGAGGAGTCAGGATTATCCATGGGGGGACGATCACAAGGCTTCCAGCTCTTAAAAGGTAGTGGGCTTGGCCCGGTTTAGACTAACTACTAGCACGGCGAGCTACGACCTTGCTCGGGATCGAACACAAGACCGGTCCGTCATTACGAGGCCGACTTTACCACTACGCCGCCTCCACGACCTTTATGAGGGTTTGTATTAATCTTTAATAGTGGAAAGCATTTACAAAAAATTGACAAGCAGATGTCTAGAATACATCCGAGATAATTTTTCCGAACCCTTCGGAAGAATTTCTGACACACAGGAGGCACCCTTTCTCCCTTTGTGTCACTCTGCGTGGTCTTCTGCGTAGTCACTGTGCTAGACTGCGTCACTCTGCGTGGAGGAGCAGTGTTACTGCTCAGCGCTGTCCCGTCTGCGTTCTCCTTCTGCCTGCTTCTTCCTCTGCCGACTCCCCCTTTCTCCTTCTGTCTCTGCAACTCTGCCTCTACAACTTCCACCTCTGAAATCAAACTCTATTCCTTCAGAATCGATTTCCTTCGAGTATTGTGTGTGTGCCCGACTTGCTTTCCAAACGACCCTCAAGCTTTCTCTTATAATCTTTTCGTTGATGAATCAACGACCTAGATTAGATCTCTAATCACTTGCTGAGATTAAAACATGACTTTATCTTTGTTTTCTAGAAGATTCACACTCTGCTTTATTAATACCCTTTAATTATTTAATTTCCCTAAGTTTAGACTTAGGGATGACTTTAAAATAATTAATTATTTTAATAAAGCATGAACCGAGTGGAAAGTGCCATAATATCAAGCTAACCATGGGGGAATATGTATTGAATAGTCCAATGCTTTCCATTCCAATGGGTGTTGCTGATGTTGTACTAGGAGTATAATGGTTACAATCTTTGGGGACGATAGCTTTTAATTTTCAAGAAATTTTTTTCGGAAGGAAAGGAAGTTGAATTACGGGGTATCACAGGGAGGCCGAGAAAGATAATAAGATCTAATGTCATGACAAAGCTTCTGAAGAAAGAACGAGGCGTCATTGCACAATTATGCTCACTAGAAGTTCCAACATCAAAATCATCTATTTCTCCAGATCTCCAAAAAGTCTTGGACAATCATTCCAAGGTGTTTGAAACTCCCAAAGGACTTCCACCTATTCGTGATCATGATCACGCTATTCATTTGATTCCAGGAAGTGTTTCTCCAAACATCGGGCCATGCAAATATCCTTATGTCCAAAAGAGCGAAATTGAACGTATTATTGCAGAAAGGCTAGAGGCTGGTATAATTCAACCTAGTTAAAGTTCTTTTTCTGCTCCAGTAGTATTGGTGCACGAGAAGGATGGATCATGGCGCATGTGTCCGGATTATAGGGAGCTCAATAAGCTCACTATTAAAGATAAATTTCCCATTCTTGTGATTGATGAGTTATTGGATGAATTACATGGAACATTTTATTTCACCAAGTTGGATCTCCATTTAGGATATCATCAAATTATAATGAAGACTAAAGACATTCCGAAAACAACATTTCGAACTCATGAGGGTCATTATGAATTTTTGGTCATGCCTTTTGGCCTTACCAATGCACCTTCTACATTTCAAGGGTTGATGAATTCCATTTTCAAACCCTTCCTTAGAAAATTTGTGCTAGTATTTTTTGATGATATACTAATCTACACCAGGTCTTGGAAGGATCATGTTGAACATGTTGACAGGGTGCTCAAACTATTGGAGGAGAAACAATTATATGCAAAAACCTCCAAATGTTTCTTTGGAGTACAAGAGGTGGAGTATCTGGGTCATATTGTATCTTAGGAGGGTGTTAAGGTAGACCCTAACAAAATTAAAGCCATTAAGGAATGGAAAGTCCCCACAACCATAAAGCAGTTGCGAGGATTTATCGGGTTAACAAGGTATTATCCCAAGTTTGTTAAGAATTATGGGAGAATAGCAACTGTTCTAACAACATTATTGAGGAAAGATGCATTTTCATGGACTCCTGAAGAAACTAAGGCCTTTGAACATCTTAAAGAGGCAATGTGCCTAACACCAATCTTAGCTACGTCAGACTTCACAAAAACCTTTATTGTGGAATGTGATGCCTCAGGAAATGGAATTGGTGCTGTTTTAATGCAAGAAGGAAGACCCATTTCTTTTGAAAGCCGTCCAATCAAAGGAAAGTATTTACAGAAAGCTATTTATGAGAAAGAAATGTTGGCAATACTACATGCACTAAAGAAATGGCGACCTTACCTAATGGGAAGACACTTAAAGGTAAAAACTGATCATGATAGTCTTAAATACTTCTTGGAACAAAGACTATCTTCGAAAGAGCAACAAAAATGGGTTACAAAGATGTTGGGTTATGACTTTGAAATCATTTACAAAAAAGGGAAGCTAAATGTTGTTGCAGATGCACTCTCAAGAAAGGATGAGGATGTGGAAGCATTTCTTTGTGCCATTTCTATTATCCAATCTGATTGGATAATCGAAGCAAGGGAGGAATGGAAGACTGACAAAGAAGTATGGACACTCATTCAAAAGTTGTAGCAAGATCCTAGTACATCTAATACATTTAGTTGGAAAAATGATTCCTTATGGTACAAAGATCGCTTATATCTTTGTAAGAATTCCCAACTAAAACAAAAGATTCTTTTGGAATTGCACACCTATCCCTTAGGAGGACACTCGGGATTTTTAAAAACTTACCATATGGTGAAAAAAGAATTTCTTTGAGATGGCCTTAAATCTGATATTCAAAAATTTGTGGCGGAATGTTTGGTTTGTCAGTAAAATAAAGTTGAGACAATTAAGACCCTGGGTCTGCTATAACCTTTATCCATTCCAAATCAACGTTGGAAGGAGGTTTCAATGGATTTTATCACAGGTTTACCAAAGTCCGAAGGAAAGAGTGTCATCATGGTGGTAGTTGATAGACTTACCAAGTATGCACACTATTGTGCATTATCTCATCCATTTAAAGCGAGTACAGTTACTACTGCATTTATGGAAACAATTCAAAAGCTACATGGAAACCCAAAGATTATTGTAAGCGATAAAGATCCCATTTTCACTAGAAATTTTTGGATGAAATTATTTTCTTGTTTGGGTACTCAACTAGCTCATATGTCATCTTATCATCCTCAATCCGATGGGCAAAGTGAGATAGTGAACAAATGTTTGGAAGGATATCCTCGTTGCTTTGTATCTGATAAACAAACACAATGGGTCAATTGGTTACCTCTGGCTGAATGGTGGTATAACACTTCCTTCCACACTGTAGCAAAAATGACCCCATTTATGGCACTTTATGGATATCATCTGCTGTGCATCACATCACCTTTAAGATAAAATTCTAAGGTTCAAGCAGTGGAAGATCACATCGAGCATCGACAACAAGTTCTCCAACTCTTAAAGGATAACCTAAATTTGGCACAAACTCGAATGAAACAACATGCAGGTCAACATCGTAGTGAGAGAAGTTTTGATGTATGCGTTTGAGTATTTTTACGGCTACAACCATACAAACAAATGTCCCTCAAGCAAACTAAGAAGGATAATAAATTATTGCCAAAGTACCTCTGTTTTAAAAACCGGCCTGGTCAAAACCGACCAGGCCTGGTTGACCGAGCCGGTTGGGCGGCCGGTCCGACCAGGTCAATGACCAGCCAGGCTGGCCGGTTTATTACCGAGCCGGCCGGTTTTTGTAATGACCAGGCCGGCTCGGTAATAAACCGGCCAACCAGGCCGAGCCCGAGTCAACCAGGCCTGGTCATTGCCGGCGGCCGGTGGGCCCAAAAATTGTTCATTTGTGGACTTTAAACTCGATTTTTATTTGCTGTTAGGGTTTTTGCTGCATCCCTAAGCCCTCCCAATGCTATAAAACTAACCCACCCCCTCTATTGACCTCACATCTATCTTGTGCAATTTGTTTGAGCATTTGTGAGTGTTTGCTGAAGATTGTGGAGTTTGTTTTGGAGCAGCAGTGAGGAGAAAATTGGCAAGCTTTGGAGCGGCATTCAGCTAGAGGCTAGAGGTATTTATAGAGATCACTTTAATCCTTACAATGCCATCATTCTGCAGTTTTGACTTCTCTTGGATAGGCCTTATCATGTGACAGAAATGATCTTCTAGACAGGCCTATAATGATTCTTATAATTTCAATCTTTCTGTTTTTCTTGAAAGGTTTTGATTCACTGGCCTTCTAGTACATTGTAGGCCTTCCAAATTTAAGACTACGGATCTCATTCTTTTTGTCAAAGAAGCCTGATCTTGAGACATATAATAGGTTTTTCCTTGGGTTGCTTTGAAGACTAATTTTCGGCCTCTTTGAAATTTTTATGAAACTACAGACCTGAACCTGAGGTAGTGTCTGCCTTCGTATGTCCACAAGTGACAAGAGCCCTCAATACTCCATTAATTATCTCATTTTCGACAGGAATATTTTCGGCCTTAAAGCCCACATTTTTCTAAGTGAAAGAGTCCTTATCGCAATCCTGAGATGACTTGGTTTTTACACAGGGTTATCTATAGGTTTTCAGTCCTGTGGACACTTACGGAATTTGGTCCTAAATTGAAACATTTTTTATCTTCAAAAGATTTTATTTTCTTGTCTTAGGAACCCCTTCAAGCAACAGTGATCTTCCAGCTGCATTTAACCTTGACCTTACCTCTGATACCATGGTGATAAATCCATTAGGGCAGCAACTTTGGGCTTTCATAAATGATTTCTCTTACTTTGACATTTTCTTGTGATGTTTTGGCATATTTGAGACACAAATTCAAGTGCTGCAGCATTTCTGCATTAGAGGTCGAGATAATTTATCCAGGAGGCTGAGTTATGCACTGAGCATGATCTCCAGGCATTGGAATATCAGAAGTTTAATGGCATTACCTCCTAGTCAGCTGAAGCAAGTCACAGTTTTTGTCTTCAGTTTGCACTTGTAATCATAGAAAAATCAAACTCAATAAAGTTCAGATTTTGCGTCAGAATTTTTGATGATGTTATTTACCTGCAGTTGTTCTTGAAATGTTTGACAAATGTTCTGAGCTATTTGCTGAAGATATTTTCCATTTTTTGCATACGAATTTTTTGTAGAAAGGTGTCAAAGAAAAGGTTCAAAAACTGTGGAAAATTTTGCTTGGATTTTTGCCTAGGTATATTACATCCCAGGCTGCATTTTTGTCTCATTCCTTTACAATGACATCCTAAATAATGGATGCTAAGGTTACTCCTGATATTACTGTCAATGTTTTATCTTTAATCAAGTGTTTAATCAACTAGGAGTTCATTCATTGTACATGAAGGTCTACAAGGTAGGATTATTTTCATATATGTGTAAATGAAGCCTCCTGCATGTTTATAGCATTTTTAATTGTTCATAATTTTTGAGATTAGCAACAAATATGAAAAATTAAGGAAGAACCAGATGCTGAAAGATTTACCCATTGGATCTTTTATGATATCATAGTAGTCAGGCACATCATGAGGATCTAATATCATAGTTTTTGGCATTTGCCATTTGGTGAAAGAAATGAACATAGAATGAAATTTGAATAGTTTTTTTTTTGTTTTCATGTGCAGATTTAAACATTTTATTTCCAAGTCAAAAACTCAGACCAAAATGGCCCCTAGAGCAAAAGACTCTGCTTGGGCATATGCTGAAATGGTTGGGGATCAAATGTATTGCAAATTTTGCAAGAAAAAAATTAAGGAGGGTGGAGGGGGCATTCATAGACTGAAACTACATTTGGCTGGTGTTAAAGGCCAAATCACTGCATGTGAAGCAAAAAACATTGGGGAAATTAGGAAGCAGTTGAAAGAACAGTTTGACAAGTTTGAGCAAGACAAAAATAGGCAAAAAGAAATACAGGCTGAAATTGGGAGGAAGAGGAATATACAAAATATGATGGCTGGCAACACAAGTTTTGAATCTTTTAATTATCAGGATTCCTCATCTATCCCTTCCACTGATGCATCAAAAAACCCCTTTAGCTATGTTCCTCCCTCTAGGGAGTCTATTTCTGACAAGGGTAAGGGTGCAATGAGAAACAAGGGTACTATTAAAAGTTTTTTTGTGCCCTCATCTCCTTCTGATAGTGCAACTGCATATGGTCCTAGTCCTCACACTGTGCAACCCACTTTAGATGCTCATTGGAAAAAAGAATTGAGAGATGATGCTTGTGAATACATTGCTAGATGGTGGTATGATGCTGATATTCCCTTTAATGCTACTCGTTCACCATATTATGAACCTATTTTTGATGCCATATATGCTGCTGGAAAGGGCTTCAAACCTCCTACTCTGCATGAGTTAAGAGGATCTTTTTTGCAAAGAGAGATTTCAAACATTAATGATTATTTGAAAGATTTCAAGAACTCATGGGCACGTACAGGATGTACCATCATGTCAGATGGATGGACTGATCAGAGGAACCGTACCATCATAAACTTTCTTGTCTTTTGCCCACGAGGAACCATGTTTCTAAAATCAGTTGATGCATCTGATAGGGTGAAAGATGCACAGATGTTGTTACAGCTTTTGGATGAGGTTGTTGAAGAGGTGGGGGTGGAAAATGTTGTTCAAATCATCACAGACAATGCCTCTAACTATGTTCTTGCAGGTAAATTGTTAGAGGAAAAACACCCAGCGATTTTTTGGACCCCATGTGCTGCACATTGCATAGACCTCATGCTTGAGGATATTGGCAAAATAGACTGGATCAAGAACACTGTAGAGCATGCCAAATGCATCACAAAATACATTTACAATCACTCATGGATTCTGAGTCTGATGAGGAAATACACAGGGGGCAAGGAACTTATTAGGCCTGCCATCACTAGATTTGCAACACATTTTTTGACATTGCAATCTATGGCTGCCCAGCAAAGAAACTTGCAAAAGATGTTTTCTAGTGATGAATGGAATGAAAGTCAGTTCTCTCGCAAACATGAAGGCAAAGACATGAGAAGGAAAGTTGTTGAAGAAATATTTTGGAAAAAGGCAGCAAACATTGTGAAACTTACTGAGCCACTGGTTAAGGTGTTGCGCTTGGTGGATGGGGAAAGATTGGCTATGGGCTTCATTTATGAGGCTATGGATCAAGCAAAGGAGCAGATAAGGGCAGCATGCAGGGACAGAGTGGCTAAGTATGGGCCCATTTGGGAAATCATTGATCAGAGATGGAACAATCAACTCCATCGCCCGATACATGCAGCTGGGTATTTTCTTAACCCAAGGTATCATTATAAAGCTCAGGAAACAGGAGCTTTGACTGGAGAGGTTAGAGATGGATTGATTGACTGCATTGATCGCATGATCCCCACAGAGAGTGAGCAGTTGACGATACACAGGCAGATCACTATGTTCAGCCATGCCAATGGTACCTTTGGCAAGAACCTTGCAAGGATTGCAAGGGAATCAGATGAGCCAGGTAAACAAAGAATTTCAATTTTCAAATTTATATTTTATAATTGATTATTTTGTATAATTGTTTATAAAATTATAATTTCAATTTCAAAGTTGGATATAAATTGTTGAGCTAACTGAAACTCATTTTTTGCAGCACAATGGTGGGAGGCATTTGGTGCCCACTGTCCTGAATTGCAGAGGGTTGCAATCCGCATTTTGAGTCAAACTTGCAGTGCTTCTGGGTGTGAGCGCAATTGGTCTGTCTTTGAGAGGATTCACACACACAAGAGAAACCGTTTGGAGCAAAAACGGTTAAATGATCTAGTGTTTGTCCAGTACAACCTCCGACTAAGACGGAACCAATCGCTGAACAAAAGACCTGATTCAGATCCCATTGTGTTGGAGGATATTGATCCAACATCAGATTGGGTAGTGGAGTCTTGTCCACCAGAGTTTGACAGGGAGAGTTCACTTGACTTCGATTTAGAGATGGAGGCGACTATGCTCAATGTAGATCCATTGGTAGCAGACCCAGTCCCAGGCCATCCAGTTGCAGCGGCTGCAGGTACAGGCACTTCCTCTAGTCAGCCACGACAGAGACGCATATCTCATCTATCTGATTCTCAAGGTGGTAAGGGCAAGGGTATAGTTCCAGTCGAGGATGTTGATTCAGAGGAGGAGGCGGAGCGAGCGTCTTCCCCCCATGGTTCAGAGTTTGAGGAAGAGGACATTGGCTTGTCAGATTCAGATGACTAGCGGTAGTTACTAGTTACTAGTGACTATTCATGTTTTGTTGTAGGGCCATTTAGAGCCTCCTTAGTTATGTTTTTTGTTTTGATCATGTATTGGTCCTTGGACAGTGCACTGGGTGCAATTTTGATATAATGGATATATTCATGAGCCTACTTTTATCATATGTTCTCTTTTGTCTATATTGTAATGCTTTGTGTTTGGAAACATGAATAAAAATCTTTAAATTTATGTTTTTGTACAAAAAAATTAATATTTAATGTATTTTTTACAAAAACCGAGTCATGACCGAGTCATTGAAAGTTGAAACCTCGTCGACCGAGAGCCTACTTTTATCATATGTTGTCTTTTCTCTATATTGTAATGCTTTGTGTTTGGAAACATGAATAAAAATCTTTAAATTTATGTTTTTGTACAAAAAAATTAATATTTAATGTATTTTTTACAAAAATCGAGTCATGACCGAGTCATTGAAACCTGGTCGACCGAGTCATTACCGATTCCGAGTCATTACCGAGTCATTACCTCGACCTGGTAGCTGACCGATTCCGTTTTTTAAAACATTGCAAAGTACTATGGTTCTTACAAGGTGTTGCAAAAACTTAGTACTATGGCATACAAATTGGAGCTTCCTGCATCTTTTCGAGTGCACCTAGTTTTCCATGTTTCATGCTTAAAGAAGGTTATAGGTGACAAAATTCCGGTTCAAACAATATTACCAAAAATTGATGAGGAAGGAAAAATCATATTGGAACCTGAAGCAATCACGGAAATAAGAAATCGACAGCTACGAAATCGATCAATTTCAGAGTATCTCATCAAGTGGAAGAACTTACCCCCTAAAGATTCCACATGGGAGGATGAGAATTTTATACAGAAGCATCCAAAACTATTCAAGCGTCGAGGGCAACCCTTTTTTGAAGGAGGTGCATGTTAGGGCCCTATATTATTAGTGTAGTCCGTTATTATTGTTAGTGTAGCCCCCTTATTGTTATTGTTGTATCCATATAGTTCCCATTTTGTTATTATTGTGCCTCATAATAGCCCACTATTGTTATTGTTGTGCCCTTACATTATTATTGTTAGGTCATCTAGGATTATATTGTGACTCCATGGACTCCTATATATAGAAAGGAGGTTTTGTCATTTGTGTCATCCAAGAATTGTTCATTTATGTAATGTAAAGGAGGTTGCCCCCTCGAAGTGGCTGATTTCTAAGTTGTTGATCTCTCTTTTCTTCAATTTTGTGAGTTGGTTTCATAACATTAGTATACTTCATTCTTTCTCATGTCATCAAGGTCATCTTGTCGTCATTAGCCTTATAGCTTCCTTCATCATGCTCGTCCTTATAATCATCTTTAATTATGAACATCTTCAACATCTTGAAGATTATGTACTTGCAAAACTTTAATAGCAAGTACAACCAAATACAAATATATAGAACCATGAAGTCAGCTGTATCAAAATCATGTCATTACAATGGAAGCATCAAAACATTCAAATTTTAGACATCAAATACCTAAACTCAGTTAGGTTCCTTTTATATTCTGGAGTTTAACAAGTTTTGTCACAAACCCTAGACTCCATCTTTGAGACATAAAGCCTTAGATATCATCAACTTAATCAATCCAATCATATTCATCTAAGGTTTCAACAATATACTTTTAGAATTACATGCGAGACTCTATTAGGGTTTGTTGCAAACCCTAGATTTTATGATCAAAGCTATATCAATAATCGAAAACAATATCACCATGCCCTAGAATATCAATCTCTACTAGGGATTTGTTACAAACTTCAGATTTCAAAACATGAATATCAATACTCAAGATGGCATACCAACATTTTATCTCTAGGGTTTTAATTGTTATTTCCTTATATCAATTCCTTTCTATGATTTCTTTGTAAACCCTAGATGCAAACATCAATACATCGAAGTTAGTTATACAACAATTTTGACCAGGCTAGGGCCTTGATCATACGGATAAATATACACCTAGGGTTTGATTCCTAGGATATTACTTTAGTTATTACAAGGGCTTTGTTCATAAACCCTAATTCAGCATACCCTAAAATTCTAGGGCTTCATGATATAATCGAGACATTAACAGTAAACCCAAAAGGTTTAGGATCTTAGTTTTAGTTATTACAAGGGTTTTGTTCATAAACCCTAATTCACCAAACCTTAAAAATCTAGGGCTTCATTATATAATCTAGACATTAACAGTAAACCCAAAACCCTAAACTTCAAAAGAATAGGATTTCATCGTATGTTGTAGACTTTATCAACAAACCCTAAGTAGACTAGGGTTTCATTTTTAACATTGTCTTACCCTTAGCATCAAGAGGCTAGGGTTTTACAATGAACCGTAAAGGTTAGGGTTTCACAAGAATGATTAAATGACAAGAGATAATATAACAAGGGTAGATATAATCTAATGATTAATCACCCTAACAAGAATCTCTAAACCCTACACATAAGAGAGTGAGTACTATAACACAAATTTCGAAAGAAAAATGATCATACCTTTTGTATAAAGAAAGCCTTGCAACAAATCTTGTAATCTATGAGATACCTTGAGTTGTTCTTTAACAAACCTTGTAGGACATTAATTCTTGAAGGGCTTCCTTTGCAACAAAACTTCTTCCATGCTTCAAGTCTATCCTTCGAAGTTTCCTCCATAACCTCTGCGCAAGCTTTCTTACCAAGGAAAATATAAAGAAAAAGTTATTAGTATACAATACAAACAATCTCGACGTGGTGGAAAATGGTGAAGGCTCCCTCTTATTCCAATCCTTTTGAGGGATACCTACAACTTTGAAAAACAATTCAAGAATTCAGATTCTTCTGTCTTGTTCTTCTTTAGTGGAGCTTCATCAACAACATTTAGATGTTCTCTTTCTCTCTTCTTATTCCTTGGATTTTCAGGACAATGACTTTTGTAATGACCCATCTTATGATAATTGTAGCATTCAATCTTGAATAGGTCAACTTTCTTCGTAGGTCCTTTAAACTTATTGAATACACCCTTCTTGTGTTGAGCAGTGTAGGCATTTGAAATGTTGTCTTCTTCATCCTTCTTTTTGTCACATACTAACGAGATACATGCTTCTTGACTGCATGCATTCCACATTTGTTCAAAGGCTGGAGTATGTTACCAACTGCTGATCCATGATGCAAAGGAGCTCCAAGATTTTGGTAGACCTAGTAGTGCAACAATCACGAGTTCTTTCTTTGGTACAATTTCATCTCTTGAAGTAAATCTCTTATCATGGAGATCCTTACAAAATATGATGGAACAATATCATCTTTTGTCATCTTAGTTGTTCTTAGTTCATTCTTGAGGGGAGCTATTTATAATTTGACCAATATTCTTGATGGTGAACTACTTGGAGAGGGCTTCATACATTTCTTGAGTAGAATCTATATTGGATTAGATTGTCCTTTACTCCATCTACTTTGAGATTTCTAGCCAAGATGTCGATTTCCCTGAATTTCTCCCTTTTCTGCATCAATTGTAGGTTTCTTAACTTTTCCTTGAACAAGATCCAAAACTTTATGCTTAGCGAGAATAAGATCTATATTCTTCTTCCATGCCCTGTAGTTGGAGGCTCCTTCTAACTTGTTTTTTGTCTTCATGAGGTTGTCATAGTCTTTATAGATAGTAGGCTTCTCTTCTTATATGATCCTTTCCTTAATGACGTACTTTTGTTCCTTCGTTTTTAACTCTTCTTTCAATTGACCTTCAAGCTTCCTTTTTGTTCCTTCTTTACCTTAGCTCTGATACCATGTTAGAAAATCAGGAAGGCAAAAATATTTTTTTTATGTTGATAATTACTTGTGATATTCTTGTAGTTTTATTATCTTCTCTTTATGTTCTTCTTTTATCTTAGTTTCATCAAGCAATCATCAAATCAAAAATTGAAGATCAACGACACCAGATGTAGGCACTCAACCAAGGCTAAAACCCCTCTCTAGGGGAAAACCCAGTCAAACTCTTCCCCTAATCAAATTGAGATAGACCAAGACCTTAGACCTTACCAAAAGACCTCCCTCCTCCACCAAGTCAGCCTTCCAAGATGATCAACAACCTGCAATAGTCTCTTCTTGTCCTACAACTACAACCCAACAACAACCCAAAATTTCAACCCCAACAACTTCAAAATTTCGACCCAGTTACAGTAATGAAATTTTGACCCTTCCAGCAACCCAACAACTTCGCACGTGTGAGACAAGGAGAGAGAAAATTCAATTTCTTATGCTTCACAAAGACTTCCTTCTCCTTCGCTAGGGTTTCCTTCCTCTTTCTTGAATTTCGCACCTTGTTCTGCCTCCAACAATTGCAGATCGAACTTGTTTGTTGATGCTCTAAATGAGGTCGAATTGCTGCCTTTATATAGTGTTTGTGTGAGGTCGAATTCCCTTGGATGAGGCCGACTTGTCCTTCTTTGAGGCTGACTTGGTGGAGGAGGCTTAAGTGACTTATTTTATACAAAAATAAATTTCTTTCTTGACCCATGAAGCCCAAGATTGGTCTATTACATATTGACAAGGACAAAGACTCTTGACATTAACCTTAGAAGCCTACAATGGAGGCTTTGACCTAAAAACATTGATCCAAGCATGAAACACATGCTTTAATAAGTCAATTTATTTTATAATATATATTTTTTTTTGATAAGTACATTAAATCATGACTCAAATACAAATGAAGACTGACACTAGTTACATTTTTCAACAGACTTCCTTTCCAATGACTATCGTTTGACCCCAATGGCTAATTCGACGTTGACTTGGCACTATTTCTTGCTTTAATAATTCAACTTGCTCCCACATGGGTAGATCTCCAAAGTGCTTGCTGTCCTTGGAAATCTTAAACCTAGGTTTTGCTGCGCTGGTCCTGATCTATAATGGGTTTGTAGAAATTAAAAGACCAGTTCCTAATAATGGAGTCCAGAGTGAAGATAGGAGTTAATTTTTGCTTTATTGTTAATATGAAAATGATAAACAATGTCGAAATAATGTAGACAGCAAATAGAAAGCACTCAAAACTTGGAATATATAGCTATTATAAACACGAATGAGTGAACAAATAATAGCCTTACTGAACAAGAAGTGTTTCCATGAGTTGTACCTTTGGTAAGTGGTTGGGAGTGTCCTTTGTATGTATTTTTCCAGATGTGATGGATAATATCCTATAAAAACTACAGATTTTCAAAATACTTGAAATGCTTTTGTGAAATATGCGTGTTTAAGTACAGAAAAGTAGAAGTTAAACACTCCTTGGATGAAATATAAAATTTAAGTCTCAAACCCCAAAGATCCACTAGCTAATTTAAGATAAAAATTAAAGCACAAGCTAGTAATAATATTGTTGGTATTATTATTTTATTAAAACAGAAAAATGAAAGAGCTTTGGATTTTCAAATATATTGTTTGCTGTGTGAGGTTTACTTTGGCTCAACGATTTACCTTTTCTAAGTGCCGGATAGCAATCACAACCCTTTCTAGATCAACCTTTTGATTTGGACTAGGAAGTGAGATTGGAGTCGAAAAGATTATCACACCCACTCTAGTCTAAAATAGTTGTATTGGTTCCCAATTCTAACTAGGAGTGATTTCCTTTGAAATGTCTTCAGCCACTATGTCAACTATGGCATCGAGTGAGATCTTATCCTTACTGAATGAACCTCCAATAAGTGTTTATACAAAAAAATAGATTTCATAACACAGAATCACCAACAAAGAAGAAGATGAGGACTAATGAGGACTAATGCCCTTATCTTCCCTTCCACGTGACACGTTGCCCCCCTTATTGGATCAACCTAAGAGGCTTTGTGTAACTTGGTATACCTATATTTATCTTATGAAGCACATTCTCAACAATAGCTCAAAAGAAGATAGAAAATTCGACCCAAAAGAAAACGTTTGCATTAAAAAATGATGGTTCTATTATGGCATTATGATCTCACAGTTCAACAACCAAAATGGGAGGATGTACTAGACTTATATAGTTTTTCTTGTAACATGTAAATTTATGTAGATGTTCTATGCTTGATGCAACTTTACTTTTCACTACAGCAATCACATAAACAATCAAGTAAAATGCTGATAGAACATACTAGTGGATCTACAGAAGACAAACCAGAAACAGAAAAATGTGGTTGTGCGTTACGCCGGTCAACAGGATGCTTCAACCAGCAAAGTCTCCTTGGTCAGCCAACCCAACATGTGTCACAACAGTCCTCAAAACAGCCACACGGTCAACCCAAAGTCAACCCCAGAAAAGTCAATGATGTTCAGAAAAGTCAACACAAGACATCAGCAAGAAAGTCAACGCTGCTCAGTCTTCGGTCAACCTTTTGACATCGGTTCTTGTGCCAATATGTACGACCTTCCAAAATCGAAGTCTCCACCAAAATTCAGCCTCTTTGGACCATGCGTTGACCAAAGTCAATGCTAGTCAAAATTGCATGGAAACCCTAGCTACAGTAAATTCGTCCAAACCCTAGCTGCGGTAAATTCGTCCTTCTTTCCCACGTGTGAACTGAAACTGCTTCCAAGGAGCTCGTACTAAATCAGAGGAGGAGATGATGTGTGAGGATGAGATGAGTGAAAAAGTCCTCCAACGTTGACTCTATTTATATCAATCACTAAGGGTTGTGACACATTTGTTGGGGGTGTAAAACCTTAAGGCCGACCTGCACATATTTGAAATTATTAAAAAATAAATTCAAAATAAATGTTCTGCTCATCGGATTAAGATCAATTTTAGATCGATCTTACACCTCTCCGAAAGAGGAACCCAATAAAAATATTGGTATCTTCATCTGAGCATCACAACATGGAGTTTGGACCTAATTGTCCAATTTTAACACTTCCTCTCAACTAGGGAGAACTCCATCCACCTGTGCAATCAAACATCGTGTGTCATCGCCGTAACTTGCTTTGTTGGCCTCTTTATTTCAGAACAGAAGTGGGTCAGTCACAAAGACATCATTCCCCGGCTGACAGATTCAGCCCAGAGGTACGAAACCTCTATCGGACTCACAAAGAGTCTCATACCAACTAGAAGTTGGTTTACTTGACCCGAAGTCAGTTGGAGGTCTGAAACCTCACTATACTTGATCCCATATCAAGTGGTTGGATTGTGCCATCCTAGATAGAGAGTACGACAATCTCTGATGCGTCCATCAGTCTTTGCTACTAGTCTCTAGCTTTTCCCACCTAATTGGCCAAATGATAGGTACTTCCCATGAGCCCTGAATTCAATGGGCAGGATGCATACAGGGCACAAATAATGAGAGGTGAACCAACTCAATAATCACAGTGGGGCCCAAGCACACCAACAAGGTTCGGCAAGCCTAGCCCTGTGGTTGCTTATAGCTCCGAGAAGCTATCCCTAAAGCCCCCCAGAGCTCCCAGAGCTCATCGTCCAACAGGACCCACATCATAGGGCCGTTCCACGATACCAAGACTCTCACGGAAGGTTAGGAACTTGACCTTCCCCAGGGGCTTTGTGAGAATATCCGCGACACTCATCGGTTCTATATGATCGAGCCTTACGGTGCCTCGGCCTACCATATCCCAGATAAAGTAGTAGGCGATATCAATATGCCGGTCGATCCCGGAGACATTGGATTCTGGAACAGTCCTACGAATTACGGTATCAAGGTAGTATCTAGCATAATCCCCGCTTGACTCACTAAAGAGCTTCCGCAACAAAGCCTTCACAATAGGCCATGCCATTTAACGATGTATTCGGCCTGCGGTGCTCAAAGCCACGGAAACTTCGCTACTGCTCATCCATGAGATCGAAGCAGAACCAAGATTGAAGCAGCATCCGATGTGCTCTTACGATCCACCACACTGCCAGTCCAATCGACATCAGTATATCCAAGGAGTGTCACCCTCCCGGCAGTGTATCTCAGCCCATGGTTTATCGTGCCCCGAAGATATCTCAGAAGATTCCTGGCACTAACCTAGTGGAAGTGATGAGGCTCAACCATCTATTGACTCAAAGTGTTCACTGCAAAACATATATCTAGACGGGTGTTCACTAAGAACATCAGGGCCCCTACGAGTTGACAATACTCAGTAGGATTAGACAATATGGGCTCAACAGCGCTGGCACTCAACTTCTTGAACTTGAGCTCCATTGGTGTCGACACGGATTTGCAGTCCACCATACCAAATCTTTCCAGAAGCTTCACAATGTATTTTCCTTGAGAAAGGAAAATCTCGCCAGGTCTTTTGCTAGACCTCCAGGCCTAGGAAATAGTGCATCAGTCCTAGGTCCTTCATCTTGAACTCAGCAGCGAGCTCCCTCTTGCACTGATGAATGAGAGGGTCAACACCTGTTTGGAAGTGGTCATCCACATACAACACCATAATGAGAGGCTTCCCTTTGACAACCTTGAAGTAAAGTTTCGGATCAACATTACTTTGAGTGAAGCCCAGCTTCATCAAGTAGCTATCTATCCTCTCATACCAAGCTCTGAGTGCTTGCTTTAGCCCATAGAGGGCTTTCTTCAACCTGCAGACATGGGTGTCCCGATCCTGGACTTCGAACCCCAGAGGTTGCTCCACATATACCTCTTCCGTTATCGCACCATGTAGAAATGCGGTCTTCACATCCATCTGATGAAGACTCCATCCTTGCGTAGCAGCAAGGGTTATAATAGATCGAATGGTGGTGTATCGGACCACAGGTGCAGATATGTCATCATAATCTATGCCTTCCTTTTGAGAGAAGCCACGGGTAACGAATCTTGCCTTGAACTTTTTAGCACTTCCATCAGATCCATGCTTGATCTTGTAGAGCCATTTCGAGGTGATAACTGCTTTGTCCTTCGGTCTTTGAACCACATCCCAGACATCATTCTTCATAATGGACTCATGCATAGCATCCTTCCAGACTTGATGCTTTACGACCTCCTCAAAGGATCCAGACTCAGATTGTACAATAGTACTCATGGCTGCTAGATACCCTTGGTATCTACTCGACTGCTTGCTTTCACAGAATGTCCGCCTTGGGGCTGCATGTCCCTCAGCATCCTCGAGAGTGTCCCTGAGCCATGATGGTCTCTTTCCCAGTGAAGGAGTTGGATCAATCGGGTCCATCGGTCCTTCAACATCAGGGATTGTTTCATCCTTCGGTTCTTCTTGATTTCTAGGCCTTGCTTCATGATCTTCCTTAGATCTCGGATGTAACAACCCTCACCCTAAGTTCCTACTTCCTAAATATTTAACTCATGGTTTAAATATAATATACAAACATAAAGAAAACAAACTTTAAAGAATAAATTAGAAAAGTTATTAAAGATTCAAAGCACCATGATTAAATCCATTCGAATTTGAATTTCATCTCATTAATACAACCCTATCCTCTGACATTTGAAATGACAGCTCTTTATCACCACCTTATCATCTTACATTTCGAATCACACCTCATTAATACAAACCTTATCCTCTTACATTTGAATAGCAGCTCTTTAAATACAACCTTATCATCTATCATTCGAATGACATCTCTTTCAAAACATTCATTTCCACATTTATGGAGGTCTTAGCTGGATGGTGTTGTGGCGGTGGGGCAGATTGCTATTTAAACAAGAAGATATGAAGGAGGAAGGGGTCCTTTTTCGGGGAAGAAAAGGGGAGGAAGGCTGTTGTGATGAAATTGAGAAGGTTACTGTGGTAAAATTTATCAAGAGTGGAAAGGAGACTCACTGTTCTCTGGATTCTGGGCACGGGGGCAGAGGAGGCGTCCTCTGGGTTTAGGATTAAAATCCTAAATTGGCTGGGAGGAACATTTTGTGTTCTGAAATCTGTCCGATCAGCTGGAAAGGAGTATCACGGTTAGGTATTCTGGTTTTGGATCTCACCGTTTCCAGGTATTTCTCCTCTTAGGTCCAGTTAATTATTATGTTTCGGCATCAACTAGTCACTGTAGATTAGCATTAGCTGGTTACTGTGATTTTACTTAGAATTAAGTTAGAATCATGTTTAAATTCGCTTTCAAATTAAATCCTGCTGAACTGTTAGGAATCAGATAAGTCTTTTGTTTTATAAGATAAACAGGTAGACCTTACACTTGGTATCAGAGGACAGATTCAAACCCTCTTTACGACCTTAAAGGCCCATTAAAAGCTGCTGCTGGTATAAACCAGTGTCTGGATGTTCCAAATCTAAAGCTGCTGCATAAACAAATACTTTTATACAATAACTAAACTGCAACAGTTACTGGTTCCTCATCAGCATTCCAAGATTTTGGATTTTGTTTCTTATCAAACTGCTCTAGGAGTCTTTCACCGAAATTGTTGTTGAAAGAATGGGATAGAAGCTCTAGTAACCAAGATAAACTTAGTAAGAGAGGTATGATGAGGTTTCCAGCAGAGTCTGGTGCAGGATACACTTTCAGAAAATCAACAAGATTATCAATAAGAAGCGGCACATATACACCGTTAAAAAACTGTTTCTCTAAATGCCTGACTGTGCAAAATTGGACCTTTGCTATGGCCAACTGGATCTGCAATGACTCCAAATACTTTTGTAGTCTCTGGACAGTGATTTAAGACTGCCAAAACAACGTCAATAATTGATGATTAGACGAATCCTTAAAACAGATAGGTATTCAAAAATATATATATATATATATAACATTTTCTTTTTCTAAGCAGAATCAATCAACTGACAAACTCATGTCTAGATTTATTTTCATTTTACACTGGAATATGTTTGCCTTGGTAAGGATAGTAGGCAACTCTCGTATTATAAGCTTTATCCTTTGGGACAGAGCTTTGTCCGACACCCGGTTGTCAGCAGAGCACTCAATATCTACCTATGCTCACATCTCCAATCTAGATCTCAATAAGTGCATCAGATATAAAATGTAATAAAATAAAACAACCAACAGGTTTTACAAGGTAAATATGGATGAGATTACAAATTAATGAAGTGGAAAAGTATATGAAGGTGAGATCTATAATTACACATAATAAGACAAGCCAATATTCTCATAAAGTCTGCATAGAAGGTCAAAATATATGACTCTGGCATCTGCTACTATTTCCCCAAAATATATATCTCTTTTACTCTAACCAGCATTGCACAGCCCTAGTATTAAATTGAAAGTTATTTATGAATATGCTTCAAGAATCAGAAAAAAAAAAAAATGTTCACAAGCTGAAGCATCCAGTACCTATTATCTAGGGTTTGGCAAATTTGAATACAGCAAAGATAAAGAATAAAAAAAAAAAGAAGTTAAATCCAATGCACCAATGCATGGACTAGGTATCTCATTCTAGTACGTTCTAATTTACAGTGCCACTTGATGCTCACCGCGTTCTTAAGAGCTGAAGCTGCTGTTCCACGACTAGAAGATTCTATGGCAAGAAGTTTTTCGATCAGGGCCAGTGCTGTTTGTGGGAACTCTCTAAAAAGTCTCTGCAATGCATCGCTTATAAGGTTGCTGTGGCTTGAAGATGGTTGCATGTAGCAACTTCGATTTCTTCCAATACTCTTCTGATGGTGAACCACAAAGCTTAAAGATATAGTTATGGGTCATCCAGAGACTCGAACTCATAACCTTTAAATTCCAACTCAAACCAGGAAAGCGGCCTTGCGGTGAATTTAAATTAGTTAACCGGCATGTAATGCAAGCAAACACCTGCGTACACCAAAGCTTCTCGAACTGATAGCGTGGCAAACCAATGTTTAAAATTGGACAGCGAAGTAGATAGAAGGCGGTGGAGCATATGAATGGCGCGACACCAGTTTGATGCGGTGGAGCCGTCCATTTGCGTTCGATTGGCATTTGTTTAAAAAAAAAAATAATAATAATAATTTAAAAGCGCTGATACATGTCCTACGTCGGCCCGTTCGAATATGTCATATGGCCCAGTATTCTGGTTCGATATGTCAAAAGTGCCAAGGTCGAAAGATAATAAATCCTCACACATATGAACTTTGCATATTACGGCGGATATAACTTAATGTTTATCTCGCTTTTCCAATATTTAAACACCATCACCACGAGAAAGCGATCGAGAGTTCAATTTTTAACAACCGAACAAGTTCGGCAATGGAAGATGAATAGTTGGATGCCGTCATTCTGGGTGCTTCAGGATTCACAGGCAAATATGTTGTGAGAGGATCAAAGAATAAAGATAGGAATAGCTGGGCGCAGCAGAAACAAGGTCGCAGAGGCGCTCAGATGGGCCGCGGGGCCATCGCTGCCCCCTGCGAATATCCCCATAATCGAGGCAGATGTCACAAGCCCGCCATCGCTGGCGGCCCTCTGCAGGAGAAAGAGACTTGTGCTCAACTGCGTGGGTCCCTACCGTCTCTATGGTGAGCCGGTGGTCTCCGCCTGCGTTGAAGGCGGCGTGGATTATCTGGACATCTCAGGGGAGCCCGAATTCATGGAAAAAATGGAGGCGACCTACCACCAAAAGGCTGAGGAGACGGGGTCTCTCGTTATTTCTGCGTGCGGGTACGATTCGATCCCGGCGGAGTTGGGCGTTATTCTCCATTCCAGGCAGTGGAAGCCGCCCTTCGTGCCACATAGTGTGGATTCATATCTATTGTTGGAGTCGGATAAGAGAATTGCGGGGAATATAGGGACGTTTGAGTCTGCAGTCCTGGGCTTGTCCAATGCACATGAATTGCAGAAGCTTAGGAGATCCAGGCCCAGACGGGCCAAGCCTCAGTTACCAGATCATATAGCAGTGCTGATGGCAGCAACCACAAATATTAACGAGCCTGATGGTATCTATGGAGTTCGCTCCCATAAGTTGGTTTCACAGATCCTCACTTATGAGCATGAAGGAAATTGGAGCAAAGCTTTGGAAAAATATGATTTAGCTCTAAGAGCAACAGAAACAGATCTTACTGCTGGACTGTCAAACAATAATTCTCGAAGGCATTTTCTATCTGGAAATATATGCCATAATTTGCCATTCAAAGATGAATTTTCGGACGGGAAATGCTACAAAGGCCTCATGAAATCATTGCAACAAACTGGCTGCGGCCATGTACTTGAGCTTTATTCTCAGGGCCTGGCTTCCCAAAAGGGCTTCCTACAGCAGGATTTGGAATTTATCGAACTGCAGGTTTCTCTCTTCTTGGTTTTGCTTCATTTTGTACATTTAGAAACCTCACTTCTATGTTATGCTTACAAATAAGGGTTCCATTTTTTTGTGGGGAGGTTTTCTAACTGTGACAGCTTTTAATACAGCACACGAGAATGTTTCTATCCTTTGTTTTTTTAATTTATTTTTCAAATGCTAGCTTCATTGGATGATCAATGATATAATATAAACTACAACAACAGTATGCATGGAGTACACATCCCAGCACTAATGTAAAAATTGTTCTACTTATTTGTACATACATGCAACATTAGATACAACCGGTGGTAAGTATGGGGGTGTGGAGAGATGATTTTACAAAATGTTTCAGAACTAAACCCGAAAGGCATGTTACTTTCACTTTGCAACAAACAAGATACAGATGTTTTTATGACCAGTTTATTGTGCAGTGTGAACACCAGAAATCATATCTTTGTACCAAGGTAGTATTATGACACTGTCCTGACAATCAGTTGTTAGATTTACTAATAGCTTTTTTTTTTCTCTCTCATAGGCTTATACCTGCCAAATTAAATTGCAAAGTCAAGAGTGGGGACATCACTCCGTTCATCATGTGATTTTCCTATAGAAAACAAGCATTTGAGAGGTTCATATACCTCAGATGTTGCACAAAGCTTTGATGTTATCAACAAGATTGATAGGGTGAGGCAACCGTCTGAACAAATCAACCTTAACACATCTGTGAACTTGCCTAGACATGCCTGCAGATAAGTACTTTACCAAACTGTGCTGCTATGAACTTTTCAGAAGTCTTGCCCTGGCCATTAATAGTAATGATGACCTTTCTAATACTGATGCTCTGAAGAATACTGTGTTAGCTCTCTATCAGTTAGGTGAAATTATAAATGCCTCCTACCATAGGAGGTACAAATATAAAATATTGCAGATTGTCTACATTCCACCTTAAGTATCATTATGAACAGGATATGATCTTGCCTTTTTCCATGACACAAATTGCAATAATCTCATTAGAGCTTTTTTACAGATCCTTGGTTTCCTGCCAGTTACCTAGTTCAAGACAAGGAAAACACCCAGCGAGCTGAAAGTGAGAAATCTCTTAACCTGAACAAGTAAATCGGCCAATCACTGTTTCACTTTTTCTGGGTCGTATTTCAATGCGATTCATACCATTAATCGGTCTATAAAATGGATTCCTACATTCTTTATATATGGTTTGTTTGAGATAAATGTGAAAGGTATTATAAAAATAAGGTGTAGCTTTCTTCTGTATTGTTTTTTTGTGAATCAAAATATAAAGAAAATATTAATATTCATAGCAGACAATGTATCTTGGTACCATGCCTGGCTTCAAAATAATTCATCATTCATTGCTTTATACAGAGAATGTTCTTGAGAACTGAACAACTAAATTGAATCTCCCCTGACCCTTCATTCAGTAAGGCTCCCATTAACTGTTGTGAGGTTATGCTATAGGATATTTACAGCTGCTTTGCTTTATGAAAAGCGGTGGAGCACTGTCAGGTCAAAGAAAGATTTGTTTTGGGTTACCAATTCATTAAACTAGTTGAAGGATTAATGCATCCATGGTTATGTGCTTGGGATGGTTCCCATATTAGTTAGTAAATAAAATTAACAGGAATACTTGTGCTCAAGGATATCAATATGTGGAGAAATACCATGTACAGATAAGATTCCAAAACTGAAAACAACAGTGCTTAGAGAAAGTTATAGAGTTAAATCTATTAGACTCTTACTGGGTGAACCTCTATCTATCATTTGCATGTCTTGCATAACATGGTGTGTGGTCTAATGTCCTTGCATTTATAATACATTCCATTTCAATCATATAACTAGTACCACATCAATGATGACAGTATGAAAACAGACAAGAAATTAGAACCATAAGTTGTAGTTTTCTGTAGCTTTCTGATCAAGTCAACAAAATCAAAATGTATTGCGTAGATAACGAATTGCTGATAACTATAGGTGGGAATGCAATTGGAAAATACAAAATGGAGCGGGACTTTTTCTAGCCTCCCTTTATTACTGAGTTATGATTTTGTGAAATGAGGACAGTGGACATATCCACTTGCCCATTGCTTGAAATTCCCTGCTGACATACCATGGTAACCCTCAGCTGCACTCCAAAATGTCTCATACTTCCAATCTGTGGAGTAAAATGCCAAGGCTGTAACTAGTATATTAAACATTTATCCGGAATTAGCATGCTGTTTGGTGGTCCGGCGTTTTTCTTCTGAGTATTTTATTAAATTTTAGGTACCTTGTTAGTCATAAAACATCTATAAGACCAAAACTGCTAAATCCTGTATTTTGCTAACCATTTGTGTTTAAACACAACTGGGAGCCTTAGCATAAGTCTATATTCTTAGCAGAAGTTGTGCTACCTTGCAGGCCTTGTTGCATCAAGAAACTAAATTGGATAATCTGAGTTTCTGGTATTTCATGGAATAAATAGCAATTGCTATGTATGTAAACGTCTGGTTGACTTTGGTGTATATAGGATCTATATCAAATTGTTAAATATAGAGCGGCTTTTTCGTATGTCCACATCTTGGTTATAGATTGAACACATATAAGCAAATCTATTGACTCTCATAATTATATCAAAATTAATAGAAACTATGAGAAGTATGACTATTGGAGCAAATTTTGGATGTTGGCAATCACATGTGAAATATGGCAATCATAACTATAGATATGAATGATCCTCAGATGTTTCCTTTCAAATTCAAGAATCTGGTGCAGAGTAACTGTGTTGGCAATGACTGAAAAAGTAAAATAACTTGGCATCGACCAAAAACTCTGCTACCTATCAAAAACTCACCATAGATCATTTGTGGATGCTAAAAATGTGATATACCCTATATTATAAATAATATATGCTATATAATAACAACAGATGATATTATCCTTACACAGGGATGTGTTCCTACAGGCTTTGAAGTATAAAATTATAAATACGACACGTGTATTTTCACATCGACCAACATATGTTATATTCAGTATATTCCCTATATGTCTTATATTTTACATGCTTTATGTAAATAATATTCAACTCAGGTTGGTACAAGTGGTACCAGTGAATAGGTTAGAGTGCCATATCTAAGGGGTATAGGTGATTTCAAGTATATTACATAACTTACTCATACTAATCTGCGCGAATAAAGTTAATTAGGTAAATGCTTACTATTGAGATATCACTCCTTCTCTCTAGTTTAGCTGATCTAAGCTAGTATAAAGCTGTATTGGTAACCTTGTTTGTTTTATATATCACATTACTTGAACCTACACTTATACTTTCTGACTAATTTTAGCTCAATCAACACTGTGCTTACTATCCGTATTGATTCACCATGCTTAAATAAGTTACCAGCGTGTTCAACATCATGGATATTACTTAACTAGTACTTTTATTAGAATGCTTGATTACGGTATTCCCATTTGATTAGTAGTATAAGCTTGTAAACATATTATTAGTACAATGGGTTTTCTCATTAGTGTTACCTATTCTCTAAGCTGTGATCTGAATGGGTACCACCATCTCATATAGTAAAGATGCAAGCTCAGGTTCATGGAAGAATGGTGACTCTATCCTCTTAAGGACCTTAGCACTACCTATCTCTACCAGTGACCGAGTTCCATATCATAGATTGACTGTACGACTCTATGCATATAGATGAAGTAAAGGACCATTCACTATGCTCATATAGGAGTAATTAGGCATGTATAGACACTAAGTGCATAGTAATTATGATTTCATGGAATTTTTTCATAATAGAGCTTATCATAACAGTGTAATGGGTTTACTGCTACATATATATAAGTAATAAGATTAGGATAACATAATCATTTCCATTACTTGGTGGTTATACTATCTGCCCATTTGTTCAGTACCATTATGAGATTTACCGTGTTCCATATCTATGGGAACAAAAAGGGAGCGATAGGATGGATACTCACAAATGGCACTCATTATCTAAAAATATAGGTATTCTAATAACATACGTATCTGCTTATTACTAGTGCAACAACTATGATCTACTTGACTCTGTTAATTACAGTTGTGATTATAACAATGGTTATAATTAATAAGTATCCATAATAAATACTGATCAATGAGCTTAAGTAACACGTATATTGGGTAATAACAAGGAGTGTATAACCATAATCAGAGTGAGTGCAATATTTGAATGACAGTGAACCATATGATCTTCATAGCTTACTGAGTGTAATACCATATCTAGTTGGATTAGAGCTTACAAATAAAAGCTTGGTTTCGAGTGCTCTAAGTGATTCCGTAATAAACTTGTACCATTCACTAGTTAAGTATGAATAAGAATAGATGTAATAGCAATCATAGGCTTGATAAAGGTGGAATCCTATCTTCTATTACTTCTACTCGTATATAAGAGAGACCTTCTTGCTTCACCTATTTCACATGGTATACTTATTATGGAAATAGCCATACTTGACCAGTAGTGATACTTAGGCTTGTTATAAGATTCTAGTAGTCCACATATTCATAAGATCAGTATTATATAAGCTATGCTATCCAATAAATTCACATGGTTAACCTTTTATAACGGTAATAAAAGCTCTTTTGTATAGAGGTTTATCTCTCATCATGTTACATAATAAACATGATAGTATTGTACTAATATGGAGCTAAGGGTAAAGGTTCAATATTCTTTATTAACGTACCACTATCTTCACTGATTCCCATTGATTTTATTAACTATGAAGAGTATGACATAATCAAATACTAGCCTAACTTACAGCTTTGTAATCACAATCACACAGCTTATTGGTCATGTATAGAGAGTGGTCATAGCCTATCCATGAATTTGTAAACTTTATTTTGAATTATCTCTTAAGAATGAATTTTACTTGCTGGTACATGGATAACCATAAAGAACGGATGTTACTTAACTCTAGTGATACCGAATATATGCTATTGTTGACTTTACTAAGTGCAGGGATACCAACATGCCTTATGTCATTTAAAATTATCATTTCAGGAATATGAACAATATAGATGCATATGCTGTAATGTGTGTACAAATGTTTACATTTATAACAGTATATTTGGAATGTGTAGAGATTGTTATATGGGTAACAATTTGTTATGAACAATATAGATGCATGTGCTGTAATGTGCGTACGAGTGTTTACATTGCATATTGTGTACAAGTAATTGCTTTGCAGAATACAGATTTCAGAACCAAAATACGTGATGACAGAATCCCCAGAACAGTTGAGACTCCCGAGATTCCACGATAGGGTGTTGACCCTGGTCCTATTGGGAGGGGTGGAGGTGTTGCCCACCGGTTATCCTCCGATACCTGGAGTCATGGGAGGACTGTGCGAGTCACGCTCCCCTAGACGTGTGATGATGACTGCCGGATGCCTACAAGCGTATCTGGTCGACGTAATCGACGCTGATATCCTTAAGGTCTATGAATGGATCAGTAAACTGATGCCATGGCATATTCCTGTAGAGGACGGATAGGATGGGAGTCGAAGAGATTATGAAGGATAGGATGATTTTAGAGTAGTTTGAAGACTTGGTGGAGATGGGAAGTAACAATTAATTGCAGATACATGCTTATTCAAACAGAAATTCAATCTTAAAAATCAGCCATCTACAATCATCCTAATCTCTAAAAATACAATCATTGATATGAGCACATGGAACCCTAACTTCGGGACGAAGTTTTCCGAAGGGAGGAATTATGTAACAACCCTCACCCTAAGTTCCTACTTCCTAAATATTTAACTCATGGTTTAAATATAATATACAAACATAAAGAAAACAAACTTTAAAGAATAAATTAGAAAAAGTTATTAAAGATTCAAAGCACCATGATTAAATCCATTCGAATTTGAATTTCATCTCATTAATACAACCCTATCCTCTGACATTTGAAATGACAGCGCTTTATCACCACCTTATCATCTTACATTTCGAATCACACCTCATTAATACAAACCTTATCCTCTTACATTTGAATAGCAGCTCTTTAAATACAACCTTATCATCTATCATTCGAAGGACATCTCTTTCAAAACATTCATTTCCACATTTATGGAGGTCTGAATGTAAGTGTTGTAAGCAGAAGCGTATTGCTAATAAACAAGAAGACATGAAGGAGGAAGGGTCCTTTTCTCAAGAAAGGAGGAAGGTCACAGATGAAATTGAGAAGGTTGCTGTGGTAAAATTTATCAAGAGTGGAAAGGAGACTCACTGTTCTCTGGATTCTGGGCACGGGGGCAGAGGAGGCGTCCTCTGGGTTTAGGATTAAAATCCTAAATTGGCTGGGAGGAACATTTTGTGTTCTGAAATCTGTCCGATCAGCTGGAGAGGAGGATCACGGTTCCAGGTATTCTGGTTTGGATCTCACCGTTTCCAGGTATTTCTCCTCTTAGGTCCAGTTAATTATTATGTTTCATCACCAGCTAGTCACTGTAGATTAGCATTAGCTGGTTACTGTAATTTTACTTAGAATTAAGTTAGAATCATGTTTAAATTCTCTTTCAAATTAAATCCTGCTGAACTGTTAGGAATCAGATAAGTCTTTTGTTTTATAAGATAAACAAGTAGACCTTACACTTGGTATCAGAGGACAGATTCAAACCCTCTTTACGACCTTAAAGGCCCATTAAAAGCTGCTGCTGGTATAAACCAGTGTCTGGATGTTCCAAATCTAAAGCTGCTGCATAAACAAATACTTTTATACAATAACTAAACTGCAACAGTTACTGGTTCCTCATCAGCATTCCAAGATTTTGGATTTTGTTTCTTATCAAACTGCTCTAGGAGTCTTTCACCGAAATTGTTGTTGAAAGAATGGGATAGAAGCTCTAGTAACCAAGATAAACTTAGTAAGAGAGGTATGATGAGGTTTCCAGCAGAGTCTGGTGCAGGATACACTTTCAGAAAATCAACAAGATTATCAATAAGAAGCGGCACATATACACCGTTAAAAAACTGTTTCTCTAAATGCCTGACTGTGCAAAATTGGACCTTTGCTATGGCCAACTGGATCTGCAATGACTCCAAATACTTTTGTAGTCTCTGGACAGTGATTTAAGACTGCCAAAACAACGTCAATAATTGATGATTAGACGAATCCTTAAAACAGATAGGTATCAAAAAATATATATATAGATATATAACATTTTCTTTTTCTAAGCAGAATCAATCAACTGACAAACTCATGTCTAGATTTATTTTCATTTTACACTGGAATATGTTTGCCTTGGTAAGGATAGTAGGCAACTCTCGTATTATAAGCTTTATCCTTTGGGACAGAGCTTTGTCCGACACCCGGTTGTCAGCAGAGCACTCAATATCTACCTATGCTCACATCTCCAATCTAGATCTCAATAAGTGCATCAGATATAAAATGTAATAAAATAAAACAACCAGCAGGTTTTACAAGGTAAATATGGATGAGATTACAAATTAATGAAGTGGAAAAGTATATGAAGGTGAGATCTATAATTACACATAATAAGACAAGCCAATATTCTCATAAAGTCTGCATAGAAGGTCAAAATATATGACTCTGGCATCTGCTACTATTTCCCCAAAATATATATCTCTTTTACTCTAACCAGCATTGCACAGCCCTAGTATTAAATTGAAAGTTATTTATGAATATGCTTCAAGAATCAGAAAAAAAAAAAAAAATGTTCACAAGCTGAAGCATCCAGTACCTATTATCTAGGGTTTGGCAAATTTGAATACAGCAAAGATAAAGAATCAAAAAAAGAAGAAGTTATCATCACCATCGGGAGAATCCTTCTTGAAAGGACATTCTCTAGCATAGTGACCAGGGTTATGACAAGTGAAGCACTTGCCTTCTTTCCTTGGGCCCCTGCTTTTCCTTTGTTCTTTGGGCCACCAGAGTTCTTCTTTCTAAAATGATCTTCGTATGCAACATTTCCTTCATTCCCATACTCCTTCATTCTTGATACTTCTTGAACTCATCTTGACAGTACTTCGTCAAAGTCAGGTATCACATTATTATTTAGAATGGTAGTGTTGAACACATGCCATTCGGATGAGAGCCCTCCAAGTGCGGTGAGTACCATCTCTTGATCAGCTATTGTCTCCCCAATAGCTAGCAGATTGTTCCTGATTTCAATCAACTTCAGATTGTATGATTGGATAGACTCATCCCTGCCTTTCTTCAGATTCTTCAATTGATTCTTGAAGAATAGTACTTCATTCGCATTGTTGGCCTTGAACATGAGGATCAATTTATCATACATCTCTTTGGATGTGCCCAACTTAGAGATGTAGGCTACCAGGCTTTTATGAATGGATTCCCTGATCATCAACTTTGCTTTGATCTCCCCCTTCTTGTACTTTGTTTTGGTAGTAGCAGTAGCAATGGATGGAGGTTCTTGGATTTTACCTTGCACATAGTCCATGACATCTTGGTCTTCCAATTTGAGATCCATTATCATCTTCCAAGCATGGAAGTCATCCTTTCTAGTCAATTTGTCATCCTTCTTGAAGCCATAGTTTGTGGAACCCATCTTCGGTGATTGCTACAAATAGGGCTTGTCTTCACCTCAATTTTGATACCATGTAAATTTATGTAGATGTTCTATGCTTGATGCAACTTTACTTTTCACTACAACAATCACATAAACAATCAAGTAAAATGCTGATAGAACATACCAGTGGATCTACAGAAGACAAACCAGAAACAGAAAAATGTGGTGGTGCGTTACGGCGGTCAACATGATGCTTCAACCAACAAAGTCTCCTTGGTCCTTGGCATGTGTCACAAGAGTCCTAAAAACAGCGACACGGTCAACCCAAAGTCAACCCCAAAAAAGTCAACACAAGATAGCATCGAGAAAGTCAATGCTACTTGGTCTTCGGTCAACCTTTTGACCTCGGTTCTTGTGCCAATATGTACGGCCTTCCAAAATCGAAGTCTCCACCAAAATTTAGCCTCTTTGGACCATGCATTGACCAAAGTCAACGCTGGTCAAACTTGCGTGGAAACCCTAGCTGCAGTAAATTTGTCCAAACCCTAGCTGCATTAAATTCGTCCATCTTTCCCACGTGTGAACCGAAACTACTTCCAAGGAGCTCGTACTAAATCAGAGGAGGAGATGATGTGTGAGGATGAGATGAGTGAAAAAGTCCTCCAATGTTGACTCTATTTATATCAATCACTAAGGTGTGTGACACATCTGTTAGTGGGAAACTCAAGGTCGCACCGTACATATTTAGGCTCACAAAAATAAATTCAAAATAAATGTTCTGCTCATCGGATTAAGATCAATTTTAGATTGATCTTACACCTCTCTGAAAGAGGAACCCAATAAAAATATTGTTATCTTCATCTAAGCATCACAACATGGAGTTTGGATTTAGTTGTCCAATTTTAACATAATAGATAGTTGAAAATCCTCTCGCAAAGGAAACAATTATTTGACTTGTTATCCACAACCTGGAGACTAAGTCACTTCATGAGAATTTTTTTTCACATTATGATTTTGTCCACAAGAGGGGGTCAACTTGCTTAGTGAGAGAAAAGGATTAGTAGAGATGGCTGATTTGCTTGGATGAGGCATCGATTTGTTTGAATGAGGGCTCGCTCCACCTTCAACGACTAGTTCGTGTTCACATGAGGTCCAACATCTAGCTCATTCGATCATAACCATCTCAACGTCCCCTTTGAAGGAGAATAAAACTACTTGAGGGGGGGTTGATTTGCTTGATGGGGCTTGATCTCCATTGTCCTTCACCAAATTGACTTGATAACACAATGTTACTTGACTTCTTGACCATCTTCAACGTCTACTTGACCACCAATAGCTAGATTCCACTTTCAAAAAGCTAGATTCTACCCACATGTGTGGCGTGGATGGGATGTCACGTTGCATGGGTGAGTGTTTTGCTAGATCTCCAATGCCCCTGCTGATGAGGAATCTGACACATGGGGTTTTTCCAGATGAAATTTACACAACTTTTGACATAACATTTGCCTCTACATGTCAAGTATGGACCTCAATTTGCCACCTATATATGCCAAAAGGGAGGGTACAACATGAATAATGCTTGATGTGTTCACCTTTTTCCAAAATTTGTTCATGACATGTCAAATACACATTATTCTGAACACATTTTGAGCCCTTGTTGATTTCTGGACCTGGGACCCTGTGAATTGGTATCCATAATCTACCTCGGGAAATGTGAAATGCTGCAAACTGTGAGAGTGCCGTGTTGATAACTGTAAAGTGAATACTGCGCCAAGGCCAAAAACATGCATACAGAGTCTATCCCACATGACCATGTGGAAAAGACATAGGTGCGCCCAAGACATGGGCTGGATTGGCCCTACATAGTGCGATCACCCCTACAAAACTAATGGCACCCCTAAACCATGTATCCCAAGAGATCCACCATAAGTCCTCCAATTCTATTCAAAATGAAAGGACTTGAGAGTGGGTACTAGAGGGTCTGGGCATGGCTGACCATACCGGGCCTAGGATGCTATAATACGTAATCATCACATAGTCTACAAGGCTTTAGATTTGCATCTCTTTGGTCTTGCAATGGTGTTGTCAAAAAGAAAATATGGCTATAGGTTCTGCTGCTGAAATGAGGGGTAACACATCCTATTATTATTCATTTTTTGCAAAATGTTCTCTCAAATATAAAAGAGCCGAAAGATATGTACATAAAGAGATATGCTGATAGGAAACATATAGGGATGAATTTTGAGTTATGGAGGAAATTTGACTTTTGCCTTGTGCAAAAGCCTTTTAAATTATTTTTTGCTTTAATTCTGTTTCATTATAGGCCTTTCTCTCATGCACTCATTAGATGAATGAAGTGTTGATTGATCCATACCTTCTCTTACCCATTTTTTGTTTGATTTTCATAACAAGGTGATGAAAATAATTCTCGTGACAACCGTTTATTTGCTTTATTCTTTCTTTGATTTATGTTATTAAATATCTCCATTATTTTCTGTACTGAAATTCTCTTAGTTTACATTACAGTGTACTCTATTTTTCATATAGTCATTTTGGACATAATTTTGATTTGTTTTGTCAGCTTTTATCTCAAAAAGGATAGATTTCTTGTGATTATTGTTTTTCTTCCTGAGTGAATTTCTGTAGGGATTGTTCTGACATTAATGCTGTTTCTATCCAGATGAATCTGCTTGCTTTCAAAAAAATCAACTTTGAGGAGTTTTGTGCTGCTGCAACAAATGTATATCAACTAGAAGCCCTTGATCATTGGGAGGAAGTTGCACGGTCTGCATTTGCCTTCTTTGAACAACAAGGCAATAGAGTTATTTCAGTTGAAGAGTTGGCTCAGGTAGGGTTTTTGGGGTGTGCTGTTTACTGTGGAAGCATTAAGCTAGCACTCCAAGTAAATGATTCATTGGTTCCTTTTTGTTTCACCTGCAGGAATTGAACCTTGGGCCAAATGCCTATGTGGCTTTGCATGATTGGATTAGGCACACAGATGGAAAACTCAGCTTTTTTGGCTTCACCAAGTTTCTACATGGTGTCACACTGCGATCAAATAGGAGGACACAATGCTTACGCTTCTAGATATTTAACATTTGTGTTTTTTTAAATTTAAATATAGATGACTTTGGTGCCTCTTTCCTGCGTTTTGGAGAGTTTTTCATTGGTTTCCACAGGGATAACCACGGTAGCCTCCTTTCAGAATTCTTTATGGTAATTTCCAATGAATTCTGTGTTGCTTGAAATATTTACTTCCATTTGTCTTGAAGTGATTTTGTGGGGAGTGTACATAGGAATTTCTTTGCTAAAATTTGATTTCAAGTTTGGTCATCTTCCTGGGTTGCTTGAATGATGAACTTCCCCTTGTTTTGATATAATTTTTGGTGTGTACGGGATAAATTTACTTGATAAATAGAACACAACTAAAGCATTGTCAGTGGTATTATTCTCCTGATTACACACCTTGATGATTTTGTTGCTGTCGACATGTTCTTCTGCCTAGCAGATATTTGACAATCCATCAAATGTTTGAATACAACTGATGAGATTTGTCACTTTTAAGGGTTTTGTTCTTGTTATCACACAAACTTGCGCCCTTGGTGCAAGGTACTAAGGTTGTGTGTCACATGAAAGTTTTGCCACTGTCACTTAGACAACTACTTCCCTGCTTTTAGTGTGAGACAAACCCAACAAAAGGGAGGCTTTCTAGTACCACTTAGGGTTTGTAACGCAAGACAAGAAAGTCAAGTCTTAGGTCACCTATGTTACTACCCAATTATAACCATTTTAGAATGGTAAGTGAGTTGAAAGGTTGATTAATTAAGGTGAATTATACATTTAGGTTAAGAGTTCTTTTAGGCAAGTTTGCGGGGTTTTATGAGATAATTATCAAGTGTATTTATTCCCAGAATGTTCCAGATATGAAATCTACTCGTTGCTGCTATAAACATTTGTTTAAAAATGCATGAAATTGTAACATAAACATGTAATAACAATAGTAAGGGTAAATCTTAAAACAGTGGTGAATTTGTGGTTTTACTATGCTAAAACAACAAATGAACCTGAAATTAAATGCAACTTACAAATCTGAAAGCAGAAGGCACATAACAGCCACTGATACTGAATTGATTTGCTCTATTTAAAGCAGAAATATAGGGCAGCAAGATAAACTTTGCAAAACAAATGACTTCCAACTCAACCCATGCAAAATCTACCTAGACATCCAGGGTCTATTACTGAATATTCAAAGGTAAGCTGTAAAATTTCAAATCTGCTTTAAACTAAAAGGAAAAATTTGGATTTTTGATTTAATATTGACTAGATAAATGAATAGAGTAGCACCTAGCTTCTCGATTGGGCGTATAGGGTCAACTAGGGCTCCCCTTCATAAATTTTAAGTTTCTCTGAATGATAGTTAGGGACGACCACTTCAAGACATACCAAATTGTCATAGTAGCCTTACAAAATTCAAGTTAACCAAGGGAAAGAGCCTCCACCAGAAATCATCCAATAGTCTCGAGAAGGTAAATTGAACATACATCCATTTGCAAAGCATCCACATAGGCAAAATCTCCAAGAGAGCACTCCAATTAGACATCCATAGCATGAAGCAAAAGTAGACAAAAATTTTTCTCCACAAGCTTCTAGCAATCTTTACAATGATAGGTGTCTCATATATAAACAAGAGATCTACCAACCTTCTCGATATAAAATATTATTTATCTAGATCTAGCTTAGAAAAACACGAAGAAGCATTATCTCCTTATCTAGCTATGGAGATAAGGTCAACAATACAATATAATATGAGGTGGCTACTGTTGAAGAAAAAGGTACCAAGGAGGTGTTTCTTAGTGCATTTGTCTTTTTGCCTAGGAAAACATTTTATAACACCTTTTTAGCATGTGACGTTATGAGTTATATTAAAGTCATGTTATAAAGTCACTTTATGTGGTACCTTATGTATTAGGTACTTTTAATATTAAAGTCACTTTATAATTTTAAGTTGACTTTATGTGGAGAAAAAGTACAAGGTACAAATATAAAGTTATAAAGTGACTAGGTGTCATTAATGAGGGGGACCACATGAAGAAGGGATCAAGTGAGGGAATGATCTCCACCATTGATCTAGAGGGTTGAGATCTAATCTCAACTCTTGGTCAAAAGGGTTAAGGTTCACCTATCTAATGAGAACTAAAGAAGGAGAAAAATGTGAGAAGCTCTCTCATTCGTCATATGCATTTGGAGAGGAGGAGGACAACAAAGGAAGAGGAGGATATTTTTTCTAATGAATTTGACCTATAGCAAGAGCATTAATTCAAACCTCAAGCAGTGATTGCAGGCACAAAACCCCAGACTATTGTCACTCATTATCAACGCAAAATTAGAGGGAGACTTGCCAGTTTAGTTGACCAAAATTTGAGTGAAATTTTTGGGTTGACTAGCCTAAATTTCAAGGGAGATGACAATTGGCTATGGCACAAATTTCTAAAGTGATAGTCTGGTAGAGGCACAATTTTCAAGACTGTTAATGGCTTGAATATCTAGGATAGATAAGTATAAATGTGGTCATTTATTGTTGTGTAAATTTCCTAAGAAAGAGCAAAAATAATAATCTCCTCATCATTGGTTTTCCCCATTGTGGGGTTTTTGCAGGGTCATTGTTTGACCAAAATAAGTGTAAAAATTCGGTGTGTTTGCCTATTTATTTTTCTTATCAGTTGGAAAAATGAAAAGTGTAGAAGTAGCCTAAAGTGTTTCAAAATAATTTGCAAATAGTTTTTTATATCATCTAACATTTGGGGATGTTGGCATTAAACTACATGCAAAACCATTGAAATTGGAATGGGCTACAAATCTCTAAATTTCTACATGGTATTAGAGCCTATGAACCTATAGTGAAACCTTTAGCTGGCAAGAAAACCTACAACAAGCTACCTTTTTCTAAAGCAATGAACAATGAACCAAATCTACTTACATACTGGAGTACAATGGTTGAGAGGGAGGAGTGATAGTCTTCAGTGATCGAGGAATTCGTGTTGGTTGTGGAGGTTAGATGGCTACTGGTTTGAGAGCAGAAGATACGCTGAGTGGGGCAAAAATTTTTGGCCCCTGGAAGCAGAGAATGATGCTACTGCTTGAGGAAGTTGAGGTGTGGGACATAGTGGAGAGTCTAGTGCAATCTCCCACTGACCCAACTCAGTTGGTTGACTTCAACATGTGGAATGTGAAGGCAAGGAGAATAATTCTTGATGCTATTAAAGACCACCTATTCCCTCATGTGTCAGGAAAGAAGTTTTCCTACGAGATGTGGGATTCCCTAGTCACACTACACTAGAGCTCCAATGAGAAGAGGAAGATGGTGTTGCGTCAAAAGTTAAGAAACATCAAGATGACCAAGAATGACACAATGACCTCATACCTCACCAAGATCACACAGTTGAGTGATGAGTTGGCTGTGGTAGGAGAGCCTATTCTTGAGGACCAAGACAACACTAGATAGTTTTCTCAAGCAGTGGGATGGATTCATTGATGCCATTGTTGCTAGAGAGCATCTTCCAGATTAGAGGTGGATGTGGGATGATTTCATCCAAGAGGAGACCAAAAGGAGTGCCAAGAGTGATAACCAACATGGTGGGGTTGATGAGGAGGAGAATGTTGCCCTTGCAACAAAGGGAAAGAAGGGGTCTCTTAGTGGGGCCAAGCAACTGAAGGGGATGCATAATGCCAAGGAGAAGGACTTGAGCAAAGTGAAATGCTTTGCTTGTGGGAAGTTGGGTCACTATGTTGTTCAGTGTCCCAACAAGAAGGGCAAGAAGAAAGGTGTTGCAGCTTCAACAATGGTGGATGAGTTTTCCACCAAGTTTGACACGAGATTGCCTTAATGTCAAGTCTTTCCACTAATGTCACGTCTTGCCACTAGTGTCACGCCTTCCAGTGTGTGGTTTGTAGGCAGTGGAGGTTCTTGCCATATGAATGGAGTGAGAGAGCACTCCATGAGTCTCACAGAGGATGATATTGACATAGGGGTTGTGCTTGGAGATAACTCCAATGTTAGAGCAACAAGAATGGGGACAATATCCTTTCAGAGTGATTCATCACCTCCTTTGAAAGTGACAAATGATCTTCATGTTCCAAGGTTGTAGAAGAGCTTGATTTCAGTCTCCAGTATTGAGGACATGGGGTATGTAGTGGTGTTCTGAGGAGGACATGTGCTTATATAACCTAGGGGATCCAGTATCGAGTCTACTAGAGTGATTGTAGTTCGCAGTGGGGGACTCTATAGGTTTATGTTTCAACCTACCAGAGCCTTAGAGGCACAAACCAACAATAGTGATTCGTGCGAGATATGGTACATGAGGATGGCCCACTTGCACCATGGAGGATTTAGGATGCTGAGAGAGATGGTTACAGGTTTACTTGAGTGCATTGAGCATCATGGTGTGTGCTTTGGGAAAGTACACCAAGACACCTTTCCCAAGCAGTGATAACAAGGTAGCAGGTATCTTAGACTTGATACACTGATGTGTGTGGTTCATGTTGGAAACTATAACTAGGTTCGGTCTTTGTAATGGCCTTTTGTAAACATGACATTGCATATTTTGTATAAAGAAAGAAAAAGAAAGAAAAAAATATATTTTATTTTAAGCATGGGTTTCATGCTCAAGTCTAGGTCAAAAGCATGTTCTTCGTGCTTCTAGGTCTTTCTAGGACAAAAGAATTTATGTCAAGTTTTATAGTCCCATTTGGACTCATTGTAAGACAAGAAATATTCCTCCAAGACCAAGTTGGCCCTAGTCAAGGAGAAGTCAGCCTAAAGGAGGGCTATTTGATCCCTCAAGAAGGCTATACATAAAAGAAGCTTGATTAATTTGTGAGACACATCCAAGAAAAGTTCGATCTGCAATATCAAAGGAGAAGAAAGAGCTGTAAGGATGAAGGAAGGAAGAAGAAAGCGACGTCTCTTGGGTTTATCTCTTTTTCTATCCACACATGTGAAGCTTCTAGGGTTTGTGTAGCTGCCAGTTGCAAGAGGCTGAAGTTGCAGGACCGAAATTCTAGAGTGAAGTTGCAGAAGGTCGAAGTCTTGAAGCTGCCTTGGAGAGATCTTGCTAGGGGGTTGAATTGGTGCTTGGGAGGATTCTAGGCTTTGGTCTTTGGGTCTTGGAAGTGTCATTGTAAGAAGATTCTATAAGAAGATAAACTTTCTTTTTGGGTTTTCCCCTTGGAGGGGTTTTCCCTTGGCTTGGAGCCTATATCTTGTGTACTTTGTCTCTTTGTGATCTTCATTGTTTTGGTGATTGATTGATGAACAAGAACTAAATAAGTAATAAAAGGCCAACTAACATCACAAGTAATTATCAAATTAAGGAAAATCATCTATAATCTACAAGTCTCTTGATTTTCCAACAATTTGATGTCTCATGTATTATTGAGCGGACACAGGTACTATGTGACTTTCATTGATGACTACTCTAGGAAGGCTTGGATTTTGTTTCTGAAGACCAAGGACTAGGTCGTCAAGAGGTTCCAAGAGTTTAAGGATCTTGTGGAGAACCAGATGGGAAAGAAGATCAAGGTGTTGAGATCAGACAACGGGGGTGAGTATACCTCTAAGGAGATGAAGGTCTTGTGTTTGATCCTGAGCGAGGGCATGGCTCGCCGTGAGAGATTAACCGATCCAGGCCAAGCCCACGACCTTTTAAGGTTTGTGGAGGCGGCGTAGTGGTAAGGTCGCTCTCGTAAAGACAGACAGGTCTTGTGCTCGATCCTGAGCGAGGGCGTGGCTCGCCGTGAGAGATTAACCGATCCGAGCCAAGCCCACGACCTTTTAAGGTCTATGGAGGCAGCGTAGTGGTAAGGTCACTCTCGTAAAGACAGACAGGTCCTGTGCTCGATCCTGAGTGAGGGCGTGGCTTGCCGCGAGAGATTAACTGATCTGGGCCAAGCCCACAACCTTTTAAGGTCTCTGGAGGCGACCTAATGGTAAGGTCGCTCTCGTAAAGAAGGATAGATCTCGTGCTCGATCTTGAGTGAGGGTGTGGCTCGTCGTGAGAGATTAACCGATCCGGGCCAAGCCCACGACCTTTTAGGCAACGTGAGTGGGCTCAATGGTTAAGAACTTGTGATTTCTCTTGGGAGGTCACAGGTTCAAAACCGACGGGGGGGTAGGGTTGTCTATGGCCCGTCAATGACCAAGCTAGAGGGATAGACATCCCCGTTGTTGGACGCCTCTGTCCTTGCGAAGTCATGAGTTACTGGTATATGTGGCTTTCGGGCTGTTACATATACCCAGGGAGGTTGCTTAGTTCCTTGTTAAAAAAAAGAGTGTTGGCATAAAGAGGGAGTACATAATGCCTTATAACCCCCAACAAATTGGTGTGGTGAAGAGGAAGAACATGGCCATAGTGGGTGCAATGAGAGCTGTGTTGCATGATAAGAGGCTACCTTTCTTTTTATGGGACGAGACATGTAACACTACAATGTATCTGTAGAACAAGAGCCCACATAGAGTCTTGGGGAGAAAGACTCTCGAGGAGGCTTCTTTTCTAGGAATAATCTTGAGATTGGGCACATTAGGATTTTTTGGTGCCTTAATATTCACACGTCCATGAGGAGAAGAGGATGAAGCTGGAATCCACTGTAGAGAAGGGTATCTTTGTGGGTTACAGTGAGACCAACAAGGCCTACTGCATATACATTCTTGCACAGAGGAAAGTTTTCTTGAGACGAGATGTGAGATTTGAGGGGAGGTCCTTGAGGAGGTCTCAGGAGGATGATCGAGTAGAGTGGTAGGCTCCTCAGTATGGGGTCACACCATAGGTATCAAGATCTTTAGGTTGTACACCAAGGTTAGGAGGATCACCTACTTCTAAGGTGATAGGTTAATAAAGTATAGGATCACCAGAAATTTGATCTTAGAGTATAGGTTCACCACAAACCACAAGAGGGGCTTCCTCCATTAGGAGGAGAGGGCTCCAGTGGAGGATTTTCCCATACCGGTTGAGGAGGCTACTACAGGGAAGAGGAATCCAAAATGGCTTTAAGAGACCCTGAAGGAAGCACAAGAGGTAGTGGGGAACCTCAAGTGGTCAGTTAGGGAGAGCATGCCACTAGAGAGGTTGGGGGGCTATGTGGTAGATGTTATGGAGAATAAGCCAGGTAGCTACCATGACGTTGCAAGTCAGCAATCTGGAGGGATGCCATGGTGGAGGAGTATGCCTCCATCATGAAGAATGATGTGTGGGAGATAGTATTGAGACTTGAGGGGAAGTCAGTGGTGATTTCCAAGTGGCTCTACAAGATCAAACATGCTGCATATGGCGACGTGGAGAAGTTCAAAGCTAGTTTTGTTGCACGAGGGTTCTCATAGGAAGAGGGAGTTAACTATGAGAAGACCTTTACGCTATTTGCTTGTTATACCTCTATTAGAGCAGTGATCTCCATAATAGCTGAGATGAGTTGGAGGATTCACGAGATGGATTTGAAGTCTGCCTTTCTTAATGGGGTCATATAGGAGGAGTTATACATTTGGAATCCACAAGGCTTTGAGTTGCATGGGAGAGAGTCTCATGTGCAGGCTTAAGAAAGCCTTATATGGACTGAAATAGGCACCTTGAGCATGATACGAGAGGATTGATGCCTACTTGCAGCAGATAGGTTTCTAGAAGAGCAATGCATATCCGAACCTATATTTCATCATGGTTGGTGACGATGCACTCATTCTGGTTTTGTATGCGAATGATTTGTTTATTACAGGAGAGGAGAGACTCATCCAACACTACAAAAGGTACCTTGCTTCAAAGTTTGACATGACCGATATGGGATTGATGCATTAATTTTTGGGGTTGGAGGTTTGGCAGGAAGAGGGGCATATCTTCATGGGCCAGAGCAGATATGCAGGAGATATTTTGTATGGAGGACTGCAGGCCTATGGCTACTCCAATAATCACCAGTTGGAAGAAGCTACATGCTTCATTTTCCGAGTTGGTGAACCCCACTTTGTACTGTAAGTTGATCGGTTCGTTGATGTATATGGTCAACACCAGACCAAATATGTGTGTCATAGTCAACACATTGAGTCAATTTATGATGGAGCACAGAAGCATGCATTGGGTGGCTGCGAAACATGTGTTACAATACCTATAGGGTACAATGGACTGTGGTCTGGACTATATACAAGGAGATGAAGTTTGGTTGACAAGATGTATAGACTCAGACTAGGAAGGCAATGCTAGAGATCGAAAGAGTAAATCCATATGTTGTTTCATGTTGGGTTCAACAATGGTGTCATGGTTCAACAAGAAGCAAAGATCAGTGGCACTGAGCTCAACAGAAGTTCAGTATATTGTAGCTAGTCAGGCCATTTTCAAGGCTATTTGGCTTCGCAAGATGATATGTGGCTTATTTGGTCAGAGGTTGAGACTAGCTATGATATACTGTGATAATAAGAGTTGCATTAAACTCACGGAGAATCTCGTTTTTCATGACCAGTCAAAGTACATAGAGATCAAGTACCACTTCATTAGGAGTTGGGTTTAGAGAGAAGCAATGAGGCTTCAGTATATCTCCATTGATGAACACATTGTAGATATTCTCAACAAGTCATTACTGTTATCACTCCAATAATTCTTAATAGTTGTGAGGTTTTTTATTTTAGTTTAAAGAATATTAGAGGTAACCACAAACCTACTTTTAAGCCTTAGGATCTAGCCTTCCTAATGCTCAGAGAGGGATCTCTCTATATGATTTAACTTTGTTGATTGTATTTGATTTTAGGCTAGTTATGTATGGTAAATTGGTTTTGGATTTTGAGTTGATTTCGTGGTGAAATCACTTACTTAGATGGATAGATGTAGGTCTGTATTCCATTTGGCTAATGGAGTCAATGTGTCAAGTAGTCAGATCAGGATCAAGTTTTAAAGGGAAATTTTTACAGGGCAAGATAGCTGAGGTACGTCAGATCTTCAAAGCTGATGGTGAAAATGGTTTTAATCGGGGTAAAAGAGCAATTAAGGGTTCTTAAATCCAGATTACGAGTGAAAACGGCAGAGGTCAATCGAAACTAGGGAGCAATTAAGGGTTCCCTAATCTAGATATCAGTGGAAAACATATAAATGATAGTCAGTCAAAGCAGAGTGCTTTTAACATATTCTAAAATAAAATTCTTGATTTATCATTTAGATTTAGAACAACATTCAAGTATTGATGAAAAACATAAGAAATTGACAAGGAAACAAGTGAAAATATTTCACTGTAGTAGCCCAACACATGAATCCTGTAATATGATGCTTTATTTCCTTAATCCAGTGTGCTGACTTGAAATTGGTACAATAATCCTTAGGTTTAGAATAATACAACTATAGAAATTTTCAGCAATTCATCCACACTCAATACTTCTAAATGAGAAGTATTTATACAAAAACTCTTTACAAAATATCCTAAAACAAACTTAGGAATTATTTATGGAAAAGAAATATCTTCATGCAAGAAGATAGTGACAACTTTCTAACTAATGCTAGCTGTCCCTTTTTTATTGAAATAACTTGTTTTCTATCTTCATTTTGTTACTGCTTTCTCTCTTTGTCATTCAACAAAGCTGCGGCTGGATAGTGAAGTGTCTTTTATGCTGGCAGGTTCATCTATGCTTTGTAAATCTTCTTTTGACTTTCAAAATTTGACTTTGAATTGATATTCTTTTACCTGATACTCTTTCACTGCAAAACTGTAAATGCTGTTTCAACCTTTACTGCTCTGTTTTTACTGCAATCTGATTTCACAGTAAATCAGTCAATTTTTCCCAAAAATCAGACTCTGGCAATTTGATTTTCATCATCCTCTTGAAATTCTCATCAGCTTCAGTGTATTTTGAGAATGTGGGTTTGTTGACAAATATGTGTTTCACCTCATGTGGTAGGTAAAACAAATTCTCAAAGCTTTTGTAAAGTACCTTTCATGATGGGATTCCCTGTAAGGCTGAATTGTTCACTTGCTCCTTGAAAAACTCTCTTATTTTTTTATCATAATCATCCTGCTTCATTAATATTTCATTAATAACTAGAGGATTGGGAAGGCCTTTTTGCCTTAGAACATCAAATTTGATCATGAACCTTGCGATAGCAACCTCCATGTTCTGGCATTTCTCTTCTAATTGTATCATCAAATTCTTCTTAGATTACCTTCCTAACTTCTAGGATGGTTTTTGCTCTGTCATTAATTCCAATCTCTTCTAGCTCTTCGCTGTTCCTAGAATTAAGAAACTTGATGATTTCAAGAGCTTCTTCAGGTTTCCTACCAAGCTTTTCTTTGATCTTTTGAATTGCTTCTCTTGCTGATTTTAGTAAGTCTTTCTGCTCATATATGACCTGTATGGATGGCCAAATATCATTGACAGATTCAATGATATTGGACCATAGCTGTTGCTTGACATGTGCCATTGGTTCCTTTAGTGTTAGTTTTTTTTCTAACTTTTTCAACCACTCATTTAACCTGTTTGCTCTTTGTTCTTCATTCTTATGCATTATTTTGGCAAGTTTATTTTCATCTCTAAGACTTTTAAGCTGTTCTTTAAGTCTATTTATCTCATTGGTCTGAATAGACATGTCTTGCATAGCTTTTACCAATTTTCTTGCTTCATCTGAATGTTGTGTTGCTGTTGTTGAAGATTCTGTGGCTGAAATGGTTGATGAAGTAACATGTAATGTTGTAACCATGGGGACTGTAGGTGCCAGTGATTCAGCAAGTGTAGAAGGTATAGCAGTAGTAACTACAGGAATCACTGGAATTTCTTCTTCTTTATCCTCTTTCTCTTGGACCAATTTGTCCATTTCATTCTCCATTTCCTTTATCTGAGTAGTCAACTGTAAAATGAGATTCATCATCTCATCTTTCTGATTTGTATCTTGTAAGACTTCCTTGGCTTGATGATGTTCTGTAGGGGGCAACTTTAGTTGTTTCTTTAATGCAGCAATATCTACATTTTTCTTCTTTATCAACTCTTCTGCAACTTTTACATTTTGAGGATCATATCTTACTTCAACTACTAGTTCTTCCAAGGATTTAATTCTAGTGTCTTTTGACTGTGAAGATGCTTTTTCCAATTTGAGCTGATCTCTGATATTTTCCAGAGTGTTTTGCAGTTTTTGTGCACTCATGGCCTTGGTGGTCATTGTAGAATAAATCATCTCCCTTGCCTGCTTATGAAACTCAATTTGGTTCAGAGGATGAATATCTTGGACTGGGACTTCAAAATCTATCTTTTTATAATCAGAGGATGACTTAGGAGTTTGAATTGTAGGTTGAAGAAATGTCATCTGCATCTTTTTATCTTATAGTCAAAGGATGAAAGTAGCCTATTTTGGATGCCAAGAGTTTGTTTCAAATATTGAGAATATATTTCTGTCTTAATTTCTTCATTTCTAGCTTTGATTTCTTTGTATCTTTATTTGGTATCCATGTCCTTTTCTGCTGGTTTTTTAGATGAAGAAAATTCTATACTATGTTGCTTCTGAATTAACTGAGTCTTTGAAGTAGTAGGCTGTTGTTCTTCTTCAATTATTGTAGGAGGTGCATTGTCTTTTGCTGCTATTTCTTTATCAATCACCTCTATTGTTTCCACTTATTTGTTGGCAGGATTTAGCTTTGGGTTTTTACTGTATCTCAATTTGAATTTGGTCTCTATTGTAGTTTCTGCAGTATAGGATCCTTCCTCTCTGATTCTCTTTACATTTTTTTCTTCTTGGGCTGGAGTTTGCAAAGTTTGATTAGTAGCACTTTGCTTCCCTGCCTCTACCAATGTGTTCTATAACCATTCAGATTGGTTTGAGAATTTCTCAATCTCTGGCTTCTTTTCATGTACATATGGAGTTAATTTGCATTTAACTCTCATTTTAATAATAACTCCAAGGGGATCATAATACCATAGGAAACTAGGACTGAATTTGAACTCCTGTAAACATTTTGTTGCTTCAGGACCTGCATCTTTATTGTTACAGATAAAAGGGCCAACTTGACTCTTCAATTTGAACTGGGTTTTCTTTGCTGCCAAAAAATTAATTGCATCTGAATTAAGAATCTGCCTTATGTATTCAAGAGAAAATAACCTCATAGGGAGGTATTTAGGCAGTTTATATGGAACCAGACTTGATCCATATACTCATATTTCAGTGTGATTTTGGTACAAGTACCAGTCACCTGTCCTATTATACTCTGACATGTGGAGGACTTTCTTAATCTCTTCACTAACTCTGGGCTGCATGCTGCTATTCAACAAATTTACCAAAGGATGAATGAAGGAATCTGTAAAATCTGTATAGGTGAACTCATTGGAATCTTTTCTTATCAAGGAAGTCCAAAAGATGACTGATTGAGGATTTCCTTCCACTTCAAGCTTCTGAAGGTTTATATTAAACTTCTCAGACTAAAAATATAGCAACATGTGAAATAAAAATGAAGAATACTTGAAAACACCTTCAGAAGGAATTTTGACCAACTGCTCATGAATACTGTCAGCAATATATTGGGCAAAGTTAAAAATGGTAGCAGGAGGCCAACTAGGTGTGAAAGTAGATAGAAAACCTAACACTGCAACATCAACATGTTCATCTGTAAAGTAGCCAAGAATGAAAGACAACATGGAGATGATATGTCTTGTCCTTTCAGAGAATTTTGCAGAAAGGTATGGAGGATTTATCTTGGGAATTTCTACAAAAGAAGCATGAAGGTTTGAAATATCTGGGACCTCTTGGGGAAGTACAGTTTGAGGTATAGCTGAGTGAGGGCCTCAATGGATAAAGGAATTTCATCAGGCATGGGCTGTATTTGGAGCCTTTGATTAATTGACTCAGCAATAATGGTAAATACGACTTCTTTTTCAGGGTTTATGATGGGTCTTTGATCAAGAAAGTAGCATGATTGACAAAGTATAATCACTTCTGGGCATTGGTAGGTCTGAGGAACAACATATTTTGGTAAATTTGACTCCCAGATAAACACTTCATCAACCTGATCTATGGATTTTTCTTGGCTCCAGTAGTGGAGCTCAAGAAGGTTGAATTTTGTCATTGTATCAGTAATCTTGAAGTCTGTGTCAGCGAATGGAATGTGCTCTATATCTACAACAGGGGGTTGTAGAGAACTGATAGGTACAATGTTTTTGGAAGCCATTGCTTTGCTTGATTTATCAATTTTATTACTTTTTTGACTTTAGAAACAATGATTTAGGCCTGTAGGAGCACCTGTGGAAGTTATAACAGTTTGCAGAAGGATTTTGGATAGAACAGGGGCTTTATCTTTTGTCTGCAAATGTATAAACTTGCTCAATTAACTTAAACTGTAATCTCTGTGACAAAGGAAATTTCAAGACCTTAAAATTTCTGCAAAAGATATTTAGGGCTTATAGTGCAATTTTTATGACAAAAAGTAGTCTCGAGACCTAGGAATTTGGTTAAAAGACACTTAAGAGTCTGCGGAAAAAGGATTTAAAGGCAAAGGAGGCTTTTTCAGGTCTACAGAGGCTTTAAATTTCTTCAATTTACTCAACCTGTGATTTTTTAATAGTCCAAGGTTTCAGAATCTCTGCATGTAGGTCTAGGGTTTACATAAAAGAGATTTTATGAAGAAAAAGGGCTCTCTTGGCTTGACAAAAGGTTTTAAATGATTCGATTAAGCGGTATTACTCTTTTAGATCAAGCAATAGGTCTGTTCTTTTGAAGAATACCTAGAAAATGAAGATTTTCTGTGCAGGAGGGTTTTTGAGGTGGAAGAAAGCTTTCAGAAGCTTTAGCTGGTCTTTATAAGCCTTGATTTGGTTCTAAAATGTTTTGTTTCATCAAAGATCTTCGAATTCTGGTGAATTGGGCTTAAATTGAGGTCGGTAACGTGATCTGGTAGCAAAAAAATTGGTCGACAATGCTTCTTGAGTGCAAAATATAACGAAAAGGTGAAAAAAGGGGTGTAAATTGGCGGTTTAATGCATTTTTATTAACAATGAAAGCATTTAATGGGCGGTCAATTTTGAATTGACAGGGCGGTTTGCGCGCTGGGGGAGAAAACAATCAAGCATTTTTTTGCAATGAATAAAGGTTGTAAGTTGTATTGTTTTGAATGGTGCAATCCAATGAAAATCAACCACTTAGAGGGGAGGGAGAGCCTGAAAACTGCGCTTTTCGCAAGGTTTGGGGTTTGCTAACTATCGGGCAATGAAACACGCGATAAGCAATACTGGTGGTCGGATCTGGCAGATGAAGAGCGAAAGGCTGAGATGATGCGATGAAGTCCTGAGTTGAGATGGCGGCATGGGGCCCGATGTTTTAGACCATGCGATTGGTTAATATGTATTAAAACTAAGGTTTAAATACATAGTCATGACTTTATTATGATAGGCGGAGGTTATTATATTAACCTATGGGATGCGGGTTGTGTAAAGTTATAACCGGCGGGGATAATATATAGTGGGACCAAGATTATTAACATGTGTGGTTTTAAACTATATGTTTAAATAAAATATATGGGTTGGGATATAATACATAGAGGAATTATATTAATACGGGAAAAAAGGTTTTATAACAGGAATTAATACATTAGGTTAGATGCTAATAAAATAAAATGTAATGCGGGATATTGCAAGATGTAGAATACATTAAGCATAGTGTAAAACATAATATCGGGAGTAGATTTCATCATAGTACCTCCCGTCAATCCTGGGAATCAACACTTGGGCATCAAGTACCAGCCATTGAGTAGCATCATCAAATCCATCCAATCATCGAGATACCATCCATCAAGAGAGTCAAAGCCATGGAGTAAAAGCATCGACTCTTGGATCTCCTCCACTTACCAGCATCAAGCGAATCACAACCATGCATCGAGTGCTCAACCCCTGTATCGACAACATCAACTATTGGCTATCGGGAATGACCTGAAGGCTTAATGTGGGCTTTGTCCATTCGTGGGGCCACCCCTTACCTCGACTTCCCTAGTCCGGCGGGCTGCAAGTAAAGCGATCAACTTGTCCCCAATATAACATTTTAACATTTATACTTAGGATAAAAGTATTTTTTGGGTTTTTGGGTATTTTTGAATACAAGGGAAATTAGTAAAGGGCTTTTACTTTTCTTAAGTAAAATGTGTTTTTAACTTAAGGAAAAGGGGCTTTTTGCAAGGGGGAAAGAGTGAAATAAGGGGAAATAATAAAAATGGAGGGGATGGAGTATTTTTACAAGGAGATGATTTTTGAAGGAAGTTAGTAAATGAAATGGCCAAGTTTCTGCTTATCCATGATTGTAAAAACCTGCTTGTACCTATCTATCTACTACCCTAACATTTTTTCTTCATTTACATGGGTGCATTTGAGCTTGCAGACCCTTATTCGTTTTTCTTTTAAAACAACAAACTAACTAATTCTATCCTTATTTCTTCCAACGGCTCAGATTAAACTGTTGAGCTCCTTATTATTCTCTACCTAACTACTGATCTGCCAAGATTTAACTGTTTGGCTAGATCTTTATTCTCTGTCTATCAACATGAAATTTAAAGCACGAGAGGTTAAGATTAAGCTGTTTAACCTTCATGGATTGTGGCATTTTAACAAGTTGCACACAATCTTTATTTTTGCAGTAAAAGTAAATAGTAGTGGCATTTGGATTTGCATCACTTTCATGTTTTATTTTTATGTCCTTTTGTTTTGAGTCCATTTTCATATTCTTTTTGATATTTTTTCTTCTAAGTCCTTAGATTTTTCTTTTAGGACTTTTACCCTCTTTACATTTTTTATTTTTTTAATATGGGAAAACAATTTGCAGAAAGCAAAGTATGTACATATTACAAGACTAATCAAAGTCAATTCAAAATTATGAATCCTATTATTATAGGACCCTAACAATTACCAAGGGGAAAGCATGTGTACTTTAGAGACAAGATGGGAGTGGTGAGAAACACCTTCCTTTATAACACCTTTTTAGCATGTGGCTTTATGAGTTATATTAAAGTCATGTTATAAAATCACTTTATAACACCTTTTTAGCATGTGGCTTTATGATTTATATTAAATTCATGTTATAAAATCACTTTATGTGGTACTTTATGTACTAGGTAATTTTAATATTAAAGTCACTTTATAATTTTAAGTTGACTTTATGTGGAAAAAATGTACAAGGTACAAATATAAAGTTATAAAGCGACTAGGAGTCATTAATGAGGGGGACCACATAAAAAGGGGGTCAAGTGAGGGAATGATCTCCACCATTGATCTAGAGGGCTATGATCTAATCTTAGTCTTTGATCAAAATGGTTAGGGTTCACGTATCTAATGAGAGCTAAAAATGGAGAAAAATGTGAGAAGCTCTTTCATTTTTCATGTGCTTTTGGAGAGAAGGAGAGCAAAGGAAGAGGAGACAATTCTTGCTAAGGAAGTCTACCTACAACAAGAGCAACAGTTCGAGCCTCAAGTAGCAATTGCAAGCACAAAACCCTTGACTATTCTCACTCATTATTAGCGTGAGTTTCGACAATTATAGAAGGGATTATGTGAAATTTTCGTGGAGGTTTTCACTGTCATAAATATAATCTGATAAGCCCACAGTTTGTGACAAGAAATTCGGGTATGAGGTCGAGATATCAAGCAAATACTCAGTATAAAATTTGAGGGAGACCTGCCAGTTATGTTGACCAAAATTTGAGATAATTTTTTGGGTTTACTGGTCCAAATTTCAAAGGATAATAACCGTTTTGAAGCACAATATTCGAGGGAGATAACAACTGGTTGTGGCACGAATTTCTAAAGTGATATAGCGGCAGAGGCACAATTTTCAATATTGTTAGTGGCTAGACAATGGCTCGAATATCTAGGAGAGTGAAGTATAAATGTGGTCATTTATTGCTGTGTGAATTTCCTAAGAAATAGCAAAATTAAAAATCTCCTTATCATTAGTTTTCCCCATTGTGGGGTTTTTGTAGGGTCACTGTTTGACCAAAACAAGTGTGTAAAAATTATGTATATGCTTGTCTATCTATTTTTCTTATTAGCTAGAAAAATGAAAGTGTAGGAGCCTGAAGTGTTTCAAAATAATTTGCAAATATTTTTTTATAGCAGCTAACATTTGTTGAATTTGTAACTATGGTCAGTCTTCATAATGTGTATTTGGTCACTTGTTGTACTTTATTTATCATGTAAAGCATATTTATAAATGCTAGAGTCAAAGAAAATTTATATTGAGTCAAAGTTCCATGGACTTTTTAAAGATGAAAATTTGAATTTTTGAAATGTAAATATTGGTTCCAAAAGCGACAAGTCAACTTCCCTCCAAGTCAAGTCGGCCCAGGCCAAGAGACACATCCATTCGACCAAGACATACGACTATATAAAGGCAACTCGAGCAACTCAACATCCATTAGGGCATTCACATTCTTTCATACAAGACAATTTCTGTGCAAGCAAGCGAAGGACAAGAAGGTTGAATAGGACGAATAAAATGACAAATTCTCTTTCCTCTCTCTTTCAACTCGCACATGTGGATTGGATATTTGCTCTGTGGTTCACATTTTTATGGGGCAATTGTTGTAGGGGGCCGAAGTTTTTGGGTAACCCTTGTAGGGGGCCAAAATTTCTGGGTAACTGGGGCAACTGTTGTAGGGCTGAAATTTATGGGGCGACTGGAAATTGTAAGAGGGCCAAAATTATGGGCTAGACAAGCATAATGAATTGTTGAATCAAATTGGGTGACTTGACTTGGAGGAGAAGACAAGGTTTGACCGTAGGTATAGGTGTGTCTCCCATTGAACAAGAAGAATTTCTCCATTGAAAAAGGTTGTTGGGGTTTTCCCCTTGGTGGGTTTTCCCAAGATAAATCTTGTCTTCTTTTGTACATTGTGATCTCTAATGTTCTATTTTTCTTTATGGTTGAATTTCCGAAGTATAATTGCCGAATGATATATTGAATAAGTTAAAAGAAGATCTACATCTACATCAAAAATATTTATTAGAATTTTAGAAATATTGTTCTAACCCCAACTGCACTAAGAAAGTGAACATGGTATCAGAACTTTGGTGAAGGAAGGAAGGAGCATTGAGATTGTTAGTCTCAGTATTTTCATCCTGCCATTAGTGATAAAAAATCCTCTTTTCATATCATTTTAGGAGTCCCACTTAGAAATTTTGTGTCATTCCACTAGGTCATGCAAAAATTTGGTCACTGATTAGGGTATTGAGATCAATACTACTCCTTTCACCTCCATGGTCAATGGACATCATCATGGTCAGGTCACTCATTGTTGAAAGAGTCCCATAGTCATCATTGTAATAGGTCACTCATTGTTGAAAGAGTCCCATAGTCATCATTGTAATCATTCAACTCATTCTTCCATGTTGTGCCATCATTAGGTCATAGGGTCAAAATCATGAAAATTGGTCATTTCACCATCAAATTCATCTTTTGAAGGAGTAGTAATAGTCAAAGGTCTTCAACAATTTTAGGTTCCAAACTATCATTTCCAAGTAAGTGGTTTTGTGTTTACCATATTTGTCTCTCAGTTGTGCTTGGAAAGCTCATTTCCCTCTCCTAGGGTTTTGAGGGCTTTTTATTGGTTCCATGCCTTCCATGGTTAAATCATCAACAAAACTTGTATCTTGATGTTCTTACACATTCCCCTATCCTTAATATACCTTCCTAAACACTTCCCATCACTCCTATCCCTCAAAGTCATCATTTTTCCACAAGCCCTAACCTATTGCTACAATTTGACACTTTTCTAGACTAGGCTTGTGTTTTTCTCTTTTGGACCCCTTCCCCTCACTCAATCCTTGAAATTTCACTTTTCCCTACTTCCTAACATCCCTCCCTACCTCCAAAAATTTTCCTAAGAATTTATAAGCCCCCTATCCCCTTTATTTCCCTTCATTCTTATAAATTTCCCAAATCCCTTATTTTGCCTACACTAAACCCTAAATTCCTCTCCCATTGAGCTAGGGTTTGCTATGGAATCAGAGAAATCTGAGTAGAGGAGGCATAAGGGAGGTCATATCAGCAAGTATGAGGCCATTCCATCTCATAACATCATGTCTCCATCATTTTTCAGGAAGTCATTCCGAGGGAGAAATCATTTGCTAGACATAGGGCCAGTTTTTCTTCAAAGTATGTTTTTGACCAATTGGAGATGAATTTCACAAAAATGAAAGAGGTTTTTTTTAATCATAGACCAAGGAAGAGAAACCTCCTTCAGTTTTTACACGTGTTATGGTTTGAGAGGAATGATAACAATATTGTTGCTATAGGAAAGTTGCTACACTTCTGAAGTAGTCTTGGGAAAATCAACTTTTCTCCCTGATGAATTGTCCAAATCACTTTCTTGATAAGTCAAATGACAACTAGACTGGAAGATCGTTCCAATGAGATATCATGAGCTCAATTTGGAGTTTGGGAAGGCATCCAAAAGTGGTCTGCAAGGAGGTGCTGCGGTCCTGGCTTTCTAGTGCTGCGCTCCTGAGCAGTCTTGGGAGAATCACTTTTTGGGATGTCAAATCAAGTCAAATCTGCAAACCAAGCACAGATCTGGAAAGTAGACTGGATAATATTTCCGATGAGCTATCTTGAGCTCAGTTTGGACACCTGCAACCCATCCAAAACTCAGCTGCAAGATGGAAGGCGCTCCTGACAGTGTCACTGCGCTCCTTACACTAGCGCTGCGCTCCTGACCATTCTAGGGAGATTCAACTTTTGGAGGGCTAAAACTCATCCTTTTTGGAAACCAAATACATTTTTGGAAACTAGACAGGGCATGCTTTCCAATGAGCTATCTTGAGCTCAATTTGGACATCGACTACCCCCTCAAAAGTTGGCTTGAAGTTGGCTCTGCGCTCCTGACCAGGCACTGATAATTTTGAATTTTCTTTGAATTTTTGATTTTCACCTTGGTAAATCATGTTTTTACTGATGTAATTCATGGATGTAAATGTAATTATGATGTTTTTAAGTTACCTAGGGTAAATACATTAGGTAAAAAGTCTTCATGAGGTGTAATGGATCAGTTCACTTAAGTTAGGGATGAGTCACTTGAACCTCCCTACACTCTAGGTATGCACTTTAGTTTTTGGTGGAACAACTCCTCAACTTAGGGATTCGACGCCTGAGGTTGGGAGAGGTTGTTTGAAATCTATATCTTGTACCTTTTGACTCATTTCAGAGGTTGGATGTTGTTGCATTGATCAAAGACTCTAGTGTAATCAATATTTGGCAGGAAATTAATGAAAGAGTTGAAACTATTTCTTTGGGATACCTGCGGTATGGAAATTTAGCGTTGTTCTTCTTATGTCTCATTATGAATGTTTTGTTTCATGATCCATTTCATTTCTATGATATGCTGGTTTTCAAGTTGATAAACAAAATACATCTCTCCTGCTCTGTTTTGGGAAAATATTCATAGTTTGTTCATCTTGATGAGGTAGGTGCCTCCCAACCGGTGGATCTAATCGGAGTTTCCTCAGGTAGCGACCGACCTATGGTTATCCCCACCCAAACTCCCGTGCTTGGTGGATACACCAGGAATCTAGCCCTGGGGCGAACCCCAGACCCCCTAATATGGTCTCCCTTCGGTCGAGTTACTCTTCAATTTAGAAAGAATTCATGCTTAACCTTGCTCTTTCTAGCTCCTCATCAGTCTGATCCATCTCACCTTGAAACCCTGAAGTGTTAGTTTTTCTACCTACCTTGCCCCATTTAATCTCTGCAACCCTAATCTTATTAGTCCTGACCTAGCGTCTTTGACCTAATCCTCATCCAACAACCCCAATTTCAAACAATCAAACCCCTGTACTCATACCTAGCCTAAAACCCTAATTCATCCAGCCCTCTTGGCTGTGATTTGTGGAGAAAGCCCTCTCCGGTTTGGTAGGGCTAACTACCAAGCTAAAAGATTGGTCTGTGGTTACCTCTGTTTTGATTTCTTCTTCAGCCTTAGAGATCTGGTGGAGTGATAACAAAGATCACCTTGAAAAAACCTAGAGAGAATTTTATTCAAGTCCTTGCAGATTGGTTTCTATGACTTCTTCTATGAAATCCGAAAAAAAGCTAGAGGGAGCATCAAACTTCAGAGCTTGGAATGTTAGAATAGATATTCTTCTTTCCAAGAACAAAGTTTTGGACATTATGAAAGGAAAGGTTCTTGAACCGGAGGATGATGCAACAAAAATAAGTTCAAGGAAGATGACATCACTGCTATGAGTCTTATAGCGGACTCCATTAGGGATCATTTGGTTCCCTACATTGCAAAACTTGATACTTCAAAGAATACGTACGATGCCCTAATGGATCCATACACTATCAAGAATGTTGGTCAACCAATGAATTTGAAGAATGAACTTTGAAATGCAAGGATGACTAATGACGACACTGGGGCTTCTTACTTTGTAAGGTTTTCACAATAAGAGATCAGATTCAAGCAATTGGTGAATCCATTTCTGATTAAGAACTAGTGATTACAACACCTAGTGGTCTTCCTAGATCATGGAATGCATTTGCAACATGTATAAGGAGCTGGAAGGAATCTCCTACATTTGAACAAATATGGACATCTTGTGCTCAAGAAGAATCAAAGTTGATGAATAGAGATCGTCAAGATGAGGAGGTTCAATCCCTTGTAGCTCGTTTCAAGGACAAGGGAAAGAAGAAGTTTGGGCCTCTACACAAGAAGTCAGGATAGGGATCGTCTTCCTCTAAGAAGAATAAAGGCTTATCAAAGATCCAATGTTATGGCTGTCAAGAATATGGACATTTCAAGATAGATTGTCCTAATATGGCTAATAACAAGAAGAGAAAAGGGAAACAATATGCTTCCACAATAGATGTTAAAGATGAAAAAATAAATAAGACCAAAGGTGATAAGTGTTGGACACCTAATCCTCCTAGGGTTAGTGTGGAAGGCGAACGGTGAATAGGGAGTCCAAGAGGCCTTGGAATGTGGAATCCAAGAGTCACACCTAATTTAGTATAAATGTATATCATTGTGAATAATATGATAACTCACACTTATCTTTCCTATGCTTTCTATTCTTGCCTATTCTATTGCTTAGTCTGACATGGTATCAAAGCCGACTAATCTAGCCCTACTCCATTTTGAGCCACTTGTTTTGTGGCCTCTCTACATGTTAGTTCCGCCTTCTTTGTTTTTCAGGTTGCAAACATGTACCACTCTGACAAACTGCATCGATGCTCAATGAATGTTTTAGTTCTCATCCCAGAATGTTATTCTAGGCATTTATTTGTAATTTTGCAAAACAACTGACACCTTTGCCATTCAATATGTTCTTAAATTAGCCACTGTCTTCGTAACTGTCGATTACCGTGTATTCTGGATTAGACACCGTGCCATTGTTTTCTGTCTTCAAGCTCATTTTCTCCAAAATTGTGCCATTCAATATGTTTATAGAAGATTCAAGAGCCATGAGAGGGTTCCCTAATGCACCAACATAGCCCACTGAATGGAATGCCTCCAGAATCAAACTTTGGGGATTGTTCGAAATTTATGTAATATGTTATTTCATTTTTCTAGTTGTTCCTTAACCTCCCAGTAAAAAAAAAAAAAAAAAAAAAAACTATGTTCCTCACACTATCAAAACCTATTATCCCAGCTGTTCTTTGGATGCAGATGCCATAACATTCCCTATGATGGCTTCCACGTTGCGCACTATCCTGAGATGGCTTCAGTTATTTGTGGTTTTGAACGCCATTCTTTCGAGGAGGTAAGTTGCCCCGCTGGACGACAGGGTCTCATACATGGAACCACAATCAACGTACAATCTAATTGATGCAGTAGGGCTCAGCGAGTTTTCAGATGAAACTTTGAAACCATTGGTAAGGGTTGTGACAATGGTCGTTGTTGGCTCCACATGATCTGGAAGTGTAGGTGGAAGATTTCATGCCTGGCAGGGGAAAATCCAGGGGAGGGAGAGATTTAGATTTGTCTCCTGTCATCCAATTCTGTCTTTCAACGTGACTGTGCTTTGGATCGAATTCCATCATACGATAATAGAATCCCTTCCATTTTAACACCTTTTCCTTAGATGATAGATACAGTGAATTGCCCAAACCGCAATAAGCAAACAAAAGTGGTATTCGATCACTCTACGGGGGACACACTATGTATGTAGTGCGTATCATTAGCAGTTTACAACTCTGAAGTAAGTTATTTGCAGGATTTTTAGCTTCATTTTCATTTTTCAGGCTCCATTTCAAGGTAATTTCAACTTAAGTAGCTATTTCAATGGACGGATTGATGTTTTGCGGCATTCAACCAGGAGTTTGAACTTCAAAAGAAAGCACTCACTCCACTTGTGCTTGAGAAGCTCCAAAAAAACTCTGTTTTGAGCTTCGATCGTGATTTCAGGTTTCAACAAGGTTTTTCGGCACTGAAAGCGTTTCAACTTACCATCGCTCCCAAAAATCCCACTGCAGCACTGTTGCTCCTACTACACATTGCCACCTCCTGCTCATATGATGCTCCTCTCCACAATGCAGTCTCCATACATCGCTCCTCCCAACACTGCGTTTCCATACGTTGCTCCCTCTTCGCGCAACAAGACACCTTTTACAACACTCCCTCCAACACCAACATGACCACTGTAAGACTAACCAAGACATGGTCTCATGAAAACTAGCAAGAGATTCGCGACGTTTCACAGAGGGAAGAATTCAAAAGATGTGATTGATGTGTTGGTTTGATTTGTCCATCACTATATCACCTTATGTCAAACTATGCAACCAAACAAGAATCAGAAGCGCATTGGTGAAAAAAAAACATTATATGTATGATATACTTACTATGCAACCAAACAAGAATCAGAAGCGCATTGGTGAAAAAAAAACATTATATGTATGATATACTTGATGAATAGTGTTTTATATGCCAAGATTGAAATATTGACATGGTATATAAAAAAGAGAAGTTGGTATTAAAGCTTTTTTAATGAGTTTCTTTTCTATTCAAGAAGGTAGAAAGTTGAAAATTAAAAGCAATCTTTTGTTGAGGAGAGTTTAGTAATTTCCTCCATTAATAATTATTACACTTTGATTGTAATGAGTACACTTGTTATGGCTCTAATTGGTGGGTATTAGAGTTTCTAAAAAATATGATACAATCTAATGTCGAAGACACAGTTAAAGTTAGCAAGGACACCCTTTCTGATATTCATACATGTTTACAAGATGCACATGACAAGATTGAATTTTTGCTACTTGAGTCACAACTACAGTGAGATGAGCTTCAACAGAAGAGTTGTCATTCTGAACTTGTTTTTGTTTAGAACATTGAGACAAACTCTCATCAACAACAAGAAATTGTTCAGATCACTAAGTCCAGTAAAAGAGCAGATTGAATGCATAAGCAAAAATCCATCCTGCACTTCCCAAGCCAATCATCAAACTTGGGAAGAGCTTGTCAACAACAAGCATAAAACAGGTCTTGGATATGACAAGGAGATGTCCTTTCATATTCCAGACTATTCCAAGCCCATCTAGTTTCAGAGTTTTAGGGAACCAACAACGATTCACCTTGACTATTCAGGTCTGCTCCTCTTCCACAACAGCAACAACAGATTGTAAAATGCCAACACTGTGACCGAGTTGGCCATATGAAAGATCACTATTTTGATCTTCACCTATGCAAGCACTGTGGTTAGCACACTCATTCTTCACACAGATGCTTCAAAAACAAGCCTCCTGCAAGAACAAAGATTCATCTTGGATGGATCGCTTCTTGGTAATGGGAATCAACAGCCAAGAAGATGTTTTAGTCATATGTCAGAACTTGTTCTAGAGTATTGAACAGTCTTGCAGTTGAGTTTTCTCCATCATCTCACCTTGTATCTGACAGGGGGGGAAATGATGGTCATCTACAAGCTTCAAAGCCACTTCAAGCAAGCGTAAGCCATAATCTATCATTCCAGATTTAGAGTTGTATCTAGAGACACAGATGCCCATGAGCATGCCTTTGGTTGGTGGTCAGCCTTAAACCATCTATGCGAGGTTGAGTTTCTCCCTCTTCAAAGAATTGGGGACACTTCCTCTAGCAGAAGACTTCAGCTTCTTGCCAATTTTGGAGGAGTTCCAGGAAATGCATCAAGCATTCCAGAGTTTTTGGTCATCCTTAAAACATCGCAGGTTGTAGACCTCCCTTCTTCTAGGTTGAAGGTCTCCCTCTTCAAAACATTAGGAGCACTTCCTCTAGCAGAAGTTCTCAGCTTTTTGCCATATTTGAAAGAGTTTCGGGAACTACACTAACCATTCTAGTGTTGGTGGTCATCCTTAAACCACCTTCTTATGCCAACATTTCAGAGAGCTCATTCAACCTAGTGCTGCCATGCATATTTTTGCACATTTGTATTATAGCTCTCTTCTTGGACTCATACATACCCCTTCGGATTTGTTAATCAAGGTTGTCATTGTTGTCAATGTGGCATTGACCGAGATGTCAATATTCTTGAGAAGCCTGGTTCTAGATGATGATGCTATAACTCTTGGTTGATAACAATGCCATCAATGAAGATATCAAGCCACTAATGAAGAATTCTTGCCCAAACAAGTCCTTGAAATAACTATAATGTTGTACAGTGTCAATCATGTGCCTTGATTGGTGATCTAGACCATAGGTGCCAATATACCAAAGATACATAAAAAATAATGATGTTGGACATTGGTCATTAACGTTGAACATTGAATTGATTACACCAATTTTGTAAGTTAGCCCCATCAACAGATGTCGACTTCTACTTCAAATTAACATGATTTTATTTTGACCCCTTGCATATACATATATATATACGAGCAAGTGGATTCGTTGAAGAGACCATCAAAAATAAATTAAGATATATAAGGTATAAGCTAGGAGATACAAGTCACATTTACGTGAAAGAAATATGTAGAAAATATGAAATCGATGACCTGTAGAAAATACATGTGCGTAATAGCTGTGCGGACCTGAATAAGTGTTTTAAAGGAACATAATGAAATATATTATGCATAGATAGCTTATTTAATTGCTTGATCTATTAACTAGAGAAAAAATCAGACAAGTGACACAGAAAAATAAAGAGAAGTTGAGGAATAGTGAATTAAAAGGGAGGACACAAGAAAAAAAAAAGGCAAAGGTGTGTAGTCGAGATTACATCTCGGGAACTCACACGCAAATAAGATTAATGCAGAATTTGTGAGCTTTCTAATTTAATGAGTACTTGTCAACCGAAGGAGATATGTTATTTTGGGATCAGGCCTGTAGAAGCTTGCAAATGGTGATTCATTGATGCGGGATTCGGTGTGAAATTCTTGTGTCAGATTCACTATGAAGGACGAAGGGTTTATGGTGGTATTCATTGGGATATAATATATTTTGGAAACTCCGTATTTTTCTATACAACTCGGACAAGGAAATTTCCATTCCATCTAAGTTTGCAATTTCTTTTTTTGAAATCGAAATGTATGTTGCAAATTATTTATTTTTTTCACTCTACGATTAGTTGGAGGGCAACGAAGATATGGTGTCTATACTTGCGTTGAAGTGGATGATTATTTGTGCATAGAACATAGATCTAAGACTTATTCTTGAGGTAAGTGGTTAAGTTTTTTGGGAATGAAATAGGGCAACCTATGTATCATCTCTGAAGGATTTGACATAATTTGAGTTAATGTTGTTGCCTACACTTAAACATTGATCAAGAATAACCATGGAAGAATCGAAGTTTAGATGTGGTTGATGATGCATCACAGTTAAGGTTCACTCTACAATCAAGTTTGGCAAATTGGAAGTCTGGGACTGATCTTGGAAGATAAAAAACCTCTTGCACAAAAGTAAAATGTGTGAGCAGTCTAGTAACATCATTTGGAGCAGTCTTGAATCTTGAAGTGAAGTGAAGATCTTTTGAAACTGATTTGAAGCATAAATAAGGAATTGAAGTCATCTAGTTGAAGTAGACCTGAAGGTTTTGTAAAGACATATTGGGAAAGACTTTGTATATATATCTTGGAGATATCTTGTAGAAGACCTATTGTGCAGTTTTTAGAATATTCTTGAAGACTATTTTGGAACCTTTGGAACCTTGTATATCTTGAAGAGAAGTTGGAGTTGATCTTGAGCATACCTTGAAGAATCATCTAGAAGCTTATTGAAGACATATTTTTGATAAGCTTTAGTTTATCTTGGAGATTCTTGGAGACCATGATGCATTGAAGGCATCATGAAGTGACCTTGGAGAAATTGTTTGGGTATGATGAGAGTAGTGGTGACACCTTCTAAGAAGGACAAGGTTGTCATTGATGAAGTGACGTGGAGACTAAGTGAGGGGACAAATGAAGATTGTCAGGGCTCATTGAAGAAGGTTTTTGGAGCCATGTAGAAAAACCAAACATATTTTGACGAAGTGAAGTTGAGGGTTGGAGCCCTAGAGGATTGGAGTCCTCAAGAAACTAGGTTGGAGCCTGTACTAGAGATAGGGTTGGAGCCCTGAAAGGATTGGAGTCCTCAGAAAGCCCGAGGTTGGAGCTTATGCAGGAATGAGTTGGAGCCCTCGGAAAAGATGCCTCGATTGACAAGGTTAGACCTTGGAAAGACCAAATCCGTCTTGGCACAATACGAGGTTGGAGCACGGAAGGTGGAGTCTTCATACAGAGTTGGAGCCCTATGTCATTATTGTACTTTACTTGTTATGAGAATAAAATTAATAAAGTATCTGTTAAATATCTGTTCATTTTGTGTTCTAAATATAAGTGATCTAATTGGTAAAATTAACAATTGAAAAGAAATACTGATTCACCCCCCTCTCAGCATTTCCAACAATTGGTATCAGAGCCAGTGCCTTCACTGAAACCCTAATAGCTTGAAGGTTGATCATTAGAACACAAATGGAAAAGCCAAGGAATAAAGTCTTCAATCCTCCTAAAGATGTATCTTCCTCAACCATTGTAATTGAAGTAAATCAATTTGCGAAGGCTCCATTGTTCAGCGGAAATTTTGATATATGGGTGGCAAGAATGAGGAATTTCTTGAAGACTCAAGGAATTGAAGTTTGGAAATCAGTGATTACTAATGACATGAAGGATGAAGAATCCAAGCAGTACAATACAGGAGCAATGAAGGCAATTTTGAAGGGGTTACCAAATTCTATGAAGGCCAATTTTGAAAAATGTTCATTAGCAAAAGTCATATGGGACAAACTTCATGATCTTCACTCAAAAGGAGCGTTGACAATGATCTCTAGTCAAGAAGATGATGGAAAACAAGAAAGAAGTTCATAATCCATCAAGGAAGATGAAGATAAGAGAGATGATAACAAGGCTAACGAAGACCAAGAAGATGAAGAGAACAAAGAAGAGTTTGAAGAAGATCTCCTGAATAAACTTATGTCTTCCATGGAAGAGATTAACAGTTTAAAAAAAGAAAATGATGAACTTAAGAAGAAAGCGCAAGATGGTAACCAAGACAAGACAAGGAAGGAAGTTGACTTTGTCAAGCTTCAAGTACAAGTAAGAGATGAGGAGCTCGCCAAACTTAAAGAGGAATTCCATCAAAACAAAATAAAGCATCATGAAGAAGTCATATCTATGACAAATCAATTGGATAAGGCAAATAAAAGGGAAGAAACTTTGTCAGGCCACCCTGAACAAAGACTTAAGAGCTTGAACAATCTTGAAGCAGAGATTGGTCAATACAAGGAAGAGGTCTCCTCTCTTAAATCTCAACTAGAAGAAGCAAGGAAACAAGCTCAAGGAGCTAAAGAAGGTGATAAACTTTGGCATTCATAGAAAAGACAAGTTAATGAAGACGAAGAAAAGGAAGAAAACACCATGATAATGCCAACTAGATGAAAAGATGAAGAAATCTTGAAACTAAAGATGAGACATCAATCTTCTCAAGGCCGAAACATGTGAAGCTACAAGAATAAAGAATAAATTGTGGTGCTTACTAGATTTAGAAACCTTGATATGGCATAACAATGATTTAGCCTTAAGGCTCACACATTATTATTTGAGGACCTCAGGTGGAGGACACTGACACTTCACTCTACTATTAGTGGATGTGTTTATTTCCTAGTCGGTGTTAGGATGATGGTGGCTTTGATGGATATGTATTTTCTATTGACGTTATGATGATGATAGTTGTGATGAATGTGTCTACTTACATTACTTCTGGTTCACGATAAACAATGATGTGGATGACTATGTCATGTTGATGATTTTGTTATAAAAATGACTAACACTAAGAAACTTGGTGACGGATGATTATTGAGTATTATAGGAAACCGCCAGAGGCACTCACATATGATGAATTGACAACATCTGGTTTGATATAAATCAATATTTTTGTATTTGAACTTCTAAGTTCAGTTTGAAACTTGTTATATATATATACATATACTCTGATGATATGTCATTGGTTGCATGAACATGTTAGTTGCTTGGCCGAATGACTCACATATGGGTGATGGGGTTGTACAATTGGATGGAACAACATGGGAGGGGTGGAACAGTGTCCTTGATCTCACCTGCTAGCCTCCCGCCGTGACTTACGCTGGAAAGGTCGAAGTATCTTCGCCTTGAAGATCACGATATTGTGAGAGTAGGTTCCAAATTTGGTTCGCTCACAAGGATTTCCTAGGGGGCGCGCATCAAGGCAGATTTCTTGATCCCCAACACCATTAGTCTCACTATAGCAGACAACATATGAGATGATAGGGGTCGCTGGCGTTGCACATATAATTTTCCCTCGTAACCATTGGATGCTTGAAGGGTAAGTGGTGTGGCACCCTCAGAATTTCAAGAGAAATTCTTGAAGGGCACGATCGACTTGGCACCCTTGGCATCAGAAATAAATTCTTAGGCATGGCACCCTTGGGACTTCGAATGGAAGTTCTTAAAGGGCATGACCAACTTGACACCCTCGACATCATTAAAGAAACTATTAAATATAATCAATATATGAAAATCCAACTAATTCATATCCAGTGACATATGAGGTTAGAACCAAATGAATTAAATCAAGAATAAAACTTAGGGTAAGGGAGGAATAGGAAAAGATAAAATATTTTACCATGATAACTCTACCCTTTCCTTGTTAAACAAAATATTAAATGGATAAGGTACATAAGTAACTTAATTAGGCAATAAGAGGGAAAGAGAGACATAGAGTTAAATATAAAGATTTATTAAAAACTTAATTAAGAGAAGAGGGTGGTGAATTAAAATAAGATTAATAAATTAAAATTAGAGAAATTAGAGAACTTCCATGTGGCAAGAGCTAACATAAGGATATTCATCATAAAGACAAATTGAGGTAGTTTAGGGGACCAAATCTGAGAATTATCAATTAACTTCAGTAATAAACACAATTTAAGGAGTAAAAAGGGAGAATCAAGAGACAATTAGGAGAAGAAATAGGAAGCCTTGTTGGGTTGAGGGAAATACTATTTTTATATGAATAATTAAGTAAATCATTTTGGGAGAGTCATTGATGAGAGGGTGACACATGGGTGGGTGAATAATCAAATTTTGGGTAATAAAAAAATAATTATTTATTCATGAACTTCCAAGTGTCACCTATGAAACCTTCTACAAAAGAAAGGGAAATGGAAGGGAAAAGGGCCTTTTGTTTACCCTATGGTTGGATGGAGGAGATGATGTCATTTGGAGTGGTTACGAGCTATAGTTGAGTTTGGTGGGATAGAGTGTTATAGAGAGGGGACTCTCTTTTCCAAGCCTGAATGTTGTCGTGCTTAGTTCGAATGTAATGACCCACCGGTTGACCTCCCAGCCTACTCTTTGGGTACTCTCCTTCCCCACAGACCCCCAAGCTGCAATGGGGTTGTACAACGAAGGAATGTACTAGCTGATAGAGGTGAGCCCCTCATGGCTCAAGAGTCCCCTCTCTATAATACTCTATCCCACCAAACTCACTATAGCTTGTAACCACTCCAAATGACATAATTTTCTCCATCCAACCATAGGGTAGAACCCCCCCAAAGGTCCCTTTCCCTTCCATTTCCCTTTCTTTTATAGAAGGCTTCATAAGTGACACTTGGAATTTCATGCATAAATAAATAATTTTTTATTAACTCAAAAATTGATTATTCACCCATCCATGTGTCACCCTTTCATCAAGACTCTCCAAAAATAATTTCTTAATTATTCATTTAAAATAGTATTTTCCCTCAACCCAACAAGACTTCCTATTTTTTTTCCTAGTTGTCTCTTGATTCCCCCTTTTCTACTCCTTAATTTGTGTTTATTACTGAAGTTAATTAATAAGTCTCAGATTTGGCTCCCTATGCTACCTTAATTTTCCTTTATAATGAATATTCTTATGTTGGCTCTTGCCACATGGAAGTTCTCTAAATTTCTCAATTTTTAATTTATTAATCTTATTTTAATTCAGCACCCTCTTCTCTTAATGAAGTTTTTAATAAAATTTTCTACTTAACTCTATATCCCTCTTTCCCCTTTTTGCCTAATTAAGTCTTATGTACTTAATATTTTGTTTTAACATGGAAAGGGTAGAGTTATCATGGTAAATATTTTATCTCTTCCTATTCCTCCCTTACCCTAAGTTTTATTCTTGATTTAATTCTTTTGGTTCTAACATCATATGTCATTTGATATGAATTAGTTGGATTTTCATATATTGATTATATTTATTAGTTTCTTTAATGATGTCGAGCGTGTCAAGTTGGTCATGCCCTTCAAGAACTTCCATTCGAAGTTCCAAGGGTGCCATGCCTACGAATTTAATTCTGATACCAAGGGTGCCAAGTCAGTTGTGCCCTTCAAGAATTTCTCTTAAAATTCCAAGGGTGCCACACCACTTGCCCTTCAAGTATCTAGTGGTTACGAGGGGAAATTATATGTGCAACGACAGAGACCCCTATCATCTCATATGTTGCCTGCTATAGTGAGACTAATGGTGCTGGGGATCAAGGAATCCGCCTTGATGCGCGCCCCCCAGAAATCCTCGTGAGCGAACCAAATTTGGACCCTGCCTTCACGACATTGTGATCTTCAAGGCGAAGGTACTTCGACCTTTCCAGCCTAAGTCACGGCGGGAGGCTAGCGGGTGAGATCAGGAACACTGTTCCACCCCTCCCATGTTGTTCCATCCAATTGTACAACCCCGTCACCCATATGTGAGTCATTCGGCCAAGCAACTAACATGTTCCTGCAACCACTGACATATCATCAGAGTGTATATATATATACCAAGTTCCAAACTGAACTTATAATTTCAAAGACAAAATATTAATTCCTATCAAACCGGATGTTGTCAGCTCATCATATGCGAGTGCCTCTGGTGGTTTCCTGTCATACTCAATAATCATTAGTAACAAGGTTTCTCATTGCTAGTCATTATCATAATAGCAACATCAACATGCCCGTCATTCACATCGTTGTTCATTTTGAATCATAACTAAAGTAAGTAGCTACCATAGGGACACATCCATCATGGTTATCATAATCATAACATCAATGGGAAATTAACATATCCATCAAAGCCATCATCATCGTAACATAAATAGGAAACCTACCTATCCATCATCGTCGTAACATCACTAGAAAACATACCTATCCATCAAGTCTATCATCATCATGATATCCATAGAGAACATACATATTCATCAAATCCACTAATATTAGAGTCATGTGTCTGGATCCTCAACCTGAGGTCCTCAAAGAATAAAGTATGAAGGATCAGTGTCTATCAATCAAAGTGGGGCACTACATTCACCCCCTCTTAATAATGGACTTCACCCCAAATTCCTTATATTAGGAAGGGAAATTAAGACAAGGATGCATATCCTTAATATCCTCTATTAAAATCTTGCTATCCTCACTGTGCCAAGTATCCTCAATTTTTAAATCAATCAATTTCTCCCTGATTTTTGTCCATTAAGGAATACCGAAATATTTGAGGGTCATACTTAAAACATCTTCCATCTTCTTTATGGTTCCCTTTACGCAAGTAATATAAACATCATATTTACTTGTTAACTTTGATTACCTCCCTTATATAGTGTTTAAATGGTCTTGGGTGATTATGTGCTGCATGCTTTGACGATCAATCCCCACAATTATATTTTATCATTCTTGATGCCAATGCTTTTAGGGCACACAACGTCATTCAACAATGTATAATATGTGTATGGATATGCCTAATACATTACATCAATATTCATTTTGTAACAAATGTGGATTACTTGGGAACCATTAGTTCGTATAAACACCATCCCCACGTAAGTTAACAAAATATCTACAACTTATATATGTTTATTTCTCATATATTAACACAATTGATTTCTTATGAAATTAAAATTATCATAGTTATATATGATTAACATCTATCACCTTGAAATATCTCACAAGAGAATGTACAATTAGTGAGTGACTATTAACTCAAACCATATGTGTAATGAACCTATGTCAAGGTGCATCAATTTTTCTTGTGAATTAATCTCAACTACATCACTTACACCACTTAGGTTTAATTAATAAAATGGATTTTAGGCTAGGAATCGTCACATAGTAGATCTCATTTAACATGATATCATTAATATCGTTATATGATAAAGCTCCAACAAAAATAAATAAAACCATACAAGTATATGATAGGCTCCAAAAAATAGCACTCAATATCAAGCTATATCAATTTAGTAATATTCCTTTTTGAATTTCTTAGTTGTCACATATTTGAACCTAAGAATATTGTAATTATCAATTTTCAATGTGTCTAATCATCATTGTCTCAACAATCACCTAAGCTAAACTCCTTCATGTATCACATGCATGGTACGTCTCTACCGTGTAATTGTTGAATAATAAGCAATTGCATGTTCCCTCTTCTTCTCCCATAAAGGAATCGACATGAAAATTTAATTCCATTCATTTGTTCCCTGACGTGTGTATATATATATATATATATATATATATATATATATATATATATATATGTAAGTATGTATGTATAATGTAAGTAATATCTGAGTCATTACTCGATCCATCAACATGTCCCTAGGTGTTCCAAATCACTTGGGATGGCTAAGCATTCCAAAAACCACTATGTCATGAACCATATTGTTTTACAGTAAAGGGGTATGATCATCTGAGATTGACTAACTAGGTGAAGAACCATGCACATGAACACATACTTATGGCCTTCCTTTGGCAAAGTATTTGGTAAAACTATAAAAATACTAAAAACCTAATATAAGAAAAGCGATAGACTGTCATCTAGGATTTCTCAAGATGAAAGGATGAAACACGCTTGTTACTGTTCTCGTCATTATTTTGTCCCAGATATGAAACGAAACTCTAACCCTCAAGAGTTCTTGTTTAATTTCAGGTTTACTCCTATCCGAGTATTGGGGAAAACACAAATAATGGGTATTGGGGAAAAACATAAATAATGAAGGGAAGTAACTCCTCAAAGAATAAAGTGTTGGCCTTAGGCCTAAATAAATGTTAATGTCATATTACTGCCAATCAACTATAGCTGGGCACTATAGTTTTCATTAGTTTTCCTTTAAGAGAGAGGAAGGCTTAACCATATGTGCATCGCCTGGTATTTGGATGGAATATTTTACCCCTAATAATAATAATGAATCCACGCGGCAATGGTAGAGTTGTTATAAATTCGTTAATGCCCACAATATGTACAACTCATTGTAGCTGTTCTAATGAAGAGGCTCTGGTTTTTTTTTTTTTTCATCCTGAAAACAAAATAAATAGACTAGTTGTTCTAATAACAAGACTGCTCACCATTAGCACTGTTGGGTCTTAGCTAAGAAATAGAAGAGATATTAATCTTTTGTGCTGCAATGACATCGAAAGATTCGATTATAATGGCACTCAGAAGCTCTGTTTGTAATATTTTATAATTTAAAGCAAATCGATTGTAATTCAAAAAATAATTCCTACCATCAGATTCTGTCTGAGAAATTTTAGAATCCAAAATAAAATTGTTTGTCATTTCAAGATCATACAGACCATTTCAAAACAGCGAATCAGAATAAACGCACATGAAATGAATAACAAGTTGTTGCGAGGTATAACAATGGTTCTTTTCCAGATGCAAAAGATGATGACAAAGTTAAACTACAGTTTATAGCTGAGAGGCTCCAATATGCATTGAAGAAAAACAAAAACGACAATTAGGCAGGGGATTAGTCTGCATTTCAAGAGATATGTCAAAATCATCCTGGGGAGAAGATCATAAGTAAACAAAATGAGATGGAGTGAATGAACAATGTGCCTGCAGTATATGTCAAGTACCAGGAAAGATTTGAAATGTTTTAAAATGCCCTTAATTTGAAAGTTCCAGAAATAACATACGACAGATTTGAAAGATTTCGAAGCCCTTAATTTGTTACATCTCATTCTTTGGAATGCTGTATATGTCAGGTTATAAATCATGATATACATAAACCAAAATTTCAGCAATTAAGGGCCAAAGAGCAGTGAGCCAGGTTAGGTAACAATGTCCAAAATAATTATCAAGCTGAATAACGGATCCTAAAGCTATCAAGGCAGTCATGCACACAAATTTTCTGGGCATCATTCAACTCCTACAATTTACTCTTATAATATACTCTTAAAAGGGAAAATGTTTGGTTTAAAGCATAAAGTTGAAGGAGCAACGCTGAACATCTGTTATGTAATTCAATAACCATGGCAATAATCTTCCATTGCTCTCACTCTGGTCTTGTGATATAATCAAAAGCACATCTAAATCCCCTGAAGATAATCCCAATCTTGATCGAGGGATTGTGGCTCTTTCCAAAGTATGATGATGTTTCTACTGTTCCAAAAGGACATCTTTGTCGTAGCAACAATGAAGATAGCAAAGATGTAGAAGACGCAGCGTTAGAGCAAGATGCCTTGACATGCCATGAAGGTAATTCTGGCTCCATTAATTAATTTGAACCTGGCAGATTGGAAATGAATGAGGTCAAACCCTTAGTTTCAAACCACAATTCTGGCATTAACCAAACATTTCTTATACAGCTGGGTGACAATCACATAAATAAGGGACAAGGCAGCTGTGAATTTCAGACCCTGTACGGTAACAAGGACAGAAACGAAGTCAACTCTGTTCTTGGAAAGAAAATATTATAGATCCTGTCTTTTCTTGTTACTGTAAAAAGGATTTTGATCAATTTTGATCTGACAAAAACGAGTCCAACAGCAAAACATAATCCTGCCTCCATGTACATGGCAGTTTGTATTAAGTTTAAGGTGTTGGCATTTGCAGAGACATGTTTGTACAGAAAAGTTGAATCCCAAGTTTATTAATAAAGAGATCTCGAAGTAATCAAAGGGAAAACACTAAAATGCACACTTTAATGGCCCGTCATATAAAACATTAAATAAACGAAGAAACTAAACTACTCAGGCCTGCATACAAGCTACACTAGCGCAAGGATAGCAAGCAGTAATAGTTACCTAGAATACCAGAATGGAATGAACCTGCATATAAACTGTTTACAAAATGGGAACAAACAAAAGAAACAAACAAACTTCCTCGGCAATTTAAGCAGTGCTACACAGCCAGTACAGTCTAATCAACAAGAATAGGAATAACGGAAAGAAAAACAGCATCAAAACAAAATTTTAACTCAGTGTCGGAGAAAACAAATACAAAACCAATCCATCATAAATTATACTTTTCCATCAGGCCAAACTTACTTTGTTGAAGTTGTTCAAAGTTAAACATATCGTGCAGTAACTCCATCATAAATTCATAATAACCAGAAAAATGGCAGACATGGAATTTGGAGTTCAAAAAGTGGTTAGTATTGAAACAAAATACGTAGTTAGAAAGGCTAGAACTGGTGGAAAAAACTGAAGGACATCTCGCAACAGCATATATGTTGTATTTTTCTTCAAACTTTGGTGATTTTTCATAATTCGAAAGATTCAATTGAGTTTCTTCCTGTTTTGCTTGTGGCTTATTAGAACCATGATCTTCTGTCGTGAAAGGATACAGATACCTTAACCGTTAATTAAGCTAATTTTGGGGAGCCTCATCAGTGGAAGAATTATAATGAGGATTTCTGAATTTTATAGCAAATGCTACTCATTTGGTACAGATTAGCCTTCAACTCCCAATATTATTGGTATATGAGAAGTTGAACACGAGGAACATGGGTTGGCATCATTGATGAAAGGATTAGAAATTTAAGAATAATTAAAACTAAAGAGTATTTTAGTGACTAGTCCAGTTGCCCATTTTGAAAAGGTAGTTTGGGCATTGGCTTTAGTTGTTAAAATTGGCCTCATTGAGGACAATTTTGCCCTTGTAGAAAGAGACGTTATATCCCAGATTTAAATGAAAAAGAAGATATTAATTAAGCAATTTTACACTTAAGATTATAGATATTGATAATTGCACTATGGATAATAATGAAGTGAGTTTCTCCACATCTGAAACGCAAGCGAAAAAACGAAGAGTGCTAGTTAAAGCCTTTGCATGAGTGCAAGCCTACTGAAGCCACTATGAGAAGTATGATGATTAATCCATTCACTGTTTATGTTTGAAAATCATTATCAAAAGACCACTTGTGGCTTATCCAACTCCCTCTTTGACACCTTCAAGGTAGTGAGGCACTTCATCCTCAAATTCTCTACTGCCTTTTGCTAAACCACAGGTTAATGGAATACTAATTTGATTTTAGATACTAGCTTAGATCCATCTCAACTCTGGATCTATTAAACAGTGAAAGTGAGCTCCCATACTGTTAAAACTCTGCATAGCTTAATTAGAAGACTAGATCAATAAGGAAAGGGGGTTAACAGAGCAATATTATAATGAAAATCCTAGACTATTCAGCAAATGTAATTATGGCAGCTAGGACATTGTTGATATGTGGTTCTCATAGTGTATCATTCAATCAAGAGACTTGGACTTCCATCAGATTTCATGGGTAACATATTTCTTGAAGGACCTTAAAACTATTTTATATTAACAAAGGATCTTTGACTTCAAAGTCAAATTGAAACTTAACTCGAAAAAGATAGAACGGGATTGCCCTCCTTAAATTCCTCCAACAGCTCACCTATTGGAGCCATTTCTATCCTAAAGAAAAACTATAAAGTGGCATTGAGCTCACCTCCTAAAGATTTGCACAAGAACGAATATCTTTGAAACTCTCAAATTTATTTATTTTTTTTCGGCCCCGAGGAGGAATGATAAATCCGACGAGAGGCAAGTAAGGAGTTTTGGTTCTCTTTTATGGGTTGGTTCTGTCTATCAACGATTTCCATTTGTTTGAAGGGGCAGCATAGCTGTAATAGATTCGCCCTCATCAGGGCATCATATTCTGAAGTCACACATCAATTTTTCAAGAAAAGGATCTTTACATTCTCTGCGGCTTGTCAAGGCCCCTTTTGTTCTCTATCTAGAACACCGAAGTCGGTACTCATTTTATGAAATTCGTCTTTAATCTAAGATATCTGCGGCCTTGTTGTCAACTATCTGCGGTCTTCATCCTTGACTCATCACAGTACTAAATTTGTTGAAGAAAGTAAGATGCAGCCTATTAACTAATGTCTGTGATCATCCATCTAAAGTGTTCTAATGTTACAATCTCCAAAATAGTGAAGTTACTTAGTCTGGCAACTAATTCATTGTATTGCATCAGTAGACCTGGACAACAACGAAAGTCAAATTGTAAAAGAAAAGGCAGAGTAAAGCCAGATTCAGGTCAGAATTAGAGATCTGTGATATTGGCGAGTATCGAGGTAGCGAGCCTTCAAAAGACTTGACCAGGGTTCAGGTATAGGAGAGAAGATAGCAGTTATCAATACCATAACCGGCGTGAGGCAGCGTATTGAAGCAAAAGGATCTGTCAAGCCATAATCTTCTTTCTGCAAAATACTTTGAGTGACAGTCCATCGAAAGCCAGACATGATAGCGGCAAGCATCGCAAGATAAAGCCCCAAAAAGTTAAATTCTGCTGATTTTGCAACTGTTAGCATAACTCCAACAGAAATGACCAGAATGATGCCTAGAAGTTTAAAACTTGGAGGTTCCAACTTGAAGGCAAAAGCAAAAAGAAGGAGAAGCACTGGAGCAGAAGATTTGCACATTGTTTCAAAAGTAACTGAAATAAAGATAAGGGATGCATTTGCTCAAATCTATGTCCAACGCAGTTGCAACAGCAGCTGGTACCACCCGAGTCAAATAATCTTTCCATGACATGGTTTGAGGATGCCATGCCGGATAAAAATCGCAGAACCAGAGTTGATACCAAGCCTTGCATTGAGAAGTGAATTGTATTCATAAGCAAGGGTGCAGGAATTTTCTCCATCCTCTCCCCTAACAAACTGAAGTTTCCCATCTTCTCTCCTACCAAAGCTTGTTATATGTGTCAAGCAGGTACTGAAGGTATACCACATTATAATATATAATAGGGGCCGAATCAACAAGTACGCGATTGGAGCCATACTTGTTGCAGCTTTGCCGACCAATCTACGGGATTTCCATCGTTTATCTGCGGGCATACACCTTGCTTTCCTTGTTCTTGTCCTTATACTCTATATTAAAAGAAGCACGCCTAGATTTGTTTTCAGGCGCAACTGCAAAATTGCTTCCCCTTTCTGCTCCTTGCCTCAAATGCAACGAACCCTGTGAAACCTGCATTACGCAATTCGAAAAGGGAATTCTTTCTTGCAAGTTATCCTCTACTGGAGAATCCTCCTCCTGTTCTGGTCTCAACAAAGGCAATTCGAAACCCTTGTCTGCGTCATCTGAATCTACGGATTCAGGATAAGAACAATTTTCCTCAGAAGGAAAATCAAAGCACCATCTGGAAAACGAAGGTTCCTTACGCAGAGTCCCCCTCTCAGACACCGATATTTCTTCCTCGGGAGACAGGATTTGAGCCCTCATCTCCGACTGCCGCCATTATTTACCAATAAAATGCAATTCTTCGATCTATTCATGGAATCAAACCACAAGCGGGTTTAATATTCGAACAAACCCAAATTTTAACATGCAAGAGCAGGCCAAACCCCATTCCGTCCCCTGTAAGTTCTAAAGACTACCATCGATGCATCAAATCGAAGATTGATATGTCAAAAGAACAAAAACTTGTATCTATTCCTTTGGCCAAGCACCGAGAACGTCTGAATACTCGGAAAACCTAAATTTTTCCGGTTCAGAATGTATGTTCCTGGTTCCGTTTGCTGCTGGTCGTAAAGAACGCCATGGAGTCATCAAAGAATCAAACCAAAACTAAAAACAGGCTTACGTAATAAAAATTTGGCAGAGAATGGTGCCATTCCTGTGAAAATCAATTGAATTAGCCAAGTTTGGCGTGCGGGAAGGTTTCAGTGCAGATCTTAAACCCGAAGCCTCGGAATCCCTTGGACACCCAAAACTGAACGAAAGTTTTTCGCTTCAGAAGGGGTATTTCAAATTCTGGTTTTGCACGCTCTGTTTAAAAAGATTTTGAAACCCTATGAAACCCATGTCTGTAATATAATGCTTGGGGTTTGTATGGGAGTGGTTGAACTTTTGCAAATTATTATTATTTTATTATATATATATATATATATGTTTCTCTAAACGTGTTTGAGGGTTGTGATAGTGTTGGGGTAGTTGTGAGACTCTGTGTCATGGTAGAGATAAATTGAATTTTGGTCATATATATATATGGTTTGAAAGTGCTGAAAAATAGTCAGTTTTTTATTTTTTATTTTTTATTAGCTTTCTACAGATGCAATCTCTAGATGAAGCTTTTCACTTGTCATATTGAGCAGAGCAGTTTGGGTTGAGCATCATCTAAATTGATGGGTTTTAAGTCCATAAGGACTACAACTCATGGCTCATAAAAATAAAACAAGGAAAATCTTAAAACTTATGGGCCTATAGGTCCTAGAGGTTGAACCTTTGCTTTGATACCAAGTGTAGAACATTCCATATGCTTCTGCGGTCGGAAGCCTAATGTATGCTCAGGTCTGCACAAGACCTGACATTGCATTTGTTGTGGGAATGTTGGGACGATATCAGAGTAATCTAGGTTTAGACCACTGAAGAGCTGCAAAGAAAGTAATGAGGTACCTTCAAGGAACCAAAAACTACATGCTTATGTATAGACGGACAAACAATTGGAAGTGCTTGGCTACTCAGACTCTGATTTTGCTGGATGTGTTGATTCACGCAAATCAACATTAGGATACATTTTTATGATGGCCGGTGGAGCTGTATCATGGAGGAGTGCTAAGCAGACCTTGATTGCCACTTCTACTATGGAAGCCGAGTTCGTCTCCTGTTTTGAGGCTACTTTAGATGGTGTATGGCTTAAGAATTTCATTTCCGGGCTTAGAATTATGGATTCTATCTCTAAGCCATTGAGAATATATTGCGACAATTCAGCTGCTGTTTTTATGGCTATGAACAACAAAAGTGGGAGTCGAAATAAACACATCGACATTAAGTATTTAGCTATAAGGGAACGTGTTAAAGAAAAGAAAGTGGTCATTGAGCACATTAGCACTGAGTTGATGATTGCTGATCCTTTGACTAAGGGCATGCCACCGTTTAAATTTAAGGATCATGTAATGAATATGGGACTTGGTTCCATTATGTAGTTTCTCATTGTATGAACAATGTTATTTTTAATGAATTCTTAATTATTGTGATGTTTTTTCTCATATTTATGTGCACCTTAATTTGATTTGAGAGAATTCATCTGTGTAGGACCAAGAATAAACATGGAGTTTATTCATTAAGAAATTGTTACCACATAAATTTTTATACAAATAGATACATAGTAATACATGGAAGATAATACTCGTCATTAGAGGACTTATTGCCATGATTCATGTATCTATTGCTTAATACAGATTATCAATGGGTTTTAAGATAAGACATTAAGTTTGGAAGTATGGACCAAGTGGGAGAATGTTACGCTCTCTCTCCCAATTGGAGTTACTTTTGGAAACAACTGCAGTAAATTCTAGAAACCAATTGCAGTGATTTCCTTAATTTATGGAAACCAACTGCAGTAATTTCCTTAAATTATGGAAATCAACTGCAGTTCATTAATTTCTCGTTGGGAGCTTTTGAAGTGGTCCATTACTCCCACTGCAGTTCTCTACCATGATTAGTTGAGCATTTGACACAGCCAACAGAAGCTTGATGGAAGCTGGGCTATAAAGATTTCTGTTTGGTCCCCAAGCTCACTAACTCAATCCCCTTCAGCTTTACACCATCAAGTTAGAGTGAGCAGAGCTTGGAAGTGCCTTCATATTTTCTCCACTGTGTGTGCTCTCAAGCTGAGAGTCTCTCTGCCCTTTTCATGGTATAAGTGTACAACCCCCTTCAACAATTTCATTCATTTGAGCGTGGATTTGTGTGGAACTTTCAGCAGTTGGAGTGACTGAAGCATCGCAGCTCAGTGAAGTGCTTTCAAGTTTTCTACGAGAATGACCGCGAGTTCTGCATAACATACACGACTTTTGCAAATAATTTCATTAAATGTCTGTAATGAAAAATCTATGCGGTTCCTTTTGTTAAATTTACTAGCTCGAAGGTATTGAGGGAGTTCGTTGCCGCTCCGATTTTTTTCTTGGACTCTTTGAGTGAAGGGATTTTTACTTCTGGAGATTTACCATCAATGGTTGGAGGTATGTTTTATTGGGCAATAAAGTATTTATTCCGCATTAAGAATTGGTATTTTTGTTGTCGTTATTTAATTATTAAAGCTAACATTTGGACTCTTTGAGTGAAGGGATTTTTACTTCTGGAGATTTACCATCAATGGTTGGAGGTACGTTTTATTGGGCAATAAAGTATTTATTCCGCATTAAGAATTGGTATTTTTGCTGTCGTTATTTAATTATTAAGAGAGTGGAAAAGTCATAGTGGTATAACAGAGTTGGATTTTGTCATAGAACAAAACATAATGACAATAGGTCCACCAAAACTCATGGCTCTACATATTTTTTTTTTATAAACACAGTAACAAGGAAAAACTTGATATTTTATGGGCCTATAGGTCCTAGAGGTTGAACCTTTGCTTTGATACCAAGTGTAGAGACCGACCCTTTAATTTACTAGATGAGCACTAGGCTTTAAATGTTTTTATTTTTATTTTTTTATTACAGAGTAACTAGGAAATGGACCATAATCACACAAGTTGAAACTCAGTAAAATTAAATCACGAATATCAAGTCCATCAATTTAACTTCTTAACACATATATATATTTAACTTGATTATAGGGACAATGAAATCATCATAATTAAAAACAATCTAACTAACACATGCACCGTTCACCATTGGGCGAGAACCAAACTTGACTTGCCGCTGCTTGAACTCCCTTGCTGTGGTCTACCTTCAAACCTGAAGGTTGTCGTGCTTAATCCGAATGTAATGACCCACCGGCTGACCTCTCAGTCTACTCCTTGGGTACTCTCCTTCCCCGCGGACTCCCGAGTTGCAATGGGGTTGTACAACGAAGGAATGTGCTCAAGAGTGGCTCACCTCTATCAGCTAGCACATTCCTTCGTTGTACAACCCCATTGCAGCTCGGGGGTCCGCGGGGAAGGAGAGTACCCAAGGAGTAGGCTGGGAGGTCAACCGATGGGTCATTACATTCGGACTAAGCACGACAACATTCATGTTGGGGGTAGACGACAACAAAGGAGCTCAAGCAGCGGCAAGTCAAGTTTGGTTCTCGTCTAAGGGTGAATAGTACATGAGTTAGTTATATTGTTTTTAATTATGTTGATTTCATTGTGCCTATAATCAAGTTAAATATATATATGTGTTAAGAAGTTAAATTGATGGACTTGATATTCGTGATTTAATTTTACTGAGTTTCAACTTGTGATTATGGTTCATTTCCTAGTTACTCTGTAAAAAAAAAAAAAAAAAACAAAACCATTTAAAGCCTAGAGCTCATCTAGTAAATTAAAAGGTCGGTCTGTACACTTGGTATCAAAGCAAAGGTTCAATCCCTAGGACCTATAGGCCCATAAAATATCAAGTTTTTCCTTGTTACTGTGTTAAAAAAAAAAAAATGTAGAGCCATGAGTTTTGGTGGACCTATTGTCATCATGTTTTGTTCTATGACAAAATCCAACTCTGTTATACCACTATGACTTTTCCACTCTCCTCTGTATTCCTCTGCCCACGATGATGTCTATACAGATATGGAAACGGCTGATGACCAAGTCCCATTATCATTCCGTTGCCTGTCAATGGCGAGTTCTGTGCTTCCCCTGTTTTCTTTCGATGCAAAACCCTACACCAATTTCATTAGTTTCTGCACAGAAATAGCAGACCCATCGACAACTCCAGACAGGGGTGTTGTCACGAAATTTATCATCGACAAATGTGGTCTAACAGATGCAGACATTACAAAAGCCTTTAGATATTGTAATAGAATTCTTCGTGCGAAATCACTGAGGCAGAACATGGAAGAAGTTTTGGAGTTGTTAAAGGGTTGTGGTTTGACCACCCCTGCCCAGATTCGGAGGGCGGTACTTTCCAGCCCTTCGTTTTTCATTCATAGTGCCAAAAGAAACCCAAAGCCTAAACTCAGTTTCCTCGGGACTTTCATGATGACAGAGGATATTACCAAACTTCCGTTGACCGGTGCACACACTATCGTTTCCAGTGAGGGTAGGCATACGTCTGCAATTTCAGTTCTGCAAAGTTTGGGCATTGAGGGTGAAACATTGTCAGGATTAGTAGCGAGGCAGCCTCGCTTGCTTACGGCTTCAGAGGAAAATGTTATAGAGTCATTTGAACTGGCCGCAGATTTGGGGTTTAAAAAGGGGATCAAAGATGTTTGCAATTGCTTTGCGTGCAATTCTTGGGCTAGGGAAAGAAAACCTAATTAGGAAACGACAGTGTTTGTTCAGTTAAGGTTTCTCTGAAAATCAAATTTCTGATTTATGTAGGAAACAGCCATAGATTCTCCACCTGAGAGAGGAAAGACTGAATTGTACTATGGATTTTCTACTGAACATCGTGGGTCTTCCATTGGCTGATCTTGTTAAGAATCCTAACCTGATTGGATTCAGCATAGAAACTAGAATGTTTCCTAGGTAGTAGGTATAGAATAATGGAGGCATTGAAGTCTATTCATGTGCAAGCGCCAAGGAAAAAGGGGCTAGTTCTGTGACGATTTTTACCTTGACAGAAAAACGTTTCTTGGAGAAATACATTTATTCGAATGCTGAATCCTCAGCACTTCTGTTGGAGATTTACCATGGAAAGAAGGAAAGCTGAAGCCTGATCATTGACAAGGCGACATGCGGTGAGTGAGTGCCAGTCAAAACGATTCACGAATTTGCCAGAGTTAGTCAGCAGCTTTAATATTAATATGACTTTTCTGTGTACTGTTTTTTTTGAATTTCTTTTCTTTGGCAAGTGAACCCCTTGTAAAGGTGTAGTTTCACATTGAGGTGCTGTACATACATGCTCCAGTTTACAACATATCTATTGCTTCTTTGCACGCTGTTCCAGTTTTAAAAAAAATAATTTTTTTTTAACACGGAAACAGGAAGTGTGAAAGGCGAATAGAAAGTGCAAATTCAGAATTATTTTGGTGTAGAAAAGCTTGTCACAGAACAGTGTTTCTATAGAGAAAATCGACCTATCAAACCTATAACTGTATACTTACAATAGGTAGCCAACCATGTTGGTTACCCAGGGAACTGAATGCATTCAAACGGTTACACAAAACTGCATCTGGGAGGATCCTTTGCCAATGTGTTATTCTGTGTCCTTCAGAAGCATCCTACAATTGCTCATAATTCTCTCATAGACTATGATGTTGCCTTGCTTCTGCAGCCCAACATCCTTCTCGGCGTAAGCTTGGGTGTTATATTTAATGTTATGTTTCCTGAATGGTTTATCACATCCCTGCTTGCTACATTTCTCTCATTCATTGCCTTTGCCAGCTGTAAAAATGCAGTCAGATATTGGCAAGCAGAGACACTTCTTTTAAAATTGATAGGGGAAGAAGAACCATTACAAATACAGTGAATGGTTGTAACTTGAAAGAGGAGATGCCTACAGAAAATGGCTTTGGTAATCCATCTGAAAGCATTGTAACTGTGGCCACGTCTACTAACGGCGATGCCCACAATGAAATGTGCAAAGACGGCATTGTGCAGGTGTCCTCTGGTATTCCATTTCAAGATGGTGGACATGGTCTGCAGGAACCCCTTCTGAATGCCAAAAGGCCGCAATGTTCGGTTGTTCCTCTGAAAGAATTGGCAGTGCTTATGCTTGTATGGGTTTTTCATTTTATTGAGTGTATATACTCAGAGGCAGCAAGGATGGAGAGGTATGTTTCTCTATTTATAGGTGGGAATAGGTAACTTACTCTGTGTAAATGTAATTTCCTAATCATTGAATTTTATGTTATTTTAATTTTGATTTTCACCTTGTGAAACTCAGATATCAGGTGTAACTCCATGCATATTAGACACTCGTGTTCTCACCATAGACTGGGAGGTCTGCCTAGACTGACCAAAATCTGCTATCTATGTTAATAGTAAAGATGAACTTGCTTGGTCTGGTTTCAATATCCAACCTATCCATAGGATAGACAAGAGCACTAGTTGAAGTTTTTCTGAGTGGCTATGCCCAAAAGTGATTCCCAGTACCTTATTATGGCAAAAATACAATGCACACTGTACAAAAGAATTGTGTATGTGATGTGTAAAAGAGCTGTAACCTTAACACAGCACTGCAATAAGGTCCTAATATGCCTTTTAGATACATTTTTGCATCTTGTACCCCAAAAAAAAAAAAAAAACAACTCTACCTCATCAGACCACAACTTTTGAAAAGACAACATATGTCCTTCAAATTTACACTTATTCTGCTGTTTCCAAGAAATTAAAAATCTGAGATCCTTATGCAATGACAAAGGCCAACATAAAGAATGGAAATGAGAGAATTTCTGTCTTCAAGCATTGCTGTGCTGCCCATCAGTGGATGCTCGAAGTAAAGATGAAAAGTTATACCGAACTGTTTTCCAACATTAACGAGAAAACTGGCATTCCCATGAGATTGCTTATGCGGTTGATCCATCAAAATTCAGCATCTAAGGAAGACCATCTTGCATTCGAGGCCAGGGCTAGTGAGGTCATTATGCATCTTAGGTATAACTTCTAACAGTTTCTTGCTCTGAGAGTAAAAAAAAACGTGTTTATCATAAGCCCTCGGCCAATCTCTCTAAATGGGGCTTGGCATACCATTATTGATTTTAGAAAGGTTCTTGTGTAAGTTTTTCAGCTCCTATATAGATAGTTGTTTTATCAGAGGACAACAATGCCCTAGACTAAGCCAAAGTCATCTAATCCATCCAATGCCTTGATCAATGTCTCAAATATTCCACCATAGAAAGATTCCCATCTTATTCAGCTTCCGTACTTCAACCTAGAAATTTCTGCAATCTAATATCCCAGAATCTTCCAACTCTCCAAATAGAGTGAAAATGAAGGGCTCAACTCCTTTTCTCACCGGGAAAGACCTAGGGAAGGCATTTAGCAGTAGACTTTTAGGCTTCTCAAAAACTTTTGGGGACAACCAAACCCCAGATCTTGAAAAGATTAGGAGCCTGTTGTTTGCTCACCTTTTGATTGAAGAGTTCGACAGCGTTCTCCATCTTACCTACCCTACAAAACCCTTTGATGAGGGTACTGAAGGTTATGACATTTGAAACATAACCTTGTGCTTCAATTTCTTCAAACACTTTGAATGCATTATTCATTCTGCCAGATTGACAGTGACAATTGATGACAATGGTAAAAGTTCTCAGATTTGGAACAACGTCGGCTTCAACCACAAGTCTGTAAACAGAGAACGCTGATTTGTGTCAATTCTGTCGGACTAGGCTACTTAACAAATGATTGCAGGTGATGAGACTGGGGATGGATTCAGATTTTGCAGAAAGGAGATGCTCGAAGGTCTACACTGCCTCTTGAAGATTGTCGGTATCACATTATGTTTTAATGCGCGTGTCTGCGTGTCTGGAATGGGCAAATGCGATTTTCTTCTTGCATCTGAAAAGTATTGTCCTCGCGACAATCATTTTTACCTCATGAACCACTGGTTGAAAGATATTGCACCATATTATAATAGTTTCATAAAAGAATAAATCTCCACTTAACATTGGAAAAAATAAATTAAAAAAAATGAACAAATTTGATGTTGCATGAAAATCCGTTTATGTGATCATACCTTTAATCTTATGTCTATCGGATGCTTGAATTATATTTGAATAGCAAGATTTGGATAATCCTATTTGAACATTTATTTATTTATTTATTTTCTCTCTGAAATAGATTACTTTTTGTTATTCAATGAATTAAAAAAAAAAAAAACAGTTTACAGCTAATTCTTCTCCGTGCTTTGTGCATTTGAATAATCTGTGATTCTTTTTGCAAGATCAGCACTTGTCAGAGAGATATATTAAGCTCTGTCAACTTATTGACTTGCAGCAAATCTGTTTCTGTCCTGAATATTTTCACTGAGTAACCAAGGAATTGAAATATGGAATTTTGAAAAACCAAGGGTTTTGAATCTGTAGCATGCATTCTGTAAATTCAGAATGTTGTTTTGTACTCTCCTTGTTCTGAAAAGCTGAGGGCTGCGTTAACCATTTTTCTGCCGAGTTGAAGGGGTTAGTTTAATTGTTCCAGCTGGATTGAATAGGTTGATTGAGCAGCCCCTGCCATCCATTCAATTACACATCTTGAGTCTCCAAGGATCAATATGCTTTTTATGATTTTTATCTTTGCTACAATCAAGAGTGTCCAAGCAGCTATCAGTTCTGGTTTATTTTAAGCTGAGTTAGTAAGTAGTTGAGGTGTATTTTATAATGTTGTTATATTGAAGTTAAAATATTATTATATAAAGTAGATTAAAGATTGGTTTACATAAGTTTTTGTGTGTTTAAAAAATAATAATAATAATAAAGATTGAGATTTTTGTCAAATAAATTAAATTTTATAAAATTTAGTCTACCAAGTTTGTAAGAGGGGATTGTTAGAAGGTTGGCTAGCTCATTATCAATTTGAATAAGAAAATAATTGAATTGCAAGGGTGAAAAGCATGAACGTGTTGTCCCATAGACTATTTTTAGTTTTGTGGACATTAAAATATCATTTCATTTCATTTAAGTAACTTAAAACCATAAAAAAAAAGTGGTATTTCTCATATTGAAATTCCCTTTGGAGTTTTAAAGATAAAATACTTGGGATTTTAGATAAAAAGTCTTTTGTGTTGGTTGTGAAATATCATAGGTGGCATGTTTTCGAATCACCACACAATTTTACCAAGCCACATTCACTGACCCTCGATGTCACATGGTAAGATATGAGTGTTGCATGTATATAATGCCTTGAGTTTGTTGACATGGCACACTCATTGTTAGTCATGTGTCCCTCATCACGTCCATGTGAACTACTTTCCATGTTCCTTCACAATGCATCGCTTTATGAAATGTCTTTTCTCAACATTCACCACATATTCAAAACCTTTCCTCTATGACCCATATCGCATGAGCATAATTCATGAATGTCGAGTTTCTAATGAGATTAAATATGGTGTCAATGCAAGAACATTGAATGCCGGTATTGACCATTATTAATTGGTTAAAATTTTGAAGCAATTTTTCCATATCTTAATTTCTAAATTAAATGACAAGGAGCAACAATTGTTATAGAATAAATATTGTAAAATTTTAAAGAAAATGAAACATAAAAATGGATTTCAAAGTAATTATAGGTTCACTTAAATTAAAGTGGATAGTCTTATAATACTCTATCCATAAATCTAGGGTTAGACAATGTGATATATTGAAACACATACTTCAATTTAAATATTTGCATCATGGCTAATGCATATCTGAAAGTTAGAATGGAGTGTACATGCATATTAAATGTGTCCTTAAAAGTTAGTAAATCAGACATATTGTGATACTTAATAAATAAGTTATGTTATCTAATAGTAATACTAAAGTAGTAGATTCCTTATGAGATATGAGTACTAGAGTGTAAATTGATTTTTACGTTGGTAAGAATGTTGGTTTCTTAAATTATGGCAAGAAAACTTTTTACTCTTTGAAGGCGAATCAAGATCCTTTATATAATTGATAAGAGTCAATGCAACAAGATAGTCATTCACGTAGGAATCCAATACCAATAGATTGATATCAATATATAATATTGAAACAATTATTGAGTCTAGAGCCCTTGGAAATAGAGTATGATGACCTAAGAATATGGATGGAAAGTGTGTCAACCTAAAGATTACTTGGAGGTGACTCCTTCTAGGATGAATCATCCACCTGAAATTAAAGAAGAACTCTTGAGGGTTAGTGTTTCATTTCATATCTGGGACAAAGTAATGACGAGAACAGTAACAAGCGTGTTTCATCCTTTCATCTTGAGAAATCCTGGATAACAGTTTATCACTTTTCTTATTTTGGGTTTTTAAATACTTTGCCAAAGGAAGGCCATAAGTATGTTTTCATGTGCGTGGTTCTTCACCTAGTTAGTCAATCTCATATGATCATATCCCTTTACTATAAAACAATATGGTTCATGACATAGTGGTTTTTGGAATGCTTAGCCATCCCAAGTGATTTGGAACACCTAGGGACATGTTGATGAATCCAATAATGACTCAGAGATTACTTACATTATATATATATATACACACGTCAGGGAATAAATGTATGGGATTAAATTTTCATGTCAATTCCTTTATGGGAGAAGAAGAGGGAACATGCAAGTGCTTATTATTCAACAATTACACGGTAGAGACGTGCCATGCATGTGATACATGAAGGAGTTTAGCTCAGGTGATTGTTGAAACAATGATGATTAGACACATTGAAATTGATAATTACAATACTCTTAGGTTCAAATATGTAACAGCTAAGAAATTCAAAAGGATTATTACTAATTTGATATAGGTCGATTTTGAGTGCTAGTTTTTGGAGCCTATCATATACTTGTGTAGTTTTATTTATTTTTGTTGGAGCTTTATCATATAACGATATTAATGATATCATGTTAAAGGGATATCTACTATGTGACGATTTCTCGCCTAAAAGCCATTTTATTAATTAAACCTAAGTGGTGTAAGTGATGTAGTTGAGATTAATTCACAAGAAGAATTGATGCACCTTGACGTAGGTTCATTACACGTGGTTTGAGTTAACGGTCACTCATTAATTGTACATTCTCTTGTGAAATATTTCATGGTGATAGATGTTAAACATATATAACTATGATCATTTTAATTTCATAAGAAATCAATTGTGTTAATATATGATAAATAAACATATATAAGTTATAGATATTTTGTTAACTTACTTGGGGATGGTGTTTATACGAACTAAGGGTTCCCAAGTAGTCCACATTGGTTACAAAATGAATATTGATGTAATGTATTAAGCATATCCATACACATAATATACATTGTTGAATGACGTTGTGTGCCCTAAAAGCATTGGCGTCAAGAATGATAAAATATAATTGTGGGGCTTGATTGTCAAAGCATGCGACACATAATCACCCATGCCCATTTTAACACTAAATAAGGGAGTTTATCAAAGTTAAAAAGTAAATATGATGTTTATGTTACTTACATAGAGGGAACCATAAAGAAGATGGAAGATGTTTTGAGTATGACCGTCAAATATTTCAGTATTCCTTAATGGACAAAAATCAGGGAGAAATTGATTGATTTAAAAATTGAGGATACTTGGCACAATGAGAATAGCAAGATTTTAATAGAGAATATTAAGGATATACATCCCTGTCTTAATTTCCTTTCCTAATCTAAGGACTTTGGGGCGAAGTCCATTATTAAGAGGGGGTGAATGTAGTGCCTCACTTTGGTGATGAACACTGATCCTTCATACTTTATTCTTTGAGGACCTCAAGTTGAGGATCCAGACACATGACTCTAATATTAGTGGATTTGATGGTTATGTACGTTCTTTATTGATACTGTGATGATGACATCATTGGTGGATATGTATGTTCTCTATGGATATCATGATGATGATATATTTTATGGATAGATATGTTTTCTATTGATGTTACGATGATGATGCCTTTGATGGATATGTCATCACTTCCATGGTTTGAAACTTCGGGACGAAGTTTAATTTAAGGGGGAGTGTATGTAGTGCCCCACTTTAGATTTTTGACCTTGATATGGCATAACAATGATTTAGCCTTAAGGCTCACACATTATTATTTGAGGACCTCAGGTGGAGGACACTGACACTTCACTCTACTATTAGTGGATGTGTTTATTTCCTAGTCGGTGTTAGGATGATGGTGGCTTTGATGGATATGTATTTTCTATTGACGTTATGATGATGATAGTTGTGATGAATGTGTCTACTTACATTACTTCTGGTTCACGATAAACAATGATGTGGATGACTATGTCATGTTGATGATTTTGTTATAAAAATGACTAACACTAAGAAACTTGGTGACGGATGATTATTGAGTATTATAGGAAACCGCCAGAGGCACTCACATATGATGAATTGACAACATCTGGTTTGATATAAATCAATATTTTTGTATTTGAACTTCTAAGTTCAGTTTGAAACTTGTTATATATATATACATATACTCTGATGATATGTCATTGGTTGCATGAACATGTTAGTTGCTTGGCCGAATGACTCACATATGGGTGATGGGGTTGTACAATTGGATGGAACAACATGGGAGGGGTGGAACAGTGTCCTTGATCTCACCTGCTAGCCTCCCGCCGTGACTTACGCTGGAAAGGTCGAAGTATCTTCGCCTTGAAGATCACGATATTGTGAGAGTAGGTTCCAAATTTGGTTCGCTCACAAGGATTTCCTAGGGGGCGCGCATCAAGGCAGATTTCTTGATCCCCAACACCATTAGTCTCACTATAGCAGACAACATATGAGATGATAGGGGTCGCTGGCGTTGCACATATAATTTTCCCTCGTAACCATTGGATGCTTGAAGGGTAAGTGGTGTGGCACCCTCAGAATTTCAAGAGAAATTCTTGAAGGGCACGATCGACTTGGCACCCTTGGCATCAGAAATAAATTCTTAGGCATGGCACCCTTGGGACTTCGAATGGAAGTTCTTAAAGGGCATGACCAACTTGACACCCTCGACATCATTAAAGAAACTATTAAATATAATCAATATATGAAAATCCAACTAATTCATATCCAGTGACATATGAGGTTAGAACCAAATGAATTAAATCAAGAATAAAACTTAGGGTAAGGGAGGAATAGGAAAAGATAAAATATTTTACCATGATAACTCTACCCTTTCCTTGTTAAACAAAATATTAAATGGATAAGGTACATAAGTAACTTAATTAGGCAATAAGAGGGAAAGAGAGACATAGAGTTAAATATAAAGATTTATTAAAAACTTAATTAAGAGAAGAGGGTGGTGAATTAAAATAAGATTAATAAATTAAAATTAGAGAAATTAGAGAACTTCCATGTGGCAAGAGCTAACATAAGGATATTCATCATAAAGACAAATTGAGGTAGTTTAGGGGACCAAATCTGAGAATTATCAATTAACTTCAGTAATAAACACAATTTAAGGAGTAAAAAGGGAGAATCAAGAGACAATTAGGAGAAGAAATAGGAAGCCTTGTTGGGTTGAGGGAAATACTATTTTTATATGAATAATTAAGTAAATCATTTTGGGAGAGTCATTGATGAGAGGGTGACACATGGGTGGGTGAATAATCAAATTTTGGGTAATAAAAAAATAATTATTTATTCATGAACTTCCAAGTGTCACCTATGAAACCTTCTATAAAAGAAAGGGAAATGGAAGGGAAAATGGCCTTTTGTTTACCCTATGTTTGGATGGAGGAGATGATGTCATTTGGAGTGGTTACGAGCTATAGCTGAGTTTGGTGGGATAGAATGTTATAGAGAGGGGACTCTTGAGCCAAGAGTGACTTACCTCTATCAGCTAGCACATTCCTTCGTTGTACAACCCCATTGTAGCTCGGGGGTCTGCGGGGAAGGAGAGTACCCAAGGAGTAGGCTGGGAGGTCAACCGGTGGGTCATTACATTCAGATTAAGCACAACAACCTTCAGGTTTGAAGGTAGACCACAGCAAGGAGCTCAAGCAGTGGCAAGTCAAGTTTGGTTCTTGCCCAATGTTGAACGATACATGTGTTAGTTAGATTGTTTTTAATTATGATGATTTCATTGTGACTATAATCAAGTTAAATATATATATGTGTTAAGAAGTTAAATTGATGGACTTGATATTCGTGATTTAATTTTACTGAGTTTCAACTTGTGTGATTATGGTTCATTTCCTAGTTACTGTGTAATAAATAAAAAATAAAAAATTTAAAGCCTAGTGCTCATCTAGTAAATTAAAGGGTCCGTCTCTACATAAATGGAGAGAAGTCTAGCAAAGGAGAATGAAGAAGTCTTCATAATGAAATAAAATATCATCTCCCTTAAAATCGAAGCACATGAAACAACAAGGATGATGAAAGAAATGAAGAAGCAACTACTTATGGAAGATGAAGATTGTGAAAAGTTGAAAGAAGAAATTGTCTTTCTTGAAAAGGAAGATGAATTGCTGAATAAAAACATGAAAAGCTCTCAAACACTAGATGACATCCTAAGTCAGCAAAGGTCTCCCCTTGATAAATCAGGGCTTGGCTATGTAGGTGAATCCTCAAGCAAGAATGATAATGCTTCAAACAACAAAGATGTGAGGAACCTAGAAAGAAATGTTGATGCTCCCAGTTCCAACAAAGGCAAGGAGAAGAATCAAGACAACAACGGAAGAAATTCTACTCCAAGGAGATTTGCATATGGTGTCAAGAATACAAAAGGCAATGAGTATCATCAAAGAATCCCAAGGCAAAAAGACTTCAAAAGTACTTCAAGGAACTCTTCATCTCCTAGGTACCAAAGTATATTTCTTGGATATTGCTATTCTTGTACAAACTTTGGGCACATGGCAAAAGATTGTAGGGCATATCACAAAGACAAATATAATGGTCCCTGTCAATCTCCTCGAAGAAATTTTGCAAGAAGAAGTCATGATTTCTTTTTCATGAACAAGATAGAGTGCTTCAATTGCCATAACATTAGACATATGGCATGTGATTGTAACTTGACTTGGGCCCCTGCATAAGCTAGAACCATGCCAGAGAAGAAAGTTACACAAGTATGGAGAAGGAAACAAGTTGAATCCGAAAGTCTCTTGAACACTCCAGCGAACAACACATGCTGTTGACTAGATGAAGTCATCCTTGATATTTCAAGTATTTGATGATGAAACCCTGCCAAAAAGAGACCATGCATATAGTTGGGGGGAGTTTGTGATTCTTGAGTATTCTTGCGAAAGTGATATGTGAGTGGGCCCTATGAAATCCTTGATGAGTTACATATGGACAATCTTGATAAATCATCTCTCAGAAGTAACTCCATTGAAGAAAAACATGATATTATGATGATGCCTTCTACTTGATCACACAAGGTGAGAAATCCTGCATGAGCTAAAAGAATTTGTGCAAACAGGGAGAGATGGTACATCACATGAAGAAATACAAACACATCTATCATGGAACATATTGCCAGATGAAAAAGCACCATGGCAGGGGGAGTAACATATCTATGAAGGACTACAATTCATGAAGAAAAGAAGCAGCTTGACAGGGGGAGTATTTGGGCACCCCGTTTTCCATTGATGTCAAAGGGGGAGATAGATTAGAAGGGCAAGAATATTGCCATCAATGACAAAGGGGGAGATTGTTAATCAAGGTTGTCATTGATGTAATGTGGCATTGATCGAGATGTCAATATTCTTGAGAAGCCTGGTTCTAAATGATGATGCCATAACTCTTGGTTGATAACAATGCCATCAATGAAGATGTCAAGCCACTAATGAAGAAGTCTTGCCCAAACAAGTCCTTGAACTAACTATAATGTTGTCGAGTGTCAATCATGTGCCTTGATTGGTGATCTAGACCATAGGTGCCAATATACCAAAGATACATCAAAAATAATGATGTTGGACATTGGTCATTAACGTTGAACGTTGAATTCATTACACCAATTTTGTAAATCGGCCCCATCAACAGATGTCGGTTTCTACTTCAAATTAACATGATTTTATTTTGACCCCCGGCATATACATATATATATATACGAGCAAGTGGATTCGTTGAAGAGAACATCGAAAAGAAATTAAGATATATAAGGTATAAGCTAGGAGATAAAAGTCACATTTACGTGAAAGAAATACGTAGAAAATATGAAATCGATGACCTGTAGAAAATACATGTGCGTAATAGCTGTGTGGACCTGAATAAGGGTTTTTGAAAAGCATCGTGAAATATATTACACAGAGATAGCTTATTGAATTGCTCGATCTATTAACCAGAGAAAAAAATCGGACAAGTGACACAAAAAAATAAAGAGAAGTCGAGGAATAGTGAATTAAAAGGGAGGACACAAGAAAAAAAAGAGGCAAAGGTGCGTAGTCCAGTTTACATCTCGGGAACTCACACGCAAATAAGATTAATGCAAAATTTGTGAACTTGCTAATTGAAATGAGGACTCATCAACCGAAGGAGATATGTTATTTTGGGACTCAGGCCTGTAGAAACTTGCAAATCGTGATTCATTGATGCGGGATTCGCTGTGAAATTATTGTGTTGGATTTACTGTGAAAGACAAAAGGGTTTATGGTGGTATTCATTGGGATATAATCTATTTGGGAAACTCCGTAATTTTCTATACAGCTCGGACAAGGAAATTGCCATTCCATCTAAGTTTGCAACTTATTTTTTTGAAATCGAAATGTATGTTGCAACTTATTGATTTTTTCACTCTGCGGTTAGTTGGAGGGCATCAAAGGTATGGTGTCTATACTTGTGTTGAAGTGGATGTTTATTTGTGCGTAGAACATGGATCTAAGACTTATTCTTGAGGTAAGTGGTTAAGTTTTTTGGGAACGAAATAGGGAAACCTGTGTATCATCTCTGAAGGATTTGACATAATCTGAGTTAATGTTGTTGCCTGCACTTAAACATTGATCAAGAATATCCATGAAAGAATTGAAGTTATGTGGTTGATAATGCATCACTGTTAAGGTTCACTCTACGATAAAGTCTGGCAAATTGGAAGTTTGGGACTGATCTTGGAAGATAAAAACCTCTTGCACAAAAGTAAAATGTGTAAGCAGTCTAGTAGCATCATTTGGAGCAGTCTTGAATCTTGAAGTGAAAGTGAAGATCTTTTGAAACTGAGTTGAAGCATAAATAAGGAATTGAAGTCATCTAGCTGAAGTAGACCTGAAGGTTTTGTAAAGACATATTGGAAAAGACTTTGTAGATATATCCTGGAGATATCTTGCAGAAGACCTATTGTGCAGTTGTTTGAATATTCTTGAAGACTATTTCAGAACCTTTGGAACCTTGTATATCTTGAAGAGAAGTTGGATTTGATATTGATCATACCTTGAAGAATCATCTAGAAGCTTATTGAAGACATATTTTTGAGAAGCTTTAGTTTATCTTGGAGATTCTTGGAGACCATGATGCATTGAAGGCATCATGAAGTGATCTTGGAGAAATTGTTTGGGTACGATGAAGAGCAATGGTGACACCACCTAAGAAGGACAAGGTTGTCATTGATGAAGTGACGTGGAGACTAAGTGAGGGAATAACTGAAGATTGTCAGGGCTCGTTGAAGAAGGTTTTTGGAGCAGTGTAGAATAACCAAACATATTTTGACGAAGTGAAGTTGAGGGTTGGAGCCTAAGAGGTTGGATCCTCATAGAGACAAGGTTGGTGCCTTGGAAGATAGGGTTGGAGCCCTAGAGGTTGGTGCCTCAAATTGACAAGGTTGGAGCCTTGGAAAGACCAAGTCCATGCTTGGCACAATACAGGTTGGAGCCCAGAAGATTGGAGTCTTCATCTAGGATTGGAGCCCTATATCATTATTGTACTTTACTTATTTTAAATAATAAATTAATAAAAGCATCTATTCCATCATGGTTCATTTTGTGTTTAAATATAAGTGATCTAACTGGTAAAATTAGCAATTGAAAAGAAATACTGATTCACTCTCCTCTCAGTATTTCCAACAGGATTAAGGGGGGTAATGTTGGACACCTAATCCTCCTAGGGTTAGTGTGGAAGGTGAATGGTGAATAGGGAGTCCAAGAGACCTTGGAATGTGGAATCCAAGAGTCACACCTAATGTAGTATAAATGTATATCATTTTGAATAATATGATAAATCACGCTTATCTTTCCTATGCTGTCTATTCTTGCCTATTCTATTGTTGAGTTTGACAATAAGGATTTATTTTACTTTTTTTCTTCGACAAGTTCCTTTGTAGATGATGATGACATGTGGCTGGTAGATAGTGGAGCATCAAGGCACATGATTGGAGAGTGAAAAATCTATCAAGCCTGACAAAAAATAAGTTGTCTCAAAGAGTTGAATTGAGAGACAATAATAGCTATGAAGTCAGAGTAGTTGGAAAGGCATCCATAGAGCTAGAATATGATAACAATGTACATCTCAACAATGTTATTTATATACTATGTTTGAAAAAGAATCTTGTCTGTATTTCTAGTTTAGAAGATAAAGAAGATAAAGTTTCTTTTGTGGATGGAAACGTACTTGTTTGGTCCAAGGGCTCTAGTATAGATAATGCTAGGGTTATTGACATTCATGATGGAAGACTGTATAGACTAGTGAGTCAACCAAATCAAGTATTAGTGCATGATGAGATAAATCCAAGTGAGATATGGAATATAAGGTATGGATATCTCTATTTTAGAGCATTGACTGAGTTGAATCAAATAGTGTTAAGGGTTCCTGAACTACAAATAAAGACTGATGGTGTATGAAAAGGTTGTGCTCTTGGAAAGAACATTAAGAAACCATTTTCAAACAATCATAACATATCTAAGGAAGCTTTGGACTTTATTCATACTGATTTATATGGTCTGATGCATGTGAAATCACTTGGTGGTTCATTGTACTATGTGACATTTATTGATGACTTATCCCGCAAGACATGGATATATCTATAGAAGACTAATGATGCAATATTTGTCAAGTTCTAGGAATTCAAAGTTGAGTGGAAAACTTGATATACAAGAAGATCAAGATACTGAGATCTGACAATGGAGGAGAATACACCTCGAAGGAGCTTGTTGCTTTCTGCAAGCAGGGTGGGATGAAGAGGGAGCTAATTTTTCCCCATAATACACAACATAATGGTATAGAAGAATGAAAGAACAGGTCCATTGAATATTTTGTCAAGGCCATGATGCATGATTTGGACATGCCATTGTTCTTATGGGGGGAGGCATCATAAAAAAATGTATACATTCAAAATAGAAGTCCTTGTAAAGTTCTGGAAGTTATGACTCCTAAAGAACCATTCTCCAAAAGGAAGCAAGAGGTTGGACATACTAGAATATTTGGTTGTCCTCTATATATTCATGTTCCTAGGGATAATAGGAACTAGCTTGAGCCTTCATGAAAGGAACACATATTTGTTGGTTACAACGAATCGTCGAAGGCCTACAAAATATAAATTCTAGAGCAATGAAGGATTGACTTCAACTCATATGTCACCTTCGATGACAAGTGACATATTGGAATTCTATGGAAGTCTCAATGGATTCCTTGGATTAAGTAGGAGGCCTCAAGGGAGGAGCATTCGAGTTCTACAAAATGTACCAGAAGGGCAGAAGGGTCTCAAGATTCCACAAAACCAGTCATAGTTCTAGAGATCAAGAAGAGACCAACATGGCTTAGATCTACATTAGAAAAGGCAGAAAGACATGCAACCCTTGATGGCACATCTAGAAAAGTGTTAGGTCCCTATATTGCTAGTGTAGTCCCTTATTGTTGTTAGTGTAGCCCCCTTATTATTATTGTTGTAGCCCTGTAACCCCCATATTGCTATTATTGTGCCCTTACATTATTATTGTTAGGTCGGCTAGGATTATATTGTGACCCCATGGACTCCTATATATATGAGGTTTTGTCATTTATATCATCCAAGAATTTTTCATTTATGTAATGTAAATGAGGTTTGCCCCTCGAAGTGGCTTATTTCTAAGGCGTTGATCTCTCTTTTCTTCTATTTTTGGAGCTGGTTTCATAACATTTGGTGTTAGAGTTTTGGATTCTAGGGTTTCACTGCTTCAAACGGGTCATCGTGGCATATTCGCTATAACGTTTTTTCTACGAAGGTTCAAAAGCTGAAATTTTTACCACGCGAAGCCGAAATCCTGAGGAAATTTGTGTAAAAATTTTAGATCTTGGTTCACAATATTTTTGGAAATTTGAACTATGGAAGTTAGGGTTTTTTCAGGCTCCCGAATTTCATCTAAAAGTGGTGGCCTTGGGAAAATCATCATAACTCTCTCTCTGAGCATTTGATTGGAATTATGTAAAAAGTGGCTGCAAGTACACAGACTTTAGTTCCCTGTTTATCAATTTCAAAGCCGAAGGAGGAAACAATGACATGTGGCATGCCGTACAAGTCCGCTCTACTGAACTAATCCATAATTAGATCATTGTGGGAGATTGGTCATAACTTTGCCTTGAAAAATCCAAATCAGGCCATACCTGTGGCATTGGAAAGAATATTCAGAGGGCTACTATAGGGCCGAAGATAAAATCTCAGGGATTCGAAATTACAGAGATACATAGTTTCGATATCGAACTCCTCAAAATCAAGAAAAATGTGTGTATTTTTTTCTTCAAGTTGCATAAGTCTTGTTTGAAAAATTAGTTTGAAGTGATTCCAAGGGCATATTGAAGCATAGATATTAGTATTGGGTTCTAAAATCCCCCCTAAAAATAATTCAACACCCATTAAGCCTTCATAATACTCTACTATGACCCATGAAGAGGAAGAAGTGCAACATGATATCTCAAAATTACAAGAGCAAGTGCATCAAATTTCGCTCTCGCAAAGAGCAACAAAAAATGAAATAGAAGTTTTGAAGAAAGACATGGAAGCTAAAGATGGTTGGTTTGAAGAAATACGTGGAAACTAAGATGGATGGTTTGAAGAATGACATGGAAGACATGGAAAAAAAATGGAAGGTTTGAAGGAAGGTTTGACAAAGTTGATACAAGAAATGATTTCTAATGGCGAAAAGATAGTAGAGGAAACTAATGACGAGAACAAAAAAAATGTTAATCGTGATTTCATAAACTCGAATTTTGGATGGAAGACCCACCATATTCCAAATATTGATATGAGGAAGTTTGATGGCAAGGATCCCGTAACATGGATATTACAGATGGAGCAATATTTTGATTTCAATAATGTGTAAAACATACAAAAGGTATGCATTGCAACTTTATATTTAGAACAAAATACATTTGTATGGTATTGATGGCTTTTCTCCCGTAAAAAACTTGTCACTTGGTCAATTTTTACGGAGGAAATGATAGCACATTATGAGGATACAAAGAGCAACACCTTCTTTAGCCAATAAATAAATCTCAAACAAAAGGGTTCAGTGGTGGAGCACATTGAGGACTTCCAAAAATTGAATATAAGGGTAACTGATATTCAATAGAAACACATGATTGATGTCTTCATAGGGAATTTAAATGATTACATCCAACATGAGGTTCGCCTTTGGGAACCTGATTCATTGGAGAAGGCATTCAGGTTGGCAAGACAAATTGAATGTAAAATTATGGCGACAAGGAAGCCTACTACTCACATCTATAAAGATGGATGTGTTGCTACTCCTAGACTTCCACAACCTACAAGGTTGACAACACAACAATTGGAAGAAAAAGAGCAAAAGAGCTTTGCTATAGTTGTGATAGAAAATACACTAAATGTCACAAGTGTGATGTGAAGAAATTATTTTACATAGATTGTGAAGAGGAGGAAGAAAATGAACAAGAAACTTCAAAAGAAGAGGATATACACCAGGAACCAACCTTAGGTAAAGAAGAAATGAGTCCGACCATATCATGTACTACATTGGCAGGAATTACCACTCCTCAAACTCTCAATATAGAAGGACATATCAAGAAGAAAAATGTAATAGAGTTGATTGATTTGGGTAGTACCCATAATTTTATTCATTGTAAGGTTGCCGAGGAATTGAATTGCTTCCTATACCCAGTACCGAAATGTCAAGTGATGGTTGCAAATGGAGGAACTATAAATTGTTTTGGAAAATGACATAATATTAAGCTAACCATGGGGTAATATGTATTGAATAGTCCAATGATTTCCATTCCAATGGGAGGTGCTGATGTTGTACTAGGAGTACAATGGTTACAATCTTTGGGGATGGTAGCTTTTAATTTTCAAGAACTTTTCTTGAATTTTTTTTTTCTCAAGGAAAGGAAGTCAAATTACGGGGTATCATAGGGAAGCCAGGAAAGATAATAAGATCTAATGTCATGACAAAGCTTCTGAAGAAAGAAAAACGAGGCGTAATTGCACAATTATGCTCACTAGAAGTTTCAACATCAAAATCATGTATTTCTCCTGATCTCCAAAAAGTCTTGGACAATCATTCCAAGGTGTTTGAAACTCTTAAAGGACTTCCACCTATTCGTTATCATGCCATTCATTTGATTCCAGGAAGTGTTCCTCCAAACATCAGGCCTTATAGATATCCTTATGTCCAGAAGAGCGAAATTGAACTAATGATTGCAGAAATGTTAGAGGCTGGTATAATTCAACCTAGTCAAAGTTCTTTATCTGCTCCAGTAGTATTGGTGCACAAGAAGGATGGATCATGGCACATGTGTCCAGATTATAGGGAGCTCAATAAGCTCATTATTAAATATAAATTTCCCATTCCCGTGATTGATGAATTATTAAATGAATTACATGGAGCAATTTATTTTACCAAATTGGATCTTCGTTCATGATATCATTGTTGGCCCTCGTTTTTTATCTCTTTTTGTTTAGGAAATACATCTTATTTTACTGTATTATCCATCTATTCACCATCATATCCACCTTAAATTGACCAAAAGATGCATATATAGGTATGTACGTTATGTTTTTCAATTATTAGATGTTTTTGTAAAAATTAAAATTCAAGTGCATTTTCGGACAACAGTAGAAATCTCCGTAATGACATTATGGTTTGCATATGTGCAGGACACTTGGGCTCAAGATGGATACATTTCTAGAAGGCTCGGGAACTAAGAATAAGAGTACACCTATTGGTACAGTCAAACCGAGCTTTAATAGGCCTGGTCAAAGGCAGTCAAACAAGACCTGTCTTTATGGAGGATCCTTAGAATCTAGGTCAAAACTCTAATTTTGTGGGATTTTCTAGATTTTGATGGATTTGATGGATGAATTTGACTTGATTTAATAGGGTAAGGATAGTTATGACTACTTGAGCTATTTTAGATGAGTTTGTTAGATACTTTATCTATTTAAGCCTCAAATTTTGAAGGCTTTGAGGTGTAGAACTTGTATGACTTAATATTATTATTTCTGAGACTTGGAGATATCATTGAAGATATCTTCTATCGTATTTGCTGCTTTTATATGCTAGTTGATTGATTGAAGTCTTAAGTAGTTGAATTCACCTCCAGTGTGCGAGGCAAGGGTGGAGGGCCTCCATGCCGAGCTAAGTGCACTTCTTAGTTTATTTTATAGCATTTGCTTATGTTTAATTTGTTTATGCTGATTACTTCTGAGTATTGATAAATATGATGATCATTCTCAACTTGCATATGAAAGGACAAACAAATGTTTAAGTTAAACATTATTTCTATCTAATCAAGATCTTCTGTTAGAATTCATCTCTACATGCTTTTACATGCTTTTAAATGATTGCTGATGGATCTTAATCTTGTTTCTATTTTGCATATGAAGAGTCAACCCAGTATTTAAAGTTAAATGCCTCTTCTATCTGATCAAGAGACTAAAAACTAAGATTCATCTTTCCTGCTTTTTCTGAATTCCTGTTTTTAACAATAGCATTACTGATAACTGAATATATGATGAAGGACAATCAGGACCTCTTCAGTGAAGGGCTTCTTCAGTTATTACTTAATGTATCTTAATCTATTGTTTATTTAAGTAGCTTTCGATTTCTAATTTACATGGTAATATTGTTAGAGAAGGACAAACAAATCTCTTAAGTTAGAAGATTCATCTACTTCTAATTACACATCTGAATTTAGAAATTGTTTAAGTTAGATTTATATTTGTAAGATTCATTTCCCTAATCATTAATAAACCATCTTCTGAATTGATCATAAATGAAACCCATATACTTTGGGGATGCTTCTAAGTTCCACTAATCCAGATTGATAATAAATACTTGCGTTAGTTTACAACAGTAAATTGACTCAACATTTTGGCGCCGTTGCCCGGGAAACATATTCAAAACGGTCAAGTAGGAAGACAAAAAGATTAAAAAAAAAAAACAATATAAAATCACCAAAAACAACAAAAACATAGTTTTTCTTTAAAGAAATGTTTTCCTATGCTTAGATATAGAGATCAGAAGGGTAGATTTGTGAAACAAAACCCCCCAACAGCTCATTCATCCACATGATTAACAACACCGGTTGCTGGAAACCCTACTATAGAAGAGTTAGAGGAAAAACAAAGATCAGGACAAAGATTAAATTTAGTTGAATGACAAATCTTGTTAGCCTTAGAGGTAAAGAAAAAGAAATCACTTAAAGAACATCCTTCTGTACGGAAACAGAAAGATACATAAAAATCAACTATTGAACAACTATAACAACCTGTCATTGAAGAAATCAAAGTAGTTGAAGAAATAGAAAATCAACCTCCTATCGAAACACTACAAATCTCTGAACAAGAAATGGATGAAGAAGGAGAAGGATCAACTAGACTAAACGTGACTCCTGAACAAAGACTAGAATATGAAAGACAACAAAGGGAATGGTGAAGACAACGAGAAGAAGAAAGAAGAATTGAGGTGGAAAGAAAGGCAGAGGAAGACATAAGAGCATAAGCACTTAGAAGAATAGAGGAAGAAGCAAGAAGAGAAAATCAAAATATAAGAACACAAGAAAATGAGCAAGAAGTTAACAATAATTAGGAAACTACTTTTGGCTTTCCTATTTTAGATGCAAGAACAATAATAGGAGAAAAAATAAAAATGAAAAACATTCCACCTTCTGTATTGCCTAATTTCTATGGAATGTCAACAGAAGACCCTGATGCATTCATGTTCAAATTTGATATCTTGTGTATAACCTATGGATATACTGATGACAAACACAAGCTTCGACTTTTTCCTGCTATTCTGAACGTAGCAGCTTTGAAATGGTTCATGGGATTAGGAGAACACACAATTGCTTCTTGGGAAGATATGAAGAAAATTTTTCTTAAAAAGTATCAAGCTTACTGCAGGGCTAGAGACTCGAAAGAAGACACTTTTCGAATGACACAACAAGAAAACGAAATTTTGGAAGAATATTTGGAAATATTTCTTTACAATTTGCAGAAATCCAAACATCATTCTCTTAGTCCCGATACTATTCGAACTATTTTTCTTAAGGGTATTAGAGATGAGTATTTAGAAATTCTTAATGTAATGGGAAAATGAGATATTTCCAATTTACCATTTGAAGAAATTGCGAATTATGTCAAAAATACTCTAGGGGAAGAGAAAAGAGTGGGAAAAGGGAAATTTCATCAAAAGCTTCCAAATCTACAGCAAGTGCAGTAACAAGAGTGGAGATAGGAAGCCTGTTAGAAATTTTAAAACAGATCTCTTAAGCACTTTGGGAACACAAGTAGATGTTTTGAAAGCTAAGAAAAAGAAAGAAGAGCAAGATGAAATCTTAGCAATCTTCTGCCCAAAGTGTAGACAAAAACATCCACTCAGGGAATGTCCTTTGCAAGGTATACAAGTGTGTGGACTATGCACATAAAATCATGCAACAGAAAAATGTTCCAAATTAAAAGAATTGCAAGGAGAAGAAGTGCAAGGAGTAGATTCTCTCTACTATATTGCACCAATGAGACCTTGGCAACCAAGGATGCCTAAACAATTCCCTCAAAAAAATCCCCAAAATTATCCTCAAAATACATAGAATACACCAATGCCATGGCAGGCTTGGCCACCACAACAATCTTAAAACCAACCTACACAAGGTTGGAGAGGATATGGTTATGGAAACCAACCACCACAGAAAATGTATCCCCAACAGTAGCAATATCAACAACCATACCCTCCACAACCATTTCCTCAATATCAACAATTCCAACAAAAATAGCCAATGCCATATCCATTTCAAAAACCACCAATGCTAACTCAACCGCATCAACTCCAGCTTCCCACTAACCAACCACCTCCTAGACCAACACAATTGCCAGCTCAACCATTAGCTAATCCAAGTAACAAGGTGTATAGACCAGCATATCATGTGGAAGAGGCAACATATTATCCTACTTATTCAATTCTTCCCATACAAGATGTCCACCTAAGGTCTGGGAAGGCATTACAAAAAGATTCTCCTCCGATAATTGAAGAAGAAGTTCAACAAGGAGAACAAAGTCAACAATCTCAACCAGAAAAGAAAATTCAAAAGGGTAAACCTATTATGACACAGACTCCACCATATCCAGAGAGATTGATACAACATAATATTCAAATATCTCTCATTGAATTTAATATTTTGGATGAATTGAAAAACACATATGTTAAAATTCCTTTGTTGCAGGCAATTAAAGACATTATGATATATGCAAAAACAATAAAGGAATTATGCATTAAGAAATCTAGCAGAAGGTATATTGGAAGATATCATTGTCTCACTGGATTCATGGGAGTATCCTGTAGACTTCTTGATTTTGCAACCAAAAACAAACTTGGGAGGGAATCCCTTAATTTTAGGCAGACCATGGTTAGACACTGCAGATGCTTACATTGGATGCAGGTCAGGAAGCATGATTATTTCACATGGAGATGAAAGAAAGCATGTTACATTATATCCTCTCGTTCAATCTGATTCTTTATTATCATAGCTTGACGAAGAGGAACCACAAGAATTTCAACCTATTCTTAGTCTTAATCAAGTTTATAATTTTAGAGAGGAGGAAGAAAATGAGGAATTATTAGATCTATTCATCTCAGAACCAAATATTTCAGAGCAGCTTAGATTAACTCAATATGAAGCTGCTAGTTATCTTTTGAATGAATGTTTTCAGGAAAATTGCACTATTTAGTCATTGCAAAATATATTTGAAAGCATTTTTCATGTGAATTCAATTACCAATTCAAATAGAAAAATCATTGAAATAAGTCCTAAGAGACATTTGAATATTGGTAATAACTTACAATCATCACAAGAGGAGAAACTAATAACATTGTTGCAAAAATATTCAAAATATTTTGCCTGGGATTACAAAGACATGCTAGGGATTCATCCAAAAACATGCATCCATCACATTTATATTGATAATGAAACAAAACCTGTAAGGTAACCACAAAGACGAATGAACCCCATGATGAAGGGAATAGTGAAAGAAGAATTACAAAAACTATTGCAAGTCAGATTTATCTATTTTATTTCAGATAGTCAATGTGTTTCACCCTTAGCTGTAGTACCTAAGAAAAATGGGAAATGGAGAATGTGTGTGGATTACAGAGAACTGAACAAAGCTACATTAAAAGACCACTTTCCTTTACCATTTATTGGTCAGGTGTTAGATTGATTAGCTGGAAAGAAATTCTTTTCATTTCTGGATGGATTTAGCGGATATAATCAGAGAAATATAACATTAGAAGATCAAGACAAGACAACATTCACATTCCCATGGGGAACATATGCATACAATGTACTACACTTTAGTTTGTGCAATGCACCTGCTACTTTTCAGAGAGCAGTTCTTGCAATCTTTGCTGATTTGATTCAAGAGTGTATGGAAATTTACATAGATGATTTCACTGTGTATGGTACAACATATAATGATTGTTTACAAAATCTTGAAAAAGTGTTAAAAATATGTATTGAGACAAATCTATTACTCAACAATGAATTTTTTTTTATGATGTTAACTGAGTGGATAGTGTTGGGACACCATATTTCCTCTTCAGGGATTAAGGTGGACCCGACAAAAATTTAAGTCATTGTGAATTTAACACCACATACAACACAAAAAGAAGTTAGAAGTTTCTTGGGTTATGTAGGATAATATAGAAGATTTATTGAAAATTTTAGTAAAATATATTTTCCATTATTCAAGTTGTGAAAGAATTGGAATTCCAATGGACAAATAATTGTCAGAATGCATTTGAAAAATTAAAAGAAAAATGATCAATTGCAACCATTCTTCGAGGACCTAATTGGTTTTTTCCGTTTCACATTTCATCTGATGCATCTGATATATCTATTGGAGCATCACTTGGACAAAAAGAATCACTTGGACAAAAAGAGAATCAATTCAATTATGCCATATATTTCATCAGTAAAAACTTAACAGCAAAAGAATTGAACTACACTGTTATAGAGAAAGAGATGTTAGCTGTAGTACATGCAATTAATAAATTTCGACATTATATAACAGGTTATCAAGTTTATATCCACACATATCATTCTACCATAAAATATTTAATGAATAAATATATCACAAATGGAAAAATAACTAGATGGCTGTTATTAATGCAAGAATTTAACATTATAGTACAATATCAACCAAGAAAAGATAACCAAGTTGCAGAATTTTTGTCAAGACTACATTCACTTGGTGATCCAAATCCAGTATCAAATAATTTCCCAGATGAACATCTATTTGCTATAAATGTCAAAACTCCATGGTTTTCAGATATAGATAACTATTTATCATCTGTCATCCTGCCATCTCATTACAGAAACAAGCAGAAAATAAGAATAATTAGAGAAAGTGCTAGATATAGTTGGGTCAATGGAGATCTATTTTATATTGGTGCTGATCTAATGATTAGAAAATGTGTTAGAGAAGATGAGATTATTGAAATTTTGAAAGCATGTCATGATGAACCATGTGGTGGTCAGTTTGCAGATAAGAGAACAACATACAAAGTGCTGAAACTTGGCTACTACTGGCCATCCATCTTCAATGACTCCAGAGCCTATGTGAGAATATGTGACAGTTGCCAAAGAATTGGTAGACCAGTGGCATCAAATGAAATGCCATTAAAGCCACAAGTACTGATTGAACCATTTGAATAGTGAGCTTTAGATTTCGTGGGACCAATCAACCCTCCATCCAATGGAAAGAAGTACATCCTGGTATGTACAAATTATGTAACTAAGTGGGTGGAGGCAAAGGAAGTAGCACGAGAAACATAAGTTACTGTTGTGTCTTTTCTGTTTGAAGAGATATTTGTAAGATATGGAGTTCTGAGACAGATAGTAACTGAACAAGGCACAAAATTCACATCAAAATTTGTTCGAGATCTTATGGAGAAATACAAGATCAAGCATAGAAAATCAAATCCGTATCATTCGCAGGCAAACAGACAAGTGGAATCAACAAACAAAGTCCTAGTTAACATCATGACGAAGACTTTAAAAATGAATAGAAAGGATTGGTTAGAGAAATTGAAAGATGCACTATGGGCATATAGAATAACTTGGAAAAAAAAAACTGGGTTCAATCCATATCAGTTAGTGTATGGAAAAGAAGTCCCATTACTTATAAAATTTCAAATACATACATACAAGCTAGCAGTAGAATTGGGGATGGAATTGTCTGAGGCACAACAAAAGAGAATTATGGAATTAAACCAACTGGATGAGATACGACAAGAAGCAGTTGAACATACATCTCTTGTCCAAGAACAAAAGATCAAATGGCATGATCGATTCATAAAGAATAAAGTGTTTCAGAAAGGAGATTGGACACTCTTGTTTGACTCCAAGTTCAAAGATTTCAAAGCAAAATTCACGACTCATTGGCTTGGGCCATATGAGATTGAAGAAATATTTGACAATATGAGATTGAAGAAATCTTTGACAATGGAGCTGTCAAGATAAAAACAATTGATGAAGCATCTGTTTCGTTTGTTGTCAATGGACATAGGCTTAAAATTTACAATAAGCCTATAAATAAAGATGATTTTTCTGAGAAAAATTTCTATGGATTCAGATCTGGAATTAATGGGACAACATAACAATATGCCTTCCATAATTCCAGTAGAAGAAGAATAAAAAAAGAAAAAAGAAAAGAAAAGAAAAATAATAATAATAATAAAAATAAGAGAGTTTGCTTGTGAAAATCCAAGAAACTGGAACAATACAAACTCGAATTCATATCGGAAAACAAGCTTGTTTGGCCAATATGAATTCTCTTTTTGTTTTCATTTTATTGTACTAATTTTTTTTGTAAATATACCCTCCAAGAGATCGCAGATTTGAGGACAAGTCAAATCATCAGTTTGGGGGAAGGTGTGTAATAAAAAAAACTATGAAAATAGTTTTTTAGCAGCTGAATTGAAGACATAATATGAACTACAATTACAAAGGAACCTGGTACATCATTCGAAATTTTCAGAAGGGCCTGAATTGTTATTGAGAAAATTATTCAGAAAGGGACTTGTATCATAACGACAAAAGAAATTTTCAAGTATTGAACATTATTGCAAATTACGCCATAAGGGACTTGAAAATTTAACAAGTCAAAAGGGACCTGAGCTATATCAAATGAAGATCATATTAGAAGGGACCTGAAATGTCAAAGTTTAACCTGTAGAAGGGACCTGAACATTATTATTCTAAATCAAATCAGATGCAAGAAGAAATTAAGTCTCTACATAGTCTACAAGAGCCGTCGTAACAATAAACACAATGTGGACCATCATGAACGTCAAAAGGGAATACAAGTATAGTAAGTAAAAATCTCTCTTAAAATTTCAATTTTTTTCGAAAATATTCTAGAATTGTAAAGACTAATTTAGTACTAGTTATGCATTTTTACTTACATTTCATCTATATCACCTACTTTTCCTACATTTCATCTACATTTTATCACCTATACTTTCATCTACATTCCATTATATATGATTTTTAGCCCTATTATATCTATATTTATATCCATTCCACTATTCAATAAAACATTACATAACCTATCCATACCATAACATACCCTATTTTTCTAAATAAAGAGAATCATAAACAAAAGGTCAATATTAAACCCTTGGAAGACCTACAATACAACAAAGAAAGGTTAGTATCATTATAAATATTTAATTTTAAAAATGTGATTGTTTCATTAGTCAATTTTCAAAGATTAAATAAAAGAGAAAAACCCAAAGTTCAAAAGTCATATGATATAGCACAACTATTTCAAATGTTAAAACAATGCAAAAAGAGCGCAATCATAAAAGGTGACGAGCTAAGGTAATGGAGCAAAGTGCGAAATGATAAGAAAAAAAAATGAATGCAACTAACTTAAAGTATGATGCGGTGATAAGGAAAATGCATGACAATGATGATATATGCTATGCTATGATGAGACCGTAATGCATGCAACAATGAAGGAACGAAGAGATAGCATACGATGATGAAGTATGATGGTGCATATGCAAATGGAGATAATGCGGAGTATGGAAGCAAAAAGTATGATTACGCATGGAGATGATGCGGAATATGGAAGCAGACATGGTCATAAAAACAAAACGTGAAAGGAGCTTCATAATGAATAAAACAAAGGATAGAATGTACACCGGAGCCAACATGACAGTCAAGGAAAAGACACGCATGAACCAGTCAAGCGGTGGTTAGTGAACGGTCAAAATATTTTCAAATGCCATAACACAACACTGTGTAAAACATATGAGACCATTTCCGCCATTGCTAAGACCTAAAACGACCATTGCTAAGACATTTCCGCTGAGTTTTCACCATCATTGCTTTCTAAAGGCTCAGTGAGAGAGGGAGATCATGCAGTCAAAGCACGCATCCATGTTTACAACTCTGTGAAAACAAAATAAAACACAGAATTGGAGAGAAGACAGTGAAGAAGCCGAGAGGAGAATAGAAGAGATAAAACGCAGGGAAGAAGGCATAAAATATAGCAGAGAAAAGGAACGGAGTGATAAGGGAGTTAACTAGAGTTTTCAAAGCCCACAAATCCGGAAAACTTCTCAAGCAACCGTACTATCAGGAGGAAAAATCCCGTGAAGGAGAAGGTAAGAAGTAAATGTGGATTTGGTTATTTAAAACAACGAATGGTTGCATGAATAGATCTCGGGATTGTTAAAACAAATTGAGAGTTATAAAAGGAGTCATCCATTTCGATTTTTAAAGAGTGTCAGTGCATTATATTTTGTTTTGACACCACTCATAAAACACTTTGACACCATTCATAATACTCTGCCATCAGTCAAAAATTAAATATTTTGTTGATTAAGTGAGTAAATGAGTGAGGATTTTAATGAGATTGGCACTGATTGAAACAAACTGAGACCTCTGTTAAATTAGAAGGAGGATAACGAGGATCACAACAGAAGATCACAAGGATAATTGCATATACAAGTAAGAAAACACGTCCTCACATGCAGTCTTCTATTTCGAAATAAAAGGAAAACAGAGAATGAAGAATTCTAATTTGAATTGCACAGTGAGATTGTTTTAATTGAGTTGTGTAATAGATTTATTTTATTAGCACACTCATTAGAAGGATTCAAAATAGAATTTGTGGAGAAATATTGAGTTAGAAGACAGTTAAAAATGTTTTTACATAGCAGAGGACAGAGTATGGAGAATGTTTGAAGGAAAACAATGAATTTATCATGAGATTTTTGATGAAATGATTGAGCTATTATCTTGCATACACAATGAGTTTAAATTATAGACATCATGCTATGTTTTGAAAAGAATTTTGTATGAAATTGAAGGGTGAAAGACACTGTTGTATAAAAAATTTGAAATTTTTTTACAAAGTCAAATTTCTTTTACAAAACAGAGACAAGATTGTTTTTTTTTAAATAGGACATAGAATTAAATGGAGAGTAGGATAATACAAACATGAATTTTTATGTGTTCTTAAACCTCTCTATCAATTCTTGTGTTTTATTTGAAGTAGGTAGCTCATATTTTTCAAAGGGAAAATAGAGGATTGATTGGCAAGAGCAGTAAAACAAGAGGTAAGCCTACTACTATAATAACATCCAATACTTGAATTTTTGTTGAAAAAGATGAAGTTAATGACAATAGATGGATACATAAAATGGTTTTAAGATAAAATGACTTCAAGAGCCGAACCTAAAGCTTTCAAAATTGAACACTGGAATAGAGAAATAGTTGAAAAACTCTATCAGTCAGGTTTAATAAGCTTTATTCAAAATTTCAAGGGTCACAATGAAGATGTCACAAGAGAATTTATAAACAATTACAAATAGGATGAAACTATGGTGGGTAGTCTACATATCCCTTTGACTCCAGAGTATATTTCCGAAGCTCTAGAGTTGCCACCATCAGGAGAACTATACCATAAGGGATTGCATTTCAAAGACAAGGGATGGACATTCTTCTTGGATAAAAATAGGAAGGGTTCTTTTGATAGATCAAAGGGGATTCCAAGGGAGTGGTTCAATGAACCATGGGCAGAGTTAGTTTTGATTATTCAAAAGTTTTTCACCTGTGACAACAAACATAATGTAGTACAACTTTATGATGTCAGGTTACTACAACATATTAAAGGAGATATAAGGATCAATCTGCCCTATTTCTTTTATAAAAAAATGATGAAAATGATTGAGTGTAAAATATAAGACCAAGCCCAAAGAAGCTCAAATTCTTCACAAGCGGCTCATAAAAATCCTTGTGGATTATCAACTGAAAGTTAAGGGAATGGTTTGGGAAAATTTTCTGATTGAAAATAAGTTTGTATAACAAGTCATTGAAAACAAACTTAAACCAATACAGGAAACAAGAAATATTGTGCATTCACCTCTTTATCCTAAAACCAGGTGTTGCACATCATTTTTTCACCGTCCTTGCAATCCACATCCTGCACATTGGAGGGCTATTTGTGTGACTTATATAAAGTCTCATGCCTTGTAAAGACTATCATTGCGTCCCTTTCCATGAGGACAACATTCCTTCTGTTGACAATTCCTTGAGCAGACCATCATAAACCCATGTTTTTGGGTTGGCACTGGTAGGCTGTTATACCCTTGCGCCAATGAGGAAAATTAACACTAAGCCCTGTGCCCATTGGCGCTCTGTCCCAGTGATCTACCTGCACCAAGATGTTTTTGGAATGTTTGTTAAATATAGAGGTGAAGTTTCCATGCTAACAACTTCATGGGCGAGTCAGCTTGGGTGGTTCGACTAAATAATCACGAACACCCTCCTTTGGCCTCTTGTTTCCACCTTTTGGGGGAACCTCCCAAAGGATAAGGCCTCCCTTCCATCATTGTAGGGATACCAACCTCCTCCTCTTCCTCTATAAATAAAGCTATCTTCCATTGATACACTAGCTGAATAGCTGAATAGTTGAAGAGGAATTGTTGAACATTTTGTTGGTGAGATAGAGCAGAGAAAGAGACCTTTGTCGAGAGAGAGCTTAGGCTTGTGTCCTCGCCTCGTCCCAATTCCTCGATGATCCTTTGAGACACGCTTTGACTGAACCTGTTGAAGGAGGCTGCGACGTTAAGGCTTCGTTTGTAATCTCTTTCTTTCTATTTAAATATACATGACTAATGTGTGGTTCCCATCTTGTGTTAATATGGTTTATTTTACGCAATATGTTTAATCTTCCTTGACTGATTAGATAGTTATGAATGCAATCATTGTCTTATATTCTACTTTTGTCCTTTGATCTTTGTGTAGGAATTCGAGTACCATTGCCGAAGGACCGTGACCTGTCGGGACAGAGATCAAGAGGCCGCCACTGCTATAGCTGTGACAATCACGTTAGACTACAGGTAGGACAATATATCCCAAAATATTTCATTTGTTAACTAGGAACCTACACATTAGCTTGTTCCCTTGTTGCTAGACCCACTCTAGGGCTATAGGGATCGTCTTTGTCCACAGAGAGGATTCACCTACACAACAATTTGGTGACTCCGTTGGGGACCAGTGTGAGGTTGTTGTCTTGTTGCTCATTGAGAATTTTCTTTGTCGAGTCGACTTCGGTCGTTTGATTGCTTGTCTGTCTTTTCTGGCTTGCTTGACTATTTGGAATCCTCTTGTTTAGCTCCAGAGTGTCAAGATTGACCTCTTCTCACTGGTTTTTTCCTTTTCCCATAATTTTCTGGCTTGGCACGGGTTTTATTTGAACAGTCGCGTCAATTGGTGCCTATTGCCTTTGTTGCAGTAGCACCAACCCTTGTTTGGCGCGGATTACTGCCTGACAGTCACGTTGAATCCTAGAGGATTTGGTTTGACGTTCCTTTTGAGCTTTTGGTCAGTTGTGCTCGACTCTAGGTTGTTTCTTAGATTTGCAATTGATCTTTTGGGATTGTTTTGAATACTGCAGGCTTTCTCTTCTTAATTGTTTGTCCATTGTCTCATCGATGAAGTTCATAGCCCTAGGGTTTCTAGGTGTCTTTTGCTCACTGCGCCTTCTGATTGAAGTTCGATTCTTTTTCTATTTTTGTCAGTTCAATTCCTTGGTCGATTGTGTTAGTCTTTCTTGATCCTCCGTGTCTTCGGTTAGTTGAATGATCACTTCAATTTCTATTTGACTCTTTGTCTCGTCACTTCGAGCATAGATCACATTGCTCGTTTGGGTCATTTTGAAAGATTTTTGTTGTTTGAAAGAGTGCATAATTGGTTTGAGTGCGTTTTTATGTCTGTATTGCTTTTGAATTATTCATTTTAAGATCTCTAGATTTGTAGTGCTCCAAACTAGTGTTCACTTTGCTTTTTAATGTAATAGTGCATCGTGTGCTTCATTCATTCGAAAAACAAAAAAAAAATTGCATTCTTTTGTTTGCATTGACAATGAAAAGTTATTTTGTGTAACTAGCTCTTAGTGAAGTAGGAAAGAGTTTTTCATTTCCTGTTTGGTTGTCATTGTTTGCTGCTTTGTGAAAGATCCCTATACTTCTCTTAGTTAGCATTCATCGAATGGAAATAATGTTCTTTTGCATGTAGTGTGCATTTAGCAATTCGAGACTCCATTCGATAGGGCCTTGAAACTGAAACATTAATTCAAGATCAACCTTAAAATCAATTCAATCAATCTAAGGAAGCATTGGAACCTAACGCAAACATTTTAGAGGTCTAGGCTAGCGACGTGTTCCGACGTCGTTAAACCTAGTAGCTGTCGTTTGCCACCTGACTTTAGAAAACACTAGTACGGACTTGTGCTCCCCGTACCGTCGCGTATATAAAGGGAGACCCTCATAGGTTCAAATCATTTATCCATAGGAAGTCGAGTCTACTATCATGTAATCGTGATACACCGAAAACAACATTCGGGGAGACTACCTGCACATATGTTAAGCCCTTGGTCAATTATCTTTCATTTGATCACCAAGGTGTATATGGAAGTTCACGGAAACTTGGTACACCCTCTTTCTTAGATTACCTGAGTAGTCATTTTGATCTTTTTGTGAATCCTTAAAAAGTGAAGAGACCATCAAACACTTGTCCTTTCATGTTCGTTTAAATTTGAAAGTGACTAGAGTAATATTTTGTCTGTTTCTCGAATCTTAAAACATGAAACAACAAAGTTCCATTCCAATGTCGTAAAATTAACTTCCTACGATCACATACCCATTAAAAGTTTTCTGCTTGGCTTATTTTCGTATTTCCTTACAGTTTGATCTTAAAGCCTTGAATTGGCTATCTTGTTTTCCTTTCTGTATTGAAATATTGTCACAGTGGCAGAACCACTAGTTTCATCGTCTTCTTCACTGCCTCCTAGTGGTAGTCCTTTTTCTGAAGTTTCTTTGGAAACGCCTCAGTCCACTAGGTTTGCTGAGTTTGCGCAACCTATTCTCCTGAGTGTCTTACCTCTCACTACCCGGTATCCTCCTGAAGGGTCGGTTGAGTTCAATTGGCCACCTCAGGGTGCTTGGTCAGGTTTTGGGAGCGAGGAAGAATTCCCTCCTCTTACTTCGGGATCGCCATTATTAGCTGCTACTATACCTCCTAGTCCTCGTTGTCTTTTTGACGATCTTACAACCTCGTCATATATGGATTCTTCCAGTACTGTTGGTAGTGAAGAGATGCATGTTTCTATAGAGGAGTATAAGATTTTCCCAGAAGAGTTCCCGTATGTCTCCAGTCAACCTTCCCCCAAATCGGTATCTCTTCCACCTGGTTATCGTACTTTGGGTTAGATCATTTATGTTGTTGCGTCCATAGCGCCCTCCAGTACATTGAATCCTCCAAGGAGCTCGATCTTTCCTACATTAGGAATGTATTCTTCGACAACTAGCTCGTTGGCCATTGTTACATCTATCCCGATACGACCCACTGTTTGTGTGGCTTCATCTGCACTAGTTGTTGGTACGACTTCGTCGTCTGGATCTTCTGCTGTTCGCAGGTCTATCTTTATCAACCCCACGATATCGGTTAGGCCCATTATAAGTGGATCACATCCTCGCACTGTGGAAATTCATCCTACGTGTACTGCGCCTATGGATTCTATTTCCATTCCTAGTGGTTATACATTCAATGAGTATCTGTTGGCTGTTCAGCAACAATACGCTCCCTCTCTGGATCCACAATAGCGAAATTCCACACCTCAGGGTTCTCAGCAGCCAAAAGCTCCTTTCAATCCTCCCCATCACTATGATTTCCATGGTAACCCTGTTTATTTGCCTCCCATCGATCTTAATCAAGCTATTTATTTGCCTACAGAAAATCCTTATCAGATCGTTGCTCATCAAGGACCATTAATACAGGCACAACCCTCGGGTCTACAAGGACAACCCTTACAGGGACAACCTTTGGTCCAGCAGGGAAAAACCTTTGGTCCTCAGGGATAACCTTACGGTCCGCAAGGAAAACCCTTACAGGGACAGCCTTCGGTCCAACGAGGACAACCCTACGGTCCGTCTGGTCAACCTTAGTTTCAACCAGGAGCGTCTTATGTTCCTGGGGGGAAAATGTATCCACCACAGGGACAACCTTTTGTGCAACAACAACAACCTTACGTTCCGCAAGGCCAAGCTTTTGCACAACAAGGAAAAACCTATGGTCCTGCTCCGAGTCAACCTGGTTTTTAGAGGCAACCTAGTCCATCGCAACCATCAGGCCAACCTCTTCCACAAGGACAACCTAGTGGCCCTCAGTATCTAGGCCAACCAGCTCTGTAGGGACAGCCTACCCAGCCTTAGCAGCCGATTCAAATTTCTCAACCCGCTCAGAAGCCGGTTCAACCTGTTCAGCCTGCTCAGCAGCCGGTTTAACCTGTTCAACCAGCTCAACAGCCCGTTCAATCTGCTCAGCAAGTAGAACCTGCTCAACCTCAAGGTGCTATTTATCCTCCTCAAGGTCAATTTGAGACTGTATATAGTGCGCCCCAAGGTTTCACTTATTATGTAATGTTCCAAATTTTTAGCCTCCAAGATAAATGGAACATTAGAGTTAGCAGCAGCTGTAGTTGGTGAATAAATGGGTAGAAAAGCCCCATAAGTCTCCTGAGGAGGATAAAAACACTCAAAGTGTGAAAGGAGATACCCTTTCTAGCTCAATAAAACACCTCCATGTGTGAAAAAATACAAAATGAAGCTGCTTTGACGAAGTCAACAACGCAGTTTTAGTGGAGGAGGAATCTTAGGATGGATAACGCAATTTTGGAGGGAAATGTAACTTGGGTTAGAAGTAACCTAAGTGAGTGGGGCCAAGGCAAAACAAAATCACATCTTATGTAAGGAAGAGGATGGAAACATTATTCATCATGTTGTAGATTATTATTATTCTTGGCTGCCAAGAATTGTTGCTGCTTTGCTGCTCAACAAAGTTGCAGTGCTGTTTAGCACTGGATGTTCCCGAGCGGGAATCCCACCTCTTTCATTTGAGTAGCTCATTAGGAGATTTTGTATTCATCATTCCACATCAGTTTTTTAGGCCAAGCTTCAGCCATCTACATCAGTACAACTTTTCCGGAGATTGTGCAGTGTTGCTAGGTGCAGCAGTGGAGGGGATTGAAATCTCGGCTTCTGAGCTAGTTTCTCATTGGAGGAAGGTTTCCTTCACTTGAGAGATCTGTTTGGAGATCTCCAAGAATGATTTCAGATTTGTGGTATCAGATCACAAATTTCCTAGACCCTCCTAGCGTTTTTTCTGCTAGGGAGTTTGTTATTTTGATGGCAGTGTTCATTGCATGATTTGGTGGCTCCGTTGCAGTGTTTCCTTGTGATTGAGAGGTTCATCCTTTCATGGGAGGAAGCCATTGAGGGATCTACAGCAGATCAGAATTATTTCAGCCATATACAATCATGTACTTCAGTGTTGCAGTGGTTATTCAATAAATTACTGAATCTCCCATTTTGTATGAAGAGTGTTTGACAAGAAACCCTTACCGGGTTGTCTTGTATTTTGTATGAGGAGACTAGATCTCTGTTCTTCATCATTATTTATCTATATATGAGTAGATCTATTTTTCTCCCATAATTTTATGTGTGAACCCTCTCTTATACTGCGCAGTCCCTTGAGCAGATGCTCCAGCATTCTGCAGTCTTGGGGTTTTAACACTTTTTGTTCATCCTAGGTGTGAGAGATCTGTTTAGCCCACCTAGTTTGATTTGTTTCAGCTCTATTCTTGGATTTAGAATGTATATTGAATAATATATGGGATTAAAGAGTCTATTTCACTGTTTTATTACATTTGTTGCTGGAAATGCATTTTTGATGCATGTTTTATGAGCAATCCTGAAAAGGGGATATTACATATTACCCTCAACATCAATCCCAGTGGGTGTATAATCCACCTCAAGGCAATGCTTACATTCCAAAATAGAATCCATATGTTTCTTAGAAAGGACCTCAATGGTATGCTCACAATCAATATCCCGGTCCTCAACCCCAATATGAGCAGAAATATCCATATTATAACCCCTATGGACAAAATCCTTCGGGGAAAAACAAATGGGGGTAAAATTTCTCTCAGCCTGGGTGGAATGCTAACACAGGTCCTTATCAATGACCTTGAATGCCTTTTAATCCTCAATTGTTGTTTCTCGCTACGTTGGAGCTGCCTCATGTGTCAAAGCTGACCAACAATCCAATTCTTCATAATCCGTATTGGCCCCCAGTTCCAACCAAAATTATTGGCAATTTTCCTAAGTTTGAGGGCAAGTCCGGAGAAGACCCCTAAGCACACATTATGAAATACCATCTTTGGTGTTCCTCTAACTCTTGGGTTTACGATTCCATTCGACTCCGTATTTTCCAACGGATTCTTACTTGTGCCGTTGAAAAGTGGTACATTGAATTATCTTGTGGAATCTTCCAAGATTTCAACTCTTTAGCCATGGCGTTTCTCACACATTTTTAGTTAACGGTTCAATATGAGACCGGGACGCACCTCCTCACATCCTTGAAGCAAGATCGAGCTACTCATATCTCAGATCATATTCATGAATGGAGGTGCCACCATCACTTGATCAAGTTTGATATTCCTGATCAGATTCTAACTGATTTGTTCACTACCTCGTTTTTCAATCAAATTGCTAAGGATATAGATATGGGGGCATGTGTAACCAAAGAATAGGCCATTGCTCGTGCCTAATACCTTGATCTTATGTCCTCCCAGTCTGGCACGTTGTATGATATATTGCCTGATGCTCCTCAACCTGGAACTTCCAAAGCACCGGTGACACCTTCCGTCGACGACATTATCGGTTCCGTGTCTCAAACTTCTTGGAAGTCTTCTCCTTCAAACCTTGGGAAGCAAAAATCTATTCCTTCCAATGATACTGCTTCTCAGTCAACCCCGAATTTTGGTAAAACCGTGGAAGTTAATGCCTTTCAGTCCAATCCAACGGATACAGATTCCAAGGGAAAAAAGAAGGGTAAAGGTAAGGCCAAATTCAATACCCCAAAATAGGATTCTCGGAAATCTCATGCTGATGATGGTTCATAGCGTAAACCGAAGTATCTGTTGGGTATGTGTTATATTCTTTCCACGACTAGCCCCACGCGCTGTACGTTGCGCCGGGCGTAGCAGGGGGGTCACAAGGGGGGAGGCAGCCCCCACTGTTGGGGTTCGGGGCAGTGCCCCGGCGAAAATTGTTTTGGTGTGCGGACCCACTCATAGGCGGACCCACCCATGTTTTGTGCATGAGTTTGCACATGGTTTTGGGGTACGATGGTTTTCGGCCCCTGGTATTTTGTAGATCCGGTCAAGGGAACTACGGTTATGCTCTAATCCAGGGTTAATGGATTGGGGTTTATGTATGCTTCGGCATGTATATATATGTGTTGTAACACTAAAAGGAATATAATGAAAAATCAAGCTGGTCGTCCCGATTTGGGATCCAGGGGAAAATCTCTGCGTTTATCTGTTTTATGTTTTATGCTCTCGCTATTGTTTATTTTCTATTATAATATTCGTGTGTAGATAATTTCTGTTCAGGGTTAAAACCTACATTTGGTATCAGAGCTGTTTCGGCTTCAAGGGGACGCCTTTGTTGTTGAGGGTTTTTTGCTCGGGCCTGTGGTAGACCCTGTTCAGTGGGAGATCTGCGGGATCGATTCTTGCGGTGAAAGAAGATGGCGAGCGGCGAAAAGATAGAGATCGAGAAATTTAATGGTCAGAGTTTTGAGTTGTGGAAGCTCAAGATGGAGGATCTGCTGGTGGATAAAGATCAGTGGATCGCGATAGATCCAGGTACTAAACCAATGGCAATGTCAGATGAAGACTGGAAGAAACTGGATCGGAAGGCTAAGAGCACAATACGGTTGTGTGTCTCAGATTCAGTATTGTTGAATGTATCTGGGGAAGCTACAGCGAAGAGTTTGTGGGAAAAACTTGGGACTTTGTACCAATCTAAGTCTCTGGTGAATAAGATGTTCCTGCGGAAAAAGCTGTATAACCTGAGGATGAAGGATGGAGACTCGGTGACAGAGCATCTGAACGCCTTCAATACTGTGGTAAGTCAGCTGTCATCTATTTATATTAAAATCTCATATGAAGATAAGTGCATTAGTTTGTTGTTTTCTCTACCAGACTCATGGGATAGTCTGGTTATTGCAATAGGTAGCAATACAACTACCTTGAATTTTGATGACATTGTCTCAGCCTTGCTGTTGGAGGAAAATATATGGAGAAATATGGAGGGCCAGAATGGAGATGCCTTATCTGTACGAGGAAGGTCCCAAAACAGAAACAAGAATAAGGTTTCGAGTGGGAGATACAAATCTAGAGGGAGATCTAAATCTCCTGGAAAGTTTGTAAAGGTATGATGGAAATGCGGAAAGGAAGGGCAGTACAAAAAGGAGTGCAAATCTAAAGCTCCTGAGAAAGGAAATGGATCTGATGATGCTCCTTCTGCAGAGGCAAAGACCACCTCGGATGAAGGTGGGGATGTGTATTTGGCTTCTTCTTCAAATACACATGTAGATCATGAGTCATGGTTGATTAAATCAGGTGCATCCTTTCACTTCACTCCCCATAGGGAGTGGTTCTGCGAGTATGAGAAATATGATGGTGATGTCTTCCTAGGGGATGATAGGAAGGCCAAAATCATTGGACGTGGAAATATCAAGCTGAAGCTGCAAGGTGGAAGGATTAGAACACTTCGTGGTGTTCTGCATATTCCTACATTGGCTAGAAATCTGATTTCTGTAAGCAAGATGGATGATGTAGGTGTAAAAATAATGTTCGAGAAAGATGCCTGAAAGATGGTTCGGGGAGCACTGGTATTAATGTGGGGAGTTCGAACTGGAACTCTGTACAAGCTACAAGGTAGCACGGTTATTGACGAGTGTAACATTTCTGTGGTTCCTGAAAGTGGAGTGGAAAGCCTAGCTGTATCTGGAGAAAAGACCATGTTATGGCATCAAAGGCTTGGACATATTGGAGAGAAGGGCCTTCGGATACTGCATAGAAATGGTATGGTAGAAGGTATGTCTAATTTCTCTCTAGATTTTTATTTCTGTGAACATTTTGTATATGGGAAGCATAATCGGGTGAGTTTTCCTTCTGGTGCTAAGAGGGCGAACAAGATATTAGAACTTGTGCACAGTGATGTGTTTGGACCTGTGTCAGTTTCATCACTGGGAAAGTCTGTGTACTATGTTTCATTCATAGATGACTTCTCAAGGAATACATGGATATATTTCTTGAGAAAGAAATCTGAAGCTTTTGATAGATTTAAAGAATTTAAGGCTCTGGTGGAAAACCAGACAGAGAAGAAGATAAAGGCGTTGAGGACAGATAATGGTGGGGATTTTTGCAAGAAGCAATTTGAAGAGTTCTGTAAGAAGTGTGGTATAGCACGACAGAAGACTACTCCATACACACCTCAGCAAAATGGAGTTGCAGAAAGAATGAACAAAACACTGATGGAAAAGGCAAGAAGCATGCTCAGTGGTACCGGGTTAGGACAAGAATTCTGGGCAGAGGCAGTGGAGACTGCATGTTACTTAGTTAACAGATCACCTTCATCGGCATTGGAGGATAAGACCCCACATGAGGTATGGACTGGTAAGAAACCCTCTCTTTCACATCTAAGGGTATTTGGATGTGATGCATATGTACATGTTCCAAAGGAGAAAAGGACCAAGTTGGATAATAAATATGAAAGGTGCATCTTTATTGGGTATAAGGATGGTTAAAAGGGTTACAAGCTTTGGAACCCAGAAACAAGGAAGGTTGTGTATAGCCAAGATGTGGTGTTTAGAGAGGTGAAAGATGTTGTTACACATGAAGTCCCACCAAAGGAACCGAAGTAGAAGGTTTGGGCTGACAAGGAAGTTGATTCGGACTAGCTCTGAGCGAAGAAGATGAAATGGGAAAACCACAAACTCTAGGCATTTGTCAGAAATTGGTTGAATCGGTTCGTGAAGAAGGATTCTAGAAGAGTGAGTCCTCTTGCTGCCGTTCGGGTTTGTAACTATGAGAATCAGTCATCCTGATGCTACATCGAGTGAAGTAGTACGTTCGGAAGAGGATGGAAAACTCTGGAAGGAGGCCATGGTTGATGAAATGGCATCCTTGCATAAAAATGAGGCATGGGATCTGGTGGAGTTGCCGGTTGGAAGGAAGCCCATCGGGAGCAAATGGGTGTTTAAGAAGAAGATGAATGTAGAAGGAAAGGTGGAGAAATACAAAGCTCGGTTGGTAGCAAAAGGTTATTCCCAGGTGTCGGGAATTGATTTTGGTGATATTTTTTCTCCTGTTGCCAAGGTTACTTCTATTAGATTACTTTTATCAGTTGCTGCTGCATTTGATTTTGAGATAGAACAGATGGATGTGAAGACAACATTTCTTCACGGGGATCTAGAAGAGGAGATCTACATGAAGCAACCTGAAGGCTTTATGGTGAAGGGTAAGAAAGAACTAGTATGCAGGTTGAAGAAGTCTTTGTATGGGTTAAAATAGTCACCAAGGATGTGGTATCAGAAATTTGATACCTATATACGGGGACTTGGCTTCACCAGAAGTAAGGAGGATCACTGTGTTTATTTTAAATTAATTGGTGACCATGTTATTTATTTGGTCTTGTATGTGGATGATATGTTGTTGATTGGAAATGACAAAGAAATTATCTAAGATTTGAAGACCCTACTGTTCTCCAAATTTGACATGAAGGATCTTGGTGCTGCAAACTATATTTTGGGCATGGAAATTAAGAGAGATCGGGCAAAGAGGATGATCCAGGTGGATATTGATGGCCACCCGCCTATTCCACTTGGGCCCCCACCATTGTCTCTTTCAGTTTTTCAGTTTTGGCATAATTTACTATTTTTAGCAGTTTTTCGGGTCCTGAACTTCCGGAGCCGTTTTGAGGACCTAAATGACATTTTTTGGGCATCGCGCCTCCAGTGAACTATTCCACTTGGGCCCCCACCATTTTCTCTTTCAGTTTTTTAGTTTTGGCATAATTTACTATTTTTAGCAGTTTTTCGGGTCCTGAACTTCTGGAGTCGTTTTGAGGACCTAAACGATGTTTTTCTTGCGCCTCCGCGTGTGTGGAGCGCGATGCCTGCGGCCTGCGCAGAGATAAATAAATAAAAGCGAAATGAGGGGTATGTAAGTGACGGGAGAGGTATTTGTTCAATATCTGGATCGAGAGGCTAGTACAGTTAAACCAGGAAGGAACAATCTTTGAAGAGACTATATTGTAGAGTTCAAGGTTCAATATGCGGATAGTAAGCCGTGTGAATGTTCCTATTCACGTAGGTGTAAAGGCGTACGAACGGTGTCCGAGACACGAAGAGAAGAGGAGGATGTGTCCGTCGAGACAGGTGGGTAGTCTAATGTATACAGCTAGTGCATATAAGACCGGCGGACATTTGCACACATGCGATGGGAGTATTGAGCAGGTTTATGTCAAACCCAGGGAAGGAGCATTGGAAAGCAGTGAAGCGGGTTTTTAGATATTTACGTGGCACTAGTGATTATGGCTTGTGCTACCGGGGAAGACTAGGATTGGAAAGAGTGTTAGACATTCATGGTTTTTTTCATGCAGACTGGGCTGGAGATCTAGACCAAAGATCTGATAACAGGTATACCTATTTGGAGGCTGAGTCGGTTGGATAGTGAACGTTACGCAGTGGCTCTTTCAACTCTGAGCGAGTACATAGCAGCCAAGAGAAAGGGGGGAAAGCAGGTTTGGTTGTAGAGATTGTGTTCAAGTGGGTAGGGTACAACAAAGCTATAAGGATAGACTGTGATAGCCAAAGTGAAATTTTCTTGGCTAAGAACCCTGCTTACCATTCAAAGACAAAGCACATTGATGTTCAATATCACTTTGTTAGAGATATGGTTGAGGATAAAAGGGTGTTGCTGGTAAAGGTAGAAACTTTGAAGAATGTTGCAGTTGCATTGATGAAGTCTGTGAGCACTCAGAAGTTCTCTTGGTGTAGATAAACAATGGGTGTTGAAGAATTGGCCCAATGAATAAGCTCTCCTGTGGCCCCCTGTGGAAAGAAAACAACAAGTGGAGAATGTTGGGTATGCGTTATATTCTTTCCACGACTAGCCCCACGCGCTGTACGTTGCGTCGGGTGCAGCAGGGGGGTCACAAGGGGGGAGGCAGCCCCCACTTTTGGGGTCCGGGGCAGTGCCGCGGCGAATTTTTTTTTGGTGTGCGGACCCACTCATAGGAAGACCCACCCATGTTTTGTGCATGAGTTTGCACATGGTTTTGGGGTACGATGGTTTTCGGCCCCTACGGTGAATAAATGGGTAGAAAAGCCCCATAAGTCTCTTCAGGAGGATAAAAACACTCAAAGTGTGAAAGGAGACACCCTTTCTAGCTCAATAAAACACCTCCATGTGTGAACAAAGACAAAATGAAGCTGCTTTGACGAAGTCAACAACACAGTTTTAGTGGAGGAGGAATCCTAGGATGGATAACACAATTTTGGAGGGAAATGTAACTTGGGTTAGAAGTAACCTAAGTGAGTGGGGCCAAGGGAAAACAAAATCACATCTTATATAAGGAAGAGGATGGCAACATTATTCATCATGTTGTAGATTATTATTATTCTTGGCTGCCAAGAATTGTTGCTGCTTTGCTACTCAGCAAAGTTGCAGTGTTGTTTAGCACTGGATGTTCCTGAGCGGGAATCCCACCTCTTTCCTTTGAGTAGCTCATTAGGAGAGTTTTTATTCATCATTCCACATCATTTTTTTAGGCCAAGCTTCAGTCATCTACATCAGTACAGCTTTTCCGGAGATTGTGCAGTGTTGCTAGGTGTAGCAGTGGAAGGGATTGAAATCTCGACTTCTGAGCTAGTTTCTCATTGGAGGAAGGTTTCCTTCACTTGACAGATCTGTTTGGAGATATCTAGGACTTATTTCAGATCTGTGGTATCAGAGCACACATTTCCCAGACCCTCCCAACATTGTTTCTACTAGGGAGTGTGTTATTTTGATGGCAGTGTTCATTGCATGATTTGGTGGCTCCGTTGCAGTGTTTCCTTGTGATTGAGAGGTTCATCCTTTCATGAGAGGAATCCATTGAGGGATATACATCAGATCAGAATTATTTCAGCCATATACAATCATGTACTTCAGTGTTGCAGTGGTTATTCAATAAATTACTGAATCTCCCATTTTGTATGAAGAGTGTTTGACAAGAAACCCTTACCGGGTTGTCTTGTATTTTGTATGAGGAGACTAGATCTCTGTTCTTCATCATTATTTATCTATATATGAGTAGATCTATTGTTCTCCCATCATTTTATGTGTGAACCCTCTCTTATACTGCGCAGTCCCTTGAGCAGCTGCTCCAGCTTTCTGTAGTCTTGGGGTTTTAACACTTTTTGGTCATCCTAGGTGTGAGAGATCTGTTTAGCCCACCTAGTTTGATTTGTTTCAGATCTATTCTTGGATTTAGAATGTATATTGAATAATATATGGGATTCAAGAGTCTATTTCACTGTTTTATTACATTTGTTGCTGGAAATGCATTTTTGATGCATGTTTATGAGCAATCCTGAAAAAGGGATATTACATATTACCCTCAACATCAATCCCAGTTGGTGTATAATACACCTCAATGAAATGCTTAAATTCCACAATAGAATCCATATGTTGCTCAGAAAGGACCTCAATGGTATGCTCACAATCAATATCCCGGTCCTCAACCCCAATATGAGCAGAAATATCGATATTATAACCCCTCTGGAAAAAATCCTCCGGGAAAAAACAAAAGGGGGTAGAATTTCTCTCAGCCTGGGTGGAATTCTAACATAGGTCCTTATCAACGACCTTGAATGCCTTTTAATCCTCAATTTTTGTTTCTCGCTATGTTGGAGCTGCCTCATGTGTCAAAGCTGACCAACAATCCAATTCTTCATAATCCGTATTGGCCCCCAGTTCCAACCAAAATTCTTGGCGATTGTCCTAAGTTTGAGGGCAAGTCCGAAGAAGACCCCCAAGCACACGTTATGAAATACCATCTTTGGTGTTCCTCTAACTCTTGGGTTGACGATTCCATCCGACTCCATATTTTCCAATGGATTCTTACTGGTGCCGTTGCAAAGTGGTACATTGAATTATCTTGTGGAATCTTCCAAGATTTCAACTCTTTAGCCATGGAGTTTCTCACAAATTTTTAGTTAACAGTTCGATATGAGACCGGGACACACCTCCTCACATCCTTGAAGCAAGATCGAGCTACTCATATCTCGGATCATATTCATGAATGGAGGCGCCACCATCACTTGATCAAGTTTGATATCCCTAATCAACTTCTAACTGATTGGTTCACTACCTCGTTTTTCAATCAAATTGCTAAGGATATAGATATGGGGGCATGTGTAACCAAAGAATAGGCCATTGCTCATGCCCAATACCTTGATCTTGTGTCATCCCAGTCTGGAACGTTGTATGATATATTGCCTGATGCTCCTCAACCTAGAACTTCCAAAGCACCAGTGATGCCATCCTTCGACGACATTATCGGTTCCGTGTCTCAAACTTCTCGGAAGTCTTCTCCTTCAAACCTTGGGAAGCAAAAATCTATTCCTTCCAATGATACTGCTTCTTAGTCAACCCTGAATTTTGGTAAAACCGTGGAAGTCAATGCCTTTCAGTCCAATCCAACAGATAAAGATTCCAAGGGAAAAAATAAGGGTAAAGGTAAGGCCATATTCGATACCCCGAAATAGGATTCTCGGAAATCTCATGCTGATGATGGTTCATAGCGTAAACCAAAGTATCTGTTGGGTATGTGTTATATTATTTCCATGACTAGCCCCACGCGCTGTACGTTGCGCCAGGCACAACAGGGGGGTCACAAGGGGGGAGGCAGCCCCCACTGTTGGGGTCCAGGGTAGCGCCCCGGCGAAAATTGTTTTGGTGTGTGGACCCAATCATAGGCGGACCCACCCATGTTTTTTGCATGAGTTTGCACATGGTTTTGGGGTACGATGGTTTTCGGTCCCTGGTATTTTGTAGATCCGGTCAAGGGAACTACGGTTATGTTCTAATCCAGGGTTAATGGTTTGGGGTTTATGTATGCTTCGGCATGTATATATATGTGTTGTAACACTAAAAGGAATATAATGAAAAATCAAGCTGGTCGTCTCGATTTGGGATCCAGGGGAAAATGTCTGTGTTTATCTATTTTATGTTTTATGCTCTCGCTATTGTTTATTTTCTGTTATAAGATTTGTGTGTAGATAATTTTTTATGTATATTTTATTAATTATTAGTTAGATATAGTTATATTAGGTTTTATTAAGTGAAAGGGCATGATCAAAGATCATGCCTCTTTACCAAGGGACACCTTGAGGCTATATTTAAAGCCTCGGTGATTCCCCATTGTAATCATATCTCATCTTTTATCAATAATAATATATACTTATAAAGTTTACCAGAGTTTTACACTCCATTGGTATCAGAGCGATCGCTCTTCGGGATCTGTGTGATCACCCAGAATTAAGAAATTACAAGAAAATTCCAAAATTGCAGATTTTTTTAAAAACCAAGTGCTTGTGGGTAGCAACATTTGTTTTTTAAAATAAAAGAGAGAAGGAAAGTTAACATAAAGGGGGAAATAAATTAAAAGGAAAAAAAAATATTTAAAAGAAAATAGTTCCAAAGAAAAAAAGAAAAAGTAAAAAAGAGATATATATAAAGAAGTATATATACGTACATGTGAAGACAAAGTAAAAAGGAACAAGGAAGAGTAATTGCTCGTGGTTTACAAGCTCGTGGTTTTGGGCCCATGGTAATTGCCCATGGTATTAAAACCCATTTCCCCTTTTCAAAACAACGTGCCTTTTCAAAACAAAGTGACTTTTAAAAACAACATGACTTTTCAAGGTTAACAATCTTTTTCCCCATATATATATATATATATATATATATAATTCAAACAATAAAATAATAATAATAATAATTATTATTATTATTTAAAAATTATATATATATATATATAATAATAATAGAAATTATTATTATTATTTCAAAAAAAATTTAATTTAATTAATTAATTAAATATTAATTAATTAATTAATTAATTTAAAAAAAAAGAGAGGGAAAAACTAGCAGAAAAATATTCCCCACATACACGTTCAATGTCTTCATCAATGTCGATGGCCGAATTCCAAAAGAAATTGGTGGATCTCGAGAAACAGATCAATAATAATTCTGAAGAATTCGGAAAAAGATTAATCGATCTTGAAGGTACAATTGCAGGACACTCAAATGACATAAAAAAGGTTCATGATACGACAAATCGAATAGAAAGACAAATGTGGCTAAATCATCACGAGGCCACAAAAAATCATAACGAAGCAATGAAAAAGATGACAGAACTCTTCAATAAGCGAAATGATAAGATATATAAGTTAAGTCAGACACAATCCCCAATATTTCCTAATATGGAACAAAATCAACAAAACAATTCCGCAGATTCAGGGAACTCAGAAGAGCATCAGGAAAAAACCGATTCCCCACATCATCAAGAAGCTAGTAATGCAACAACAGAAGTTATTGAGAACGTTTATATAAATGAAAATCCAATGGCAGAAAAAGAAACAATGTTGGTATTCAACGTGACTGCTATCACAGATGAAACAACAGACATAGTCATTGAAAATGAAAGAAACCATGAAAATATAGATTCTTATAAACAACCAAATGTTTCATCCCCGGAATTGAAAGAAAAATGTGAAGAGACAAACAGATCCGAAGCCACTGATACAGTCCCAAAAGCTGTTGAGGCCTTCGGTGATGAAGCAGATATGGTTGTTAAGAATGAAGCGTTTGATGATGAGGAGAAGTTGCATCGAACGATAATTTTTGGTAACTTACCTCTAAATCTAAAGATAAATCATGAAAAATCACCAGAAGAACAAGGAATAGTTAGGAAACACGAAAAAGTCTTCCAAGACCTGCCAATAAAAATTCCTCCTAATAAGGAACATGAACATCCAATATAAGTCAAGAAAGGACCTGACCCTGTCAATATCAAATCTTGTCACTATCCACATCACCAACAGATGGAGCTCGAGAAGATGCTTCACGATCTTTCTAAAATGTGGGAAGCAAGATCCCACCGCTCAAGAAACCTAGGCGTTCGTCAACATTGTCCATCGTTACGTATGCTTTGAGGACAAAGCATATTTAAGAGAGGGGCAATGTTTTGTATATTTTATTAATTATTAGTTAGATATAGTTATATTAGGTTTTATTAAGTGAAAGGGCATGATCAAAGATCATGCCTCTTTACCAAGGGACACCTTGAGGCTATATTTAAAGCCTCGGTGATTCCCCATTGTAATCATATCTCATATTTTATCAATAATAATATATACTTATAAAGTTTACCAGAGTTTTTACACTCCATAATTTCTATTCAGGGTTAAAACCTACATTTGGTATCAGAGCTATTTCGGCTTCAAGGGGACGCCTTTACTGCAGCAGGGGGGTCACAACGGGGGAGGCAGCCCCCACTGTTGGGGTTTGGGGCAGCGCCCCGGCGAAAATTGTTTTGTTGTGCGGACCCACTCATAGGCGGACCCACCCATGTTTTGTGCATGAGTTTGTACATGGTTTTGGGGTACGTGGTTTTCGGCCCCTGGTATTTTGTAGATCCGGTCAAGGGAACTACAGTTATGTTCTAATCTAGGGTTAATGGATTGGGGTTTATGTATGCTTCGGCATGTATATATATGTGTTGTAACACTAAAAGGAATATAATGAAAAATAATGCTAGTCGTGCCGATTTGGGATCCAGGGGAAAATCTCTGTGTTTATCTGTTTTATGTTTTATACTCTCGCTATTGTTTATTTTCTGTTATAAGATTCGTGTGTAGATAATTTCTGTTCAGGGTTAAAACCTACAATATCCTTGTTTGATTTGTGACAAAGAGCACTACACCAAGGACTGTCCTTGACGGGCCGCAGTAAGTAGATTGCTCAAAGGAACCCAAGGAACTCCTGCCATTCTCAAAGAACCTTTTCCATCATAACAGACTCAGATGGTAGAGCAACCTCAGTCCTCTGCCCCATTTACATCTCAAGGTTTCATGATGAATGGTTCTGCATCTGTTTCTATCGCTACCTAGTCGAAAGAATATACCGAACCGCGTCAGGCAACGGAGAAGGAGATCACTGATGGTCCTCCTCCTCCACCTTCTTCTATCTCTCTTAAGATTGAAAGGCCCAGTACTGAGCCTGTTGTATGACCACCTTCCAAAGGTGTACTCCATAAGTTTTCTTACAATCCCAATTCCGTGCTGCTCAACATTATGGTATTGTTGAGGATTTGGGTCAAGCGCCGTCTGCAATGTCTGCATTAGAAGTACTTTAGAGTTGTCCGTCTCAGTGGAAGGCTTAGCTATCTGCGATTGGCGAGATTGATCCTGCTGATTCAAGCCTTATCACTTTCGACTTGGAGAATTTCGTCCCATGTCTCCCGCACCAGCTTGTGCTCATCATCCAAGTTGGCATTAAGGGACTGAATATCCATCGAGCAGTGGTGGATGAGGGTGCGTCTACGTGCATCATGTCATCTGCCTGATGGAAAGCCATTGCTTCTCCAACTTTGAATTCATCTCCAAATGCTTTTGAAGCGTTTGATGGAAGGGAATCTAAACCTCTTGGTGTTCTCGCTAGCTTACCGATTACTCTAGAAGGGAAGATGGTCAATGTCGAGGTTGAAGTAGTTAACCCAAGCTCAAGTACAATATTCTCCTCGGTCGCAGTTGGACTCACACCATGCTATGCATTCCGTCCACTCTCTTTCATGTTTGAAATTTCTGCACGAAGGAAAGATTGTTACTGTTAATCAGTTGTCGTTCTTCACTTATTCTTTCGAGAACAAAGTTCCGTACGTGGATGAAATTCCTACGCCTTACGAGAGCGTAGGGCCCGGTATTTTCAAATATCCTGCCCTCATGGGTATTTTTCCTCTTCCTCAACCCAACACTATTCAGATTAATATGATCTCCGAGTCTCATGACCCATGGATCATCCCTTCACCTGAGCAGATCGATTCTTTTGGATATTCGATGCTGTTAAGTCCGATCGAGATTGACTATTGTGAACTTATTTCGGCTTCGGAGCCTCCGCCTCCTGATCATGCTCCTTTGGGCATGTCTCTCAACACTTATTATCAATCCCCTTGGCTTGGTGATTTAGATTTGCCCAATCCCTTGAAAGAGATATTTCCCTTCGATGAAGCCATCGTGGAAACTATGTCTCTTGAGGATCCTCCGTGGGATGATATTCATGATCGTTCCTCGTTCATTCCTAGCGTTGGGGCCATGTTTACCTGTCTTGAGAGGTTCGCTTCTCATGTTCCTTCTCCTCAGCTTCAAACGCCTATTATGACACACGAAATTTTTATGGAGGGTAACTTGAGTAATATCACGCAAACTATGCCTATCGACATTTTCGTGAAACCGGGAATTGTTGAGAACATCAAGATTGGGGTCACCTGCTCTTCAGATGAAGTTCAGGTTTATACTAGCCTTTTCCACGAGTTCCGCAATGTCTTTGCATGGTATTACAAAGAGATCCCCAACATTGATCCCAGTATAGTGGTGCACGAGAGTCCTACATATCCTGGTGCGAAGCCTGTTCGCCAATGTCTTTTCCCTGTGCACCCTAGAAACGGTGTCGCTATTAAGGGTGAAGTTGAAAAACTTCTCAAATCTGGTTTTATCTATCCGATTCCCTTAATAGAATGGGTTTTCAATATTGTCCTTGTAGATAAGAAACATGGTACCATTCGAGTCTGTATTGATTATCATGACATTAACCGGGCCAGCCCTAAGGATAATTATCCTACTCCCTTTATTGATCAGATCATTGATTACTGTGCGGGGAGTGAGATTTTTTCCCTTATGGATGACTTTGCTTGCTACAACCAGATTAACATTATCTCAACCGATCAACATAAGAATTCCTTTATCTGTCCTTGGGGTACTTTCGCGTATAAAAATCTCCCTTTCGGTATGAAAAATTTTGGGGCTACATTTCAGCGAGCGATGTCATATGCTTTCCACGATATTAAACACATCATTCAACCTTATTTGGATGACCTTCTGGCTCATTCAGCTAAGTGTACAGACCATCCTAACCATCTTCGTCAGATTTTTCTTCCCTCTCGATGCTATAACATCCAGCTGAATCTGCATAAGTGCGTCTTCTGCATTGACTCCAGTAGACTCTTAGGGCTTATCATTTCCAAAGACAAAATTTGCCTCGATCCGCTCAAAGTTGAGGCTATCATTAATCTCCCCTCTCCATCCTCATTACATCAGCTGTAGAGTTTGCAGGGGAAAGCTACATTTTAACACCGTTTTATACCTAACTATGTCGAAGTGGCTAAAGGATTCATGCGATTACTAAAGTAGGGCGTCCCGTTCCTTTGGGATGAGATCTCCTAGAATTCTTTCGATGCATTGAAGACATTGCTTGTCAACGCTCCTTTGTTGCATCCTCCCAACTATCATCGCGATTATTCCCTCTATTTGGCCACTGCTTTCAGCAAGATTTCCATGGTTTTGGTACAAGATGATGATGTTAGTGATGAAAATGTCATTTATTATCTGTCTCATAACCTTCTCGATACTGAAACGCGATATGCACATGTCGAGAAGTTGGCGTTGGCTGCTGTTTAAGCGGTTCAACATTTTCGTCACTACATTTTGTTGCGTACAATGACTGTGATTTCTGACTGCAACCCTATGACCTACATTTTGTCTTGTCAATTGCTAGGGGGAAGTACTAGAAGTGAATTTTCATCCTCCAAGAGTTCTATTTGGAGTTCATCACTGCCAAGTTGAAGAAATCATTAGTCTTTGCTGATCTAATCTGCTCTCTCCCTTCCGAATATGCTCCTTCTGGTTCCGAGGAACGCATTCCGGACGATAAGCTCTTTCTGATCAGCACCCTTGATCCTTGGTACGGTGATATCATCGTATATCTTTAGACTTCTACCTTTAGATCTAAGTTGACGAAGGATGCTCGTCGACGCATCCGCCATCAATCACAACCCTATCGTATAGTCGGAGATACACTCTACTGCATCAGAGTTGATTCCATTCTCCGCCGGTGTTTGACTCTCGAGGAGGCTCAGAAAGCCTTGAATGACTGTCACAGTGGCGCCTGTGGCGGTCACATGTCTGGTTATGCTACTGCACATAAAATTATTCGTGTTTGGTATTTCTGGCCCGCCATATTCAAGGATTGTATTGTCGCTGTTCGGAAATGCCATGACTGCCAGATCTATCAGCGCAAGATGCGCCCGCCACCTTCCCATCTCCACCCTGTCATTACCGTTGGTCCCTTTGCTTAGTGGGGCATAAATTTTATGATGTGTAACCCTCACTCGACCAGGGTGCATGCTTATATCATCGTAGCCGTTGACTACTTCACCAAATGGGCCGAAGCAATGCCTACACTTACGGCTGATGGTAAGACAACAACTCAGTTCATATTCAATCACATCATTTCTAAGTTTGGTGTCCCTCAAGCCATATTTACTGATCATGGTTCCCATTTTCGGCATTATATGGTGGCGGAGTTGACTTCCAAGTTGGGTCTATGTCACGACAACTCAACGCCGTACTATCCTCAAGCCAATGGCCAGGTTGAAGCCGTGAATAAAGTTATTGTCACCATGCTTCAATGTATGATTGGGATGCACAAATCAAACTGGCATATCATGTTATTTTCGGCTCTTTGGGCATACCGAACCTCAGTGAAGGATGCGACCGAATTCACTCCATTTCATCTTGTTTACGGTCTGGAAGCTACCCTTCTGATTGAGTGTGAGATACCTTCGCTCAAGTTGGCTGTTGAATTGCTGCCGAATACTTCACCAGAAGAAGAATGTCTTCTCTACTTAGAAAGGTTGGATGAAAATTGCTGCTTTGCTGGTCTGGTCATTGAAGCACAGAAGAAGGGGGTCAAATCTCATTTTGACCATTTGGTTTCCTCTCACTCCTTCGTAGAAGGAGACCTTTTTCTCCTGTACGACCAAGCTCATGATAAGTTGGGGGCAGGAAAATTTCAACTCATGTGGCATGGGCCCTATATTGTTAAACGTGTTTTGCAGAATGGGGCCTATGAGCTTATTAATTATGAAGGTCATCCTCTGGATCAACCCAGAAATGGGTTGTATCTTAAAAAATATTATGCATGAGCCATTCGTGCATGTTTTTTGTACATAGGTGTTCTTTTCATTTTTGTACATTTTTGGCTTGGTGTGCTTTGCGAGTGTTTTCCTGCTTATTGGATCATTTCTTATTATACATATGTCTATTACCCCTTATGTCGGTTTCACGAATGGTGCTTTTCACAGTACCCGAAACCCGTCTTCGGCAGCCTGGGTGATTTATGATCCTGCTGGTGAGTTGATAGATCTTCAAGATATCTGTCTAGGACGAATTACAAACAATGTCGTTGAATATAGTGCTATTATTGAACTATTAACCGAGGTGATTTCCCTCGGAATTTGTGCATTGGTTGTAAATCTGGATTCACAACTTGTCATTCTTCAAATTAATGAACATTATTCAGTTAGAAACCCTCAAATTTTAAGGTTGTATTTACGTGTTCCTTTGCTGGAAAGAAATTTTGATTACATTACATATCAACATGTTCCTAGGCGAATGAATGCGTTAATTGATACAATGGCTAACATTGTATTAGATAAACATTTGCATAATTTGTAAAAATCATTATCACATGACAGTATCCATAACATGAAAATATATGCGTGTGTGTGTATATATATATATATATATATATATATATATATATATCGAATGTTTGCATCAGTGTGCGTCATAGGTTCAAAAAATATGCGTGTTTCAGTTACATCCTGAGACATTATGTCTCTCAAAATATGCGGAAATAAAACCTAGGTGCCTACTCGGCATGACGCTCATGATAGCATGTCACTGCTCGTACAAGCTGCCTCAGCAAGCGGTGAACTCGGTTTGACACCCCTGCAACGTGTCTCTGGTATACACGAGGAACATCATCGAATCGCGCATAATCTGGAATCCCACAAGAAATTCTCTCCAAGTTGCGTATGATTTCCTCCTCCTCGCCTCCCTCACCATGAGGGGCAATATCAAAATTGAGAGGGATACGCCTCGCTATCGAGGACATACCTACAGGTCTCTCTGAGCCAACATCCGCATTTACACAGATTTAATTTCAAAACATGCATAACAAAAAAATCATAATACTCATGAAAAAAAAAATGAGTCTTACCAAGTACTTCATCCCAATCCTCTCCTTCTGGGAGTGGGAGATTTGCATCACAAGTGAAATCTATGCCTGAGTAGGGCCAATCCTCCACGACGATCAGCTGTCGGTGGAGCCACTCGAAGAAATCCGATCTCCAGGACATCTGTTGACTGCCCCCTGACCTTGGCATCAGATCTACCCAACGGGCCATCTGTGGCTCTTGTGCTGGTGGTGTCGGGACAATCACCTCTTGATGCTAGAATATTGGTAGTCGTTCCAAGATGAATGATACCCGAATGGACCCATAACCGAACTGCTTCAGCTTGGTTTTGTTTCACTTTGTAAATTGACATTTCATGTTGATTGTCACTGCCTTTGCCCAATTTTAGAGGGTCAGTGTCATGTAATCTACAACAAGAAGTAGTTGTGTCTTTGTGGCCTCGTGTGGTGCCTGTGATCTTGCAGCTCGTGTGATGGTGTGCAAAACCAATTTTAGTGCCAAGTCAAAAATAGTCTAGATATCCACTTCTCTCCTTCCCAATCCTTTCCTTGCCCCTGGACACACCCTGCCAATCACCATACTCATGTTCTCCATTGAGGGCTGGGTGCCGGTCAGGATTGGAACTGCAACCTTCGCGATAATCTGGTTATGAAATAGACGTCTGAAACTTCAATCTCAAGTTCTTGGTCATGAATAATGAACTTTTCCTGATCGACGTCCCATACACTGATCAAGTACTGCAACAACTCTGGTTGAGCTCTGAGGCATTGTGTCATGAAGAATTTATTGAGCCCACAATCTCTAAGAGCTTCCATGCATCTTTTGTTTTCCATGGCAAGTTTGTCTTCTTCAATGTGTTCTCGTTCTTTCCATTCAATCACCATTTTCCCGCTTTATACCTACAAAAAAATTCATATGACTGTTATTAGTTGAATACAAAGATTTTGTTTGGTTAAAATGGGCATGGTTGTCTGCACTTACATAATAAAATTGCGCGCTGCGATTGGCGCACCCCAGTTCAGAATTTTGGTCGGTTGGTGTGAGTCCGTGCCTCATATCTGCGCCAACCGCCGCGCCCTAAATTTTGCCAAATCCCCCCATAGACACGTAAAATTGGGTTGCAGGTAATAAAAAAGGAATCAAAATGCAGGGAATGACGTTAGCTTTTACCTAGAACTGGTAGTTTTGATATTGGTCTTCCAGATCGCCCGCTATCACTGCCACAAAATCACAGTGTAAAAAGGCTAACTATTTCTCCACAATAGGTAAAAGTGTAAAGTAATTATTTTTTACCATTTTTGGCATTTTATAACTTTTCAAAACCATAATTAGGTTTTAAGACATAATTTTCGATTATTTCACTATGCTATTTCGAGAAATGGGTTTTACATGCATCTCTTGTGCAACGATAGGTTTTTAACATAACGACGATGAAGTACCGAGTTGTATTTTATACTTTTCGAACTCGGTAAAAACACGAAAAAGTCACTGTTGGAGTCATCTTTCAGCTCTTTTCTGAATCTCTAAGACTAAAAATCTTGCTGAGACTCTTGTCATTTTGAACTCGTTAAAAAGCTGTGAAATGATATCTACCCAGTATATTTTTACCCCTTTTTCGGGCTGGGATAGGTTATTTACGAAAAATGAATACCTTAGCCTATCGCAACTAAGAGGTTCTCTCAGACACAGTTTTCTACCTTTTTTGATCTGAGGGACTATTTACGAAAAGGGACCTGTTGGAGTTTTATTTCTTGCTTCTTTTGAAACTCTCTAAACATGAAAAGATGCTGAGTTATTCCTTTGTTAGACTCGTTAAACCCTGATGACATCGGAAATTGTCACCATGACGTAACCGAGTTTCTCCTTCCTAGGGCTCATAAAATGTACTAGAATGGATTTGTTCGAAAGAAAAACTTACATGAAAAGCATATGATATCCCCTTCAAGATTGTTTCTCAAAAATAATTAGGGTACTCACCAAAAATGGTGGGGGAAAATGAAACCAGTTCTCAGGCGTGTCGGCAATATGTCGCTCTTGAACATGACACTCATATGCATTCGCGTCAAGTTGGGGACATCTCATTTCATCATTTTTTGCCTCCATGGGTTTGGGTAATTTGTTTTGGCCTCTCATCTACTCTTTGCCACGTCATCATGACCTCAGATCCCTTGATGTCAAACACTTCCAAATCCAGAGTCGTTTCGCTGATATGTTCAAGAGAAGTTTCCGATTGCCGTTTTTCAACCTCCCTCTGATCCTCTGTTTAGTCCTGATTCAATATCATCATGTTCCTCTATCTCGTGTTGATGACGTGGGAAACATTATGGCCCTCCTTCGACTGGGTCACTTCTTGTCGACTTCAGCTCATTATCTAGGAAGTTGATCTAGAGATTCCTTTCTGGTACCTTGGATCTTGCATGCCTCAATGGAAAGTTCTTTGCATTCGACGACAAGTACACATCATTGGCCTTTGATCGAGTGATTTTGTGGATGTTCGACGCCAGATCATTGTTCACAATCTGTGGATTGTACTCGTTGTACCTTGAGAGCCATTTTCATTATTGATGGTTTCTCTTGTGCCTGTTAATACCTTTCATCATTGGCTGGTAATCGAGTGACTTTCTTGCATGTTCAACTTCAGCTCACATTAGGGGAATTTTGAGGTCTAAAATGGGCCTCCTAAGGAAATTATAAAACAATAGTGGAAATAATAAAATAATATTTGATTACATCATCAAATTTTAGAGGGAAAAAAGAAAAAACTTCATTTTCAACTCATGTTTTCAACTTATCTCCCAAATTTTTTATTCAAATTTCTAGCAGGAGTACTCATTGGATACAAAATTTAATTCCTCATCCAATGAGTACCCATGTTGCATACTTTTGATCGATCCTGCTATATGTAAAATGAGAAATACATAAAAAACGTGATTGCAATCACGTTTTTTGTGTATTTCTCATTTTTCGTGTAGCAAGGTCCATCAAAAGTATGCAATATAGGTACTCCTTGGATGCGGAATTAAATTTTGCATCCAATGAGTACTCGCGCTCAAAGTTTGACTAAAAAATTTAGGAGATAAGTTGAAAATACAAATTGAAAAAGTAGTTTTATTATTTTATTAATTTTTAATCTTTTTACCATTTTACTTAAAAATGGTGAATCATTCCCCATGGTTGACATAATCATATTGAATCCTATTGGTTCTTATAAAGTTTATTTTTGTTGTACATTTTTCTTAGGAGGCCCATTTTAGACCTCAAAATTCCCCTAATGCATATTCACATGCTTGAATTTGTACTTGTTCGGGTCGAGATGGAATGCAAGACCCTGTGTTTTGTCTGATAAGATATAGGCTGTGGGATATTTTGGTTTATCATGACTTATTGCATGACTCTTTTGATTGGATGGCTGCGACCATACCTGAGTCTATTTGTTGGTCCTTACTCCTGGATGGCTGCGTCCATACCTCGGATCTCAGTGTTTATGTACTCTATTATGGATGGCTGCGCCCATGCCACATGTTCATGTATTAGAGATATCATTTGTATTTTTACTTGTAGGTCTTCCGATAGTGGTGTTTGGTAGGAATGCGTTCTCGTAAAGCATTTCACCCCTCCCCCTCTCTCGGAACCCATGCTTTAGGGGGTATCTGTTGATAAAATGAATGAAATGGCTCTCCAGGTGAGAATCTGGAGAGTGTACAAACACACTCACACAATCTGATACCTGCAAGCAAGAGAACAACCTAATACATATAGTATTTCTCACAATCGGGTGGTTTGAACCACTCCCTGAATATTAGGATCTGAGATCTAGAATTAGAATCTCAATCCTATCCTAACTAAACTTTCTCCATTAATTATAACACTCCCCCTTAATGGAGAAAGGGTACATAACAATAACATATGATAACATACGCCTGTTGGTTTAGTCTCAGCTAGGCTTACAATGGTAAAAGACACAAAAAACTTGGTAACAGAGTTTTCATCTTAGTCTTTATGCTTCTGAGACCATATTTGTTCATTCATGGATGAGGCTTCATCTTCACTTTCTTTTCCATGAGATAGTGATGTATCTTCGCCTCGTTTCTTCCCCAGTGATGGAAAGCTTGAACGCTTATCCTCGCCCTTTTGAAAGTTATGATAGGGTTAATAGGAAACTGTTTTCTCTCACCATTTCTGGTGTCACGCATGTAAATTTCAGCAATGTTGTCATCTGCACACACATAAATTGATGAGATTATCACATTTTAAATTCTCTCCAGCTCTGTCTTATTCTGCCACGTCTTCGCAATCAGCTTCATGTGGCTCGTCGAATTGATCTTCAACACTTTTTTCCTCTTTACGTCCTTCCTAAAGATCAACTCGTGATTCTTTAATATCACGATCTTGCACAACAAATTGTGCCTCTTGTTTCTCGTGGTCATTAACAGAACCACATTGTTTTTCTGAAAAAATGCTACCCATGCTACCCAGGCTAATGCCTACAAATTCCCACATGAAATTATTATCATCGTCGTCATCAGAATCAAAAAATATAGACATGTTGTTAAAAGGTGCAACTTATTTGGTTTTATCTTGCTTCTAGATTTCGACTCCACTCGGTCCTCTAACGAGCTCCAACAAACCCGTTACCACGCAGGCGGGAATCCTCCCTTTGGTATCTCTTCAATAGTAGAACCTTGTAGAATGTGGCTTCTACGCCACGCATGGCTTAGTTCCCTCAGCTCTTGTGACGAGAAACAAATGACCTCTCAACAAACTGACAACGCTATCAATGTCTAATTCTGGTGCATGTAATTAGCAATTTCTCATGACACATATTTCTGAAAAATACGCAGCAAATCAATTAATATTTTTTAAATGAATGCTTTCCACCCAACCAAACTGAGGAATTGGGCCTCAACATATAATTCGATTTAATTGATAATATCGCAGCACTCGGACTTGAACAACAGTCAAACCCTTGCAGGCTGCAGCAATCACAGATCTCTGGCACAGCCTCTTCAAACTAGCAACAAATTTCATGGAGGTATACACAGGTCTCAATTGGCTTTTACAATTCAGAAATTCCCACAGCATTATAAAGGATAACGCGCCTCACGATCCTTTTGAAGAGTGAAAACGTGAGAGATCCAGATTGCATGTCGATATTTAATGGAAGAAAAAAATTATGTGTGTGGCCTAACTTCCACTTATCTGTTAACTGGCCTGTAAGGTCTCAAACTCCGCCAAATTCCAAAATCAAGAAACGTGAGTGGAAATCCAAGCTCAAGTGATGAAATGCAAAGCCGAAAGCAAACTAACTGAATGAAACAAAAAAATGCCAAATCGGACACAATGCCAAATCATCTGGAATCGTTCTTCCTCGCCAGATATTTAAGGCCAGTCCTCTTGTTTGGCTTCGCTCTGACAACGTAAAAGTCTTGATCGGTCCCAGAAACGGCCAACACGCAGGAATCGACAAAAAATGGGAGAGGAAATAATCCCAAGCAAAACTTAATTTTGTCCTCTCAATTCCGAGCTTTTGAATTGTCAGAATTCTAACCAATCTGGAATTAATTTTCCAATAGATCTATATCGACCAGCAACGATACATTCAAAATCAGGCTAGGCTAGACCAGCACAGAGGCTGCTCACTTTCCCACACACCTTGTTCTACGCCTTGAGAACTCGACCTCACAATATGGTCTGATCGCTATATTCGTTTATTCATCAATTGCCGATGATGCTGTGATACTGGCTCCGATGATCTCACATGCATCGTGCGCTCCAATTCCTGTAGCCTCGGCCATTAGGGAACCAACACAGCCGGCTCACGTATCGACAGGCTACCTCTGCCACAGCTCGCGGCCGTCAAAATACTCCAGTGACGATGTACCTTTCCTCAACTCAGCGTACATGCCTCTCTTTCCTGCAGCTCCGATACCATGAAAAAACTAGCTATTGATCAAATAGCTCTGCAGGTGAGAACCTGGAGAGTGTATACACACATACACACACCCTCTTTGCTGGCGACAATGCCACTTAACTTAACACAGAGGGATATCTCAATGCCTATGCTTGTCAGACATGTACTTAATGGGCTGGAGATATTTCAATCTCATGCATTAGTGCATCAAAGATTTGATCCGAAGTCCCACGACCTTATCAAACAACAATGCATCCAACACCGCTTCATTTCGGGTTTACCAGGACTCCTGCCAATTTCATAAGTCATTACATAGCCGACAGACAACATTATATTTCTTCACATTTGGTGGAAAAAAGTGGTTGCCACAGGGAACCAAATCAAAAGTGTAAATAACATCTGTTACACAACATTTTTTCATCGTCCCTGAAATCTCCATCCCACACATTGGAGGACTATTTGTGTGACTTGTATAAAGTGTCATGCCTTGCAAAGACCATCATTGCATCCCTTTACATGAGGACAAAATTCCTTCTATTGACAATTCTTTGAGCAGACCATCAAAAACACATGTTTTTGGGTTGGCGCTGGTAAGCCGTTATGCCCTCGCGCTAATGAGGAAAATTAACACTGAGCCCCGTGCCCATTGGCGCTCTGTCCCAGTGATCTACTCATGCCAAGCTATTTTTGGAATGTTTTTAAATATATAGGCGAAGTTTCCATGCTAACAACTTCGTGGGCGAGTCAACTTGGGTGGTTCGACTGAATTACCACGAACACCCTCCTTTGGCCTCTTGTTTCCAACTTTTGGGGGAAACTCCCAAAGGATAAGGCCTCCATTCCATCATTGTAGGGATCCCAACCTCCTCCTTTTCCTCTATAAATAAAGCTATCTACCATTGATACACTAGCTGAACAGCTAAACAACTGAATAAAGGAAGAGGAATTGCTGAACATTTTGTTGGTGAGATAGAGCAGAGAAAGAGACCTCTGTCGAGAGAGAGCTTAGGCTTGTGTCCTCGCCTTGTCCCAATTCCTTGACGATCCTTTGAGACACGCTTCTACTGAACCCGCTGAAGGAGGATAAGACGCCAAGGCTCCGGTTGTAATCCCTTTCTTTCTATTTATATATACATGACTAATGTCTGGTTCCCATCTTGTGTTAATATGGTTTATTTTACGCAATATGTTTAATCTTCCTTGACTGATTAGCTAGTTATGAATGCAATCATTGTCTTGTATGCTGCTTTTGTCCTTTGATCTTTGTGCAGGAATCCGATTACCATTGCTGAAGGACCATGACCTGTCGGGACAGAGATCAAGAGGCCTCCACTGCTACAACTGCGACAATCACGTTATACTATAGGTAGGACAATCTATCCCAACCTATTTCATTCGTTAACTAGGAACCTACACATTAGCTTGTTCCCTTGTTGCTAGACCCACTCTAAGGCTAGAGGGATTGTCTTAGTCCGCAAAGAGGATTTACCTACACAACACCAGGTCAAAGAAATATCAGGAGACATATATGGTAGAGAGGTAAACATCATTTTTAACCATTTCTAGAAGACAAAAAAAGAAGAATTCAACAGAACCAGAAGTACAAGTCATAGAAACATCTCCTTTAACTAAACAGGAAAATGAAATCCTTGAGAGGTTGCAACAAGAAGTGTATGAAAATCCTATAGATAGATATTCCTATTTTGAAAATAATGAGGAAAATTCAATTTCTAAAAATACCAAGGAGGAAGATCGAAACCTTTGTAGAGTTAGAGAATTAACTGATAGCCTGGAAATAATAAAATTCATGTAGAGGCACCTGAAAGAAGAAAATGAAAATTATAAAATAAATATTGAAAAATTGGTTAAGGAAAATGATAATATAAGTGGAGAAATGGGAAAGTTGAAAAACAAAACCAATCTTCTCTATACACAGGAATTCAGGTGGCTTCAGCAGAAAAATTACTGGAAGGCTAAGTATGAGAAACAGAAGGTTAAGACCTCCATCTACAAAGAAGAAAAATGTAAAGACATGGATTCTCTTCTATATGCAGCACAAAAAGAGGTATCCGGATCAGGAATGGGATCAACATCAGAGCTCAGAAGGTCAAAGAGGAAAAATCAAGTATGAGGACATGCTTGATCATCAGTTTGGGGGAGATGTTGGCCCTCGTTTTTTATCTCTTTTTGTTTAGGAAATACATCTTATTTTACCATATTATCCATATATTCACCATCATATCCACCTCATATTGACCAAAAGATGCATATACAGGTATTTAAGTTATGTTTTTCAATTAGATGTTTTTGTAAAAATTGAAATTTAAGTGCATTTTTGGACGGCAGCAGAAATTCCCGTAATGGCATTATGGTTTGCATATGTGCAAGACACTTGGGCTCGATTTGGATACATTTCTAGAAGGCTCAAGAACTAAGAATAAGAGTACACGTGTTGGTACAGTCAAACAGAGCTTTAATAGGCCTGGTCAAAAGTGGTCAAACATGACCTATCTTTATGGAGGATCCCTAGAAACTAGGTCAAAACTCTTATTTTGTGGGATTTTCTAGATTTTGATGGATCTGATGGATGAATTCGACTTGATTTGATAGGATAAGGATAGTAATGACTACTTGAGCTATTTTAGATGAGTTTGTTATATACTTTATCTATTTAAGCCTCAAACTTTGAAGGCTTTGAGGTGTAGAACTTGTATGACTTAATATTATTATTTCTGAGACTTAGAGACATAATTGAAGATCTGTTTTACAATATTTGCTGTTGTTATATGCTGGTTGATTGATTGAAGTCTTAAGTATCTGAATTCACCTTCAGTGTGCGAGGCAAGGGTGGAGGGCCCCCACACCGAGCTAAGTGCACTTCTTAGTTTATTTTGTAGTTGCAATTTTTGAATTAGTTTGCTTATGTTTAATTTGTTTATGCTGATTATTTCTGAGTATTGATAAATCTAATGATCATTCTTAACTTGCATATGAAAGGACAAACAAATTTTTAAGTTAAACATTATTTCTATCTAATCAAGATCTTCCGTTAGAATTCATCCCTACATGCTTTTAGATGCTTTTAAATGATTGCTGATGGATCTTAATCTTGTTTCTATTCTGCATATAAAGAGTCAACCCAGTATTTAAAGTTAAATATTTCTATCTGATCAAGAGACTAAAAACTAAGATTCATCTTTCCTGCTTTTTTTTCTGAATTCCTGTTTTTAACAAAACATTACTGATAAATGAATATACGATGAAGGACAATCAGGACCTCTTCAATGAAGAGCTTATTCAATTATTAATTTATGTATCTTAATCTATTGTTTAGTGAAGTAGTTTTTGATTTCTAATTCACATGGTAATCTTGTTAGAGAAGGACAAAAAACTTCTAATTACACATTTGAATTTAGAAATTGTTTAAGTTAGATTTATATTTGTAATATGCATTTCCCTAATCATTAATAAACCATCTTCTAAATTGATCACAACTGAAATCCATATACTTTGGGGATGCTTCTAAGTTCTAGTAACCTAGATTGATAATAAATACTTGTGTTAGTCTACAACAGTAAATTGACTCAACAATCATCAATTTAGAATGAAGACTGAAGATGTTTCGAAAACAACATTTCGAACTCATGAGGGTCATTATGATTTTTTTGTCATGCCTTTTGGCCTTACCAATGCACCTTCTACATTTCAGGGGTTAATGAATTCAATTTTCAAGCCTTTCCTTAGAAAAATTGTGTTAGTATTTTTTGATGATATACTAATCTACAACAGGTCTTGGAAGGATCATGTTCAACATGTTGACAGGGTGCTCAAACTATTGGACGAGAAATAATTATATGCAAAAACCTCCAAATGTTTCTTTGGAGTAAAAGAGGTGGTATATATGGGTCATATTGTATCTCAGGAGGGTGTTAAGGTAGACCCTAACAAAGTTAAAGCCATTAAGGAATGGAAAGTCCCCACAAACATAAAGCAGTTGCGAGGATTTCTCGAGTTAACATGGTATTATCGCAAGTTTGTTAAGAATTATGGGAGAATAGTAGAACCTCTAACAACATTATTGAAGAAAGATGCATTTTCATGGACTCCTGAAGCAACTAAGGCCTTTTAACATTTTAAAGAGGCAATGTACCTAACACCGCTCTTAGCTACTCCATAATTCACAAATTTTTTTATTGTGGAATGTGATGCCTCAGGGAATGGAATTGGTGCTATTTTAATGCAAGAACGAAGACCCATTGCTTTTGAAAGGCATTCAATCAAAGGAAAGTATTTACAGAAAGCTATTTATGAGAAGGAAGTGTTGGCAATCATTACATGCACTAAAGAAATGAAGACCTTACCTAATGGGAAGACACTTCAAGGTAAAAACTGATCATGATAGTCTTAAACACTTTTTGGAACAAGACTTTCTTCAGAAGAGCCGAAAAAATGGGTCACAAAGATGTTGGGTTATGACTTTGAAATCAACTGCAAAAAAGGGAAGCTAAATGTTGTCTTAGATGCACTCTCAAGAAAGGATGAAGAGGTGGAAGCATTTCTTTGTGCCATTTCTATTATCCAACCAGATTGGATAACTGAAGCAAGGGATGAATGAAAGAAGGATGAAGAGGTGTGGATACTCATTCAAAACTTGCAGCAAGGTCCTAGTACATATGATACATTGTAAATTTATGTAGATGTTCTATGCTTGATGCAACTTTACTTTTCACCACAACAATCATATAAACAATCAAGTAGAATGTTGATAGAACATACCAGTGGATCTATAGAAGACAAAATAGAAATAGAAAAATGTGGTGGTGCGTTACGACGGTCAACAGGATGCTTCAACCAGTAAAGTCTCCTTGGTCAGCCAACCCAGCATGTGTCACAACAGCCCTCAAAATAGCCACACGGTCAACTCAAAGTCAACCTCAGAAAATTCAATGCTGCCCCAATGGCAGCAACGACAACAAAAACGACAATAGCAACGACAGCAACAACGATAGCAATGACAACAACAACGGCAACAACAACGACAACAACGGCAACAACAATGGCAGCAACAACGACATCTACGACAACAACAATGGCAGCAACAACGACAACAATGAAAACAACAACGGCAGCAACAACGGCAACAACGACAACAACAACGACAACAACAAATTCAGCTACGAAAACAACAATGGCAACAACAACGGTAGCAATGGCAACAAAAACGGAAGCAACAACCTCTTTTTCCTTCTTTCCCACGTGTGAACTGAAACTGCCTCCAAAGAGTTTGAACCAATCAGAAGAGGAGAGATGCTGTGTGAGGATGAGATGAGTGAAATGTCCTCCAATGTTGACTCTATTTATATCAATCACTAAGGTGTGTGACACGTGCTGGGAGTGTAAAACCTTAAGGACGACCTGCACATATTTGAAATTATTAAAAATAAATTAAAAATAAATGTTCTGCTCATCGGATTAAGATCAATTTTACACCTCTCCGAAAGAGGAACCCAATAAAAATATTGGTATCTTCATCTAATCATCACAACATGGAGTTTGGACCTAGTTGTCCAATTTTAACACTCCCTCTCAACTAAGGAGAACTCCATCCACCTGTGAAATCAAACATTGTGCGTCATCCCACCGTAACTTGCTTTGCTGGCCTCTTTATTTCAGAACAGTAATGGGTTAGTCACAAAGACATCATTCCTGGCTGAAAGATTCCGCCCAGAGGTCCGAAACCTCTATAGGACTCACAAAGAGTCTCATACCAACTCGAAGTTGGTTTATCTGACCCGAAGTCAGTAGGAGGTCCAAAACCTCGCTTGGACTCAAGAGAGTCATATATACTAACCCGAAGTTAGTCTCACTAACCTGAAGTTAGTTGGAGGTCCAAAACCTCACATGGACTCAAAGAGTCACATACCAACCCGAAGTTGGTTCATCTGACCCGAAGTCAGTAGGAGATCTGAAGCCTCACTAGACTTGATCCTAGATCAAGTGGTTGGACACGTGTCATCCTAGATAGAGAGTACAACAATCTCTGATCCGTCCATCAGTATGTGCTACTAGTCTCTAGCTTTTCCCACCTCATTGGCCAAATGAGAGGTACTTCCCATTAGTCCAGAACTCAGTGGGTAGGATTCATATGGGGCACAGATCATGAGATGTGAACCTACTAAAATATCATAAAGGTGGGTTAGAAGCACCACAAGGTTCGGTAAGCCTAGCCACGTCTGTGCTTATAGCTCCGAGGAACTATTCCTAAGGCCCCCCCAGAGCTCCCAGAGCTCATCGTCCAACATGACCCTCAGAATAGGGTTGTTCCACGATTCCAAGATTCTCACGAAAGGTTAGGAACATGACCTTCCCCAAGGGCATTGCGAGAATATCTGCGACCTGCTCATCAGTTCCTATATGATCGAGCCTTACAGCGCCTCGCTGTACCATATCCCGGATAAAGTGGTACCAGCCATCAACATGCTTGGATAGTTCGTGGAACACATGATTCTATGACAAACGAATCCCCCTTAGGTTATCACAAAGGATAACGGTGGCATCTAGCACATGCTCGAACAACTCACTGAAGAGCTTTCACAACCAAGTGACTTCACAACAAGCCATACATGCTGCAATGTATTCGGCCTCAGTGGTGCTCAAGGCTACTGAATTTCATTTCCTGCCCAAAGCAGATCTACATGCGAAGCAACATCCAAATGTGCTCTTGCAATCCACCACACTGCCAGCCCAATCGACATCAGTATATCCAAGGAGTGTCATGCTCCCGGCAGTGTATCTCAAGTTTTAGAAGATGAATTATTGAATTTAAAGGAAATGCATATTACAAATATAAAACTTAACTAAATAATTTCTAATTCAATATGTAATAAGAAAAAGAATAATCTCCTAACTTAGGAGAACTTGTTTGACCTTCTCTACAATACTACTTCATGAACAAAAATCAAAACCACTAATGAACAATAGCTACATATGTATAAAAGAATAATAGAAGAGGCTCCTAACTAAGGAGGTCCTTGCTATCCTTCATTACAAATTCATTAATCATTAATGCCATTTTTAGAAAACCAGAAATTCCGAAAATCACTCAAAACCAAGAAAGATGAATTCTAGTTTCTAGTTTCTGATAAGATAGAAGGAGATTTTAACTTAAACATTGGTTTGACCCTTCATATGAAAATTAGAATTAAGATTAAGATCCATCAACAATCATAACATATCATCATACATCTAATTAATTGATTAAACATGAAACACAACTAGTTTAGGAAATTGCAACTAAATTAACAACACTGTTACTGATGAAATAGGTAACCTGACCTCAAAACGGGAACTCTAGCCCAAAAAGACTCAAAAAACATGAAAAAAAACTCCAAAAACAAAAGAAGTGTATTCCAGAACGCACTTAGTTTTTTTTGAAGGTCAAATTTCAACATTTTATAAAATTATGCTAAAAACAAAATTGTTTCTTGAAAAAAGGATTGAAAAATCACCCTCAAAACAAAACCAGTTGACGCTGGAATAACCAAAAAAAAAACAAATTGTCATATTTTTGACATTTTTAAAAATAGAAATAACAATTTTTTAATTTTTAAAATTCAAACATTAAAAAAAACCTAAAATTTAAGAAAAAAAGTAAATTTAAAAAATAAAAACATTTTAAAGCTTAAAATTTAAAAATATATAGGAATAAAAAAATAAAAATAAAAACAAAATAAAATTTTAATTCAAACATTAAAAAAACCTAAAATTTAAGAAAAAAATTAAAATTAAAAATTAAAAAAAATTTAAAGATTAAAATTTCAAAATATATAGAAATAAAAAAATAAAAATAAAAACAAAATAAAAATATTAAATGAAAAAGAAAAACAAGTTAAAAAAAGAAAGAAATTATAAAAAATAAAATATAGAAATTAAATTAAAAAAAGAAAAAGAAAATGTTTATTAAATAAAATAATAATAATAATAATAATAAATATTGAAATTAAAAGTAAAAAAATGAAAAATTAATTAAAAATAAAAAATGAAAAAAAATACAATAAAAATATTAAATTTAAAGAAATATATATTAAAAAACAAATAGATTTTAAAAAATATATTAAATTTAAATTATAAAATATAAAATTATATATATATCTATATATATCTATTATATATATATATATATATATATATATATATGAACTTAAATTAAAAGTATATATATTAGATTTTATTAAATTAAAAAAAAAGTTAATAATAAAATAACAAATTAAATTAAAAAAATATTAAATTTTAATAAATAAATAAACAAACAAATAAATTTTGAAATAAAAATTAAATTTTAAATATAAAGAAAAAAAACATTGTTAAAATAAAAAGTTAAAAAACTTTAAAAATCAATTAAAATTGAAAAATTGAAAAATTATATTAAATAAAAAATAAAATAAAAAACAAATTAATTTGAAAATATTAAGTTTAACTTAAAAAAAAACTAATTTTAAATACAAAATTTTAATTGAAATAAAAAAAATATAAAAATTTTATGTAATTAAAAAAATAATAATGAAAAATTAAAAAATTAAAAAAAGAATAGTAAATTCAAATTAAAAAAAAAAAAAAAAAAAAATTACTAAATTTTAAAAATTAGTAGAAATTCTTTTTTTAATTCACAGAAGCTTAGATTCCAAAATTTTTTAAAAAATTAAATGAAAAAAATAAACTTAAAATTTAATAATTAAAAAAAATGAAAAAATTAAAAAAAAATCAATTAAAAAAAAAATACAAAATTTAATAAAAAGTATTAACAAAATTTAGAAAAAAAAATAAAAAACAAAAAAATGAATAAAATTAAAAATAAAAATAAAAAAAATAAAAAAAGCAAAACAAATTAAAACAAATTAAATTTCAAATATAAAAATTAAAATAAAAAAAATAATTTTAAATTTTTTGAATTAAAAAAAATCAAATTAAAAAAATAAATATTAAAAAAAAAAAAAAAATTGATCGTGGTGGCGCTGCCAATCGCCCTCCCGCCCAGGTGACAACGGAGGTCGGTCGCTAGGCAGGAGGCCGATTTCGAGAATCGCCCTCCCGCAGCGGGAGGCCGATTTCGGAAATCGCCCTCCCGCAACAGGAGGCCGATTTCAGGAATTGCCCTGAGGCCAACTGGGAATCGCCCTCCCACGGCGAGAGGACGATTCTGGGAATCGCCCTGAGGCCGATTCCGGGAATCGCCCTCCCGCGATAGGAGGGCGATTCTCAAATCGGCCTCTCGCCACGAGAGGGCGATTCCCGGAATCGGCCTGAGGGCAATTCCCGGAATCGACCTCTTACCGCGGGAGGGCGATTCCCGGAATCGACCTCTTGCTGCAGGAGGGCGATTCTTGGAATCGACCTCTCGCCACGGGAGGGCGATTCCCGGAATCTGCCTCTCGCCATGGGAGGGCGATTCCCGGAATCGGCCTCCCGCGGCGGGAGGGCGATTCCCGAAATCGGCCTCCTGCCGTGGAAGGCCGATTCCAGGAAAATTGGGCCTCCGCCGCCACCTGGGCGGGAGACCCACTGGCGGCGCCACCACGATCAAAAAATTCTTTTATTTTAAAATTTTTAAAATTTTTTATTTATTTATTTTTTTTACTTCGATTTTTATTTTTTATTTTTATTTTTAAATTCAAAAAATTAAAAATTATTATTTTTTTAATTCAAATTTTTTATTTTAAATTTAATTTGTTTTAATTTTTTTGTTTTTGTTTTTAATTTTGTTTTTAAATTTGATATTTTAGATTAATTATTTTTTAAAATTTAAAATTTATTCATTAAATTTATTAAATTTTAATTTAATTTAATTTTTGTTTTTAATCTTTTAGTTTATTTGGTTTTTCATTTTTAAAATTTATAAATTGTTTCATTTAAAAAAAAACAGTAGATTTATGGATATTTTTTTTTAAATATTTGCACGTGGTTTTTTTCATTTTTTTTTTTGTTTTTTAATGATAGTTTTTTTTATTATAATTCTTTTATTTTAATTTCCTTTTTAAATTTTAAATTTTGTTTTGTTTTTTTGTTAATTTTAAAATTTGTATTTTTGTTTTCTTATTATTATTATTATTTTAATTTTAATTTTTTCTTTTTTGTATTTTATTTTTTTTTATCTAAATTTTAATTTTGTAATTTAAATTATTTTTATTTTTATTTTTAAATTATATGGATTTTTTTAATAACATAGAAAAAAATGTTTTTGATGTTTTTTAATTTTAATTTTTTTTTTTTTTTTTTTTTTGTTAATTTTTGTTTATTTCTTTAAATTAAATTTTTTTTTTCAAATTTTGTCATTTCTTTTCATATAATTTTCGAATATTTTTGTTTTGTTTTTTGTTTTATTTATTTATTTTTGTTTAAATTTTTTATTTTTACGAGTTAATTTTGTATTTTTTTACATTTTTATTGGTTTTTTATATTGTTTATATATATATATATATATATATATATATATATATATATATATATATATATATATATATATATATATATTTATCTAAGTTTTGTGTTTTATTACGAACATGAAAATCACCACTCTAAAAAAAAAGGTTGATGCTGCATCAATACGTTTCAAAATTAGCATGAAAATCACCGCTCTAAAAAAAAAGTTGATGCTGCATCAATACATTTCAAAATTAGCATGAAAATCACTAACATTTTAAAACAAATATTCATACTTCATAAATAAAAATATTAGAGTGTCAAAAAAAGTGCTAAAAAAAAAAGAGAGGTGATTCTGCATCACCACTTTTCAAAATCGGGTGCTTTTTATGCTACCAAAAAAAAGTAGGTAACATTGCGGTCACCTATTTGATTGGTAACATTGTTTAACCAGAAAGTGCAGTTAGCTTGGTGTGGGGGCCCTCTACCCTTGCCCTGCACATTGAAAGTACTTCTAAGCTACTGAAACTCAATCAAGCACTCACCATATATAAAAACAGAAAATAAGATAGAACTGATTCTTCAATTAGCTCTCAAAGTTCAGAAATGTCAAAGTGAAATCATACAAATTCTACATATTCATGCCTTCAATGTCTTTGGCTTAAATAGAGAAATATGAAACAAAATGATCTAAAGTGTCTCTAACAGCCATGTCTATCCTTATCCTATCTATTCTGATCGAGATCATCCATATAATCTCTCAAAATATGGAAAATCCCATAAAATGCTAAATTTGGCCTATTTCCTAGGGATTTCCACAATAACAGGTCCTGTTTAACTGGCTTTGACCGGGCTTGTTTAAGCTCAGTTTGACTGAAAAAATAGGTGCACGCCCATTCTTAGATCCCAAGCTTTCTAGAAATGTGCTCAGCTTGTGCCCAGGTGTCCTGCAAATATGACATCAATGAAGCCATTATGAGAATTTTTAGTCCTGTCCAAAAATGCACTTAAAATTCAATTTTTGTAAAAACATCTAAAAATTGCAAAACTTAATTTATATACTTGGATATGCATAAATTGGTAAAAATACAGTGAATATGGATGGTATATGGATGGATAGCATGGATATTAAGTGTATTTAATTAAACAAATTTGCATAAAAAACGAGGGCCAACATCTCCCTCTTGCTGATGTACTAGCATGTCCTCATGCTTGTTTCTTTCTCTTGGACTTTCTCATTAAGCTTTTCATTTTACTTGATCAATTTGGCATTTTTTTTCCTGTATGTCTTGTTCTCTTGCTTCAAATGCCTCTCCAGAATTTTGCTTATCTCCAATTGTTCTGTCAATTCTTTTATTTTCTAATGTTCAAATCCTTCTCTTTTTCTCTTGCGTCTTTGGAAAATGAAGTAGCTTCTATCTCAACATTATCAAAGTATGAATCTCTCTCCAATGTGTTTTCATAGGCTTATTTTTGCAATCTTTCTTGATTTCATCAACTTGTTTTGTTGTGGGAGGTGTTTCAATAATTTGTACCTCAGGGTCTTTCTCTTTACTACTTGTGTCTGTTGCACTTTTTCTTTTGTCTTATGGGAATGGATAGGAGGGATGATTCTCTTTCAACCATGATAGTATCTTGTTGCTTCTTGGACCTTGTCCTTGGATAAAGAGGTGAGTTCATTATGCTATTTGTTTCATGAATTGTTTTAAACCTCTCCTCTATGATTTTTTCTTCAAACTGATGTTGAGTTAAAAACTCTTTCCACACTACACCCTTGGTTTTAATTTGATACTCTACAAGAATTTTGATGAGTCCCTGATGGTAGGTTTGTGCTTCATTGGGTTTAGTTTCATTCTTCACATTCTATATCATTTTAATCAAATTTTTAGAGAAGAAGTATGGAAAATTGACTTTCACTTCTCCCTTGATATGCTGGAGCAATTTGATATGATAGAGAAGCACTCTACCGTGCCTATTGTCACATGTGAAAAATATCTGAATAATTAACACCAACTCTACCCATGGCTCATTAAACCATTCTCTTGGAATACCCTTGGTTCTATCAAATGATCCCTTCCTATTTTTCTCTAAAAATAAAGTCCATCCCTTATCTTTAAAGTGCAAACCCTTATGATATTGTTCCCCTTAAAATGGTAGATCTAAAGCTTGAGAGATAGATTCTGGATTTAATGGGATAACTAGGTTCCCCACTATGGTTTTCTCTTGTGCATAATTGTTTATGAACTCCTTTGTGATGCCCTCATTGTGTCCATTAAAATTTTGGAGGAAGCCTATTAGACCAGCTTGATAAAGTTTTTCTATGGTATCTTTTTCCCAATGCTCAATCTGGAAATATTTTGGTTCTACCCTGGTAGCCATATGCTCTGAAAACCAATTTATGTAACCTTGCACTGTCAACATTCTTATTTTGAAAATAAAAATTATGCACACATATAAATCTTTGTTGACTTCTTCATTTTGTTCATGGTGATAAGGCTTACCTCTTCTCTAATGCTATTGACAAAGAAATGAAATCAATCTTCTTCAACCTATATTCTTTTACAAAAACGAGCCCATTGCTTCCACAAACTGATAAAAACACAAAATTTTGATATAGAAATATCATAAAAACACTGTAAACATGTTTTTATTAATATATTTCTCATTTTCTATTCTTTGTTTTATCAAAATTTTGTAAAAAATCTTCTCTTTTGAGGTAGAATTCTCTACCTCTCAATTTACCGTGTAATTTTTTTAAAAAAATCATGCCACAATGTCTTTCTTCTCTTCGAATTCATACACAATTCTTCCTCTATAGAGACAATTTCACTGTGCATTCAAACTGAAATGATTTAGGTTCAATTTTTGCAAAAATAGTCAACAAATGGCTCATTGTGTATATCAAAATAACATCAAATGGCTGACTGTGTTTTTTCGAATTTCATTGACTGTGCAACACTCTGTTTTAAAAACAAAAAAAGGAAACAAAATATGAAAATTCCGTGATTGTATGTGGAGGAATTAAATTTCTTTTAACTTGCTTTGGAACAATCCCGAGGTTTTCTCTGAGTTGAGCCTCACATCCCTGCGTTGTCACAACATCACTACTGTTAAGACTCCTCTTCAATCATCTCAGAATCCTCATGTGCTAGTAGGTGTTAGAGTTAGGCTAAATGGTTGCAGAGACTCACACTTATAACTTGTGGTTTAACTCGTGTTAAACACACAATCCCAAGTTTTATTTATTCTGAATATCCGTTCATCAATGAGAAAAATCCAGAGTTTGTTCTTACCTTTTCTCTTCCATGAGATCTCTGCAATTTGTTGGTGTGTTTGATTAACACGACAACCAAATATCTTAGCTTCAAATCTCAGTCAACATCAATGTGCCCTCTTCTTATTTCTCCGCTCCTCCTTTTCTATTTCTTATGCTTGCTTCTCTCGGCTTAAGTTTCTCTTCACAGCCTCTTTGCATTTTCTTACTCAATTTCATTCTTCACAGGGTATTCAAATGCGTGCCTTTGGTTTGCACAATGCTGATTTCCTTTATCTAAGCCTGTAATGGATGTGATGGTGAAATAAGAATGTAATCATAGAGGTCTATTGGCTTAAAAATGGTAGAGGCTTCAGTATTTGCACATGGTTTGTTTTATGTCATAGCATTGTGTTTTTGAAATTATGTTGACCGTTTTTCATGCCAACCCTTGACTCGGATGTCTCTGTGGCGTAGTTTCTCTGATATGCACTACATCCTTGCTCCACATTGTGTGCATATGTCCTGTCACCATAACTCACATTTTATGTTGTTTCATTCTTCACTCATAAAAATCTTCATTTATTTGCATGCCCATACTTTAATCGAAATGAATCATAATTTGTGTTTTCATTGCATTGTGTTTGCATTTCAACTTGGGTTATGTCATTTGAATTATTTTGTCATTTTTCATTGTGCACTCCATACCTTAGCTTATTTATATTTTCATATTGCACTTTGTAGCTTAGGTTTCCAACTTTTTATTGTTTAATTTAATTTTAAAATGACCCTAGAATGGTCATGTTTAAAATTAAATTTCTATCATGACACTAACCTTTGTTGTTTTTGTAGGTCAACAAGGATTTGAATATTGAGCCTTTAATTATTGATCCATATGCTTAAGAAAATAATTAGGATTAATGTGATGGTATATGGAATGCTGGTTAAATGTAGGAAAGGGGTAATGAAATATGGTATATGGAATGACGGGTAATGTATGAGGGTAAATATAGGAAAAGGGTAATGAATAGGTGATTATAATGGGTAGGATAATGAAGGTAGTGGTAGGATATATGTAAAATGTAATGGAATGAATATCAAGCACTAAATTAGTCTTAATAACTTCTAGAAAAATTTAAAAAAATCAAAATTTTAAGAGAATTTTTTTTCCTTTACTGTACTTGTACTCCCATAAAATACTTGATGTCAATGATGTCCTCTGGTCAAATGATGGTGGACAATGTCTTTATTATCATAAAAATGGCTCTTCCAGGATATATTGAAATGTAGAGACTTATTTCTGCTTCATGTTTTCGCATCTGATTATTGATTCAGGATATTTGAATGTTAATGTTGTTCAGGTCCCTTCTGCAGTTTGTAATTGATGTTTTAGGTCCCTTCTAACATGCATTTTAGGCTTGAATGTTGATGTTGTTCAGGTCTCTTCTGCAGTGATATTATAAATCATGTTTCAGGTCCCTTCTACAGTGATATTATAAATGATGTTTCAGGTCCCTTATGACATGTAATTTTCAACAATATTTCAAGTTGCTTCTGTCATATAATACAGGTCCCTTCTGCATAATATTTTCAATACTATCTCAGGTCCCTTCTGCATAATATTTTCAATGATGTATCAGGTCCCTTTTGTCATGTAATTCAGGTTCCTTCTGCAATTCAGCTGCTCAAACTATTTACATATTTTTATTACGAACTTCCCCCTTGCTGATGTTAAGACTTGTCCTCAAGTCTTGCATGTCTTGGAGGATTAACTCTGCAAAATCATACTAAAGTAAAAAAAAAAAAATACAGAATTCATATTGGGCAAACAAGTTGGTTTCCCGATATGAATTCGAGTTTGTATTGTGCCAGTCTCCTGGATTTTCACAACTAAACTCTTTTATTAATTTTTTTTTATTCTATATATATTTTTTATTTTTCTGGAACTAAGGAAGGCATATTATGCTAATCCATTATTTCCATATAAGTCTATGTTGAAATTATTTTCATAAAATCCTCTTTATTTATAGGCTTATTGTAGAATTTAAGCCTATGTCCATTAACTACAAATGAAATTGACGCTTCATCTATTGTTTTTATTCTGACCACTCCATTGTCGAAGATCTCTTCTATTTCATATGGCCCAACCCAATGAGTTGTACACTTTGCCTTGAAATATTTAAACTTGGAGTCAAACAATAGTTCCCAGTCACCCTTTTGAAAAACTTTGTTCTTGATGAATCGATCATGCCATTTTATTCTATGCTCTTTCACTAATGAGGTATGTTCCATTTCCTGCTATCTTATTTCATCCAATTCATTTAATTGAATCACTCTTTGTTGTTGTGATTCAGATAGTTCAATTCCCAGTTCTGCGGCAAGTTTATATGTATGTATTTGAAATTATATGGGTAACAAGAATTCCTTACCGTATACCAACTCGTATGGACTGAATCCAGTTGTGTTCTTCCATGTGATCTTGTAGGCCCATAGTGAATCTCTCAACTTTACTGACCAATATTTTCTATTCATCTGCACAGTTTTTATCATGATATTCTCCAAAAATTTGTTAGTGGAATCCACTTGTCCATTCGCTTGCAAATGGTACGAAGTATATTTTCTGTGTTTGATCTTGTATGTTTCTGTGAGATACTTGACAATATTGGAGGTGAATTGTGCTCCTTGGTCTGTAACAATTTGTCGCAGAACTCCAAACCTTACAAATATTTCTTCAAATATAAAAGAAACAATTGTTTCGTCTGTTGCTCTTGCCACCACCTTTGCCTCCACTCACTTAGTAACATAATCTGTAAATACTAAGATGTAATTCTTTCCGTTTTATGGCGGGTTTATTGGTCCCACAAAGTCTAGAGCCCATTGCTCAAATGGTTCTATGAGTACTTGTGGCTTTAATGGAATTTCATCTGATACCACTGGTTTCCCAATTCTTTGGCAGCTATCACATCTCTTTACATAGGCTTTGGAATCCTTGAATATTGGTGGCCAGTAGTAGCCAAGTTTGAGCACTTTGTATATCGTTCACTTTTCTGCAAAATGACCACCACATGGCTCGTTATGACATGCTTTCAAAATATCTATAATCTCGTCTTCTCTAACACATTTTCTTATTATCAGATCAGAAATAGTATAAAATAAGTCACCGTTGATCCAACTATATCTAGCACTTTATGTAATTATCTTTCTTTTCTATTTATTTGTATAATAGGATGATTGGATTCCAGATGATAAATAGTTGGCTATATCTGAAAACCATGGAGTTTTGACAGTTATAGAAAATAGATGTTCATCTGGGAAATTATCTGAAACAAGATTTAGATCACTAGGTGAATGAAGCCTTGATAGAAAGTTTGCTACTTGATTATCCTTACTTGGTCGATCTTGTACAGTGATATTAAATTCTTGCATCAATAACAACCATCTAGTAATTCTGCCATTTGTAATTTTTTTTTTCATTAAATATCTTATGGATGAATGATCTATGTGAATGAATACTTAATAACCTGTTATGTAATACCTAAACTTATTAACTGCATGCAGTACAACTAACAATTATTTTTCCGTAACTGTATAGTTTAATTATGCCGATGTTAAGTTTTTTCTTATGAAGTATATAACATAATTAAACTGGTTATCTTTCTGTCCAAGTGATTCTACTATAACAGTGTCAGATGCATCAGTAGATATATGAAATGGAAATGACCAATTGGGTCCTAGAAGAATGGGTGCAACTCATAACTTTTTTTTTAATATCTCAAATGCATTTTGAGAATTATTTGTCCATTGGAATTCCACATCTTTTGCAAGTAACTTGAATAGAGGCAGAGCTATTTTACTGAAATTTTCAATAAATATTCTATAGTAGCCTTCATAACCCAAGAAAATTCTTACTTCCTTTTGTGTTGTGGGTGGCATTAATTTCACAATGACTTGTATTTTTGCTGGATCGACCTTAATTCCTAAAGAAGAAATATGGTGTCCCAACACTATTCCCTCATTTAACATTATAAAGCATTTTTCATTACTTAGAGATATATTTGTCTCTATGCATATTTTCAAAACTTTTTCAAGATTTTTTAAACAGTCATAAAATTTTACGCCATTTACAGTGAAATCATCCATGTAGACCTCTAAATATTCATTGATTAGATCATCAAATATTGCAAGGAATGCTCTCTGAAAAGTAGCAAGTGCATTACATAACCCAAAGGGAAAAACATTATATGCATATGTTCCCCATGGACAAGTAAATGTTGTTTTATCTTGGTCTTCCAATGCTATTTTAATTTGATTGTATCCACTAAATCCATTAAGAAATGAAAATAATTTCTTCCCAGCTAATGAATCTAGTACTTGATCAATAAATGGCAAAGGGAAATGATCTTTTAATGTGGCTTTATTGAGCTCTCTGTAGTCTACACAAATTCTCCACTTTCCAATTTTCTTAGGCACCACAACTAAGGGAGAAACCCATTGACTATCAGAAATAGGATAGATAAATCCAAGTTGTAACAATTTTTGCAATTCTTCTTTCACTATTTCCTTCATCATAGGATTCATCCTTCTTTGCGGTTGTCTCATAGGTTTGATTTGATCATCAATATAAATGTGGTGAATACATGTCTTTGGATGAATCCCCTGCATATATGTGTAATCCCGGGAAAAATATTTTGAGTATTTCTGTAACAGTACTATTACCTCTTGTTCTTGTGACGATTGTAAGTTATTACTAATATTCAAATTCCTTCTAGGACTGACTGATTTCGATGATTTTACTCTTTGAATTAGTAATTTAGTTAACAAGAAAAATAATTTCAAATGAATTTTGCAGTGATTGAATAGTACAATTTTACTAAAAACATTGATTTAAAAGATGATTTGCAGTTTGATATTGTGTTATTCTAAGCTGTTCCGAAAAATTTGGTTTCGAGATGAAAATGTCTAATATATCTTCATTTTCTTCTTCTTCCATAAAATTATAGTCTTTATTAATACTAATAACATATTGAGTTTCATGTTGTTCTTGTCCACCAAGCCATGATAATAAACAAGGAGATTGTGTTGGAGGATACAATGTAACATGTTTCCTTTCATCCCCATGTGCAATAATCATACTTTCTGATCTGCATCCAATGAAGGCATCTGCAGTGACTAACCATGGTCTGCCTAAAATTAAAGGATGACCTCCTAAATTTGTTTTTGGCTACAAAATGAGCAAGTCTACAGGATACTCCCATGAATCCAGATAGACAATGAAATATTCTAGTATTCCTTCTGGTACAACTTTAGGTCTGTCTGCAAGCTCTAAGTAGTAGGTCTAATGTTGTTCAAATTCAAATGTTTCATAGTCTCTATAGTCATAACATTTATAGATGCTCCCAAAACTATTAAAGTATTTGGCATTGAAAAAACATTGATTGAGATGGTAACCATAGGGATCCCATGATCAATATATTTTTCAATTGTTGTTTTTGTAGACATGAGACTAGCTAATCTACCAATGAGCTGGATTTTGGGTGGATCTCTTTTTCTTCTACCATATTTATTGATGCATAACTCATTTATTGTTTTTGCATAAATTGGAATATCTTTTATTGCCTACAACATAGGAATTTTGACATATGTATTCTTCAATTCATCCAAAATATCAAATTCAGGCAGAGATAACGGAATTTTTTGCTGTACTAACCTCTCTGGATAGGGTGGTGTTTGAGTCATTATAGCTTTCCATTTATGAATTTGAGTTTCTGGTTGAGATTTTGAGTTTGTTCTCCTTGTTCAGTTTGTTCTTCTATGATTGAAGGAGAATCTTTGTGTAACACCTTCCCACTTTGTGTAACACCTTCCCAGAACTTAAGTGGACATCTTGTAGGGGAAGAATGGAATATGTAGGATAGTATGTTGCTTCTTCCACATTGTATGCTGGTTTATACACTTTGTTACTTGGATTAGCTACTGGATGAGTTGTAAATTGTGTTGGTCTAGGAGGTGGTTGGTTAGAAGGCAGTTGAAGCTGCTGAGGTTGAGTTAGCATTGGAACATGATTTTGTGGTGGAAATTACATTGGTTGATGTTGCAGGAATTGTTGGTATTGGAATGGTTGTTAAGGGTATGGTTGTTGGTATGGCTATTGATATTGATATTGTTGATAGTAAATTTGTTGAGGTGGCTGGTTTCCATAACTATATCCCCTCCAACCTTGTGTAGGTTGGTTTTGATATTGTTGTAGAGGCTAAGTCTGCCATGGCATTGAAGTGTTCCATGAATTATGAGGATGATATTGATAATTATGGGGATTTTGTTGAGGGAATTGTTGAGGCATTCTTAGTTTCCAAGGTCTCCTTGGTGCCATATAGTAGAGAAAATCTACCCCTTGTATTTTTTCCATTTGCAACTCTTTCAATTTTGGACAGTTTTCAGTTGCATGATTCTCTATACAAAGTCCACAAACTTGTATACCTTGCAAAGGACATTCTCTAAGTGTATGTTTTTGCCTACAATTTGGACAAAATATTGCAAAGATTTGATCTTTTTCTTCTTTCTTCTTCTTTTCTTTTAAGACATCTACTTGTGTTCCCAAAGCACTTAAGAGATCTGTTTTGAATTTTTCTAGTAAACTTCCTATTTCTGTTCTTGTTACTCCACTTGTTGCAGATTTGGAAGCTTGTGATGTAACATACCTCTTTCCACTTTTTGATCTTCCCCTAGTATATGTCTGACAAAGTTCAACAATTTCATCAAATGGTAGATTTGAGATATCTCCTTTTCCCATCACATTGAGAATATCTATGTATTAATCTATGACACCCTTAAGAAGAATTGTGCGAATGGTATCGGGATTTAGAGAATGTTGTTTGGATTTTTTAAGATTGTAAATAAATCTATCTAAATACTCCTAAAAAATTTCATCTTCTTGTTGCGTCATTCTAAAAATATCTTCTTTTGAGTCTCTAGCCCTACAGTAAGCTTGATACTTTTTAAGAAAAAATTTCTTTATATTATCCCAAGAAGAAATTGTATGTTCTCCTAGACCCATAAACCATTTTAATGTTGCTGCTTTCAAAGTAGCAGGAAAGAGACGAAGCTTGTGTGTGTCATCCGTGTATCCATAAGTTCTGCATAAGATATCAAATTTGAACATAAGTGAATCAGGATCTTCTGTTGACATTCCATAAAAGTTGGGAATACATAAGGTGGAATGTTTTTTATTTTCACTTCTTCTCCTAATATTTCTCTTGTGTCTAATATTGGAAAGCCAAAAATAGCTTCTTGATGATTATCATGTAGTATTTTTTTTTCATTTTCTCTTTTTGCTTCTTCCTCTATCCTTCTTAGTGATTATATTCTTCTGTATTCCTCTCTCTTTCTCTCTGCTTCTAATTTTCTTTCTTCCTCTCTTTTTATTTTCCATTCCATTTTTTGTCTCTCATATTCAATTATATGTCAGGAGTCATAATTGGCATATTAGATCCTTCTCTAGGCTTCAGTCATTTCCTGTTTAGAGATTTGTAATGTTTCAATATGAGGTTGATTTGGTGTTTCCTCAACTATCTTAATTTGTTAAAGGACAAGTTCTAATTGTTCGACAATTGGTTTTCTTGTTTCCTTTTGTTTTCCTAGGAAAGGAGTTTCTTTTGGTGATTGGTTTCTTTTTACCTCCAAGGCCAACAAGGTTTGTCTTTCAATTAGAGTTAATATTTGTCCTGATCTCTATTTTTCCTCTAACTCCTCTATAGTAGGTCTCCCAACAACTGATGTTGTTAGTCCTATGGATGGTTGAATTGTTGGGGAGTTTTGTTTAATGAATCTACCCTTCTGATCTCTATCTCTAGGAATAAAGAAACATAACTTAAAAGAAAAACTATGTTTTTGTTGTTTTTGATGTGTTTTTATCTTCCTATTTGACTACTTTGAAATATGCTTCCCCGACAACGATGCCAAAAATGTTGGGTCTGTTTACTGGGTAAACTAACACAAGTATTTTATTATGAATCCGGGTTTGTGGAACTTAGAAGCATCTCCAAAATATATGGATTTAAACTATAGTTAAGTTTTAGAAGATTAATTATTGAATTTAAAGGAAATGAATATTACAAATATAAAACTTAACTAAATAATTTCTAATTCAATATGTAATAAGAAGAAGAAGAAGCTCCTAACTTAGGATAACTTGTTTGACCTTCTCTACAATACTACTTCATGAACAGAAATGAAAACCACTAATGAAAAATAGCTCAAGATGCATAAAAGAATAATAGAAGAGGCTTCTAAATAAGGAGGTCCTTTCTGTCCTTCATTGCAAATTCATTCATCATTAATGCCATTGTTAGAAAACTGGAATTCAGAAAATCACTTAAAAGAAAGAGAGATGAATTCTAGTTTCTAGTTTCTGATCAGATAGAAGGAGAGTTTAACTTAAACACTAGTTTGACCCTTCATATGAAGATTAGAATTAAGATTAAGATTCATCACCAATCATAACATATCATCATATATCTAATTAACTGATTAAAGATGAAACAAAACTAGTTCAAGAAATTGCAACTAAATTAACCAAAAAATGCACTTAGCTCGGTGTGGGGGCCCTCCACCCTTACCTCGCACACTAAAAGTACTTATAATCTATTGAAAATCAATAAATAATTCACCATATACATCAGAAGAAAATAAAATAGAACTAGTTCTTCAATTAGCTCTCAAAGTTCAGAAATGTCAAAGTGAATTCATACAAATTCTACATATTCATGCCTTCAATGTCTTTGGATTAAATAGAGAAATATGAAACAAAATTAACTAAAATGTCTCTAAAATCCATGTATATCCTTATCATATCTATTTTGGTCTAGCTAATCCATCTAATTTCTCAAAATCTGGAAAATCCCATAAAATGCTAAATTTGGCCCATTTCCTAGGGATTTCTAGAATAATAGGTCCTATTTGACCGGCTTTGACCGGGCCTGTTTAAGCTCGGTTTGAATTAAAAAATAGGTGCACGTCCATTATTAGTTCCCAATATTTCTATAAATGTGATCAGCTTGTGCCCAGGTGTCTTGCAAGTATGACATCAATGAAGCCATTTTTAGTCTTGTCAAAAAATGCACTTAAAATTCAATTTTTGTAAAAACATCTAAAAATTGCAAAACTTAATTTATATACCTGGATATGAATAAATTGGTTAAAATACAGTGAATATGGATGTATAGCATGGAAATTAAGTGTATTTAATCAAACAAAATTGGATAAAAAACGAGGGCCAAAAAACACTTAATCCAAGCTGAATGTTGGGAAAAACATCCTAGTGTTGGTGTTCATTTGGTTTACTGTGGCTAAGGAAATTGGAAAAGGAAATGAAAAAGGATTTGGGAAGGAAAAATGACATTTTGAAAATATTTTTATGAAAATAATGGAAATTAGGAGAAAATGAAGATGAAAGGTCATAGGTTGCATGTGAGGAGGAAAATGAAGGAAAATAATGGAAAATGAAGAAAATAGAGGCCTCATTGATAAAAAGGCTTCTGAGGATTAGTTGGTACCTTTTTTCAGTTAATTTTTGGAGCCCTCTCTCTCTCTCATACTCTTGGACACTGACGAAATTATTGAAGAACTCTAGCATTGGAGGAAAGAAGGCAAAGGAAGGACAAGAAAGCAAAGAGAAGTAAATATAAAGTAAGGAAGAGCAGGACCAAAAAGCTACAATGCATTTACTTACATGTATTAAGTTACATGTATGATTTTATTTCTAGTTTGGCCATGCATGGTATATGCATGTGTGTTTTTTGTTCTCTTGTTGTTGTTGGCATGGGTTTTTCTAGGTGTGACAATGTTTTTAATGTTGAGATTTTGTGTATTTGGGGTAGCATCAGTTGTGCTCTAGGTCCCAAATTTTGAGGAAGGACTAGAGTACACTTGATCTACAAGACCTAGAAATTGATTTTGGAAATTTCATCTGGTTTAGGAGATATTAAATTAATTAATTATTTTAATGTATTTCCTAAGTTAAAACTTAGGGAACTTAAATAATTAAAGTGAATTTAATTAAACATGTGATGAAATTGTCCTAAGTCACACAGATCAAGATTTATTTTAATCTTAGCCATTGATTCAAGATCTGATCATGGCCATTGGTTTCCCAACGAGAAAAGTATAAAGGAAAGGCTTGGGGTCATTTGTAAAGACACACAGAGGCAGAGCACTGAAGCTAAGATGAGATTCTAGGGCAGGGTTTGCTAAGAATACTCAGAAGTGTTTTAGCTGCAGAGAGGGGAATTTAGGCCAAGGGGATGATCTGATCCCGGGGTCTAAAATACACAAGAGGTAGAGATCAGCTCAAGGACAACATAGAAGAAGAGAGAAGCCACAACAACAAAGATATCGCAGTCCCTCCAAGGACAATGTAATTTTCAGCAGGAAAATCTTAGGGGTTATGCAGAGACCCTTGAGGGGTAGCGTAGTGATTGTGTCACCCAGTTTGGGGTAAAAAATTCCCTTCTAGAGTAGCGCTGAGGGTTTGAGGGGTTTCAGAGGTTGACATAGAGGCGTTCAGGGGCAGTGCTGGGGTTTCTAGGCCCTAATCTTGGCTGAGTTCTGTAAATCCAATTTGAGGGTGTGGATCAGTGATTATTTTGGCCCTAGATTAGTCAATGAGTTGTAGATATAGTATTTTCTTTGTCGGGATTTCCAGATCTGGAACCCAGATTTGTGTATTCAGAAATATTCTTAATAATAAGACCCTCCAGCAGCTAGATACCAGTTTTCCCGCATTGGGTTTTTCCGGGGACTATTTGTCCAAAAATAATTGTGTCACTTTGTCAATGTGTGCATGAACTTGTTCTAGATCTGGATTGGTAGAGATCTGTTATGTGTTTTGCTTTGATTTTAACTTGAATTTATTCAGTTAATAACTTGTCTAAGTAGGAGGAGCATAACCAGATTAACAATAATAATTTCTGCATTAAGTGTAAGATTCAGAAATTCCTACATGGTATCAGAGCAATTGCAGATCTATGATGGTCACCAGCAGAAGAGACTGAAGATTATAGCTACAGGAAGTAGCTAGAAAAGCAATAGAAATGGATATCTGAAGGGACATCGCAGTTTTCAGAGGCAAATTCATGCAGAGGGAAGGGTGACGCTATCCAACACTGTGTCCTAGCAAGCCCACACAATTACTGCGTAGAGGTAGCTAAGAAACAATGCTGGTTTTTTCTGAAACCAACTAGTGTGATTCAGATATGAATATGTTAGATCCATAAAAGACTGTAGAAAAGCTGCAGAAATTCAGAAGAGTTGGTGGGGTTAAAATTATGAAGTTTTCATATTTTTAGCCTTAGTACAAGTGACAAAGAGCGGGAGAAGATTGGCTTCTCAGAGAGTTTCTTACCAAAGGAAACTTGCAGTTTGATCAGAGGATCCAAGAAGAAGCTGAATCATAGTTGATTTGGTAGATTTCCAAGGAGGGAAATCAGTTTTCAGAGGGAGTAGAAGGTGCCTATTTCACCAAGGGCCTTAGATCCATTTCTCTAGCAAAGAGAAAAGGAAGTTCCGACACATTCTGAGCAGATGGCTCCTCATGAACTACGGATCAGGATAGGCTAGATGGCCTCTCAAAATTTCAGTTTGGAAGGCAAGGATCCTGATAGTCCTTGAGGCATACAATCTAAGGGACCATGTAGAGAAAACTATGGCCACACCGACAGATTTGGATCTCCTTCAGAAGCATAAGGAGGCTGCCAGGCATGCCAAGCGGCTGATTATGGACGGTATCAAGGATCATATTGTACCACACTTAGCTGAGAATAAGACAGCTAACGTGATGTGGAAGGCCTTGACTTCCCTATATGAGGGAAAGTCTGTCCAAAGAAATTTTTTGTTGGAGACTCAGATAAGGTCATTCATGATGACCAAGGGAGAAGACATGGAAATTTTCATCTTCAGATTGCAGTCAATCAGAGATCAGCTGACTTAAACGGGTGCAACGGTGGATGATGATGTGATAGTCAGGATTTCCCTCAATACAGTCATAGATGAGTGGAAAACCTTTGTCCAAAGTATCTTGGGAAAAGTGGACCTCCCAAATTGGGATAGCTTGTGGTCAATTTTGTGTCAAGAAGAACTCCGTAGATTCACTAAGAGACAGAAAAACCCTGGATTGAGAAAAGTGAAGAAGAAAGATGAGGAAGATGCAGCCTTGGCATCAAAGAAGCAACCAAAGAAGGAGAAGGATATTTCAAAGATCAAGTGCTTCCAGTGTGGTGAAATGAAACATTTTGCCAGGAACTGTCCTTAGAATAAAAGGGACAAGGAAGCATCCTCTTCCAAAGCAGTTGTGGCAGATGATGGGTCAGGAGATGATGCAGCCATGAGTGCTCATGAACCACAGAGGTGGGGTGACATGGATATGTAGAGAAGCTACATAGAATTAAGGCAGGATCCTTGAGCATCTCATCTCTTAGATCACATGCGAGCTACGTTAACCTTAAGACAATAGCGGGACAAGTGGAGAAGTGGGTCCATAACTCAAAGATGAAGCAAGTAGATGCAGATCTGAAGCCTAGAAGAAGTAGCACAGAGCAAGGAAACAATAGCGTAGAAGCAGTAACAACACGAAGGCTGATGTGACTTCAGCAGCGCAGAGCAAGATCGGCTTACGCAGTGCAGAGCTGCAGCAACACAGAAAGCTTTCGAGGGACAATGCAGTGCAGCAGCAACATGATAGATTTCAGTACAAGGGGCTGATGTGACTTTAGTAGTGCAGAGGGAGCCTGATTACGCAGGTAGAGCTATAGCTGTGCATTTTTCTTTAGATGCCATCACAGATCTGTAGCCTATGGAGCTTCAGTGATGAGGATGCAGTGCATCTAACTTGTATGTCAAAGATTGGGCAGGAGATTCAGTTGTTTCTCTCAAAAACTGAAGTTACAGTGCAACAGATCAATAGTGGCAGTGCTATAAGCAACATAGCAGCAACAATGCAGAGTTGAGTGGCAGTAGGCCAAGCTTTAGCAGCACAGAACCAGTGCTTAAAATCATGTAATGCATAAGTGTGATGTATTGCTAGAGCACACCCTTGATGCTAAGAGGGAGTGTTGAGATTTTTTGTATTTGGGGTACCATCAATTGTGCTCTAGGTCCCAAATTTTGAGGAAGGACTAGAGTACACTTGTTCTACAAGACCCAAAACTTGATTTGGGAAATTTCATCTGGTTTAGGAGATATTAAATTAATTAATTATTTTAATGTATTTCTATTGTGCTATACAACAACCCGCATTTATTTTAATAAATGGGGACCCTTTAGAAATAAATAGGAAATTTAATTTTTAATTTTAAAACAAAAATATAGGAAAATAGAAAAGTTTTCAGCTTTATTTCTTAAGTGCATCGCAAAACACATAGCTTATAACTTAAAATGACTCACAATCCTCTAAGTTACGTGAGCTGCGAAATGCACTAAACTTTTTCGGAGATATGTTTTAAAAAGCTTGCAAACACTTCAATTATCATTATAAACTTTGTTTTGCATCACACCTTATTTAAAAATCAACTCATAAAGTAATTATATATAAGTGTGATTGCGCGGACCCAACAAGCCAACAAAGCATCAAAGATAAATCTTTAAAGTCCTTTAAGTGTGGCCGCATGGATTTTTGAATGCGTATTTCACATTTCCCATAACTTAGCCATAAAACAAAACTATTATCACATAAAAGTTGCGATGTGCAGTTTACGCACATCGCATTTCGTAGCATTTATGGGTAAACATTATAAGTGGTTAAAAGTTATATATGGCGATATGCGAATTCACGACATTTAATTTCTCAAGCATGCAAAATGGCTTATGTCGTATCAAAATGAAATTCGAGATCTAACGGCTTTAAGTTGATTGATATATATTTCATGTGAAGGTGTAAGAGATCTAACTTTGAAATTAATATCGATGATTTTTGTTATATTTGAAAGGATTCATATCTATTTGCGCATGTTTGATATAAACAATGGATTTGATTCTCTATTCTCTATATTTTTAATGCTCTCCCTGTTTACTTGAAATCAGGAAACCATTTAACGAATTAAGGAAGATTGAAATGAGCAAGAAGGGAAAAGAGATTTCTCAAGCGCTGCCTACTGTATACTTAAATATGTTTCCCTTATTATCAGATACTACCTGCAACAAGGAATGCGGAAGTACCTCATGGGAAACAATTTCTAAACTATTTGAAGATGAAAAACCAAGAATAATAACCAAAATCTCTACAACAGGCATGACATCTACTTCAAACACGACCTAATTTGATGTTGCATGTTCATTTGTCCACAAGGTAGCAACAAGACCGAAAATTCTCCCTTACATAGACATGGTTAAGTGGGTAATTGACCACTTAAGCATAGATGACAGGAAATTTAAAGATTCAAAGGGAGAAGACATATGGTCTTTTAGGGCAGAAGACTTAAAAGCAATGTATCATCTATCCTCCCCGTAGCAGAAGTATGACAAATATTTTCTGCAAAGCTTTAGATCACAGCATCCAGATCTCATGAAAGTCATCAAAGAATGGAAGGAATACCAAGGAAAATTGAAGCGAGATAAACTCAGTACATACCCAATTGCCCAAATTCCTTCCCCTTATTGTTATGTTGCCGATATGTTGTGTAGATTTTTTTCCAAACCTGATACCACAAGGTTTTCATTAGAATAGGTTCCATTTTTTGACACAATTGTTAATTCATCAATTCTTAATTGGGCAAACATCATATATGAAAGTTTAGCCAAACATATCACCAAATATAGGAATAAAAGGAGTGCTTCATATAGAGAGACACCTCCCTTTTATATGTCTTCCTATGTCATGGACGCCATCTGTTTTAATTCTTGTTTTACTACCATGGGATGGAAATGGACTACTCAAGACCCTACCCCAATCCACATTTACCACGAGACCTATGGGATTCAGACTTCCACCTACATTTCTATAAAATTTATTATGGATTCATATAGCATATGCACCAAATTATATTCAATAAAAAGGCCCCTAGGGTTTTTGAAGAGGCCAGCGCAGATATTCTTTCTGTGGCTTGGTGGTTTGCAGAGGATAATTTTACATATGCCAGAGTATTTGAGAGTTATGCTTCTCCCCATGTTGTACCTTATTATGTTCCTGGTAAGTTGCTTGGGCGAGATATGTCTTACTAGCTTGTTAATGGTATCACTAAACAACCTAAAGATGCTAAGAAGGCCATTTGGCCTAATTTCCCTGTACAGTGTGGCAATTTTGCACAGTATGATATTGGCCATACCTACAAGGAGGTTTCCAAGATCAATCTATTGAAATTGGAATAAATTCCAAAGAGGTTATACGATCCAAATGATGTAATTAAAAAGTACACTACAGAGCTCAAAATGAAGCCTTTTGTAAAGGATACAGATGGATTTGATGATCTCTTCCAAGGCATAGAAAAGTTTTTAGATATAACCAATTTTTCATCTAGCCAATTGAGTCAAGATGATTTGGAAGCTTTCCAAGTATATAGAAATAAGAGTTTTCAAAGAGTTCCCCTCATTTTGTTAGCTATTGAAGATGTCAATAGACCTAATGCAAGTATTAGCTTGGATAATGAAGCAAAAGACATGTCGGAGGATGAATCAGGTCAATCACAGCATCAATCCCACAATTCAGATCACTCTGAAAATGAATCCGAATCCAGAAAGGATAGCACAAAAAAGATAATTGATCAGGTAATCCAAGAGATAGAGATGCATAAGCGAAAAGAAAGCATTGGAACAAAGACAACTTCTCAAGAAGTTCAGCACAATCATGATACACTAGATCAGTTTGAAAAGTCACAAACAAAGAATTTTAGTAGTGAATGGGAGGAGTTTTCTGAAGCAATAAAAAATCCTAAGGCTAAACCCAATACTGATCAAGTATCTAGTTTTTAGACACCTGAACATTCCTAGAAGAAAGTGGGAACTGCTAATCCACTACAACAAGTTTCAAAAACTCATGATCGAGAGATCATATCGGCCTATCGTATAGAAAATATAGTTTTACAAATTGAAGAAATTCCTTCATTGGACATTTTCTACAGTCCTAGCTATAAGGCTATAGTTAAGAGGAACAAAATAAGAAGAACTGATGAAACAATCTCAAAACTTATAGATGAATTAGTTGATGTACTATGGAAGGATTCCTTATATGACCCTACAAAACATATAACTAAATTATCACAGTATGCAGGGGCATATGCTACTTCCATCGTTGATAAAGCTACTTAGGTTAGAGTGTTGCTGAGGCAAAAGGAAGACAGAGTACAAGAACTAGAGAAGCTGTTAAATGAATAAATATCCAACTCTAGTGAGAAAATCAAAGAAAATATGGCCCAATTTCAAAAGGATTTCGAAAGCCTAAAATTATAGCATCAAACAGAGATCAATGAAATACAAGCACAACTGGAAACAACAATGATCAAAATACAGAGCCAACCACAACTAGAGCAGTTTATTATAGAAGCACTGAATATAAATGCTAAGTTAAAGAAAGGACAAGAAGTATTTTGTCATCAAGCTTCTATTATTGACTCTTATTGTGATTCAAATAAAATACTAATCTAACAAATAGCTATCCAAAAACTTGAATGTGAAAGACTTGAAAAGAAGATCGATGAACACATTCAGTGGCAAGTATCATAATCAGGAAAATAAGCTGATCTACCTCAGGTAGATAAGTTTCATAAGGAGATCCTATTCAGAGATTGGGAAGCACAAATCAAGTAGGCAGAAAAAGCAGTAGTGAAAACATTTAAATTATCAAATTAAATTATTGAATCTGTAAGTGAACAACTAGTAAAAGCAGAATTTCTCAAAGAGAACACGTCTAAAGTGTTTTCAGAGGAAAAAAATATAGAAGCACAGTGGAAGTAGAAAGCAGACACACATGATGAAATAATTAAGGAGGTAAATAAGTTTGATCAAGAAAATTATTGGAATTTTCTGATCGAACCTTATCATCAGTATCAAATTCTGCAATCCCTAATAGATTCAACAAGAAAATCGCAACCCATACTTTCAAACACAATATTTGAGGGACAAGTCAGAGCAAGGATTTTGTAGCCAGCTCAGCTCAAGCCTATGATATATATTTCGCAACTTCGTGACCAACTCCAGAAGAAAGGGCAAAATTCATAAATCAAAATTGTTATTTTATTTTCATAGATTGTAGTTTAAGTTAGTCCTATGACGATGGTTGTTTGAAACATCCTCTATATTTTTGTAATAATTTATTATTAGAACATAGTTAGTTTAATATTTAGACCCCTCTCATGCATTTAGAGAAGGGTCCACATTTTTTTCAAAAACATTTGCAAAGAATGCACTATTGTAAGTTTGTGAATGCTTTGATGAATTAATGGAGCACATCTGTTATTTTTTGCATTGGGGGAATTTTGAGGTCTAAAATGGGCCCCGTAAGAAAAATGTACCAAAAAAAAACTTTATAAGAATCGATGTCATTCAAGATGATGATGTCAACCATGGGGGATTATTCACCAATTTTTAAGTAAAAGGGTAAACATATTAAAAAATAATAAAATAATAAAACTACTTTTTCAACACGTATTTTCAACTTATCTCCCAAAGTTTTTACTAAAATTTCGAGCGGGAGTACTTGTTGGATGAAAAATTAAATTCCTTATCCAAGGAGTACCCATGTTGCATACATTTGATGGACCCTGCTGCACGAAAAATGAGAAATACATGAAAAAATGTGATTGCAATCACATTTTTCATGTATTTCTCATTTTTCGTGCAGAAGGATCCAGAAAGTATGCAACATGGATACTCCTTGGATGAGGAATTAAATTTTTCATCCAACGAGTACTCCCACTCAAAATTTGAGTAAAAAATTTGGGAGATAAGTTGAGAATACAAGTTGAAAAAGTAGTTTTTTCTTTTTTTCCCTCTAAATTTTGATGATGTAATCAATTCTTATTTTATTATTTCCATTAAAATTTTATAATTTCCTTAGGAGGCCCATTTTAGACCTTAGAATTCCCCTAATGACAATTAAAGCTATTTAACTGATGTTGCACTATTGTACTCTTTAAATTGCTTGAAAGTGAGAAGGAGCAGATCAATTACTGTCAGTTTACATGAGTAGGACTTCGCACATATGGTACTTTTATTCACTTGTATTAAGTCTTGATTTATAGATTGATAGTCATATTTTATTTCATTATATATTTAAAACGTTATTATAGATGAATGTCACATGCACTTCTGTTCTAATATTTATCTGTAGTTTCTTATTGAATATATAATTACACGTATAAATGCAATATATTTTTCACAATTCTTCTAGTCAAAATATTTTTTTAGAAGAATCATTTTACATGATTTTCATCTCTTTCAACTGTTAAATGATCTATATTACTAACAATTGAAGGATATCTTTTCAGATCGCATAGAGGAAGAAACATCCCGAGTATATAGTAGAATAAATAGTATAGATAGATGCATAAGATAGATTAAAATCATTTCCATTTGCATGGCATATACTCACATACCCTCAAAATAATCCTTATTGTGAAACTGGTCCCATTATCCCTAGTCGGAGCCACTACACCAAATGGAAAAGGAGATGCTTTAAGGTCTATACTAGGTGGTTTTCCCCCATGTTTCGGCAGCGGAATTCCGAGGCCTCAAAATTTTGGTGCTACAAGGAGGGCTTGAATCCTTGTGAATGGAAAAAATATCTGATCAATCTAAAGGTCAATCAAAGAGTCTCTCTCCCTCTAGATCCCCATCAACTTACATAAAATTATTTAGATCTTCATCTTTAAAATCTGAAGTTGATCATCCTTCTCCTAAGTCTCCTAGTGATAATGAACGCATACTATCTCCTGATTACCATCAAGCTTCTCTAGAAGTTCATTCTTTAATATAAAAGTTAGAGAGAGTATCTATTTTTGCTGAAAATCCTGAATCTTCTCAAATATCGGATATCAGTATTTCGTCTTCTTTACAACCTCGAAGAATACTAACTCGATCAGAAATTCAAAATACAAGAATTCTCCCTTTTGAATTTCCCATAGATAGTACTCGAAAGAGACTAAAGAGGACCCAATCAGAGTCAATCGCCAGTGAGATCTATCCCATTCACTTCCATTACCTCCACTCATTTCCACAACTTCCATTCCAACAATCAATGTTACTTTGACTAGTTCTAGTACTCAAACTACTATCCCTTCAACTAGTCCTAACATTTAGCCTGCCTATTATTCAATTCAAACTCCACCCATCAAACCTATTCAAAATCCAATGGCAGGCCAAGTACCTCCACCAAATGTAAAACCATGGAGTAGGGCTAGGGGTTGTAAACATGCCCGCTCCTCTTCATGCTCTTCCAAAAAATCGTGAAAGATGGCTACCTAAATTTAATCGTGATGATGGTCTTCCGGCAGAAGAACACATTCAAAATTTTATGTTAGCTGTCAATTAAAATGGAGTAGTTGAAGATGATTGCATTGACAATTTCTAGCTAAGTTTGGGGATGACAGGACCAACTTCTATGCTCATCAATTATTTATCAAATCTAACAGCTAAAACAGCTGAGAAGACAAAAGATTTCAATTCAATATTTAATAAATTACTCAATAAAATTCCTGCCACAGCAGTTCTTGGGGAAAACGTTCAAATTGAGTGGTATATTTCATCCCTTCCATCGAATATAGCTATTTTTGTTGATAGAGTGAAACTGGCAACACTTGTAGAAAATATGAAAGAATCTCTATTTGTAGAGAAACACATAACGACTCTTGAGAAAAAAAATTCTCAAGAAGATCGAAAATCAGAGAAAGTGTCTTTCAAAGATGATTCTAAAAAGAAGGCACCAAAAGATCCTTTTGACGTAGAAGGTCTTCAAAAGTTTTTGAAAACCATGACAAATGAGATGACAGATATCAAGAAACAAGTCGCTGAAAATGCTACCTCAAGAAATACTTTCAGAAATTTTAAGAAAGGTCAATCCTTTAATTCTCAACCTCCAAATATCATATCTAATGTTGAATCTAATTAAGAAGAAGAGGAAGAGCAAACAGAGGAAGAAGAAGGTGACGAAGAAGAAGAATTTGAACTAAATGGAATGTGGGATTTCATCCTACCAAATGAAGAACAACTTGAAGCTTTACCTGTGAGCACACGGAGTAAAAATACTACTCAAGAAACACAATAGAATCAACATCAAAAGGTTTCAACTCCTATTAAAGACAAATCGGTAAGAAAAAATTCTTATTCGAAGGTTACACAAACAAGTCCTGTTACTTCAAACACTCCACCTACATCTAAAAAAATGGCTGTCTCAGACACCATTGAGTATAATTTAGTAGAAGATATGAAGAAAACCAAGGCCAACATTTCAATTCACGAGCTTACTAAATTGAAGCAGTAACAAAAAATCTACTTAGAGACTTAAATGCGGTTCCTGCTTCAAACCTACCTGCTCCAGTAATAGTACAAGCTGCTAATGAATTGGGTAAGACACCTTCTCCTTCAATGAAAATTGATGCTACATAATTGATTATGATAGGTGATCGATCCATCTCTCATACTCCTCCTTTTCTCTTAACCTATGATATCTACAACAAAAATGTCCATAAATGTTTAATAGACTCAGGGGCTTCCTCAAACATAATGCCTAAATCAGTTTGTGCTAAATTGAATATAACTCCATAGAGTTCACCTGTTCATATAATACAAGTTGATAGAACCAGAGTAGAGGTGGTAGGATAAATAAATTTTGTTTCCTTCAGATTTTCATCAAACCCCAAAGTTACTCAAATAATTGATATATTAGTGGCTGATACTCCTGAATTTTACGGCTTATTTTTAAGCCGTGACTGGTCTGAAAAAATACATGGTTATTTTGCAATAGGCTGGTCACATATGTGGTTACCATACAATGGAAAGCCAAATCAAATTTGGGTAGACCATGAAAAGTTTATGAAGTATACAGTCACTAATCTTGAAGGAGTAAACGAGCCAGTAGCGTTCAATAACAAGATTATTGGAAACTACTCAACAGGTTCATTTTTGGGACATTTCAATGCTCAACCATCACCTTTCTTTGATAATGCAGTTGTTTCTCAGATTGAGATTTTTTCGCAGCCAAATAATTGAAAATGTATAAATTTTGCAGATAGGAAAGTAGTTAATTCTTTTTTTTGGATTCTTTATTTCGACAGTTCTAAATCCGAATATGGTGTAGGTGCGGGTTGTATATTAATAAACCCAGAAGTAGATAAGACCATGTTAGCATGCATATTAGAATTTGATTGCACAAACAATGTAGCTTAATACGAAGAATTAGTTCAAGGCTTGTTAAAAGCCATTGATCTTAATATCAAATATCTGAAAGTTCTAGGAGATTCAGAAATCATAGTTAGACATGTAAGAGATACTATTCATTGTAATTATGGACATTTACAGCATTACCAATCATTAGTCCAAGAATTAGCGACTCATTTCTTAGCCTTCAACATCTCTTCTGTACCTAGAATACAAAATGCTGGTGTATATCTACTGGCTAATGTAGCCTCGAAGTTAATCCCATCCCAAGAATTTAGTCCTGATAGATTTTCTATTGAATTGATTTTTAGACCATCTATTCCTGATAATATTACAAATTGGAGAGTATTCAATAACGATTCAGATATCATATATTTTTTAACATCTGAAGGTTCTTATGATAGTCAAATTTAGGATGAAAGTGAACATGAAATTCATATTAAGAAATAACAAGATGAGAATCCTATTCCAAAATCTGTTGTCAAGTTAGAAGACCTATATGATATAAAAACAGGTTTAAAAGAGTAACTAACTCAAAAACACAAAGCTCTATTTTAAGATTTGAGTTAGTAAATCTAGGAACTGACAAAAAACCTCAAAAATGTAAATCTAGGTCTTGGTCTATCTTCCAAAGAAACATTATTATTCGTCAGATTGTTTAGAATGTACAAAAGTGTATTTTCTTGGGATTATACTGATCTTAAAACATATGATACTTATGTGATTCAACATATGATCCCTATGATCTCAGAAGAAAAGCCTATACAACAAAAATTGAGGAAGATTCATCCAAATATGGAGAATCAAATTAAAACAGAATTGAAAAAACTCCTTAAGGAAAAAATCATCTTTCTAGTCAAACATTCTAAATGGGTATCAAATTTGGTACCTGTCAGGAAGAAGAATGGTGCTATTATAATTTGCATTGATTTTAGAAATTTAAACAAAGCTTGTGAGAAGGACAACTTTCCATTACCAACTATGGAGCAAATACTGTAGACAGTAGCTGGTTCTGAACTCATGTCCTTTCTAGATGGATTTTTGGGATATAATCAAATTCTTGTACATCAAGAGGACAGATTGTAAACTACATTCAGAACTAAGTGGGGAACTTATGCCTATCAGAAGATGCCTTTTGGATTAATTAATGTAGGCACCACTTTTTAGAGAGCTATGGATACAACTTTTAGGGGGCTCATAAAAAAAATAATAGTTATTTATTTAGAGGACATTACATTCTTCTATAAACAAGTAACCAATCATGAAAATGACCTAAAGCAAGTCTTTGAGCGATGCAAAAGGTATGGGATCTCATTGAATCCCAAGAAATGATTTTTCGCATTAGATGAAGGAAAATTTTTAGGATTCATTGTGTCAAAAAGTGGTATCTATATTGATCCTGAAGAATTGAAGAAATCAAATGAATTCCTTTCCCTCATAACAAGAAAAATATGCAGTCATTCCTTGGGAAAATTGATTTTGTTAAAAGGTTTGTCCCTGAATTTTCACAATTTGTTTTACCTTTACAGAACATGATTAAGAAAAATTATGTCTTTAAATGGGGACATAATGAAAGAAAAGCATTTGATTTAATTAAACAATCAATTGTCAATGCTCCATTCTTAACTACCCCTAATTTTCTTAATCCTTTTACATTATACACTTTTTCATTGGATACATCATATTTTTTTGTTTTAACACAGCTGAACGACTAACAAATTGAAGCACCGATATCATTTTTCAGTTCAAATTTACAAGGTGTAGAACTTAATTATACATCTGTCAAAAAACAAGCATTTGCTGTCTTTAAGGCTATAAATCATTTTAGATCTCTTCTCCTAAAGAATCACACTAAAATCATAGTTCCATTCTCTGCAGTAAGACAAATATTGATGCAAAGAGTATTAGGAGAGAAGAGAGCTAACTGGGTTACCGCTTTACAAGAATATGATGTAGAAATTATACCCTCTAAAATTGTTAGAGGTCAAGGTTTTTGTAGAATAATTATAGGAGCATCCTGCCTATCATCAGAAGAAGATTTAGGTAACAATGTGAAAATATCAAAGGTAAGCCTCAACAATTCACAATCACAATATGCTGATCTTATACTCTATTTGAAGAATGGATATGCTCCGAATCAACTCAGTTACAAAAAAAAACGAGATTTAAGATTAAAGGATAAACAATATGAGTTAATCAACGATGTGTTATTTAGGAGAAATTTTGATTCTGTACTTTTAAGATGCTTAGAAAAATATGAAGCAAAGAAAGTTTTGCAGGAACTCCACGATGGACCAACTAGAGGACATTTTGGAGGAAATACGACAACACAAAAAATCCTGCATGTAGGATACTATTGGCCTACACTTTTCAAGGATTCTCATGAATATGCAAGAAAATGCAAAGTGTGTCAAAGTACATCTGGAAGACAAAGGAAGCCAACATTCCCATTACAACCAGTTAATATCGAACAACCTTTTGAAAAATGGGGATTAGATATAATTGGTGAGATTGTTCCTAACCCTTCCAAACAACACAGATATATTCTCACAACTACAGATTAATTTACTAAATGGGTGGAAGAAATTCCATTAAAAGTAGCCAACTCTGAGAATATCATTGATCTCATTAACCAAAATATCATAACTAGGTTTGGCTTACCTACTGCTTTGATGTTTGATAATGCATCTTACTTTTCAAAAACTGCTATGATGGAATTTGCAATTAAAAGTGGTCTTAAACTTAAGTATTCTGCAAATTATTATCTGCAAGGAAATGGTTTGGCAGAATCCACAAATAAGAACTTGATTATAATGATCAAAACTGTTGATCAAAATCAACGGAATTTGCACAAGTCATTAATTTTTGCTCTTTAGGCAAATCGAATAACTCAAAAAGCTTCTATTAGAACTTCTCTATTTAATCTTGTCTATGGAAAAGAAGCTGTACTTCCCACCAACATAGTTATTCCCTCTCTTTGCTTAGTACAATTTATTGATGAATATCCTACTTTTTCTTTACATCTTAGACAATGTCAGATTCTTAAGTTAGAAGAAGAAAGATAAAAAGCCAAACAAACTCATGCTCATCATTAACAGATAGTAAAAGCCTTGTTTGATTCAACTTGATGATCTGGTATTAAAATGGGACAAAGCACATGAGGAAAAAGGTAAACACATGAAGTTTCAAAAACTCTGGCTAGGTTCATTTCAAATAATCGAAGAAATAGGCCCATCAACATTCTTATTGCAAGATCTACCAAGCAAAAAATATTCTTTGCTTGTTAATGGGAAAATTTTGAAAAAATACTTTTCATAGGAGGTAACCCCTTCTATTCTTGTATACTAGTGTCTTTTTATTTCCTTAAAAAAAATTGACTTTTCAAATTAAAATCTCAAATGATCCTTTTTGAATTATCGCTAATAGAAATAAGAAGTGTTAAGGAAATAATCGAAAGATGTGAAAGACACATATTTTATTTTTACTAAAAGATGTAATTTCACTGAAATTATTTATTCTTTGATGAACTCTCATCCTTATATAGCATGAATATTCTGTTATCAGTCAAGAAAAAAATATTTAACATAGTAAATACTCTTTTACAGAAAAGCAATCCAAAAACTCGACATTATCATCCAGAATCCTCAAAAGGACCAATGATTCACCCCATCCAAGAAAACTTATAAATTTTTGAAAGAAATTCAAAAAAGATTATAATTAGAAAAACTTAAAAGATAATAAGTCTCATCAAGAGATTGATTACCATGTTCATAGGGAAATAGTTGAACTAACATTACCATTACTGCCTACCAAAACATGGTAATGACTTGAGATTACATCAAGGGGACAAGGGGTCTCATCAAGAGCCAGCTTGATCAATTTAATTATAACTAGTGAATGGGATTGTCATCATTTGGTTACCAAGCCAAGACAATGGATTTTAAGTAAATAAAAAATGATACAAAAAGAAAAAAAAAGTTTCAAAAGATTAGAAATTATCTTTTGAAAATTTTAAGAAACTTTGGATGGGACAATGAATCATTGCTGGGTAAAAGGTAACCCTGCCAAAAGCTTAAATTGTTTAATGGAATAAAGTCTCTACCTGTGATAAAAGAGTAAATTTTTATAAAAATATGATCCGTAAGGGCCACCTACTTTATCTTTTTGAACTAAGTAAAGACCGATATAGATTTTCATTCTTATATCTTTAAAAGAGGAATTATTATGAATAGTAAATAAGAGAAATTTCATTGCTTAGTACGATATTATTTGTTTGAAATTTCATTCCTACAACTATTTTTATTTTCTAAATGTTTTAGAAATTTCAAAAAGTTAGTTAGAGATATATGGTTCTCCCAAGTGAATCGCCAATTTTTGTGCTATACAAAAACCCCCATTTATTTTAATAAATGGGGACCCTTTAGAAATAAATAGGAAATTTATTTTTAAATTTTAAAACAAAAATCTAGGAAAATTGGAGTTTTCTTTTAAATTTTTTTCCTCTTTAGTTCTTGAGTGCATCACAAAACACATAGATTATAATTTAAAATGACTCATAGTCCTCTTAGTTACGCAAGCTGCGAAATGCGCTAACATTTTTCGAAGATATGTTTTGAAAAGCTTGCAAACACTTCAATTAACGTTATAAACTTTCTTTCGCATCACACCTTATTTAAAAATAAGCTCATAAAGTAATTATATATAGGTGCGATTGTGCGGACCCGACAAGACAACAAAGCATCAATGATAAATCTTTAAAGTCCTTTAAGCATGACCACATGGCTTTTTGAATGCGCATTTTGCATTTCACATAACTTAGCCGTAAAACAAAACTATTATCACATAAAAGTTGCGATGTGTGGTTTGCACACATGGTATTCAAATCATTTATAGGTAAACATTATAAGTGGTTAAAAGTTATATATGGCGATATGTGAATTCATGGAATTTAATTTCTCAAGCATGCGAAATGGCTTATGTCGTATCAAAACGAAATTCGAGATCTAACTAATTTAAGTTGATTGATATATATTTCGTGTGAAGGTGTAAGAGATCTGACTTTGAAATTATTATCGATTATTGTTGTTATATTTGAAAGGATTAATATCTACTCGTGCATGTTTGATATAAACAATGTATTTGACTCTCTATTCTCTATATTTTTAATGCTCTCCCTGTTTACTTGAAATTAGGAAACCATTTAACGAATTAAGGAAGATTGAAATGAGCACGAAGGGAAAAGAGATTTCTCAAGCACTGCCTAATGAAGACTCAAAGATGTCTCCCTTATTCTCAGATACTACTTGCAACAAGGAATACAACAGTTCCTCATGGGAAACAATGTATAAAATATTTGAAGATGAAAAACCAAGAGTAATAACAAAAATCTCTACAACAGGCATGACATCTACTTCAGATGTGACCTACTTTGATGTTGCATGTTCATTCGTCCACATGGTAGCAGCAAGACCAAAAATTCTCCCTTACACAAACATGCTTAAGTGGGTAATTGACCACTTAAGCATAGATGACAGGAAATTCAAAGATTCAAAGGGAGAAGACATAGGGTCTTTCAGGGGAGAAGACTTAAAATCAATGTATCATCTACCCTCCCTGCAGCAGAAGTATAACAAAGATTTTCTGCAAAGCTTTAGAGCAGAGCATCCAGATCTCATGAAATTCATCAAAGAATGGAAGGAAGACCAGGGAAATTTGAAGCGAGATAAAATCGGTATGTACCCAATTTCCCAAATTCCTTCCCCTTATTGTTATGCTACCGGTATGTTGTGTAGATTGGAGAGGAAATTTTTACATATGTCAAAGTATTCAGGAATTATGCTTCTCCCCACATCCTACCTTATTATGTTCCTGATAAGTTCCTTGCATGAGAGATAGCTTACCAGCTTTTTAATGGTATCACTAAATAACTGAAAGATGTTAAGAAGGCCATTTGGACTAATTTCCCTGTACATTGTGGCACTTTTGCACTGTATGATATTGGCCATACCTACAAGGAGGTTTCCAAGATAAATCTATTGAAATTGGAAAAAATGCCAAAAAGGTTATATGATTCAAATGATGTAATTAAAATTACAGTACAAAGCTCAAAATGAAGCCTTTTGTAAAGGAGACAGATGGATTTGATGATCTCTTCCAAGGCATAGAAAATTTTTCAGATATAACCAAGTTTTCATCCAGCCAATTGAGTCAAGATTATTTGGAAGCTTTCCAAGTATATAAAAATAAGGTATTGCAGAGGGTTCCTCTCAGTTTGTTAACTATTGAAGATGTCAACAAACCTAATCCAAGTATTAGATTGGATAATGAAGCAAAAGACACATTGGAGGATGAATCAGGTCAATCACAACATCAATCTCACAATTCAGATCACTCTAAAAATGAATCCAAATCTAGAAAGGATAGCACATAAAAGATAATTGATCAAGTAATCCAAGAGATAGAGATGCATGAGCGAAAAGAAAGCAATGGAACAGAGACAACTTCTCAAGAAGTTCAACACAATCATGACACACTATATCAGTCTGAAAAGTCACAAACAAAGAATTTTAGTAGTGAATGGGGGGAGTTTTCTAAAGCAATAAAAAATCATAAAGCTAAACCCAATACTAATCAAGTATCTAGTTTTCAGACACCTGAACATTCCCAAAAGATAGTGGAAATTGTTAATCCACTGCAACAAGTTCCAGAAACTCATGATCGAGAGATCATAACGGCCTACCCTACAGAAAAGATAGTTTTACAAATTGAAGAAATTCCTTCATTGGATATTTTCTACAGTCCTAGCTATAAGGATGTAGTTAAGAGGAACAAAAGAAGAAGAACTGATGAAACAATCTCAAACCTTACAGACAAATCAGTTGATGTACTATGGAAGGATACCTTAGATGACCCTATATAACATCTAACTAAATTATCACAGTATGCAGGGGCATATGTTACTGCCACCGTTGATAAAGCTACTAAAGTTAGAGTGTTGTTGAGGCAAAAGGAAGGCAGAGTACAAGAACTAGAGAGGCTATTAAATGAAGAAAAATCCAACTCCAGTGAGCAAATCAAAGCAAAGATGGCCCAATTTCAAAAGGATTTCGAAAGCCTCAAATTACAGCATCAAACAAGGATCAATGAAAAACAAGAACAACTGGAAACAACAATGATCAGAATATAGAGCCAACCGCAACTAGAGAAGTTTATTATAGAAGCACTGGATATAAATGCTAAGTTAAACAAAGAACATGAAGTATTTTTTCATCAAGATTTTATGATTGACTCTTATTGTGATTCAAATAAGATACTGATCCAACAGATTGCTGTCTAGAAAATTGAATTTGAAAGACTTGAAAAGAAGATCGATGAACACATTTAGTGGCAAGTATCAGAATCAAGAAAATAAGCTGATCTACCTCAAGTAGATAAGTTTCATAAGGAGATCCTATTCAGATATTGGGAAGCACAAATCAAGCAAGCAGAAAAATCAGCAGCGAAAACATTTAAATTATCAAATGAAATTATTGAATCTGTATGTGAACAATTGGTAAAGTTAGAACTTCTCAAAGAGAACACGTCTGAAGTGTTTTTAAAAGCAAAAAATACAGAAGCACAGTGGAAGCAAAAAGCAGACACACAGGATGAAATAATTAAGAAGGTAAATAATTTTGATCAAGAAAATTATTGGATTTTGCAGCTAGCTCAGCTCAAACCTATGATAGATATTTGTCAACTTCGTGCTCAACTGCAGAAGAAAGGGCCAAATTCATAAATCAAAATTGTTATTTTATTTACCTAGATTGTAGTTTAAGTTAGTCCTACGAGGATGGTTGTTTGAAACCTCCTCTATATTTTTGTAATAATCTATTATTAGAACATAGTTAGTTTAGTATTTAAACCCCTCTCATGCATTTAGAGAAGGGTCTAGAATTTTGTCAAAAACATTTGCAAAGAATGCACTATTGTAAGTTTGTGAATGCTTTGATGAATTAAGGAACACATCTGTTATATTTTGGAAATTAAAGCTGTTTAACTGATGTTGCACTATTATACTCTTTAAATTGCTTGAAAGTGAGAAGGAGTAGATCAATTACTGTCAGTTTACACGAGTATGACTTCGTACATATGGTACTTTTATTCGCTTGTATTAAGTCTTGATTTATAGATTGATAGTCATCTTTTATTTCATTATATATTTAAAACGTTATTATAGATGAATGTTACATGCACTTCTGTTCTAATATTAATCTATAGTTTCTTATTGAATATATAATTACACATATAAATGCGATATATTTTTCACAATTCTTCTAGTGAAACTATTTTTTTAGAAGAATCATTTTACATAATTTTCATCTCTTTCAACTGTTAAATGATCTATATTACTAACAGTTGAAGGATATCTTTTCAGATCGCATAGAGGAGGAAACATCCCGAGTATATAGTAGAATAAATAGTTTAGATAGATGCATAAGATAGATTAAAATCATTTCCATTTGCATGAAATATAATCACACACCCTCAAAATCATCCTTATTGGGAAACTGGTCCCATTATCCCCTGTCGGAGCTACTACACCAAACGAAAAAGGAGCTGCTTTAAGGTCCAGACCGAGTGGTTTTCCCCCATGTTTCGACAGTGGAATTCCAAGGACTCAACAATTTCCTAAGTTAAAACTTAGGGAAATTAGATAATTAAAGTGAATTTAACAAAAAATGTGATGAAATTGTCTTAAGTCACACAGATCAAGCTTTCTTTTAATCTTAGCCATTGATTCAAGATATGATCATGGCCATTGGTTTCCCAACAAGAAAAGTATAAAGGAAAGGCTTGGAGTCATTTGTAAAGAGACACAGAGGTAGAGCACTGAAGCTAAGCTAATATTCTAGGGTAGGGTTTGCTAAGAATACTCAGAAGTGTTTCAACTATAGAGAGGAGAATTTAGGCCGAGGGGATGATATGAACTTGGGGTCTAGAATACATAAGGGGCAGATATTAGCTCAAGGACAACATAGAAGAAGAGAGCAGCAGTAGCAACAACAAGGATAATGAAGTCCCTCCAAGGACAACGTAATTTTCAGCAGGAAACCCTTAGGGGTTACGCAGAGACCCTTCAGGGGCAGCGTAGTGACTGCGTCACCCAGTCTAGGGTAACAAAATCCCTTCTAGAGTAGCGTTGAGGGTTTGAGGAGTTTCAGAGGCTAACACAAAGGCTTTCAGGGGAAGCGCTGGGGTTTCTAGACCCTAATATTGGATGAGTTCTGTAAATCTCATTTGAGGGTGTGGATCAGTCATTATTTTGGCCCTAGATCAGCCAGTGAGCTGTAGATCTAGTATTTAGTCTGTCGAGATTTTAAGATCTGGAACCCAGATTTGTGTATTCAGAAATATTCTTAATAATAAGACCCTCTAGTAGCCAGAGACCGGTTTTCCTGCATTGGGTTTTTCTGGGGACTATTTGTCCAAAAATATCTATGTCACTTTGTCAATGTGTGCATGAAATTGTTCTAGATATGGATTGGTAGATATCTGTTATGTGTTTTTCTTCGATTTTAACTTGAATTTATTCAATTAATAACTTGTCTAAGTAGGAGGAACATAACCATATTAACAGTAATAATTTTTGCATTAAGTGTAATATTCAGAAATTTCTACATTTAAGCCTTTCCTTGTCATTTCCCGATAGCCATGTTTTGGTTGAGCTAAATTGTTGGATGGACTTAAAGCTGAGTGGGGCGGTCTCAAGACTATTCACAAGGCCTAGGAATCCCGAGATGGGATACACGGTAAATCTTGGTTGTGAACACCTCAATTGAACCTAGGAATCCTCGAACAATAAATGTTGGGATACATGGTAAAGCTCAAAGGTGAATATTCTTGATTGAGCCTAGGAATCCCTTGACCAACAACTCACTAGTTTTTAAGTAAATACCAATGAAGTGAAAATACAATCTTCTCCCTTACTAGTTTGTAAGAGTTTACGAAATTAGTGCAATAGGAATTAATGGATATATTCTTCTCTTTGTAGATGTTAGGAATTGTGTATAAGGATATCTTGAAATAGACCTACCCTTCTCTTTGTAACTCTGTATTAAGGAATTTTATCTATTTCTTTTTGGAATTAATGCAAGATATAACTGCCCCTATTAAGAAAAAATAAATAAATAATTTCTCTTCCATTGAAGAATATTTACCTAAGTTCAGAACACTTAAACATTTACTTGAAGGCTATCAATTCAAACTAGAGGATGAACATAACATATATATCATTATTTCCTTGCTGAATTTTGCTTTTGTTGTTTTCATATCTAATTTTATGCTACTAGAGAAACTATAGATTTTCATATCAAAAGCCTTCTCTTGAATCTTTTTGTGACTCTTTGATTAAAGAGAAAGACAAGCTCTTGCATATTGGAGTGATCAACACTCCAGTTACATATAACAATGACCTAATGGCTAATCAAAAGGATAAATACAAGCACCCAAAGAAACAACATCCTTAAAGTAATAAACAAAAAAAGGGTCCCAAACCCTCTCAACCAACTTCCACTCCCAATGGTCATAAAGGACCAAAATTAAAGAGTAGGAATATTGAAAAATATTGCAATTATCATGGGGAATATTATCATCTGGAGTCTAAATTTTTTAAAAATATGGTCATCTGAATGATTTAATATGCGTTCTGAGTCTTTCCTACAACTTTCTATCAATTTATTAGATAACTCATTTAGATGAAGATAAAATAACAAAATTTTCACCTCACCAAGTTGTAATAGTTGACGATAAATTACTAGGTTGTACAAGTTTGAAAGATTTGGGTCATCACCTTTTCCCTCTATTTTTATTACTCACAGTAATGACTTGAGCATATATTGCATGAGAGATTTGGTAATTTAAACTATTTCTCATTGCATAAACTATATGATCAAAATATGGTGACTAATATTCATATTTTTTCATGTAGAGATAATGTTTATGGTGGTTGTATTCTCAAAAAACATCATTGGGACAATTTTGACAATGTGGTTGTTGGCATGCCTTATCCCCTTTGCGACTCATCCATAGTGATTTGTGCAGCCCAATTTCTTATCATTCTTTATTTGGGTTCAAGTAATTCTTAAATTTCATTGATAGCTTCTCCAGATGCACTTGGGTTTACTTCTTAAAACTTAAGAGTGAAGATTTTGACTTGTTCTTGGGAACCAAGGTTGTTACAGAAAAATAGTTAAGAACATATAATGGAGGTGAATATTTCAACAAAAAATTCACAACCTATTGCACTTCATAGTTTTGGGTATGTGTTATATTATTTTCACATCTAACCCCATGAATAATTTATATGCACCACACATATAGGGGGGGTGCAGTTTTTGTGTGTCTATTTTCGGCAATTTTCAGGCACATGATGGATTTACCCATGGTTTTATAGATTAGGTAAAATAAAATATAGTTGTATTCTAATCAAGAGTTCATGGATTGGGTGTTTATGAATGCTACAACATATACATATTGTATTGTAACATTATAAATAAAATATATTGAAAAAATATCGCTGGTTTTCCTAGTTAGGGTTTCTAGGATAAAATCTTTGCGTTAATGTATGTGTTTGCGATTGAATATTTTTAATTTTATTGAGAATATTTTTTCAAGAATTGTCTATGTGGGGTTAAAACCTACACATAGGGATTTAAAATGAAACATACTATTGCAAATATAACACAAAAAAATGGTGTTGTTGAAAGAAAGAATCATACATTAAAGGAAGTGGGTAATTGTATGATTCATTCTAAGAGATTAAGTCTTCAATATTGGGTGGAAGAAATGAACTATATAAATTACATAGTAAACCACACTTGCACAAAATCTCTATAAAATATAACACCAGAATAAACATGGAGTAACATTACACCAAATGTAAGCTACTTTCATATCTTTGATCGTGTAGCATGGACTCACATTCCCGATAAAAAAAAGGAAAGATTTAAAACCTAAAAGAGAGTAGTGTAGTTTTGTGGATATTTTGAAGATTTAAATGGTTATAGGCTTCTTTCAACCTCATGTGAAAATTCTAAGTCCTAGATCTAGAATCCTACTGTAGCCAACTGAAGTTAATTCTCCTAATTGTTATTAAAATGAATAATTTATTAACGGTGTTTGTTATGAAATCAACTCCAAAAATAGAAGAAAAGAGATATCAATGCCTTAGAAATCAACCACTTTGAGGGGGAAACCTCCTTTACATTACATAAATGTAAAATTCTTGGATTCTACAAATGAAAAAACCACCTTTCTATATATAGGGGTCCATGGGGTCACAATATAATCCTAGCCAACCTAAAAGCAATAATGTAAGGGAAAAAAAATAACAATATTGGCTTTTATGGGGAACAATAATAACAATATGGGGGCTACAGGGGTACAAAAATAACAATAAGGGGGCTACACTACCAACAATAAGGGGCTACACTAGTAATATAGGGACCTAACATGCCCCTCTCCTTCAAAAATGTGTTGTCTTCAATGCTTGAGTAGCTCTGGATGCTTTTGTATAAAATTCTCATCCTCCCATGTAGAATATTCAATGGGTAAGTTCTTCCACTTGATGAGATACTCTAAAATTGATCGATTTCGTTGCTGTCGATTTCTTGTTCCCATGACTTCTTCAGGTTCCAATATGATATTTCCTTCCTCATCAGGTTATAGCAATATTGTTTGAACTAAAAGTTTGTCACTTATAACCTTCTTTAAGCATGAAACATGGAAAATTGGGTGTACTCGAGAAGAAGCCAGAAGCTCCAATTTGTATGCCATAGTCCCAATCTTTTGCAACACTTTGTAAGGACCATAGTACTTTGCCGATAATTATTATCCTTATTAGCTTTCTTGAGGGAAATTTGTTTGTATGGTTGTATCCGTAAAAATACCCAGTCACCTACATTAAAAATTATCTGGCTGCGATGTTGATATGCTTGTTGTTTCATTAAATTTTGTGCCAAATTTAGGTTATCCTTTAAGAGTTGGAGAAATTTTTGTTGATGCTCGATGTGATCTTCCACTACTTGAAACTTAGATTTTTCTCTTAAAAATTATTTGATGGACGGTGGATGATATCCATAAAGTGCCATAAATGGGGTCATTTTTTCTACAATATGTAAGGAAGTGCTATACCACCATTCAGCAAGAGGTAACCATTTGACCCATTGTGTTTATGTATTTGATACAAAACAACAAAGATATCCTTCCAAACATTTGTTCACTATATTAGTTTTCCCATCGGATTGAGGATGATAAGATGAGCTATGAGCTAGTTGAGTACCCAAACAAGAAAATAATTCCGTCTAAAAATTTCCAGTAAAAATGGGATCTCTGTTGCTTACAATAATATTTGGGTTTCCATGTAGCTTTTGAATTATTTCCATAAATGAAATAGAAACTGTATTTTCTTTAAATGGATGAGATAATGCACAAAAGTGTGCATACTTGGTAATTGTATCAACTACCACCATGATGACACTCTTTCCTTCGGACTTAGGTAAACCTGTGATAAAATCCATTGAAACCTCCTCCCAACGTTGACTTGGAATGGCTAAAGGATGTAGCAGACCTGGGGTCTTTATTGTCTCAACTTTATTTTGCTGGAAAACCAAACATTCCACCACAAACTTCTGAATATCATATTTAAGGCCATCCCAAAAAAATTCTTTCTTCACCCTATGGTAAGTTTTTAAAAATACCGAGTGTCCTCCTAAGGGAGAGGTGTGAAATTCCAAAAGAATATTTTTTTTTAGTTGGGAATTCTTACAATGATATAAGCGATCCTTATGCTATAAGGAATCATTTTTCCAGCTAAATGTATCAGATGTAGTAGGATATTGATGCAAATTTTGAATGAGTGTCCACAATTCTTCGTCATTCTTCCATTCATCCCTTGCTTCGTTTATCCAATCTGGTTTGATAATAGAAATGGCACAAAACAATGCTTCCACCTCTTCATCCTTTCTTGAGAGTGCATATGAAACAACATTTAGCTTCCCTTTTTTGTAGATGATTTAGAAGTCATAACCCAACATCTTTGTGACCCATTTTTTCTGCTCTTCTAAATATAGTCTTTGTTCCAAAAATTATTTAAGAGTATCATGGTCAATTTTTATCTTGAAGTGTCTTCCCATTAGGTAAGGTCGCCATTTATTTAGTGCATGTAGTATTTCCAACATTTCCTTCTCATAAATAGCTTTTTGTAAATAATTTCTTTTAATTGGATGAATTTCAAAAGCAATGGGTCTTCCTTTTTGCATTAAAACAACACTGATTCCATTTCCTGAGGCATCACATTCCACAATAAAGGTTTTTGTGAAGTCTGGCATAGCTAAGACCGATGCTAGGAACATTGCCTCTTTAAGATGTTCAAAGGTCTTAGTTGCTTCAGGAGTCCATGAAAATGCATCTTTCTTCAATAATGTTGTTAGAGGTGTTGCTATTCTCCCATAATTATTAACAAACTTGCGATAATACCCTATTAACCTGAGAAATCCTCGCAACTGCTTTATGGTCGTCGGGACTTTCCATTCCTTAATGGCTTTAATTTTGTTAGGGTCTACCTTAACACCCTCTTGAGATACAATATGACCCAGGTAATCCACCTCTTGTAATCCAAAGAAACATTTGGAGGTTTTTTCATATAATTGTTTCTCCTCCAATAGTTTGAGCACCTTGTCAACATGTTTAACATGATCCTTCCAAGACCTATTATAGATTAGTATACCATCAAAAAATACTAACACAAATTTTCTAAGGAAGCGTTTGAAAATGGAATTCATCAACCCTTGAAATGTGGAAGGTGCAATGGTAAGGCCAAAAGGCATGACCAAAAATTCATAATGACCCTCATGAGTTCGAAATGTCGTTTTAAGGATATCTTCAGTCTTAATTCTAATTGATGATATCCTGAACGAAGATACAACTTAGTAAAACAATTTTCTCCATGTAGTTCATCCAATAATTCATCAATCTTAAGAATGCAGGGAAATTTATCTTTAATAGTGAGCTTATTGAGCTCCCTATAATCCAGACACATTCACCATGATCTATCCTTCTTGTACACCAATATTACTAGAGCAGAGAAAGAACTTTGACTAGGTTGAATTATACCAGCCTCTAACATTTCTGTAATCATACGTTCAAATTTCACCCTTTTGGACATAAGGATATCTGTAAGGCCTGATGTTTGGAGGAACAATTCCTGGAATGAAATGAATAGAATGTTCATGATTACGAATAGGTTGGAGTCCTTTGGGGGTTTCAAACACCATGGAATGATTTTCTGAGAAATTTTGGAGATATGGAGAAATAGATGATTTTGATGTTGGAACTTCTAGTCAGCATAATTGTGCAATTATGCCTCTTTGTTCTTTATTCAGAAGCTTTGTCATGATATTAGAGCTTATTATGTTTCCTAGATTCCCTGCAATACCCCATAATTTAGCTTCCTTTCCTTCTGAAAAAAATTTCAAGAAAATTTCTTGAAAATTAAAAGTTACCATCCCCAAATATTGTAACCATTATAATCCTAGTACAACATCAACACCTCCCATTGGACTATTCAATACATATTCCCCCATGGTTAGCTTGATATTATGACATTTTCTAGAGCAATTTATAGTTCCTCCATTTGAAACCATCACTTGACACTCTGGTGCTACGTATAGGAAGTAATTAAATTCCTTGGCTATCTTACAATGAATAAAATTATGGTACTACCTGAATCAATCAACACTATTAACTTTTTCTTCTTGATATGTCCTTCTATCTTGAGAGTTTTAAGAGTGGTAATTCCTACCAATGCATTACATGATATGGTTGGACTCATTTCTTCTTTCTCTAGGGTTGGTTCCCAGTGTATATCCTCTTCTTTTGAAGTTTCTTGTTCATTTTCTTCCTCCTCCTCACAATATATGTAAAATAATTTCTTCTCAGCACACGTATGAACTTTAGTGTATTTTCTATCGCAAGTGTAGCAGAGCCCTTTTTCTCTTTTTTATTCCAATTGTTGTGGTGTCAACCTTGTAGGTTGTGGAAGTATAGGAGTAGCAACACTTCCATATTTATAGATGTGAGTGGTAGGCTTCCTTGTCGGCATAATTTTACATTCAAGTTTTCTTGCCAACCTAAATTCTTTCTCCAATGAATCAGGTTCCCAAAGGCGAACCTCATGTTGGATGTTATCCTTTAAAGTCCCTAGGAAGACATCAATCCTGTGTTCCTCTGGAATATCAGTTACCCTTATATTCAATTTTTGGAAGTCCTCAATGTTCTCCACCATTGAATACTTTTGTTTGAGATTTATCATTTTGCTAAAGAAGGTGTTGCTCTTTGTATCCTCATAATGTGTGATCATTTCCTCTGTAAAAATTGACCAAGTGACAATTTTTTTACAGGAGCAAATCCATCGATACCATACAAATGTATTTTGTTCTAAATATAAAGTTTCAATGCATACCTTTTGTGTGTTTTTCACATTATGGAGATAAAAATATTGCTCCATCTGTAGTATCCATGTTACGAGATCCTTTCCATCAAACTTACTCATATTGGCCTTTGGAATATGGTGGGTCTTCAATCCAGCATTAGAGTTTATGAAATCATGATTAACATTTATTTTGTTCTCATCATGAGTTTCCTCTACTACCTTTTCACCATTAGGAATTATTTCTTGTATCAACTTTGTCAAACCTTCCTTCAAACCTTCCATGTCTACTTTTAGATCATTCTTCATGTATTCCATGTTGTCTTTCATTTTTTCATTGATGTAATCCATATTAAATTCCATGCCATTCTTCAAATCACCCATATTAGCTCCCATGCCTTTCTTCAAAACATCCATCTTATCTTCCACACATTTCTTCAAAAATTCCATTTCATTTTTTGTTGCTCTTTGTGAGAGCGAAATTTGGTGCACTTTCTCTTGTAATTTTGATATATCATGTTGGACTTATTCCTCTCCATGAGTCCTAGTAGAGTATTCTGAGGGCTTAATATGTGTTGAATTCTTTTTAGGGGGAATTTTAGAGCCCAATACTGATATCTATTCTTCAATATGCCTTTGGAATCACTTCAAACTGATTTTTCAAACAAGAATTATGGAATTCGAAAAAAAATACACACCTTTTTCTTGATTTTGAGGAGCTCAATATTGAAGCTAATGCATCTCCGTAATTCTAGATCCCCAATATTTTTGCTTCAGTCCTGTAATACCCTATGAGTCTTCTTTCCAATGCCACAGGTCTTAGCTGATTTTGATTATTCCAGGAAAATTTATGGCCAATCTCCCACAATTACCTAATTATGGACTATTTTAGTAGAGTGAGCTTGTACTACATTCCATGTGTCACTTTTTCCTCCTTAAGCTCCGCAATTGATACAAAATAAACTAAAGTACATGTGATTTCGACCACTTTTTACAAAATTCCAATTCGATGTTCAGAGAGAGAGTTATGATGATTTTCCCATGGTCACCTCTTTTAGATGAATTTCGGGAGCCTGCAAAAACCATAACTTACATAGATTATATCTCTGAAAATATTGCGAACCAAGATCTAAAATTTTTACACGAAGTTCCTTTGGATTTCTGCGCAAATGGGTTTTTTTTTGGCATCTCAACCTTCGTAGAAAATTTTTATAGCGAAAATGCCACGATGACAAGTTTGAAGCAGAAAAACCCTAGAATCCAAAGCTCAGATACCAAATGTTTTGAAACTAACTCCAAAAATAGAAGAAAATAGAGATCATCGCCTTAGAAATCAGCCACTTCGAGGGGGAAACCTCATTTACATTACATAAATGAACAATTCTTGGATGCTACAAATGAAAAAACCTCCTTTCTATATATAGAAGTCCATGGGGTCACAATATAATCCTAGCCGACTTAAGAATCATAATGTAAGGGAACAACAATAATAATAGTGGATTTTATGGGGCATAATAATAACAATATGGGGGTTACATGGATACAACAATAACAATAAGGGGGATACACTAATAACAATAAGGGGCTACACTAGTAATATAGGGACCTAACATTGTTCTACTAATAATACTGAATAAATTATTACTGCAACCTTCACTTAATTAAATTATTTTACGGAAATAAGAAACTGAGCAAAATAAAAGAATATCACACAGGACACCATTGTTTTTGGACAAATGTCCCTGAAAAAACCCAATGTGAGAAAACCCAATGCAACAGATCCGAGGGTTTTATTATTAAGCATCAGTTATATCTGAATACATATCTGAATGTCTGTCTAGATAATTCAGCTATAGATAACATCACTGATAGAGAAAAATAGTGAGACTACCTCACTCTACAAGTCCTGACTAATTCGGTAGCTAAAATGGAAAGCCCCTAACACCCTCTGCGCTGCCGCTGCGCAGTATTTGTGTAGGCCTACATGGGGACTTCTAAAGGACTACGTCACCTCCTCCATTGGATCGATCTTCTCTCATAAAACTTGATTTAGCCCTGCTAGCTCAGAATCTCGATATCCCAGCAAAATCTTAGACCATAGCTTAGAAATGCTGCACTGCCTCTACGTGTGGCCTTTGCAGCCCTGCATCACCCTCTCTGGGTGCTGAATCATCCTATTTGGGCTATGCGTTGCTTCCACTGCATCTTTCTCTGCCTCTTTGCTGAGTATTTTTGGCCTAAGAGAAGATCCCCCGACCAAAATTGCTTCTGCCCCTCTACATGAGAATCTCTCGATCAAAGTTTTCCTCTGAGCAGTGCTCACTTCAAAAAATCCGATCTCTTGATCTCTCGGTGTATTTTTCCAAATTACCCTCAAGTATTATTTATATCCTTCTCATTGAGTCTTCAATGATCGAGATTAGATCTCCAATCAATGACTAAGATCACATTTTGAATTCATCTGATTTTTCTAGAACATTCACACCTATATCTTATTAATTCGATTTAATTATTTTATTTTCCTAAGTTTAGAATTAAGTTCACTTTAAAATAATTAATTTTATTAATAAAATACAATCCGGGTGGAATTTCCTCAAAAAAATTCCGGGTTATGTGGAATACATGTGTTTAAGCCTCTCTAGAAAATTTGAGACTTAGAGCACATCTGATGCTACCAAAAATCAACACCTCCCTCTAATGAAAAAATCATTAGAAGATATGTAAATTTGATGAAAAGCTCTTCGACTATGAGCCCAATTTAATGACTATGCCCTCTTTGGCCTATGACCCATCTTTGGTGTTTTTGCCACATTTTGTTCCTTTTTTGGATTCTTTTAAAATGATGGCATGAGCATGAATATTCACCTCTATATTCTTACCTTTCTTAAGATGAGTCCATTGAAAATGAGCTTACATTAGCATTTTAGTTTCCTTGATGGGTCCAACAAGCCTCCTCTCTTTTAGCTCAAATTTCAGACTCATGATCCATAATCATTTATATAAGCTTAAGGCCATCCAAATTAGGAAACAACAATGCAAAAAAAATATAGTACCTTGATGGTGAATGATACTTTGGAACTTGTACCTCTTCCAATAGTACGAAAACTTGTTATATGTAAATGAGTGTATAGAAATAAGTTTGTTCCAAATGGGTGAGTTGAAAGACAAAAAATTCAATTAGCTGCTAAAGGATTCTCTCAATTTGAAGGAATTGACTACAATGAAAGCTTTTCCCTTGTTTCCAAAATGAATTCAAACTACCCTATTCTACCCCTTGCTGCCTCAAATGGATGGGAGGTCCATCAAATGGATATTAAATCCTCTTTTCATGGGGATCTACAAGAATGAATCTACATGGAACAATCTCCTGGATATGTTCAAAGTCACTCCAACCTTGTTCACTGCCTTAAGAAATCTCTCTACGGTCTTAAACAAGCTTCTCAAGCTTGGTATGCATAAATGGATAGATTTTTTGTTGACACTAGCTTATGTAGATTTCATTTTGACCCAAATGTCTACACCAAGAAAGTAGGAAGCCATCTCATATTGCTTATCCTTTATGTCTATGAACTCATCCTCAACGATAGTGACCCCAACATTTAAACCCATGTGAAATAAAGCTTTAAGAAGAATTTTTATACGAAGAACTTAAGTTATTTGCATTTTTTTCTTGGCCTCCAAGTGCTGCAACCCAAGGAAGGATTTTATCTTTCCTAGTATAGGTATGCATGTGAAATTATTCATTGTTTTCACATGGAATATTATAAATCGTCCCTTTCTCCCTTTTAGTTTGGATTCAAACTTGCTATCACTTGTATGACACTTAAAGTTGATGCCACTTTGTACTATCAGTTAGTTGGTAGCCTCTTATGTTTGACTCATACTTATCCTGATATTTCCTTTTCCATTGGTATTTTTTTCCTAGTATATGAAAATACACCATGAAATTCATTGAAAATAAGTGAAAAGGACACTTTGGTATATCCAGGGTACAATTCAATTTGGGATACATTGCAATTTAGGGGGGAATCCTTTGTAGGTTGCTTTGATTTATTTAGATTGGGTTGGTGAAATTGATGATAAGAATTCTACTACATGTTATGTTTTCATTCTTAGTTCCACACCTGTTGTTATGAAATCAACTAAAAAAATAGAAGAAAAGAGAGATCAACGCCTTAGAAATCAACCACTTCGAGGGGGAAACCTCCTTTACATTACATAAATGAACAATTCTCGGATGACACAAATGAAAAAACCTCCTTTCTATATATAGGATACCATGGGGTCACAATATAATCCTAACCGACCTAACAATAATAATGTAAGGGCACAACAATAACAATAGTGGATTTTATGGGGCACAATAATAACAATATGGGGGCTACATGGGTAAAATAATAATAATAAGGAGGCTGCACTAACAACAATAAGGGACCGCAATAGTAATATAGGGACCTAACACCTGCCACTTGTGCTTGTAAAAAGAAGAAAAATATTGCATTTTATTCAATAGAAGCATAATATAGAGTAGTGGTTAATGCAAGTCAATAATTTATTTGGCTTTAATAGTTCGTTTAAGAGTTTGGATTCTAGCAACAGTATCCAACCGCCCTTTGATCTGAAAATCATAGTACCATCAAGCTTGTTAAATATACCTTCAACATTAGTGATTTTTTTTGAGTCCAAATTCACTTCATTGGAATTCTCATTCATGATCGAGTTATTGAAGTGCTTTTTCACCCAATTGATGATCAAGTTACTGTAATTTTCACAAAGCCTATTACAAAAGAAAAGTTTTCTAAACTTGAATCTATGTTATAGATTTAAAAATTTGTCTTTATGGGGGGAGAGGATGTAATGCCTCCTTCATTCTCCTATTGTGTCACTTTTTTAAATCCTCAATCCTATCCCCAGTTGTTCTTAAGGGGGTATGTTAGGACATTTAGACACCTAGGAGTTAGTGAAGTTCAACTTGGTCTAATGTGTCTATTAGGTATGCATTATTTGTATTGTAATTTGACTGTCATGATATGTTCTAGACACAGAGTGATCCAATAGATAATATTATCATTAATACTAATGGAAATTCATCCCTGGTGTTGGGGCTCATTTGCATTTACCTTTGAAATAATTTTCAAAACACCAAAAAATCATATATGATAGAAAATGTAAAATCTTGTGTGTCATAAAATAATTTTGATTTATATATTGGTACATTAACATTACGTGATGAGATGTGAAGGTGGGTCGAGTCGGGCTCATTCACGTACATAACAGTTCAAGAGCCAGACCAATGGGCACATTCAGAACATTACACACTGAACAATGTCGAGTCAGGCTCATTCGCAAGCTCAGGAGGGACCAGCATGACAGAACACCAAATAAGCTCAGGATGGTTACACTATGGAGAAAACAAACTAATTTCCAAAAGGCGGATAAAGGGCGCATTTCCCTTAAACAATTAAGAGTTTTGGAGGAGGCACAAATGAAAAAACGGATGGTCAGGATCAAAGCGCAGAACTGGAGCGGAGAGATAGACGACGAAGATTAAATTGCAAACCAAAAATCACAATTTTCAAAGGATAGGTGCGAGAGGTAAGTGATAAAGTCGTCGAAGTGTGACATGCGATACCAGGTGGGACCTGATCGCATAGCGCACATCGTAGGTTTTAAAAGATAAGTGTTAAGGAAAAGGTTAAAGTCAGTGAAATGCGAAGTGTGACGTGGAAAGCTGACATGGTAGACGATGTGGCCTTGGCTTGCATACCGCACAGTGCAAGTTTTAAAATTTAAGGGCAAAGGGTGAATATTATAATCGCCGAAGTGCGATGTGCGATGCGGTGGGGCCCGATTGCAAATCTTGAATCACAAGTTTTAAAGGATTACCGCGGGAGGTAAGTGATAAGGTCATCGAATTGTGATGTGCGATGCCAGGTGGGACCTGATCGCATAGCACACATCTCAATTTTTAAAAGATAAATGCTAAGGAAAATTTAAAGATGGCGAAATGCGAAGTGCGATGTTGGCACGAATGCGATGTGGCTCCAAGATGAAATCTAAAGGATTTTAAGTCCGGGCTTATGCGGTTATGCGCCATTTTATGAAAAAATAGGTAGAACGTGGGAGAAAAAATCGGGTAAGTGACCCGACACAGATCAAAGGAGAAGAAGCAGAGTTGGGTAGTAGGTGATATGATCTAAATAGTTTGAAGCACATGTGCATAGGTAGAGTCAGGAAGAAGAGCGTATAGCGGCCCTATTGGGAGCATGACAGCTGGGTCAATTGGGGCATTGAGGCGAAAGGACACCTCGGCACTTCAGGAGGACGCATCAGCAACATCAGATTCAACAAAATGAACAATATTTCCAGTTTTTATTTGTTTTCTCAAGTATGATTTAAAAATTAATCTTAATAGTTTAGGTAGTTGAATAGTTTCAATAAGTTCAGGAGTTACGAACCACTGTGATGTATTTAAGTAGATAGAAATAAAGAAAAGAGGTTCCGAGTTTTTGGACCTCTGGAGGATTGTTAATTTGGTACTGAATTTTCTGAGAAATAAATGAAAGAAGATCAAGTTTCCTACAGCTGCTAATGTTGATATGTCTTTCCAGTTTTTCTATGTGTTTATTCTTCTTTGAATGAAGTGAAGTAATGTAGCATCCAATCTCTTGATTACATCTGTGATTAAGAGTTAAACAACCTTAATTTGTGCTCCTTCACCTCATCTCTTCTTTCTTCAAAAAATCTCGATGAAACTTTAAAGTAATAGATTATGTGTTTGCAACATATTATTTCGAGTTTCCTCTCCCTCCATGAATTTACTCTGAAACTTAAAAGTGATAGATTCCGTTTCTCAGCATATCACTTCAAGTTTCCTTTACAGTTCTTCTTTTCATTTCATTCGAATATCAGTAGTTTATGGAATTGTGAAGACTTTCATTATATTAGATTATTGAGTGTATTAAATAATTAGATTCAAAAGGTGTTAAGCAGAGGCCATTTGATATTATAATTGTGACATACATTTAAAAAGTGTCTTAAGCATTGATTCCTTACCACATCCAAGGGATTATTTCTTGAGATACAACATTTTCTGGTGTCATTTCCTAGGACGAAGAAACGAAGTTTATTTTCCCTGGGGTTTTCACATTATTTCCTCTGGTTTTTCAGTGAGGAGGATATATTTGGCTGTGTTTTTTATTTTCAAAATTATGGCTTTCAAAATTCCTCACACGAGGTCCGATACCTCACAGTAGATAGTCCATGCTTTGCCAGATCCAGAAAGATTGGTTTCTAAACGGCTCAGAAACCTTAAAATCCTTCAATACCTGATCCTACATTTCCTTATGCTAGCAGCAGTTCTCATAACCATTTTTTTGAAGATATTTCCAAGGAACTCCCTTTCTTGGAACAAGATAATCCTTCCACACCCATTTATTTTCAAGAACCTCAGTTAGAAGAACATTATTTTGAGTCTGTTTCTTTTGCCTCCACTCAAGTTCAGCCAAATATAGTTGTTGGTCCCTCTGCTATTGTCCATCCGCCCATCCCCATATCAGTTTTGCCTCCACCTTCATTCACTTTCAAGACAGGTTCATCAACCTCAACCACCCAAGGAGAAATTAACCAAGTTGTTAACATGGAAACACCAAATTTCTTAATGGATAGATATGCACCCCTAAATATTTCACAACCAATAAATTCCATGCCTCAATAATACCTAAAATTACTTCCTCGTTTCACTAGAGAAGATGAAGTAACTGCAGAACAACATTTACCCTTGTTTTTCACTTTTGGTGAGAATTTAAATGTAGAACATCTTGATGTTGTAATGAGATTATTTTTGCAGTATCTAAGTGAAGAGGCTAGGAAATGTTTCAAAGGTTTACCAAATGATTCCATAAATTACTAGGAAGAGTTAGAAACTCAATTCACTCAGAGATGGGGAGAGAAGAGAGATCATGATTACTCATTGATAGAGTTTAATGCAATTAAAAGAAGAGCCCCTACTCTTGCGCAGATACAGAAAAAATGCTTTAGAGATTGAAGCTAATATGACTGCAACTGGAAAGGAAAAAGGGAAAAAACCAGTCCAAGAGAAGGGGAAGGAAAAAGAAGAATCATCACAAGATCTAAGAATTGAAGATATGACAAAGGTCATAAAAAATCTGACAAATAAGCTAGCTAATATGGAATTGGAAAATAAAAACTCCCAAAGGCAAGTACAACAAAACTGAGGGGGGTTTAACTCTCAATTCAAAAGAAATCCCATGAAAATATTGTAGAGGGAAAGAAGAGATCAAGACGAGATTCAAGCTCCATTGTATATAGAAGAAACACCCAGAGAGCCAGCAGAAGATGACCAAAGGGAGGCCGAGGATCAGGTATATGCTCTGTATGCAATAGAAGAGGATGAAGAGGAAGATTGTGAGGGAGAATATGTTGAAGCTGAAGTTTCTTTTGATCAAGATGAAATGGATGAATACTGTAGGAAATTCACATATTTCATGCAAGCTGAGTTACATAAAAAGTGTGATTTAAGGTCTAGAAAGAGATCCAGAGTGCAGGATAATGAAGGTGAACAACAAGGTTCCATTCCTCCTCCAATGGCGACTCCACTACAAAAGGACCCTACGAAACATGTTAATAATAAGAAACAACCTGTAAATTCACTTAATAGAACAAATGTGTAGTAGGGTGAATCTTCCTAGAACAAATCCGTTGACACTAATATCTCGGAGAGAGTTGTTCCTGTACCCGAACAAGCAGCAAATCCTAGAAAGAGTGAAGAAGAACCTGCAAAGAACGTTAAGCAAGCTCATGCTTTCAATTTGACAAAAGAGTTGGAGAAGGTCAAAATTCAGGTACCTCTTCTAGAATTAGCCAATTTTTTTTTAAAAGTACAAAAAGTTTGGTCTATCATTAAATCCCAATAAATATTTATTTTCCTTAGAAGAAGGTAAATTATTGGGTCACATAGTTTCTAAACAAGGAGTAAAGATTGACCCAGCAAGGGTGGAAGCCATTCAGACTATTCCTTTACCCAGAAGCAAGAAGGATATCCAGATATTCCTGGGAAAAATAAACTTTTTGAGGAGGTTTGTGCCCAATTATGTTGAGATCGTGAGAAGTATAACATATATTTTGAAGAAAAATGCAGAAGTGAAATGGGATAAGGAAGCAAGAGATGCATTTTATAGAATAAAGGAATCATTGCAGGAAGCCCCAGTTTTGATTAGGCCAGACTATCAAAAATACTTTAAGGTATTCTCATTTGCGTCCTCCACTACTATTGCTGTTGTGTTGTTGCAAAAAAAATGAAGAAAATAAGGAGTAGCCAGTTACATTTTTCAGCAATTTTCTTAGAGATGTTGAGCTCAAATACAACATTATGGAGAAAAAAGTATATGATTTGGTCAAAGCACTGAAATCCTTCAGGACTTATGTGTTGCAGTCTCAAATAACTGCTTATGTTCCTAATTTCACTATGAAGGACGTGCTGGTCCAAAGTGATGTTGAAGGAAAAAGGGGAGAGTGAATAGAAAAAATCCAAGAGTATGATTTGGACATCAAACCCACCAAGCTAGTCAAGGGACAGGGGTTAGCGAAGTTGTTGACAGAGACAAATTTTCAAGCCTTGGGAATTATTCTGTTGGCACCAGTGGATGGAGCTGTAAATGAAGAGGGTCAAATAAAGTTCAAAACATGTATCCAATACAAATTTTTGTGCTTTGATTAGTATAAAGATATTTTGCATTACCTGTGTTTCTTTTCCTATCCAACTTCACTAAATAGAACAAAATACAGAGCTCTCAAGCTCAAGTATCAGACATATTTTATCGTAGAAGCGAAGCTATACTGGAAAGATCCTACTAGTATTTTTCTATTATGTTTGACTGAAGGAGAATCTATTGAAGTCACCAAATAATATCATGAAATTATGTGTGGAGGACATTATAGCTGGAAGGTCACTGCTCATAAAATTCTCAAGTCAGGCTTCTATTGGCCAAACCTGTTTGCAGATGTTTATAGACTGGTCAGAAGTTGCCAGAAGTGTTAGCTGCTTGCTGAAAAGAAAAAACTTTCTCCATTATCTCTCATCCCAATATTTATTGAGGAACCTTTCAGGAAATGGGGATTGGATTTTATTGGAGAGATAAATCTTCCATCAATCAGACAATTCAAGTGGATTCTGACTGCCACTGATTATTTTACAAAATGGGTTGAAGCAATACCCACTAAGAAGGTGAATGACCAAGTGGTGATGAAGTTTATGGAGGAAAATGTTTTCAACAGATTTGAATTTCCAATCGAAATTATGACTGATAATGCTCGGGTATTCAACTCTTCTCGTTTCATTAGTTTCGGTCAAACATATAATGTGATTTTATCACATTCCACAACATATCATCCCCAAGGGAATGGATTGGCAGAGTCTTCAAATAAGACATTGGTTAGAATCTTGAAGAAAATAATCACCGAGAATCACAAGGATTGGTATATGAAGTTGAATTTTTCCCTCTGGGTAGTTCGAGTCAATACCAAGAGATCTACTGGGAAGTCTCCCTATGAACTAGTTTATGGAACTCAAGCACTATTTCCTACTCAACTTGCCAAAATAGTGATTTATTTCCTTCAAGAAGCTCAGGAACAACCGAATTCTCTGGTAAGAAGATTGAACAAAATAATTGAATCAAGTGAAAACATAAACAAATTCAGGGAAAAACTGATTACTTATCAGGAAAATATGAAGTCTATATTTGACAGAAAACAAAAAGAAGTTTTCTTTCAAGCAAGAGATTTGGTACTAAGATGGGACACCATACGAGACAAAAAGGGGAAGCGTGGTAAATTTTACCCTTTGTGGTATGGTCCATACAAGATCTTTGAGGCAAGGTCAAATAACACATTCATTTTGGAAGATCTGGATGGAGAGACAATACAATTTCCTGTGAATGGACAATATCTGAAGCATTATTTCCAACATTAAAAGTCAACATTCCACCATTGTAAATACCAGATTTCTCATTGTTCATATGTCACTAAGAAATATTTGACTCCATGCCCAATGGATAAGGCACTAATATGTGGTTCTTAGTGCTTCCGTGGAAAAAAGCACTATCCCTAGGTGGACCCAGATGTTGTGGCTCATTTTAATTTACCTTTGAAATATTTTTCAAAACACCAAAAAAACATATATGATTGAAAATGTAAAATTTTGCGTGTCATAAAATAATTTTGATTTATATATTGGTACATTAAGATTACATGATGAGATATGAAGGTGGGTCAGTTCGGGCTCATTCACGTATAGAAAAGTTCAAGAGCCAGACCGATGGGCACATTCAGAACATTGCACGCCGAACAGGGTCGAGTCAGGCTCATTCGCAAGCTCAAGAGGGACCAGCGCGATAGAACACCAGATAAGCTCAGGAGGGTTACACTGTGGAGCAAATAAACTAATTTCCCAAAGGTGGAGAAAGGGCACATTTCCCTTAAAAACCTAAGAGTTTTGGAGGAGGCGCAAAGGGAAAAATGGATGGTCAGGATGAAAGCGTAGAACTGGAGTAGAGAGATAGATGGTGAAGATTAAATCGCAAACCACAAATCACAAGTTTCAAAGGATAGGTGTGGGAGGTAAGTGATAAAGTCATTGAAGTGTGACATGCACCGCCAGGTGGGACCCGATCGCATAGCGCACATCATAGGTTTTAAAATATAAGTGTTAAGGAAAAGGTTAAAGTGAATGAAATGTGAAGTGCGACGTGGAAATATGACGTGGCAGACGACGTGGCCTTGGTCCGCATACCGCACAATGCAAGTTTTAAAATTTAAGGGCGAAGGGTAAGTGTTATAATCGCCAAAGTGCTGATGTGGTGGGACCCGATTGAAAATCACAAATCGAAAGTTTTAAAGGATCACTGCGGGAGGTAAGTGATAAGGTCACAAAAGTGTGATGTACGATGCTGGGTGGGACTCAATCACATAGTCCACATTGAAAGTTTTAAAAGAGAAATTCTAAGGAAAAGTTAAATACGACGAAATGCGAAGTGCGATTTTGGCACGGACGGGATGTGGCTCCAAGATGAAATCTAAAGGATTTCAAGTCCGATCTTATGTGGTTATGCGCCATTTTATGAAGAAATAGGTAGAACACGATAGAAAAACTCTGGTAAGTGACCCGACGCAGATCAAATGAGAAGAGGCAGAGTCGGGTAGCATGTGATATGATTGACAGCGTTTGAAGCACATGGGCATAGGTAGAGTCGGGTAGCATGTGATATGATTGACAGCGTTTGAAGCACATGGGCATAGGCAGAGCCAGGAATAATAGCATATAGTGGCCCTATTGGGAGCATGATAGCTCAGCCAAGTCAGGCACTAAGGCATCATTACAGAGCTATGCAGCCGCTGCATCTTAACTAGAAAGGACACCTCGACACTTCAGGAGGACGCATCAGCAACATCAGATTCAACAAAACGAACAATATTTCCATATTTAATTTGTTTCTTAAGTATGATTGCAGAAGTAATATTAACAGTTTAGGTAGTCGAATAGTTTCAATAAGTTCAGGAGTTACGAACCACTGTTATGTATTTAAGTAGATAGAAATAAAGAAAAGAGGTTCTGATTGTTTGGACCTCTGGAGGATTTTTAATTTGGTATTGAAATTTATGAGAAATAAATGAAAGAAGATAAAGTTTCCTGTAGCTGTTGATGTTGTTATGTCTTTCCTGTTTCACTTTGTGTTTATTCCTCTTTGAATGTAGTGAATTAATGTAGCATCCGGTCTCTTAATTACATCTGTGAATAAGAGTTAAATAACCTTAATTTTCGCTCCTTCACCTCATCTCTTCTTTCTTCACAAAATCCTGATGAAACTTTAAAGTAATAGATTATGTGTTTGCAACATATTATTTCGAGTTTCCTCTCTCTCCATGAATTTCCTATGAAACTTAAAAGTGATAGATTCTGTTTCTCAGCATATCACTTCAAGTTTCCTTTACATTTCTTCTTTTCATTTCATTTGGATATCAGCAATTTATGGCATTGTGAAGGCTTTCATTATATCAGATTATTGAGTGTATTAAATAATTAGATTCCAAAGGTGTTAAGCAGAGGCCATTTGATATTATAATTGTGACATACATTTACAAAATGTCTTAAGCACTGATTCCCTACCACAACCAAGGGATTGTTTCTTGAGATACAACACCTGGATTAAGACCCCATTTGTTCATAATATCTATTTAAATATCATCGATGACCATGTATGATGATTGATTGTGAGAGATATCTTATGTAATTTTTTTTCTTTTGTATTAATAAAATTTCCTTAAGTGGGAGCACTAGCTTAAGTTGTGGATTGTTCCCCTCTTAGAGGGTTTTAACCATGTAAAAATACTATAAATATGATATTTTGATATGGTTGTGTGAGTGGTTGTTGAAGGTGTTCATCCTATATGGAATACCTTATTTTCCTGGACAAGTGCAAAGTGAGTTCAATGTGTTTTGATGAAATAAATGAAAAAAATAATAAAATCCTCCTTTGAAAGAAAATAATCACAAACCTAAAGGTGTCTTGTAATCAATTGGTGTAATAATAAAATCATAGTAAGTTACTCAAAATATCATAGCAAGGTCCACCATGAGGAAATAGTAAAGGGTTGAACAAGAGCCTTCCAAACACTCAAATTCTTGGGAGATGAGATGCACAAGTAAAGTGAGTAAATGCATGAAAGATAGAGACATAGCCTCAGGTAATAGGGGAAACTCCCAGTGGCCAACAACTATTTCTCTTAGGTTCCCTCCCTCCTTCAAGATCCACTTGGGTAGGAACCTAAAATAAATCCTCTAAGCCACCTATTCATGGATATGTGCAATATGTTACCTTATCTTCATGTTGGAATCAAACAATCAAGGGATATATTGAATGAAATAACAAATATTCTCAATAAAAAGGATGGTCCTACCTCGATATTATCCACTCTAAGGGTGCTCATATTACCAAATGAATTTGGACCAATATTCAATGTAGATGATTTTAGGTACCCTAAATGTCAACAACTATCTTTCAATGTATGAAGTTGTGATAAATTATTTGGATGCTATTAAAGGGTCTCTTAGACCTATGTTGTCATCATATATTATGTTGGGATGTAAATGTTAGTAATCCTTGGTAAATGTGTAAGGTAAAATTAAATTAAGGCTGGTTGAGAGCTGGTACAACCACTCGAACTATATCATCCATGTATAAATATACACTAAGTTTAATGGAAACATGGTTGTAATTAATTCCCAATATCTTGTTGTTCTTTTGTATATTCTTGTATGTTCTTCTTCATTGTATTATGTAGCCTATTCATGATTACCATATGTTTATAACATTTATTACTGCTTTTTCCTCCATTTGGCTAGGTGACAACAACAACGAAGGAAGGAGTGGTTCAAAATTGCAAAATAAAAAAGCGAAGACGATGATATCAAATGAAAAAATAATTCCAAATTTTTCCAAAGATGAAAGAAAGTTTTTGTTGTTGTTTGTAAAATTTCGTTGATGCTTCTATGTTGGAACTAAAGGTTTGTAATGCTGAAGTCCAAGACCTACAAAGGAAAAGATCGAGAGGGAGAGAACACCAAGGCTCATTGAAGACAAATAAAATATTCAAAATTTTAGAAGATGCTCATGGATCAATAAGAATAATTTTTGCAATAAGTCATTGATAATGCTTGTTGAATGTAACTTATTAATGAAGATAAAAATTAAAGAGGATGAATTTTGAGAATTTTTGTGTTGGCATTGATGTCAACAAGCTCATATTTGTCATATGCATGTGTCATGGATGTTTACTTGGTGGTCCTATTGGTTGACATTGATGTATGGAAAATAAGATGGTTGTGTTGGCATTGATGTCAACTCTTGAGGTCATGTACTTATGTCGACCTCATGATGATGCAAATTGATGGACCATGGTGTGTGTCAGTATGTGTTGGAATTAATGGAGCATGATGGTATTGGAGGAGTTAGCATGTGTTGACATGTGCATTGAAGGAAATGTCATGATGGTTTGTTGATGCCACTATAGGTAGATGGTGCTGCTACAGTTGATCATGTAGATCTACATGTGTTAGAGATGGTTGATGGCACACTAGTTGAGTTGTCAACTAGGGCCTCCTATTTATTCCTATGAGGAGACTTGTTGTAGTTATGTGATGGCTTGATTATGGTGCTACAAATATGTTTCAGGTTTAACATAGGTGTTGCATCTTGTTCAGAGGTCTGATGGGGAGTGGACGACTTGTTGGCATACATGCCAACCATGTTTTTTGGCCCTTCTAGGTCAATTTGGAAGTGACACTTGGGATACTTTTTTTATCCAATTGTAGAGGTGCTAGAGGCTATGTTAGAGGTTTGGAGACATGTACAAGAGATGAAGTAGAGTATGGAATATATGGCAGAGGTATTGAACTAAAGGACTATTGGTTTCCCTCACATTTAGCCATAGTCTCATGCACATAAGCCTATGGGAGTAGCTGGAAAACTATACTCACATGGAGACAATTCTAAGGGGGAAATTATAGCTCAAGGGTTCTAAATTTTCATGCAAACAATGTCAAGGTAGTGACTATGAGATTTCTTGAGATTTTCTCCGCATTCCTCATGCTGCTCGAAAGGAAATTAACTTGGAAATTCCCAGAGGTTTCCAGAATTAGTGAAAAAGGTCACAAATGGTTTGAAACGTCCCTCTCATGATGTGAATGCATTTAGCACACTAGTAGTGACCTTAGTGGATTTATTTGGTCCAATTTGTGCACCTTTGATCCTAGTCCCAAGCCCAATTTCACCCTACATGTTTTATATACTTGATCTTGGAGCTGGTTGATGAACAATTGTGAGTTGATTGAGTTGAGGATGTATGCATGAGAGTGAGAAGGTATCAGAGAAGGATTTAATGCTTCAGATATTGAGTAGAGCCTAGATGCTTCAGTCCATGTCTGAATAATGAGTAGATATAAATCATGATTCAATATAGTTCAAATTTGATGCTACTAGAGTAGAGTTTTATTTGGAGAAGTTTTTGTATGCTTTTGGAGTATATGTTTGTGGATATTATCACACTTGTTTTGTAGGAGTTGTTGATGCATGTAGCACATAGCCATGTTTATTATTATGTTATATGTAGTATGCAACATTTTATTGTTGTGAGGGTTTGATATTCAGATTTGTGTGGCCAAATTTTTCTATTAGAGATAACATGCTTTGTGCATTTGTTTTATATTGATTGATGATGAGATATTTCTGCTGAGAGCATGTATGTAAAGCGTATTTATGGTTGAGAATAGTGTCTTGGAATATAGTTTTAAAATATATGAAAGGAGGTCCACATGGAGGTGAGGAGCAGTGACTTCATGGAGGTGGAGCTTCGATATCGAAGCTTCAACGAAAGGAGGAAGTTTCTAAATCCAATGGTGGTTGGATAGTCCAATGGTAGTTGGGCGAGGATCGACTAATCGTGGTGGCATTTAGTGGATGGTAGTCCATAGACATCCATATAGAGAAATGTATTTTGAGCTGATTAGTAGTATTGAGTCTCCTAGCCATTGGGTGTTGGCATTAACGATATATGAGGCTGAGTCTCCCTGCTGATGGGAATCAACACACTATGTAAAATATCAGTTGCTTGACATAATAGAAATTCAAAGCATAGCAATAGCAACAAGGGTACTTTTTTTCTCGTTGAAGGGTTTTCCACTAGAAATATTGTGTATTATGTGTGGTTGATGTGATTTTCATTGATTACTATTTATGTTTCTCACATGGTTTATGATTTAGCTGCTTATATGGTTTATATGCATGATATAAACTAATGTGTTGATGGTTATATGAATGATTTAGTAAGTGAAGTTAATAGTTGGAAAAAATCGTATATAGGCCCCAATAATTATTCAACACCCCCCCCCCCCCCCCTCACATTAGAGCTCAAAGTTTTCCAATATGAATGCAAATGTTGCATGAATGAGAAAACTACAAATTAAAAATTGTCCGAGAAATGCAAGAAGAATCTTGTAAAATTTTGTGGACATTTCTAATGTTTGAATTTAAGATTTACAATGTTTAAGATATGTATTGAGATTGATATTTTGTCATTTTGTCTACCAAGTTGAATGTTGGAAGATCTACAAAATATTTGAGGAAAGAGAATTAATTATGAATAAAATTTCTGCCTGCATTATATTTATAGTCAATGCGTTTGTATTGTAGTTGTTTCTGAATATTTGATCGATGAAAAAAGTCGAACCAACATATGAAGAATATCTATTATATTAAAATTAGAAATACAAAGGATACATTTGATTGTTGTTGCCTTTTATGAACATTTGAGAAGTCAATTTTATCCATTCATAATTTAGTCGACTTAGTAGTCAATTTTCTCTATTTTATATAGTCAGTTTGTTGCTTGATTTTGTCATCAGATTCCACTATTATTTATCCAACATTTTACTATTTGACTAATATATTTGATGTAAATATCCATCATTGCACAACCTTTGTTCTGGCGATGTCATTCAAATTTATTCCTTGTCATTTGTGCGGGTTGGCACTATTGTCAATATATTTCACCAACATTCCAGGACTTCGTCAATGCTCCACACATTTTTCAGAGATGGAAGAAATTGATCTCAGCTGAGGTTGTTAAGAGATTGAAGCTGACAACAACGTTGCACCCACAGTCATACACCATCCTGTGGCTACACCAAGGGTGAGATCTCCATGTCATCCAACAATGTCGTATGCCTTATAGCATCAATCCCTTTGAAGATGAGGTATTGTGTGATTTTTCCCCTCTGGAATATTGTGATGTTTTTTTAGGTCACCCATACCTATGGAAGCATCATATTGTATATGAGTCCAGAGCTCATTTTTTTTTTGACACCTAATCCTTGGGATTGGGTGAATATGTAAAATAATGTAAATAGAAAGTGAGGAGAGCTGGAATATGAAGAGACATTGTGAGATGAATCCAAAGAGTCTCTCCCTCCATGTATATATCTATGACTACCCTTAATGAAAAAACACAATTCACATTATGGAGTTACCTCTTGGCCTGACATGGTATCAGAGCCAACTCCGTTTTTAGCTTTTCTTCCCTTGTTGTAAGTCCCTCTTGTTCTTCCTATTTTGTATAGCTAAAATTATTTGCTTCCATTTAGAGTTTGATTCTTGAAGATGTTGAACACATGATGGTGCTGGATAATCGAATATTTTCTACCCAGAGGATCCGTGAGGACAGTTCAATGAAGGTGCACATGGTATGACGATTTTTTTATATTACTGTGTTAATGGTATGAGAGTTAACTATTGGTGCGAATGTCCCCTGACTGCATTATACAAGCTTAAACCCTCTCTCTCACAGCCAGTATGAGGACCTCACAATGTTGTATTAAAGTCACACTCTGCACTGTTAATAACTCCATACTGTTGGGTCCAGCACCTCGGCCTCTTGGCTCTCGATCCTACCGTCGACTCCCAAACATCCTAGTGCAACATAACTGTTGACATTTCTCACCCTCCCTCAGCTCCACTCACCCTCATCACTCCCTGAAGAGTCAAGTTTTACTCCATTTGACCTTCATCAAATGGAAAACATAGTGGGTGCCTTTACAGATTCCCGCTACTGCAGATGTTTCACTATTGTGTGTTAATACAACTACCAGTTCCGATGAACGACTCCTTACCCCTGCTCCCACTCCTCTTCCACAATTCCATCGACACCTCTCTACACCCTATCCACCTTTCCACCAGTTTATACCCACTGTCAATAGATACAACTCTTCCCTGGTTGCTTTCCCACTAGTTGCTCTCCCTTATGCCACTTCCTTATGACTGTTAATACCACATAACAAAACGGTCATAGCACCTACTAGTTATTGCATAACAACAAGGTCATACCACCTCCCCCGGTTATATGACCTCCCCTCGACCATATGACCTCCTCCCTGTGGCATTAGGCCTCTCCACACAGGCTATTACCAAACACACCCTTCAAAAACTTCAACGTGCAAAGGGACCATTCCATTACATATAATGCTTCCCTAGATAACACCTCTCCTCCTTTCCATATGTGCCCTTCCCGTATACCACCTCCCCCAAAATATTACCTCTGTGATATATTACAAATCATAATTCTATTTTTCACAATATTTCTACTCGAGAGCAATTTTTTTTATAGTATTGGAAACAAAGTACATTTTATAGATTATACATTTGAGAATGCATTCATTGATATTTATTGTTGGAGTATTTCTCTCTAGAAAAGAGAACTATCTTGAATGGTTAAGGAATATTAAACACACTCTCATATTTAATGAGTTGTGGAGATGAATTTTTGAAGGAGATGGAGATAATGAACCTACAGAGCCCACCTCAGATAAGGAGATTGTCATTTGGGAAAACACAAACAACAAGGCCTATGACTTGATTTCAACATTTGTAAATGAAGAGGTGAGTCACCATATTTCACCATTCTCAAATTCCTTTTATGCCTTGAAGAAGTTTAAATAATTTTATGACTCACACTCTGAACTTAAAGTAGTCCACTTGATGATTAAACTGTTCAATATTGAATTGAAAAATGATGACCCCCTTGCTTTAGCATCATAAGTAAGATATATTATGCATGATATTAAAAAATTTAATGTTGAAATAGACATTCCTCTCATAGCTTATTTCAAGGCACTATATACCACTTACATTATCTTGAGTCATTGCAAGAAAGTGGAAATCTCAAGGATACTACCTTTGACTCCATTGAGAAGAAGTTTGTTGAGAGAGAAAAGGATTTCAGGAAGAAGAAAACTCCTTGGTCTTCTGAATAAGCTGTGTGTATTTCACATAGATAGAATAATAATGCTCAATATTCTTCTAGAGGAATAGGTGGTCTATTATGAATAGGAAGAATAAATTTTAGAGGCAGGGGGGTCAGGCAATTTCAAGGAGAAAATTATGATCTTCATTGGATACGTTGCAATAGAGATGGACATGATGCATCTGCGCGTAAGATTTGGGATAGAATTGAGTAATAAATAAATGAATCCAAAGGTAAAAATCATGACAAAGGGAAGGTTAAATCATGTGAATTCGCTCACTATGTTGTGGCACATTGTAATATTGGAGTAACTAAAGATTTTTTTAATGCTTCACTTGCTTCTTGTAAAAATGATTGGTTGCTTAATTCGGAAGAAACATGCTACATGAATTTTATAAGAGTTTTTTCTGAAGAATTTACTGACAATGTTGATGGAGCAGTATACTTTTCAAACAAATCAAAACTCAAGCCATAAGGGCTAGCACAATCAGGCTCAAACTGTCTAGTCTTCTAGACTTTCTTCTACATGAGGTTCTATACCTCTCATAGTTAAGGATAAAATTGTTGTCTTTGGTCCACATCTTCCAGAAAGGACACTCCATTCATATGTTTGATGGAAAGGTTAAGGTCATCAAAGAATCATATTGCTCACTTGTAATGATGAGGATAAAATAAGAAATACTTCTAAAGATGCAAGGTACCTCTGCTCGTGAACAAAACTTTGCATGCAGTTCTCACTATGATGAATGTAATTTTCTATCAAGTCTTTTATGGCATGCTATATTTGGACACTTAAAATATGACAACATTTGATTTTTGAATAAGAATGGTGTTACTGGTTTTGTTACAATTCCTAGGAAACTTGAGAAATGTGATGCATGTATTCTAGGAAAGCATAGAAAATAGTCTTTTCATGATTCACATTCTAGAGCACATAGAAAACTTGAACTCATCCATTTGGATTTATGTGGCCCAATGCCTATTCCTTCTGTAAATGGAAATAAATACACGATGACATTTATTGATGAATACACCAGAATGTGTTGATTTTATTTATTGAAGAACAAATTTGATGCTTTTCAAACATTCAAGAACTTTCATGCATGGATTGAAAATGATGCAAAAACTCATATTGGATCTATTCACACTGACAATGGAAAATAATACACTTCAAATGAATTTAAAAACTATCTTCGCCAACATGGGATTAGACATCAAACAACCATGCCTTATAATCCCCAACAATAGCTGAAAGAATGAACACGACAATTTTAAATATGGTACATTCCATGATGTTTTTCAAGAATGTAAAATTGATGTTTTGGGATGATGCAGTTCTATGTGCTATCTATATTAATAATAGGTGTCCATCTAATGCTATTAGAAACAAGACTCCTTATGAAATGTGGAATGCCACATTCCTTCAGTAAAGCATCTATGGGTCTTTGGTTCCACCTGTTATGCCTTGATAACTAAGGAACAAAGAAACAAACTTGGTGCAAGGATTTGTAAGTGTATCTTCTTGGGGTTTTCAAATACCTCCAAAGCATACCGTATCTATAATGAAGTTAATAATAAGTTTGTAGTATGTATAGATGACATATTTATTGAATCTTCTAAGGCTGAAAATGTTGTTGAGCGACAAATTGAGCTCTTGGATAGATTCAAGAATGCAAAGTCATTTCAAGGATTTTATAATAAAATTCCACATCTTGAAGGGGGGATTCCTATACTGGATCAATATGTGGAATCATCTTTTGAAGCACTCTCTCCCCCACATGAAGCTCCAACCACGTATGGCACTTTGAGTGATGTGATTGACAAAATTGGGAGACTAAATCTTGATTCAGCCCCAACTTAGTCAACTAAGTAGCCCGGGCCATCTCAAAAAGGTACTCCAAAATGGATGACAAAGACACTTGAAAATGTTTGTTCTAATGAGGTTGAAAACAAAGGAACAAGAAGTTCCACTAGGAAAAATAGAGGTGATGTAGATGATTCCGATTCACTTGTTGATATGGATGTTTCTTATAATTGTGAATTTATTTTTTCTATAGATTTTGAACCAACTTCCTTTAAAGAATCTACTTCTCATGATGAATGGAAAGAAACAATGCAAAAGAAATATGATGCCTTGATAAAGAATAACACCTGAAAGCTGGTTGATCCTCCATTGGGAACCAAAAAAATTGGTTGCAAGTGGGTCTACAAGAATAAGTATAAATTTGATGGCTCAGTTTACAAGCACAAAGCCAAGCTTGTGGCAAAAGGTTTTGCACAGAAAGAAGGAGTCGACTATGAGGAGATTTTTTCCCCCACAAAAAAATGGGAAACCATCTAGACACTCTTTTCCTTGGCAGATCAGAATGGTTGGAAAGTCCATCAAATGGATGTAAAAACTGCTTTCTTGAATGGAGATATGAAAGAAAATGTTTTGATGTCCTAGCCAGAAGGATTTTTTGTGAAGGGAAAAGAACACAAAGTATAAAAATTTATAAAATCCTTGTATGGACTCAAGCAAGCACCGTGAGCTTGGTATGAGAAGTTAAATGAGCATCTTCTGAAACTAATTTTCAAATATTAGGATCTTAATGATGCAACTTTGTTTATCAAGAAAGTTGGAAAAACAATTGTATATCTTGTGGTGTATGTAGATGATCTTTTTATGACAGGGAACAATGAGAGCTAAATTGCATCCATAAAGAAGGAATTGAGGAATGGTTTTGAAATGAATGACTTGGGCTATGTGCACTAATATCTTGGTATTTAAATAACTCATCATCCGAAGTTTATATTGTTCTCTCATAAGTACATTAGAGATATATTGAACAGGTTGGCATGGCTGAGTGCAATCCTTTGACTACTCCAATGGAATGAAACTTGAAGCTCACATCCATTGAAGGAAAATGATTTGAGGATGCAACAAAGTATAGATAACTTGTAGGAAGTCTCAACTACTTGACTACTACCAGACCAGACATTTCATTTTCTATTCGAATCTTCTCCAGGATCATACAAAAGCCCTGTGAGGGACATTGGTTTGGTGCAAAAATAGTTCTAAAGTACTTGAAGGGGGCTCAAGACTTTGGAATAAATTATACATAGGTGGGCGACTTTAGCTTTATTGGATACTCTGATTTAGACTTTGATGGAGACAAAGAAACTGGGGTATATATTTTAGGTTATTCTATGAGTGTTGGATCAAGAGATGTCTCCTAGAGATCACACAAACAATCCGTTCTACCAGATTCCACAACTAAGGAAGAATACAAAAACTGAAGCACCAAAGGAATTTTTGTGGCTTAGGAAAATTCTAGAATATTTTCAAGAGAAACAAGTGCATTAAACTCCACTCATGATTGACAAAATGTATGCAATAAAGTTGGGCAAGAACCCAAAGTTCCCTGATCGAATGAAGCACATGAATACAAAATAATATCTGATTCGACATCATGTTGAGGCCAAGAAAATCCATCTACGCCATTGTTCCACAAAAGAGAAAATTGCAGACATCTTCACCAAAGCACTTGGAAGAGAAAAATTTGAAATATTCAGAACAATGCTTGGAATCACCAACGTCACTTCAAATTAAGGTGGGGGGGGGGGGGGGGATGCTAATGCCTGATCCTTGGGATTGGGTGAATACGTAAAATAATGTAAATAGAAAATAAGGAGAGTTGGAATATGAAGAGACACTGGGAGATGAATCCCAATAGTCTCTACATCCATGTATATATCTATGATCACTCTTAATGAAAAAACACAATTCACATTGTGGAGTTACCTCCTGGCCTAAATTTTTTATTATTACTTTAGGTCAGAAATTGTACATGATACCATAGGTAGCACCGCCTACCAATTTTTATTCGATCTCTGCTAAAAAATGAAACAAGATAATTTCCAAGACCAGGAAATTTGTCTTCCTCATGATTTTCCTTCAGAGAAAGAGGAAGATTGTGGCCACATCCACAACCTCTAGAGAGAACTTCTCCGCACGACAAAAACAAATGGATAGATTCATGGAAGAGTAGAAGGACATCTTCACTTCAACCACAGGGGTACCCTTACATTGTTAGGTCAAGAAATCCATAAATTTGACCTTGAGTTCACCGCTACCTAATGGAACAATCTACCAACGCTCTATTATGGAGAATGATGAAATCAAGAGTTGTTTCAGAAAGGGCACATCAGGACAAGTTCATCACCCTATGGGAGCCCGACCACGTTGGTACAGAAGAAAAGCATAACCTGGAGGCTTTGTATTGACTATCAGGCACTGAAAAAAATAACTGTCTGGAATAGGTATCTAATCCCACAGATTGATGACATCATGGACCAAATCAAGGGGGCCAAATATTTCAGTAATATTGACTTGAAGTTTGGTTATCACCAGGTACCAACTGAACCCTCTAATGTGTGGAATAATTCCTTCAAATCCAAGGAGGGTATTTTCTAATGGTTAGTCATGCATTTCGGGTTGAAAAATGCCCCGAAAACTTCATGAGGCCAATGAATGATATCTTATGACCCTTAACCAACTTGTTCATTGTGGTGTATTTAGATGACATAATGATATTCATCCAGAGTTGAGAAGAGAACCTACACCATATTTGACAATTCCTCCAAACCTTGAGGCAACACAAATTGTATGCCAATTTGGACAAAATCACTTTTGGTATTACAGAGGTTCAATATCTTGGGTACATTATTGATAGGAGGGGTGTGCATGTGGACCCTACCAAGATAAAAGTTATTCAGGATTGGCCAACCCCAACCACTCTAACATAGTTCTGTATATTTTTGGGTCTTTCCAATCTATCTTGGGTACATTATTGATAGGAGGGGTGTGCATGTGGACCCTACCAAGATAAAATTTATTCAGGATTGGCCAACCCCAACCACTCTAACATAGTTATGTATATTTCTGGGTCTTTCCAATCTCTATCATAGGTTACTATTGTGATTCTCTCATATCACTTGGCCATTGAGTCAAGTCACCAAGGGCGGATCGAAATCAAAGTTATTTTGGTTTGAATCCAAAAACATGATGTTTTTTGAGTTGAAGCATCGCCTTTGCTCTGCAACGATGCTTGCATTACCATACCTACAACAACCATTTTAAATTGAGACAGATGCCTCCGACTATGTTATTGGTGCAGTTATTACCTAGCAGGGGAATCCAATGTCATATCACAATGAGACACTTTGAGATATAGTCCAAAATTATCCCACTTATGGGAAATATATGTATTCCATTTTGCAGGCGTATCAAAAATGGAAGCATTACATGACAGGGAAGGAAACGACCATCCACACTGATCGCCGAACCCTATAGTTCATACAAACCCAACATAAATTATAGAACGATCACCATCAGAAATGGCTTACATATTTGCAACAATTCCATTTTAACATCAAGTACACAAAGTGAAACACCAATAATGTTACATACTGCCTCATCCAACCACCAGTTATGGTGCTGACCATTGTGCTCGACTTTTGTGGACACGAGACTTTAGGATGGCCACATCTTTACAAGAGCGATCCAGAATTCAACACCATGTATCAGATGCCCCTAGAAGGCAAACAAGTTCCATATTTTCACCTCTAGGGCGCATTTTTATGCCCCCTAGGGAAACTCATTCAATCTTCAATTTATTCTTTATTTCTTCATCTTCTCACAAATACATTTGGGCGGAAATTCCTATAGCAGAATCTGACGAAATCGCTAAAATCGGAAAAAGTGTTAGAAGTTAAATGTTTATTTTTGTTTTTTGTTTTCTTCTTTCTAAAATTTTGAATACCATCGAATATCCAATGGTAGTTCTTTATCAACCGAATATTCGATGAAATTCCATATCTCTTATGGTTTTTAATCTTCTGTGGTTATCGTTTATTGTAGAATTTTTCGGATGATCCACAGTATTATCTAGATTATCCTGTCTTGAAGATAGATCCCCGTTGGGATTCGAAACGTCGACCATTGTTTCTTAACAATGTGGATAATCCAGAAATTTCTGCAATTCCATATCTCGTTGATTATCAGATGTTTTCCTATAATCCCTCTTGTCATCAAATGACATATGATAGTTTTTTTACCGTCGAATATCTGAGGCTATATCCAATATAAAAATGTGTTGTCCAATTTCCTACAAATGGTAAATAATAATTGCATAACATTCAATTCCACCATTAATGACCTTTTTAATTGACAACGTCTAATATGGGACCACTTTATGTTGATCAATTTGAATAATTAAAATAAATATAACATTAATATTGTAATAAAATTATATGCACACACACACACACACACACACACACACACACATATATATAAAGTTATTAAATATATTATTATAGTTATAATAAATATAACTATATATCTATTTGTGTGTGTGTGTAGAGGCCCTAACATAATATAAAATTGACATAGTTGCTAAATATATTAGTTGTTATTGCTTTGAAAGGTTATAGGCTTATTTTTAGGTTAATTTTTGAGCAAAATCATCACTGAAAGTTTGGTGACAAAAATGTCACATAACATTCCTCAAGGACACGAAGGATACTTGGGATCAACATTGAAGGCTTCTGAGGATGGAAAATGTTATTTCCATCGTAGAAATTGCAGTGGCTTGAGGCCAAGGATAATTCTAATAAAATCAGCTAAAAATGATTGTAGAGACTACGGACACGCCGAAGGCGGACATGAATATATCATCCATTTCTAAGTTATTTATTATATGTCTTTGTATTGTAGATTGTTTTTGTAAAAGTTTATATCTATATTGTATTTTAGATTGTATGTCATTATATTGTAAATAGTATTATATTTCTTTTGTCAATGAATTTTATAATATTCTTTTGGGAGATGTTTTGAACTATGTTGTCATCTAGATGTGGACTCGAAATATGATTCGATTATTTTTGTTAGGGTTGTTTAAGGGGTTAGGTCGATTTAGGGGTTAATTAATTTATGGGCTTAGGGATAAGGGGTTATTGTCTAAGGGTTTAGGGGTTAGGGGTTTAAGGGCTTATGGGAATGGGGTTAAGGTGTTAGGGGGTTAATGTATATTGTTTAGGGTGTTAATTTGGACTTATAAGATTTAGAGGTTAATCATGGGATTTAATGGAGCATTATTAATAAGTTTTTAAATTATATTATGCAAAATATGACATTAATAAATAATATATAATTACAATGATTAATGCAAAATAAGATCCATATGTTTTTTATTATGGTTGTGACTATATATCTCAAAAAGTGTCTCACTTCCTACATGTAAAAAAAGAAACATCTTTCTTAGATTTTTTCAACATATTCTTAAATATCTTGATAAATTACACAAGAATCATCATTGATTTCTTGTCTTTGTTTCTTGATCTAACCTATGTTTCCTTTCTCTTTGTATTTGTTTTCATTATATATTATATTTGTAAATTTTTTTTATGTAGAAGTTTCAATAATTTCTATATATACTAATATTACTTTATTGATTGTAATTGTATAATATTGGCTCCCTAGGGTATTGATCGACGAGGAAGAGGTCGTTGTAGTACAAGCGCATGTTCAAGAACATGGAGCGATTAATATTGAGGATCAAGTTAATGATCCTATGGAAGAATATAATGATGTTGATAACATAGTTGAAGAATATGGGATAAAAATATTGATCCATGAGACATTTAAAAATGTTTGAATGGATAACGATGACAATAAATATGATGATCGTGCTTTTGATTTACCTGTACTTGAGATGACAACTAAACCACTTTCTGAAGGCTCAAAAACATCTCTTCTCTCTACTCTATTGTTGTTGGTCAACTTAAAGGTGGTCAATGTTTTTTCAAACACGTGTGACACAACTCCTAAGGTATGTAATATATTTTGTGACATTTAATACTATATACATGATAAAGAATATATATATATATATATATATATATATATATATATATATATATATATATATATATATATATATATATATATATATATATATATATCTATCTATCTATCTATCTATCTATATATATATATATATATATATATATATATATATATTTTTTTTTTCTTCTGTTGTTTTTAATGTTAGTACGTTGATCTACACCATTTCATTAATTTGTAACATTTATATGCAATATGTACGATTAATATTGCTTAGTACATTAACCAATACTATTTTTTTATGTTGTAGATTATTAGGTGAATTTCTGTTACCACCATAAAATGTTTTACTTCGTTCGTACCGAGATTTACATGTTGTTATGAAATATATTGGAATGGAGTATCAAGTTATTCATGCATGCCATAATGATGAAATTCTCTATTATAAAGAACACACATTGAAAGAAAAATTCCCAAAATGTGATGAGAGTAGATATCAAACTGATAAAGTAACAAAAAAGGTGCCTAGCAAGGTTGTTTGTTATATTCCCATAATTCCACGTTTGCGAAAGTTGTTCAGGTTCAAAAATGTAGCAAAAATTATGGATTACCATACAAGGAATAGAAGTGAATATGGTGTTCTTCGAATGCATGTAGATAGATAAACATTTAGGAATATAGACGAAAAGTGGCCAGAGTTTAAAAGAGAACCTCGTAATCTTATGCTTTCATTAGCAGCTGATGGTGTCAATCCATTTAGAGAGGCCACATCTACTTACTCGGTGTGGCTCATTTTTGTTATCAACAATAGCATTCCTCCGTGGAAGTCAATAAATAGGGAGAACATAACGTTGAAAACGATTGGTCCAGGTATTTTCAAAATATTTTTTTTTAGCACAATAAAATGTCCTTTGTCTTGTTTGTTTCATAATTTTTTCCTATGTTTTTTGTTAATTTACTCATATATGTTCAATTATGCCTCATAATTATGTCTTATTTTTTTTTTTAATTTACTCTTAAATGTAGTAATTATGTATTATATGTTCAATCAATTAGGTAAGTACCAAGTAAAACATATGAATGTATGTATCAAGCCTATTATTGATGAGTTAGTGGAGTTATGGAACAATGTTACTATGTATGATATCTCTTGACCAGTAGTTGCACAAAGGGAATTTTAATTCCATGTAATGCTTGTATGGAAAATTCATGATGACCCAAGCCTAACAAATTTATGTGGTTTGTTATAATGTTACCTTGCACTTTAATAATGTTTAAATCTATGAAGTTCATTTCCAATATGTTTTTTAAATAGTTCAACCTTCATTGTACATACTTAAAATAATTGAGATAAAATTATTCCATCTCTTGCAGGTCTTAAAATAAAGGGTAAATTTTCTTGTCTAGTTTATGGTCCTAAGATTAAATCTCATTGTTCAAGAAGCTTAGGAAATGATGTGTTTGATTAGTATATAAACTTCCTTTCTAAGAACCATAGGTACCGAAGTATTGAAAACATATTTTCAATGGGAAAGAAGATACTGGAGTAAGATCATGGAGAATGACACCTCGTGTGTGGAAGTTGCAATATAAGAGTCTATCAAGGTATAGATCGAATTGTATATGTATCAATATACATTATATGTTTGGATTATTTTATATTTTTATGGAATTTTCTTCCTTTTACTAATTGACAAGTTATATATATATATATATATATATATATATATATATATATATATATATATATATATATATATATATATATATATATATATATATATATATATATATTTATAGTATCCTTATCTATGATTCGCGTTGTAGGTCGTGAAGGAATTAATAACAGGGCACTTACGCGAGGAATGAAATGTTATTCCAAGAAATTAAATAGAATCCCCTACTATAAGCACCGAGAAATCGTTCATTTGTTTGATACAATGCAAATAAGGAAAAATGTAACAAAGACCTTATGATGAATCTTAGATGGAAGGAGGGATAAACAAAAAATCGCCAAGATTTGTAATGACATTAATGATTCCGACCATGCATTGCAAAGTGTGATTCATTCAAATAGCAATGGATACAAACAAAATATAATCACCCTTCCATGGTTATTGACAGAGTAACAAGCATGCTAAAGAGGCTATTGAAAAAATTAAATTTCCAACTGGATTTTCTTCAAACATAAATAATTTCCTAACAAATAAAGGTAAATTAGGTGGGGTAAAAAATCATGATTGGCATACGTTCATTAAGGTAATTATTTTGGTGTATATATATTTTATACATTGTTGAAACATCTTGTTAATTAGTGTTTTTTTTTTCTACTAATTTGGGAAAAAATAATGATAGATCATTATTTATTTTATAGTATGTTATACCTTTATCTCTCCCATAAAAATTTGACAATAATTTCAAACAAGTTATATATGATCTTGGAAAATACATGAGGTAAGTGGATATTTATGTTTAAAGTGTAATTTGTTCAATAAGTTGTTGTGTCACATATTTTTCACTGCATGTGTTTTGCTTGCCATCATGTACTATATATATATATATATATATATATATATATTTTAAACTTATGATTTTATTGCTTCATTTGTATATGGTTGTCATCTAAATAAATCGATAAAGAAGATGTAAAGTATCAGAGAAAAAAATTCCTCTTCTAATGTGTGAAATGAAAAATTATCTACGTCCAATATTTTTCAATGCACAAGAACACTACCTCATACACCAAGTCGAGGAGATTGAAAAGTGTGTACATGTACACAAAAGAAAAAACTGGATGGTTGAGAGGCACTTGAAATAATTGAAGGCTTTGGTCAGACAAAGAGAACACTATATGGGTTTTGTGGTAGAGGGATATATGGTATATCAAACCATGGCTTATATTCATCAATATAGTGATGAATTAGGAAAAAGTATTAATTTTTTGGATCTCATTTGGGATGTCAACTTTGTGGAAAATTTTGAAGGGGAGCATCTATTGAGGAAAGGTAGAATGAGAAAAGTGAGATGTAAGTAGATAGTGGAGATTTCAAGCACATCTGACTTATTTGTTTTTATGTATATCGTACTTATTTTATTTTTAGTCTTCCTACATAATCCATTATTATGAAGGTATAACATGGTAACTAATTATACATATGTGAATTGTTTGATTTTAATACATTTCATTAAGAGTGGGATGCAATACATTTATACATTGTGAACAATAAATATTGGATGAAGGTATGGATTGAATGATGAAAACAAGCTAATAATGGTAGGTTATGATGGTATGGTGTGTCTTCATTGGTCAAAGAAGCTCAACGTAGTGGAGATACATATCTTAAATAGAGTGAAATTGATTTAGAATATGGTTTAAAATATTGACAGGCATATTCACCCATACTACTTAGTTTTTTAACATTTATATTGATGCATATGGCAGGTTTTTTTCTTAATCTAAAAATTTTGAAAGTATAAATATGCATATTTATTAATTGACAGTGCATTTTTTATGTGTTTGATGTATTGTAGTTGAAACACCACAATAAAATGTGGGGTAATGGACACAAATTTCGCATCAAAATGTTGGATGAAAAGATGAAAACTTCAGTTAGTGGGATATGTAGTATTTTAGGTTATCAATGTTTCCTCTAGAGTTGAAATACATCCATAACTCTCTGAGAATAGATACTATGTGTATCTACATGATATTCTTGAGTGTGAATTTGAATCATTAAAAATAGTGCTGTTCAATGTCAAATGGTTTATGATACGAATCCATGAACGTGACCCCGATAGAACTTTTATTGAGCATGCTAACATATTTTCCATGGTTGATACAAGGAATATTAAGATAAGATCATAGTGATATGTTATTCTAAGCTAATGTGAATGGGAATTTTATGTAGACATTCCAGGTAAAGAAGCTTGGTCATATGTTGTTAGATATGATCCCAGAGGAAGGCCCGTAAAGTATAATGTATGTAATATTCCAAATTGGAAATAGTAACAATATAGCTCATAAAATAAAAGTAGCAACAAGTATTTAACACATAAAATAATGAGACCAATATAAATCCATATTATTGATCATATATGCAGAAAATAGGTACAAAAAAATGAGGCACCAATCATAGAATGTGGCCACACAAGCCTCCAATACATAAACACTCTCAAAAGTGAGATGTTGCTACAACACAAAATGTCGAAGAGTTGCTACAACGCAATTATATTATGCAAATCTATAGCTGGATATGATACAATGATACAATAATACTGATATAGGCCCCAATAGGATCTAAACATGCAGACCCGAACACTAGATCATCTTTCCAAGAAAACCCAAGAGGGTTTCCAGAAAATGCACACAATGTGCCAACGTAAGCTGCAGCCCTGGGGTTGAAGACATGCTGCAACAATAGAAATGAAAAAATATGGCTGGATTTTATGTATAAATATACATCCCTCCTACAACAGACCCTCCAGATGAAAGAATGGCTCCTCCACTGAAGAAATCTCCTCCCAAAACAATCACTGCAACTACCCCTGCAACTTCTCCCTAAAATAACACAGATCAAGACTGAAACTGCACTGTAGGGGATGAATACTGCTTGGCCTGGTGCCAATGTGTGAAATAAGCCCAAGGGGCTTCTTTACAGGTCTCCCAATGGATCGAAACCTTCCTCCACTGAACACTAGCTCTTAAGGTACCCGATCTAATCCTCCACTGCTGCACCCTGCAACACAACAAAATAACCTGCAGAAACTGTGTTGATGAAGAAAGCTATAGCTTGGCCTGAAAAAATGAATGTGGAAATGAATACAATACTCTTCCAAGAGGCCTCTCAAGGAAAGATGTGGGATTCCCGCTCGGGAACACCCGGTGCTAAACAACACAACAACCCTGCTAAACAACAAAGGAATGCAAAGTCTAAAAAGAACATAAGCAATTAATAATCAAAAACATGAATAACAATGGCTACCATCCCCTCCATATATAGCATGTGAACCTCCTCACATTGGGTCCCATCCATACTTGCCACCAAGCTCATGCAAGTTTTCCTCCACTAAAACTGCACTGTCTCATCATAAACGCCACTCCTCCATGACAGCGTTGTTGATGTGGTCAAAGTTGACTGAATCAACATGATCCAATCCATATTCACACCCAAAGGCACTTAATCTAGCTTCTTATTCTTCCTCCTTTCACATTAGAAGCATTATTATTCCTTCTAAGGGTTTTTATGAGTGTCCCCACCCACTTATTCACCTACCTAGTGATAAAACAAACTATAATATTACATTTAGATGAAGGCTAAATTTTTGGAATATTACAGTCCTCCCCTCCAAAATTTTGCTTGTCCTCAAGCAACTGTAAATGTGGAGAAAAATTCCTGCCTTCCTCTTCTTGTGGCCTCCCCATCAATAGGTCCCACCATAGCTCAACATAATCTGCAATAAATCTGCCCTCCAATGGTTCCTCCCAAGTATGCAAAACCAAATGGTGTACATCATGAGAAAGTGGAAGGTGTATGTGGAAACCTTCTTGTTGTCCAATGGCCTCCTCAAGGTAGGAGTGATGATAAACATAGGGAATCTCATCCCCAATGAGAGTCTCCCATACCCATGCTATCATCCAAATGAAATGAGCCATTCTAGGTAGCTCATCAAAGAAATCCTCAACCCCTGGTTTATGCAATGTGTTGGGGCTGCATGGAGAGATTAGATTTTCCCATCCAAGTTGTTTCTCTCTCCATTTATGGTAAGTATGGGTTTTTTTTTTACCTTGGGCTGAAATGTCATGATCTCCAAGAATGGCCCAAGTTACCCCACCAAACAAATCAGCCATGAAGTGCCTCCTCCAAGAACTCAAGTTCTCCAAATGGCTCCTCCCATATGAAGAAAAGAGATGTAGTATGGAAATCATGGTTTGCCCATTGTTTCTCCTGAAATTTACATCATATAAAGTAGGGAGAATCATACTCCCAATGGGCACCTCCAACTCTTGTCCCACTCTCCAAACAAAGCTTCCCATGAACATAAGAACATCAACAATATATGGAAGCAATAACCAATGAAAAAAAGTTGCCATATGACAATCGGAAAGTGGATCATAGTTACACACATGGAACCAGTGCAGTGCATCCCATGCCTACCTCAAATCAAAGAATAACAAGTGCCCTTCCAACCACTTGTTTGCTTCCACAATCATCCTATAAGATAGGATCATGAAGGTAAAGTGTGGTGTCAATGGTGCACACCATGAATCATGTAGCTTCCCCCACAAACCACCAATAGAATAGCCAACCTCAACACTACAGTTGGCCTCAAGTACATCATAGTATAATATGAAAAAAGGGATAATCCTCTTTGGTACAACATGCTGCTCATATAAAGTAAAGAAGTACAAATCATAATGCAAAATTGTACCTTCTCCACCATGTAATTTTGTCCTTGAGCTAAAATGGCTCAACTGGAAATTCTCCCTCACCCCCAATGAGTAGGGAAGTAGATGTGACATCCTCTCCATCACCATCAAAGCTATGCATCTCTCCATATGCTGATATATATCCTGCTGGATGCCCTCCCAAGTGAACTCCTCCATAAAAGAATGAAATTTATCCAAGTGCATGGAAAGAAAGTCCACATGTGCTGCATGTAGTAGCTTCCTCTTGAGCTTAGAAACTCTAGTCAAGAAGACTCTGCCATAGGAATAGATGACCTCATCAACCACCTGTTAGCCACCTATAAAATTTGTTATAGAAAAAGGTCACTAAAACTTTTTGGAGCCTTCAAGGAACAAATTTTATTGCTAAAAAGTGTTGGCTCTTGAAGACTCTTGAAGGCCTCATGCCTCTGTCCAAATCTTCACTGCTGTTTCCATCTTAAAAACTCTAAAATTTTGCTAATTTCATTGAGAAAATACTGCTCCAAAACTAACCTCATTTTTTACCCCTTTATTCCCCATAAAATCCCTCATTCTCATATTTTTCCCCTTTTCCCTCCATCAAAACCCCTTGATGAGGTTTAAGACTCTTTCTTTGCCTTATCGAAATCCTCAAAATCCTTTGGAAAACATTAAAAATCCATAAGAAACCATGTTTTATGTTTCAGGCTTTAGCCCCCTTCGGCCAAGCCCCCTAACCTCTTCCCCTCCATATGCCTGCACCCTGGAACCAGGTGCTGGGCCCACAAAGTGCTTATCACGTCGCAAAAGTTTGAAAATAGTTAGATAAAAAAGACTGAGCCCGAGGCTCCGATTGCGATTGGCCCTTTGTTAAATAATGCCCTGGGCCTATTATCGTTCCATATAAACCAAGGCCCCACTGTCGGACGCCTATCCATTTCATATATATAAACCCGTCCCGACGCATAAAAACCTTTGTTTTCCGTTTAAAATTGGGTTTTCCTATGTTTTAAATGGTTTTTCGCTAGTGCGTAAGTTGAAAAATCCCGACCATTGATCTTAAGCCAATCAACAGCCCGCGCAGCATCACATCGCAAGCTTCATCGGGCACGTTATATTTCTTCCCCCGATCGACCATCCCTTCGATTCTTTCCCCACCATTGATCTGATCCTCAGATCAACAGTCATCGCTCAATCACATCGCATTTTCCATTTGGTACATTGTTTGTTCCCCCCGATCGGCCATCCCTCCAATTCATTCTCCACTGTTGATCTGATCCCCAGATCAACGGCCCGCGCTACATCGCATCACAATTTTTTTTCCGAGCGCTTTAACATCATTCCCCCACCGATTGCGTTCCTCCGATTGGATCTGGACCGTCCACGTGTCCAGATTGGACGGTCCCAGATCATTCCCGTATTATTTCATCGCCCTCCGCCTTCCACCAAAGGGTTTTCAAAACCAATCACCACCGTTGATCATTGCGCGATCGACGGTTCTGTATTATTCTTCCCTCTGCTCTCATTTTAAACTTTCTCTTGGCTAATCTCCACCGTTGGATGATGCCATCCAATGGCCATGCTCTCCATGCCCTCTGAAGCAGTATGCCAAATAACGCAACATTTTATAATTATTGTTTGTATTTTGCAGGGATTAATGGTTTTCCATTATATCGAAAGAAAGGCCAAAGGCCGGGAAAGACGTTTCCCGTGCCTTTGATTCATCAAAGGAGACCATTCGCGGGGTTTGAATTCCACATTTCATCGATGCTTCATGAGGCATTGATGCCATACGAGCCCTGCACGGCCTGCACATCAACAAGACACTATGATTTTAAATCACAATTAAAAGAGTATTAGTGTTGAAGACATAACACAACAGAATAGAATATTGAAGACAAATTTGGGGATTACGGCTAAGATTGATTATCAAAAGCCTAATCCTCTGAATTAAAATACAATTAAAGAAAATCATAAGTGTTTATCAGACATAAAAGCCTCCACTGCCACATCTGAGGCAAATTTATTCCTCTCAGCTACCACAAAGCTACCTGTGCCTCAAAGCATTCAAACAGAGGCCGAAGTTATTGTTTGAAATCAAATATTTTCCTCAACGCAGCCGAACAGTTAATTCTGCTAAAAGAATTTAATGACAAAAATATTAGTAGAGTTACTATAACATAACACAGAGCCTTAAAAGTCAACAAGATCTCCCACCGACCTTAAAATATTTAATGTATATCAATTAATACAATAAAACACCTATAAACTTCTTCATCGAGCCCCTCAAAGGCTGAGAAGTCATCATTATGTATTAATTGTCCTGAGAGATCTTTTATCAGATCTCACCTCCTCATTCTTCTATAAATACTTCTATAGAAGATGAGAAATTTTTGGTTGAGTAGGTTGCTGAACTTTGAAATGTAATTGAGCTTGAGACTTCTATCTGTAAATAGTGTTCACTAGCCCTTGGAGCTATGCTTGTGATAGATAAGTTAGGCTGAGATGAGTAGATGATTGCTAAACTAAAGCATTGGACTTAAAGCTGTAACTGGTTTGGAGCATCAATACAAGCTGATTTATGGGATCCTGGTCTATGTTGATGGTGATGTTTTTCTCATTGTAACTTGTTATTTTTTTTCTATTTTCACTGTGTTTCATCTTCTCTTATAAAGAACAACATGCATAGAGTTAGGACCTACTGTATATCAGTACCCTTCTCTGACTGAAAATCTTTATTTATATGTTTTCTTCCAATCTGTGTTATTTAGGAATGATGTAATTCAGTTTAAGCATAGGAATGCTGGCGTTCCCTCGTCTTATTGTCTTATCTAAATATTGTTCTTGGATGTTATTTTCATTTCATGTTAAGTAGAGATGAACTAAGGAAGATATGGTGAGCCCTGGTCCTATTTTTATCCCAAAATATTGTCTGAAAGTTTCCCTTGGAATGTGTTGAAATCTGGCTAGTTTGAATGTACTTACCAGATCTTAGGCCATTTTTTGTCATCTTTGTGTTTGTCTTGAAAGTTACCAAGTAAATCAGAGCTAGGAGAGGATTTGTGGTGAGCCCGGCCCGCTAGTTTCTACTCCAACAGTTGCCTTCAAGTTTCCCTATGTTTTTATATGTTTTCTATTGAAAGTGCATCAAAATTAGGCTAGTTTAGAAGTACTCGCTTGATCTTAGATTGATTTTATGTCTTTATTAAGTGTATGTCAAAGCAGGTTAGTTTAGAAGTACTTGCCTGATCTTGGGTTGCTCTTTGTTCTCCATCTGTTTAAATTCTCCTTCTTATTGTACCATTTCATTCCATAAATCAAACTTCAAAGAGATCCTTAGACATAGATGACTTGCCCCATGGACAACTCTTGCCTCTTGCTGTTCCAATTAAACCCTATTATGACTCCATAGCCCAATGGAATAAAACCTGCAATTATCTATCTTCCTGGCCAAAGTTGTTCTATTCGCTTGCAACTTCTCACCTTTGAAACTTTTTGCACTTAGAATTTTCCACCTCAAACAATAATCATGCTCAACCATCCAAAAAAAAAAAAAAAACCCTCAGCCTTCATAACTAGCCTAATATACTTACCCAAAACTTCAAAGACAAATCCATCTTTGCACTTATTGGAGAGATCCCTCTCCGAATTCACGGGCTAGATCCTAGAATCCCAAAGTGGTTGAAATAATGTTGTTTCTGTGATTGGAATTTGCCAATATTTCTAATTACAGATTCCTAACACCACCATGAATCTATCATCTCCCTTCGGGTCATCAAGAATCATGCAAGCACCAAGATCCTTAGAGTACTCTACCAAGAGTTGAGACCTCGAATATGGATCAATCCTCCTAAGAGGCAACACTGAAGATCTGAAATGTGAAGCTCCCCATATGTTGCTGTCTTCTCCTTTGACATCCCTCATGCCAAAGTAATCCTCCAAATTTCTTCCATGCCCATCATGCAGCTGCTCATGCTCAAATAGAAGTGGTGACTTTTGGAAGTTGGCCTCCCATGAGAAGCTACCATCCAAAAAGAACCTCCTGATATTGGCCAATGTAAGCATGAGTGGCCTCCATCTACTCCAATGTATGGAGGATTCCTTCCTTAAAGGAAGTACCCTTTGTTTCTCCAAATCCATGGAGAAGCTCCCTTGCACCATGGTGGTGCCATCCTCCAACACTGCAACAACTTCTGTCAACGCAGAATATGTAGTGAGAGTGGGTAATGCTGAAAATGGAAGAATGTCTCCCTCCTCCTTGAGTCTATCCCAAACTCTCTATGTTGTACTAGACTCTTCCAAGGTATTCACCCCTCTGGAATCTAAGAGTGGTGAACCAAATGGCAATATTCCTCTCTCCAACTCTAGATCTGGTGGCCTCCTAGGTGGAATGCCCCCATGTAGTGAGACATCAAAATCTGAAGTGGACTATATATATGAGTGGACTAATTCGTCCCTCTCTTCACTGTGCAATAAAGTCTCATTATTTTGTGTAGAAACCTCTTGAAATAGATAAGGGTGAATTCTCATAATCCCTTGATGTTGATCCTTCTCTTCCTCCATCTCACAATCCATAAAAACCGATGTATGATGCTCCGTAATTGTGCTTTGGTTCCCACATGTTAGATCATTTGGAACTCCTTGAAAAGACACAAGGGCTCCTCTAATGGAAGAAATGGCTCCCTTCCCATCTCCATGTGGTGATGGACCTCCTCCTAATGGTACAATGTTGTTAGCTCTTCTTTTCTCATCCTCTTCATCAATATTTGAGAATGCCTCATCATCAATGAGAGACCCTTGATCTTGGTCTTGTCTTGAAGGAGGAACCTTCATGTCTTTATCTATAGAAGAGGGCTCTTCAAGAAGTGGGGATTTTTCCCTTGGGAAGGCATCATGCATGTTTTTATCCCCTTCAATAGAAATATGGAGTGGATTTGGTAAAATAGATCTCTCCAACTCATGGAAAGGTTTAGAGTGTTTGGGTTCAACAAAAGATGTTTCACAATCTTTAAGATAAAATATTCTCACTAATTTCTTAGTGAACCCTGCATAAGTGTTTACATTTGCATGATAACATGAAGCATAAATAAAAAACCACCAATCATGGGCCATACCTTTGAGGTGCAGCACTACTACTCTAATGGCCTCCTTTTCTGAAACTTGGTGTAGCTGAAAATAGGAATCTAGCTCCTTCACCCAAGACTTGGCTGTGCACTTTGCTGATCCATCAAAGTTAGATAGAAAGATTCTACCTCTCTTTCTTCTATTATGGTTGCTGGATCTTCTGTCTTCCTTGATTTGGAAAAACCCTTGGAAGTCCAAGTGCTCTCTGAATATCAAAGATTGAGACTCATACTCCTGAAGATAGTCACTCAAGGTCTCCTCCCTTGGTGCATCTTCTTCCTCCATTCTTCTTGCAGTGAATGTGGGCCATAAACAACACTGTGGATCTACATGTGTGGCTAAATGTCCACACCCATCATGTGAATATCTAGGGATTTCTTCACTTTCAAACCCCCTTGGAATTTTTCTGCACTTCTCCCCTTTCATCTCCTTGAGTTCTTCTTTGATATTTTTCATAGTTTGGAAAAGAAGTTGGGAGATCCTTTCTTCCTTAATTTATCCAAATAATGGAGTCATGCCTTTTCTTCTTCTATATGAATTCTCTTTTCTATGAGAATATTCTCCTCCTAATGGCATAATGTCTTGAATGCACAGGCTGAGCCAAGATTATGCTCTGATACCACTGTAATATTCCAAATTGGAAATAACAACAATATAGCTCATAAAATGAAAGCAACAACAAGTATTTAACACATAAAATCATGAGACCATTATAAATTCATATTATTGATCATATATGAAGCAAATAGGTGCAAAAAAATGAGGCACCAATCATAGAATGTGGCCACACAAGCCTCCAATACATAAACACTCTCAAAAGTGAGATGTTGCTGCAACACAAAATGCCGGAGAGCTGCTACAACGCAGTTATATTATGCACATATATAGCTGGAGATGATAAAATGATAAAATAATATTGATATAGGCCCCAATAGGATCTAAACATGTAGACTTGGGCACTAGATCAACTTTCCAAGACAACCCAAGAGGGTTTTCGGAAAATGCACACAATGTGCCAATGTAAGCTGCAGCCCTAGGGCTAAAGATATGCTGCAACAATAGAAATGAGAATATATGGTTGGAGTTGATGTAGAAATATACAACCATCCTCCAAAAAACCCTCCGGATGAAAGAGTGGCTCTTCCACTGAGGAAATCTCCCCCCAAAACAATCACTGCAACTACCCCTGCAACTCCTCCCTAAAATAACACAGATCAAGACTGAAAATGTGCTGTAGGGGATGAATAATACTTGGCTTGGTACCAAATTTGTGAAATAAGCCTAAGGGGATTCTTTACAGGTCTCACAATGGATGAAAACCTTCCTCCACTGAAAAAATAGCTCTGAAGGCACCTGATCTAATCCTCCACTGCTGCACCTTGCAACACAACACAATAACCTGTAGAAACTGCAATGATGAAGAAAGTTGTAGCTTGGCCTAAAAAATTGAATGTGGAAATGAATAAAATACTCTTCCAAGAGGCCTCTCAAGGAAAGAGGTGGGATTCCTGCTCAGGAACACCCGGTGCTAAACAACACAACAGCCCTGCTAAACAACAAATGAATGCAAAGTCTAAACATACCATAAGCAATTAATAATCCAAAACATGAATAACAATGGTTGCCATCCTCTCCATTCATAGCATGTGAACCTCCTCACATTGGGTCCCATCCATACTTTCCATCAAGCTCATGCAAGTTGTCCTCCACTAAAACTGCGCTGTCTCATCATAAAGGCCACTCCTCCATGACAGTGATGTTGATTTAGTCAAAGTTGATTGAATCAACATGATCCAATTCTTGTTCACACCCAAAGGTGCTTAATACAACTGATTATTATTCCTCCTTTCACATTAGGAGTGTTATTATTCCTTCTAAGGGGTTTTATGAGTCTCCCCACCCACTTATTCACCTACCTAGTGATAAAACAAACTATAATATTCTGTTTAGATGAAGGCTAAATTTTTGCAATATTACAATGTAGTAGAAGAAGATGAAATTGAAGAAGAAGATGTTGTAGAGGAGAAGGGGGTTCATGTAGTGTCATACAAAGATATTTAATAAGTTCAAGGAATATATGTTGACAGAGACAATTTTAATTTGGATGAAATATATGATATTGACATTGTGTTAAATGATGAACTTGAAGAAGTTGAACTAAAGGTAGAAGAACATGTTCCATACGATGATATATACGAAAATGATGATGATGATGATGCTGATGTTGATATGGTGAATCATTTGTAAAAGAATTTTGATTTGGATGATACATATTATGAGATGGATGAGGAAGAATATTAATGATATCAAAATGTTGAAAAGTATGAGGTATGTATTTATATGCTTTTAGTTGGTTTGTTCTCTTTCCTTCCGCTTAAATTTTTATTTTCCTAGTTTTTATGTTTGAATGCCTTTGTGTTTCTTTCAAATATATTACAATAGATAGATTGGGTATGGGAATTAAGAATGTTGTGGGAGGGGTGAGGGGCCATATGAGCTTACACCTTCACATGGTCGACCTTGTTAAGTAGAGAATCTATTATTCTTGAAATGAAGAGAAGCCCATTTATGTTTATAACATAATTTCCAATTTTCACTTTAATGGTTCATTAAGTAGATGTATCAGACAAGTTGGGTGACGGGTGAACCAAGTGACATGGCGGTTGGGAAGACATGTGAAGTAAGGTAGGCCCATGACTTCCCATGAATGGATTTCCCACCAGGGTGTCTCATAATGAATTTTAGAAAATTGACTAAATTAATGTTTAGGTGTTAAAAGTTGGTTTATAATTGATTGATTATGCAACATGGGTGTACTAACAAATGATAATATTTTGTTCTCATTAATGATTTCATGATTTTTTTTAACTAATTTGCACAGTAGGGTGAACGCCCATGCCCTAGATGCACCCGCACGAAGGTGGGACACCTGGGCGGCCCTATGGGCATGTCGAGCTGGGCACGCTATGACGTCCACTCGGTAGGGGCACCTGTGCGACAAGTTGGTGGGTCAACCTGAATGGAAAGCAAAACCTGCATAAAATAAGTAAGGCTGACCCATGACTTCCAATGAATAGAGTTCCCACCAAGGGGTTTCATAATGATTTTTATAAAATTAACTAAAGTAATGTTTACGTGTTAAAAGTTTGTTTATAATTGATTGATTATGCAACATGGTACTAAAACATTATAATATTTTGTTTTCATTGATGAGTGAAATAAGGTGGGGAGCCCATGGGAGCATCTCGTGCTGGGCATGCCAGGGACCTTAGCTCCCATGGGGGTGTCGCATGTTGGGCATGCTAGGGCGCCCGAGGCCCATTGGGGTGTCAAGTGTTAGGCATGCCAGGGCGTGCGTGCGACGAGTTGGTGGGCTGACCCAACTTGGACATGGGCGCCCACATAAAACAAGTAATGTCGGCCCATGAATTTCCATGAATAAAGTTCCCACAAAGGGGCCTCATAATTATTTTCATAAAATTAAGTAAATTAATGTTTTGGTGTTAAAATTCAGTTATAATTGATTTATCATGCAACATGGAAATAATAAATGATAATATTTTATTGTCATTGATGAAATAATTATTTGTGTTCACCTATTTTCATAACAAGGAAAATACCCATGACCTGGGCACACCCGCATGAAGGTGGGGCACACGATGCCCATGGGGGTGTCGTGTGATGGGCACGCCAGGGCGCCCAATGCCCATGGGGCCATCACGTGTTGGGCATGCTAGGGTGCCCTCCCAGTAGGGGTGCCCGTGCAATGAGTTGGTGGGTCAGCTCGACTCGGAAAGGGGCACCTACATAAAAGAAGTAAGGTCATCCCATGACTTCCCATGAATAGGGTTCCCACCAAGGGGTCTCAATGATTTTTACAAAATTAACTAAAGTAATGTTTGGTTGTTAAAATTCAGTTTATAATTGATTTATTATGTGACATGGTACTAACATATTATAATATTTTTATGTCATTGATGAAAGAACAAAGGCAGGGAACCCATGTGGGCTTCGTGTGCTAGGGACGCCAAGGCGCTCGACACCCATGGGGGCATTGTGTGCTAGGCATATCAAGGAAATTGATACCCATGGGGGCATCACGTGTTGGTTATGTCAGGGGGCCCACCTGTCAAGGGCACCTATGCGATGATTTGGTCTGTCTTCCTGACTTGGAAATGGGCACTCGCACAAAAAAGGTAATGTTGGCCCTTTAATTCCAATGAACATAGTTCCCACAAGGGGTCTCATAATGATTTTTATAAAAGTAAGTAAATAAATATTTCATTTTTAAAAGTTGATTTATAATTGATTGATAATGCAACATGGAAATAAAAAATGATAATATTTTGTTGTCAATAATGAGCTAATGATTTTTGTTCACTAATTTTAACAGCAAAGCAAACACTCGCACCATTTGCACGCCTGCACGAAGCTGAGGTGCCTAATGACCATGGGCATGCCTGCACGAAGGTGGGGAGGTCGACGCCTATGGGGGCATCACATATTGGGCATGACAAGGCGCTCGATGCCCATGGGGGCAACGCGTGTTGGGCATTCGGGGGCGCCCGTGAAACGAGTTGGTGGGTCGACTTGAATTGGAAAGGGGCACCCGCATAAAAGAAGTAAGATCGACCCATGACTTCCCATGAACAAATTTACCACCAAGAGGTCTCATAATGATTTTTAGAAAATTGATTAATGTAATGTTTGTGTGTTTTATAATTGATTGATTATGTGACATGGTACTAAAATATTATAATATTTTGTTGTGATTGATGAGCGAATGAAGGCAGGGTGCTTGGGGGCCCATGGAGGCATCAAATGTTCAGAATGCTAGTGCACCCGACACCCATGGGGGCGTCACGTTTTGGGAATTCAATGGCACTTGTTGCCCATGGGGGCATCACTTATTGGGCATGCCAACGCACTCGCTCTAAAGGGGTGCCCGTGTGATGAGTTGGTGGGTCGACCAAACTTGGAAAGGTGCGCCCACACAAAATAAGTAATGTATTCCCATGATTTACCATGAATATATTTCCTACAAGGGGGTATCATAATGATTTTTAGAAAAATAAGTAAATTAATGTTTCAGTGTTAAAATTCAGTTTATAATTTATTGATCATGTAGCTTGGAAACAACAAATGATAATATTTTTTTGTCATTGATGAGATAATGATTCGTGTTCACTGATTTTCACAGTGGGGAAAATGCCCATGCCCTAGGCATACCTACATGAAGGTGAGGCACCCGACGTCCATGAGGGCGTCACATGTTGGGCATGCTAGGGAACTTTCCCTACAAGGGCACCCATGCGACGATTGGTGGGTCAGTCCGAATTGGCAAGGGGCTCCCGCATAAAATAAGTAAGTTCGGACCATGACTACCCATGAATAGAGTTCCCATAAAAGGGTATCACAATGATTTTTAGAAAATATACTAAAGTAATATTTGGGTCTTAAAATTTGGTTTACAATTGATTAATTATGTGACATGGTACTAACATATTACAATATTTTGTTTTCATTGATGAGTGAAAGAAGGTGAGGTGATTGGGTGCCCATTAGGACGTCGCCTGCTGGGCATGCCGAGGTTCACAACTATGATGGGGGCGTCGTGTGTTGGGCACGCCAGGGTGTCCATGGGTTGGGCATGCCTAGGCGCCCGCCCAACATGGGAATTGGTGCGACGAGTTGGTGGGCTGGCTTGACTTGGAAAGGGGCTCCTGCACAAAATAAGTAATGTTGGACCATGACTGCCCATGAACATAGTTCCCACAAAGGGGTCTCATAATGATTTTTAGAAAATTAAGTAAATTAATGCTTTGGTGTTAAAATTAATTTTAAAATTGATTGATCATGCAACATGGAAATTGTTATCACTCATAAAATTGTGAAACATTACTTGACATGGTCATAAAGTTCACTCATCAAAAGGATAAGGTCTCCTTAGGCATTTTCAAGTTGGTATAGGAAACTTTAATATTTTTTTTACATGTTTAACTTATCCTAAGGTTCAAGATCACCTCCATGAATGTCATGTCATGTCCCATCAGTCCTCATATGGTGTCAGTTTTAATTCCCCATGCATTTATATTCAAAAATGGCGATTGTGTTAGTTTAACAATTTTTTGTAGCATTTTATACAGAAAAACAATTGTTTTTGCTACGAAACTGCCTAATAGTTTTGTATCGAAACTGTCAGAGGTTAAAATAACTATGCTAAGAAAATCTATTTTCTTACCTGTCTTGTCAAATTCGATATGAAATGTCATTCCATGATTGGAGGATTTAGGGTGGAGGTCATTCAAGTCTCTTATGGTTAATTCAAAGGTACATAGCCATGTCTGAGGTCATCATTACACTTTTGGCACGTATGTGTCATGATTAAATCATGAGTTGTCATTTAAAACATAAAACCTTACCCTAAGCTGCTATTTTTCATTCAAAATTCATTCTTACATGTGAAGCATCTCACTGTCATTGTTTGTGAGTTGCCTCACCACACCAAGCAGCTTGCTGTCCAATTTGTATTTACAAGTGTCACCTATTTAAGAGGGCAACTTGGTTATAAAAGGAGATGGTCATGCAGAAGAGAGTATACAAAGGAGGCTCTATGAATAAGATAGAAGCCCATGGACCTTAAGCTATTCATGTAGGACCCTAGATTTTTTGAAGTATGCATCAGTTCGAGTTGTTTGAATTTCTGTTGGAGCTAACAAGGAAATTGTTGTATTTTGGATTGTTTTAGTAGTAAGTTTAAAGAGAATAATATGGATGAAAAGAGATGAATTTGGAAATACTGAGAGAGGTTCTTTTCAATAACATAACAAGGAAAAATAACCTCTTTCAATTTTCTCACAAGTACTATCAATTTTTATATTTGAAGATGTCTCTGGGACCTATTTTCAGAAAACATAATTTTCCTGTTTTATACATGTTTTTCAAATGCAGATTCTCGACAGCTGGAGATGGTATTTAAAAAAAAAAGAGAGAGTGTTTTCTTAAAAAAATTATGATCTATAAAAACCTCCTCCAGTTTTGAAAAATCTATCAGGGATTCGGAAATATGAGTTCATTTATAAATTGCAAATTCTGCCTTTTTAGGCTGTTTTTGTAATGTGCTTTAGGCTTGAAGCGAGAAAAATGCTACAACAATTCCTGTAGGTGCATTTTTTCTTTGGAATCCAGTTTTATGAAGAGTTAAGGAGGGAAATTGATATTATTTATCTCTTTTTACCCAAAAACATGTCCAAATCAGCAAAGAGAGCTAATAGGTGGTAGAGGTTGGTGAAATGAAATATGCTACTAAACTACGTTATGAAAATTTCTGTAGCCGCCTTTTTGCTTTTAAAATTATTTTTTGCAGGTTTCAAGGAGGAGGATTCATGGTGGTAAGGTGTCATGACTTGATAAACATGATGGAACAACAAATGAGTGAAGTAAATGGATGCAGAAGCCATTTTTTCTACGCTACCAAAATACGCTACGAAACTGTCCTGTTTTTGTAGTGAGCAAATTATTGGAGGTTTTGAGCATCTTAAAAGAAAAATTTTCCAGCTGGAGTCTTTCGGCATGTCAAGGGAACTTATCATTAGATATTTATGACTCAAATGGAGTACCATGCAGCTAGGTCATCAGTCAAAACAATGTTCAAGATAAGGGTTATCTATTCCTAAAAAACAAGGTTATGCTCCTCAAATCTAGGGAGGTTTTAAATATGTAAAGTGAATTTGGTCATGTGTCTCTTGAGCATGTGATATTTATCTTGTAACCATCATGTAACTGTTTCACAAGATAGGATAGAGAAATGTAATAAATAGGAGTTAGAGTTATATTAGGAGATGGTTTATTTAAAGTATAATTGTCAATTTTCTGTTAGAAGTTATGTATTTCAGTTATGAAAGGTGGCATAGGAGAATTCGATGATCTAGCCACCAGGAAGATCATCCTTGTTGTAAAGAATGTCTATTTAAATAAAAATAATCAAAGTAGTAAGGGATTGGATATTTTTTGCTCCAAACTGCTGCTTTTATGTATTTGACTTATATCAGTAATACAGAGTGAATTTCTTCTTGACAGACCTGAGATTCTCATGAGGTTTTTGATGTCTTATTGATATATATCTTTATGTTTTACCACTTGCAGTATATTTCATCTCTGTTACTCAAAATTCATAATTTTATGGTCTGACTTCCTTTAGTGATGAAATGACTATGTTATCCTATGTTTTATGTGTGAATTGGCTTTGTTAAAGACCTCTATCTGCCTCAGCTTCCATGTCAAGAAACTTTTCCACTGAAACTACTGATCGTTGACTCCATAAGCCCAATGGTAGTAATCCTGCATTATTTTCAACCTGCAATCATAAAAAACAATTTACATTTCCCATAGATTTAGGCATCCAATACTATCATTATTCAATATCATAAAACCCCCTTGAGAGAGCTCTATCAAACTGAAGAGGCTAAGCTTCGGTTAGAAGTGGTTTGAAACAATTACATAGAGTTATTTGATAAGCAACCAATCAAGTACAATTTTGTGATAACAGAAGAAACAAAAGATTAAAATTTTTTTATCATTGATGAGCTAATTATTTGTGCTCATTGATTCACATAGTAGGGCGAACTACCGCTTCCTAGGTTCACTCGCACGAAGGTGGGGCACCCTAAGCCCATGGGGGTGTAATGTGCTGGGCACGCTAGGGAACCTGACACCCATGGGGGCTTCATGTGTTGGGAAATCCAGGGCACCCTCCTTGCAAGGGCACCCATGCGACGAGTTGGTGGGTTGGACCAACTTGGAAAGTGGCACTTGGAAAAAAGAAGTAAGGTTGGCCCATGACTTCCCATGAACAGATGTCCCACCAAGGGGTCTCATAATGATTTTAGAAAATTGACTAAAGTAATGTTTGGGTGTTGAAATTTAGTTTATAATTGATTCATTATGCAACACGGTACTAACATATTATAATATTTTGTTTTCATTGATGAGTGAATGAAGCGGGTTGCCCAAGAGCCCATGGGGGTGTCACGTGTTTGGAATAATAGGGTGCTTGGTGCGCATGGGGAATCACGTGCTAGGCACACCAAGGCACCCACCCGATAGGGGAAACCATGCAAAAAGTTGGTGAGTTGGCCCAAATTGGAAAGGGGTGCCCACACAAAATAAGTAATGTCATCCCATGATTTCCCATGAACAAAGTTCCCACAAGGGGATCTCATAATGATTTTTAGAAAATTAAATAAATTAAGGTTTCAGTGTTAAAATTCGGTTTATAATTAATTGATCATGCAACATGGAAACAAAAAATGATAATATTTTGTTGTCACTGAACAGAAAATGATTTGTGTTCATTTATTTTCACAATGGGGTGAATGATCGCACCTTGGGCACGTTGGCACGAAGGAGGAGCACCTGATGCCCATGGGGGAGTCATGTGTTGTGCACACCAGGGTTCCCGACACCCATGGGGGTATCACGTGCTGGGAACACCAAGGAAAAATGCACCCATGAGGGCATCACATGTTGGGCATGCCAAGGTGCCCACCCAGAAGGGGTGTAATATTCCAAAATTTGCAAGTAGTAAATTGGAATATTGATTTTTTATTATTTCATCTAGGAGGTCAATAAAATGGGTAAAAGGCCCATGAGTAGGAATAAGATCCTTCATAGTGTGAAAAGGAGCAATGGAGAAGCTTAACTTTGCACCTTCCAGTGTGAAAAGGGGCAATTGCATGAGGACAAGGTCAAGTTTGACCAAGTCAACAACGCTGCCTAAGAGGTGTAGCTTGCATGAGAAGACAACGCAGTTTGAGAGGGAGGAATATTCTTTGTGGAAGAAACCCTAATGTGTGAGGTCCAGGGAAAAGAGACATTCACTTGCATAAAAGGAGGAAGAGGCAACCATAGTGAGACATCTTTGAGCATATTGATTTTGGTTTGAAGACTATTTACATTCTTCCACTGTTCAGCTGAGTTGCAGTGCTGCTTAGCACGAGGGATTCCTGTTTAGGATTTCCTCTCCTTCTTGAGAGGCCTCTTGAAGGATTGCACTTCATTTTATCCACATCTTGGCTCAAGGAAAAAGCCACTTATGCAGTCACTGTGTTATTTCTGCTGAAGTATAATGTAGTGTTTCTAGGTGTTGCAGTGGAGGGGTTCAACAACACCATTACTTGTCTCATATTTCAGAGGAGGGAGCTTCTATTCCTTGGGAATATTAGTAAAGAAGGTTTCCAGGGTATATTTTCATATCTTGGCATCAAGGCCAAGCTTCTCCTATCATAGATAACGCAGTCCATTCCCCATACTACGTTATTTCAGTGCATACTTGTAGTGAGGGTTTGCACCAGCTTCTTGGAGGGAAAGATCTTCAGTGCCGGGATCAACCTTGCATTGAGAGATCCATTGGAGGAGGTTTATTTCATATTTAGCATCATATTCAGCCATCTCCATGTATTTCCAGTATTGAGTTGCAGCTGCTGCCTAGCAACTCCGACATTTTTGCAGATTTTCCATTTTCATGTATATTGTAGCCAATCCTTCCAAGGATTGTGTATTATTGATGTATTAGTGTTTTCAGGGGTTGAGAGCTTGCTCCCCCTCATTTATTTGAGCTGATATTTTCATCTCATCATATTATCATTTTATATGTTGCAGTATCTCCTATAAATTGCGTTATTTTAGCCAGGGCTCTCTTTCATGTTGCAGTGTTTTCCATTTGTCATGTATATGTCTCATTAAGGCTTCCATTGCCTAGTTGGAGTGATTGATTCCTCCACATATTGTATAAATTTTCTTCTATATCATAGATTTGTTGGCTATATATCTCTTCATGTGTTCACAGCTATAAAATAATGCTGTCATTCCATCTTACGTTCATGTATTGCTGCAGTCCCTTCATCGGGCACTTTTTGAGGACATCTAAGTGCGGGAGATCTGTTTAACCCACTTAGATGTATTTCTTTGGATCCTCCTCTTGGATTTAGAACTTAGACACATTTTTATAAGGGATCCAAGTCTTGGTTTCAATTTCTGTAGCAACCATTATTGGAAAATGCATTTTCCAGTCATGCCTTGCTAGCTGTTCCAAATTTGGAATATTACAGTGGTATAAGAGCATAGTCTTGGCTCAGCCTGTGAGTCTAAGCCCAAGAGATCAGAAGATTGAAGAGGATGAGTTTTATCTCATCATATTTCAGATCCATGAAGAACCTCCCCAAGGAGGATAAGTAGAAAGAAGAGGAAGAACCCTGCACTTCCTATTATCATCAAGGAGACACAGAAATAAGCAGGAAAAAGGCTCCATATTTTGGAGAAGAAAAAGGGGATAAGCTTACAAAGCTTCTTCCTAAATTTGTACATATGATTCATGAAGAATTCAAGGAGATCTGGAGGGAGATGTATGGATAATCTCAAAGAGGGTTTGTACCAAAGGCAAACTCTAGATTTGCACTTGAGGAGTGTGAGCAAGCAGCTACACCATCTTGTATAGCGCAGTCACATGCCCAGGATTTCCAGAAAGGAGATGGAAAGAGAAGAAGAGGTTTCTAGGAGAGAAAACCTTAGTGATTTCTTGAAAGAGTATGAGTTTCAAACTCAGAAATTCTGAGATCATCTTAGTTTTTCAGAGTTTTTCAAGAAGAAGGTGAATGGAAAGGAGCAACAGGATATATTTCATCTATCTACCTTTGAGGGTTCGCCTGTATGTTCAGCCAAAGCTTGGGTGGAGGTGTTAGAGACCTTCTTGCAGCAGCACCACATTCTTGGAGATGAAACCATCAAAGTTGCAACACTGCATTTGAGAGGTAAGGCCTATGCTTGGTGGATTTTTGAATCATTTTCTTTAAGAAATGTAAACATTGAATCCTATGATAGTTTCACTAAGGCATTAGTGAAAACATTTGATAGAGGGATTCATGAAACTCACATGGTGGAAGTAAACAATAAAACTCAAGCAAAACCCTTGCTTGAAAACACAATGCCATTTCAGAAAACCATGAAGGAGGCTGAAGACTTGCATCATACTTTACCGGAGGAGAAAATTTCTTCTCACACCTTTGAGCAATAAAACATGGATATCTCTTTTCCAAACAGGGATCCAATCATTGGGAGGTTGCCCACTCATGTTGCAGAGATTAAGGGCAACAATGTTGTTAGATCTGGAGTTGATCTAGCACCTCATGTAGAGGAAGGAGGAGCTCTTGCTCCAAGTAGAGGGATTCTTGCATCCTTGCAAGGAAGTACCCAAGATCTCATGTATGGAGATCAAGGCACAACTCATGTTTTACATGTGCCATTGTTGAGGAGGTGTGGAACCTTGGAGAAAAAATGAGGAGATAGGGAGAAGACCCAACATCATGAGATGAGGAGTACACATCCCTATTCATTTCTGGAGGTTGATGCACCTAAGAAGGTGATTGGATTGCACAGTGGAAGCATGGACAGATTTTTTCATTCACATATGCAGTCACCTCTTAATGATCATGTCTCATTGCATGGAGACATTTTTCCGGGGAGACCACTAGACCAGCAGAGGAGGATGGATGCTTCACATTTTGGGGCACCACTCATTGATTTCAGGAGAGTGGAAACCTTGGGAGATAACTTCACAGCGCTGAGAGTCTTTGATAGACTCAGGGAGGAGAGAGAAATTCTCTCAATATCATTTTCACCCACTCTCATTTCAGATTCTACGCTGTGGCAGAAGCAGCAGGGGGAGGATAGCAGCCTTCCAACATGTATCTTTGGCATGGGAGATGTCAAAGAAGATGGTGACCATATGACAAATGTTTTTCCTGAGAGATCATCAGCGCTGTCACTATGGAGAATAGACCCATATTGGAACTCCCAACTGTTGGTGGAGTATTCCAAGGATCTTTTAACTTGCATGATCTTGGATGGCCAGTTGCATGAGGAGAGATATTCAGTCAGAGATGGGGTCATCTACTATCATGGTAGGATCTTCTTACCTGGAGCTTCCAAGATCAAGGTGAGGTTGCTACAAGAAGCTTATGAGAATTTAATTTTCAGCCCCACTTGTTCTATGAGAGCATACCACTCCATCATGGAGGGATATTTTTGGAAGGGTTTTGAGGAGGAGATATATCAACATATGAGCAGATGCATGGACCAGATGGAGATGAAGGAGAGACATGAATCTTTGAGAGAGTTAGCACAACCACCTATTTTCCCTTCGAAGATGAGAGGAGAATCATCTATGAGCCACTCCATTTGTATGAGCAGAACATATGGTAAGGGTGATGGTTTCTTACATGATTATTTATATAATGTATGTCCCTTAACCATATATGTGCAGGATGTTGCTCCAAGGAGGAGCATTCTTTATTTTGGGCTACATGGTCTAGTTGAGGCCATAAGCATGGTTGATGGTCATTCCCTAGGAGGACTTGGGGAAGAGGCATGTTATGGAGGGCATGTTCATTTTACACCTTACATCATTCACTTCCTCCATACTTATGAGGAGATTGGAGTAGCATGCAAGTGGTTGAGAGGCCACAATTTTTATCAGTCTCTATTGCAGTTGAGGGTCAAGCTGTGTTGGTTGCACTTGAGGAACCATTTTCCTTCTCATTTTTTACATATGGTAGCAAGCATGATTCTCATCTTTTCTCCCTATGGCTCTATTGTTTCTGTCTTTATGAGGAGCATGCTTGGGAGAGAGACACATTGGGTGAATGTGTCCTTTGAGGGAGAAATTACTCACACTTTTTGCACTACATGTTCTAAGGGGAACATGGGAGATGATATGGCCACTAGATCAGCACACTTGTTTCCTTATGAGGTGAGCCATATGATGGATATGATGCCATATGTTGATGACTTCCAACTCATCATATATGAAGATACTCAGGCTAGCATGATTTGCAGCGTTGGAGGAGAGGTATTTGAAGATCTAGTCCTCATCTTACCACTTGAGGGAAATATTATTGCAGCCCAGGATCAGAAGACACTCCACAATTATCTTAAGTGGAGAGATGGACAGCGTGGGGTAGGATATTTGGTCTACCATGTGCATATTTTCATCCCACCTTCTTTGCAGAAGCCAAAGGTGGAGGACAGTTTCCAGAAGTTGCCTAGTTGGAAGGTGACTCATTTTGCATGGCTCATAGACTGGGGATGGAGGATCCATATGGGAGAGATAGTTCCCATAAGATTTAAGATCCCATTCCTCAAGGGAACCTCTAGACATCACTTTGTTATCCTCTTGAGTATTTCACCTTTACATGATGATGGTTTGATAGCTAACTTGCATGCTGAGGAGGGACATTGTGGAGGCTTGATTGATGAGATAACATCACTTTCCTTGGAGGAGATCATCATACAGGGATGCTACAAGGAGAGGAGGAAAGAAATCAGTCTATCCTTGCACTTTCTTCAGGACAAGCAATCTTTGAGAGGGGAGGACTGTAATATTCCAAAATTTGCAAGTAGCAAATTGGAATATTAATTTTTTCTTATTTCATCTAGGAGGTGAATAAAATGGGTAAAAGGCCCATGAGTAGGAATAAGATCCTTCATAGTGTGAAAATGATCAATGGAGCAGCTTAATTTTTCACCTTCCAGTGTGAAAAGGGGCAATTGCATGAGGACAAGGTCAAGTTTGACCAAGTCAACAGTGCTGCCTAAGAGGTGTAGCTTGCATGAGAAGACAACACAGTTTGAGAGGAAGGAATATTATTTGTGGAAGAAACCCTAATGTGTGGGGTCCAGGGAAAAGAGACATTCACTTGCATAAAAGGAGGAAGAGGCAGCCATAGTGAGACATCTTTGAGCATATTGATTTTGGTCTGAAGACTATTTACATTCTTCAGCTGTTCAGCTGAGTTGCAATGCTAATTAGCACGAGGGATTCTTGTTTAGGATTTTATCATCTTCTTGAGAGGCCTCTTGAAGGATTTCACTTCATTTTATCCACATATTGGCTCAAGGCCAAAGCCAATTATTTAGTCACTGTGTTATTTCTGTTGAAGTATAACGTAGTGTTGCTGGGTGTTGCAGTGGAGGGGTTCCACAACACCATTCCTTGTCTCATATTTCAGAGGAGGGAGCTTATATTCCTCAAGAAGATTAGTAAGGAAGGTTTCCAGGAAATATTTTCATATCTTGGCATCAAGGCCAAGTTTATCCTATCATATAAAACACAGTCCATTCCCCATACTGCGTTATTTCAGTGCATACTTGTAGTGAGGGTTTGCACCAGCTTCTTGGAGGGCAAGATCTTCAGTGCCATGATCAGCCTTGCATTGAGAGATCCATTGGATGATGTTTATTTTAGATTGAGCATCATATTTAGCCATCTCAATGTATTTCCAATATTGAGTTGCAGCTGCTACCCAGCAACTCTGACATTTCTGCAGATTTTCCATTTTCATGTATATTGTAGCCAATCCTTCCAAGGATTGTGAATTATTGTTGTATTAGTGTTTTCAGGGGTTGAGAGCTTGCTCCCCCTCATTTATTTGAGCTGATATTTTCATCTCATCATATTATCATTTTGTATGTTGCAATATCTCCTATAAACTGCGTTATTTTAGCCAAGGCTCTCTTTCATGTAGCAGTGTTTTCCATTTATCATGTATATGTCTCATTGAGGCTTCCATTGCCTAGCTGGAGTGATCGATTCCTCCACATATTGTATACATTTTATGCTGTATCATAGATTTTTTGGCTATATCTCTCTTCATGTGTTCATAGCTATAAAATAATGCTGTCATTCCATCTTATGTTCGTGTATTGCTGCAGTCCCTTCATCGGGCACTTTTTGAGGACATCTAAGTGTGGGAGGTTTATTTAACCCACTTAGAAGGATTTATTTTTAGCCTCCTCTTGGATTTAGCACTTAGACACATTGTTATAAGGGATCCGGGTCTTGGTTTTAAATTCCTGTAGCAGACATTACTGGAAAATGCGTTTTCCAATCTTGCCTTGCTAGCTGTTCCAAATTTGGAATATTACAAGGGGTGCCTATGTGTCGAGTTGGTGGGTCAGCCTTCTTGGAAAGGGGCACCTGCTTTAATTAATTAAGGTCAGTCCATGACTGGCCATGAATAGAGTTAACACCAAGGTGTCTCATAATGATTTTAGAAATTTTACTAGAGTAATTTTTGGGTGTTAAAAGTCGGTTTATAATTGATTGATTATGCAACATGGTACTATGTAGTTACAATATTTTTTTGTCATTTATGAGTTAACAAAGGCAGGGTGTTTGGGCACCCATGGGGGCGTTACATGCTAGGCACTTCAGGGTGCCCATGCGATGATTTGTGGGTCATCCTGAGTTGGCAAGGGGCATGTCTACAAAAGAAGCAATCTCGGCCCATGACTTCCCATGACTTGAGAATGGGGCCAACGTTGAAATTTTTTTAGTTTGTGCTTGTATGCTTTGAAATTTGACATGGTTATGGTAGATGCATGTATTGACAATATGGGAGGGTTTTGAGACTCAAATATGACTCACAGAAAGAATTAGACAATCAAACGACCAATTTATAACATATATAAATGTCAAGGAGATCAAATTATTTATTACTATTTATTAGTTGTGGGCTTACAATGTACTTCATAGTCCAAAGGTTGAAAATAATAATTACCCTGCCATTTAAGAAAAAATATTACCCTTCATCGTCATATTTTTCATCATCATCGTCATCATCATCATCATATTTGTACCGAGTGAGGGTGATGGGTGAACTAGGCGACACAGTGGTCAGGCAGACATGGTTTATTCCAAGCCTAATATAACCGATTTAACAACTCATATCCATTCACAAACATTAATTATTAATATACCCTTATAATCCATAAAAAATGTAAGCATAAATATAATCTATTTAAAAGTCATAAATAATACATCGATTTGGGAGGAAAAATCACCATAGAAACACTATAAGACTTATATTATTAATCACAAAATATTTTTCAATCCATGGCGCTCAGTAATTTTATCACAAATTCATGTTCTTGACAAATTAAATGTAGATAATAATGATGAATGAATAAATGAATGCATTTCACTAATGCATAATCCTTACTTATAGGCAAAGGATAGGTTGATAAAACAAGCCTTGATCATTAGATGAGGAACTAATGGACATAGTCAATCACGATTCCTCTTTCTATGTTAATTTAACCAAAGTTACATTCATTTAAAGAAAGGTGGGTTTTGTATATCCAAAACTCAATATATATGGCCTAGTGTGGAACAAATTGTAAGAATGTTAGTAGAAGCTAATAGTTTCACAAAAAAAAGAATTTTAGTAGAAGAAACAATATCACCATCTATACATACAATATACCCTAATAATGTGCTAAGAAGAATCCAAAAAATGCACTCAAATTGAAGAGAGAATTATTTTACGCAAGCTTGAACAAGCATAGAACAGTCCATCAAGGTAGTGCTTGTGTGATGATCAACCTATTTCGACAGTTAGTGCGTGCTTTCATTAACAGTCTACCACTTTTAGCTGCGTTTGTACCTCTATTTCAGTGAGTTTTTAAAACTGTTGCTTTTGTGTGCCTTCGATTTCATAAGTGTCACTTTCATGTTTTTGAATGTCATTTTCACTTGATTTCACCTTAATTAGTGTTTTTTTCATGTTATATTTTCTATGGCATGTGTCATTTTCACTGTCATTCACATATTGCAAGTGTCGTTCACACTGCTCTTTTCATATAGAAAATGTCGACTTTTGGCATGGGAAGTGTCACTTATCATGTAAATTAGAGTTTTGGCTTGTTTAAAAGGGTAAATTTGGTGTTTATGAGTCATTATATTCATGCAAACATGTTTTAAACTCATTCCCAAATTTTTATGCAATATCACACAAGTGTCATCACTTTCGTCGCAAAGTGTACCTTTTGTGTCGCACTTGGAGAGGTATGTTATATCACCGTCGCATTGAGGGTATGATGTTATTCATGTTTTATGAGTGATAAATGTTGTTTTATCGACTGATTTGAGTATGTGATCATGATTTAGTTTTTCCTTTGTTCACCCGAGCCTCACAAAGCCCACACTTAGCCTCATTTGGAAAATTTAACTCCCGGGAAACTTGACCTAACTCAACCTTCCTAAATCACACATTGTGAAGTATCAATCCTAAAGCATTGACCTTGCCTCTTGGAACTATTCATTGCACATTCACAGTTACCAAAATTGACCCTTGAGCTCCATAACTACATAAGTTATTCCTTCCAGTCAGCCTTAACTGTGCACTATGCAGTGTCAAGCCTCAAGATTCCAACCTGACACCTTGAGCTATGCAATTGCACAATTCATGAGATTTTTTTCCCTCTAGAATTTCACATTGGGAAACTTAAAGCCTCAAGCCTCAAGTTTGAGCCCTTGAACCCCTCAACTGCGCAATCTCCCAACTTTTTCTCCTTCTAGAACTATGCATTAAGCAATCTCAAACCTCAAGACTCAACCTTGAGCTCTTAAGCCCCTCAAATACACAGACACCTAACCTAGCCTCTCAGGAATGCACATTGGGAAACCTTAAATATAAAGCCTCAAGATTGAAATCTTGAGTCTCTCAACTGCATATTTCCTTAAGTCTACCCTGTCAAAACTACGCATTAGGAAACCTCAAGCTTCAAGCCCTAGCCTGGAGCTCTTAAACCCGTTAATTGTGAAATCCTTTTACCCTATCCATCCTAAAGTGTGCATTAAACAGTATCACCCGATTCTAGTCCTAACAAGTGATTTCATGAAACATGTTATATTAGGAGTTTTCAAATTGATGTCATATTTTCATGAGTGGTTTCAGTTGCAGGTACTCCATTTTATCATGACAGGATGATGATGGATGAAAAGGAGAAGGATACCATGCTAGAAGACACCTATGGAGCTGAAGAGATAAAATGATGATCAGGCGAGAATACGAAGGAACAAAATATTACAACAGAAGACAAAAGATCAAGATCACATTGAAGACTTCTTATCTTCAAGTCATGAGGAGGAGGAAGAATAAGAAAATGAACCATGTTGCAAGAAGACACAAAGAAACTAGTAGAAAAGAGTTACTTGATATTTCCTTGTCATCACAAAGTCCATGTCATCAATATCATATTATGTCGTGTAATAAGTCATTACATGTCGCATCATTTTGTGGATTACGTAAATTCTATATGGGATAAATGTAATGTAAAGTGGAAGTCCAAGAGTCATCCATGTAGTGTGAAAAGTCATGTAGGAAGTCAAAAGGTCATAAAGAAGTAGAAAAATCATGAGGGTAGTCAAGGTGTCACAAGGGAGGTGAATGGTCACCCCATTTGTTATATATACACCCTCATTTTTCATGCAAATGAATTTTCACCTTGGATCCTCCTACCAGGCATTGGAGAGGAAGATAATTGTTTTGGAGGAGCGAGTGACTGCTTTAATGCTCCACTATTGGGGATAATGGTGTTCACTATCTTGATGTATCTTGGAACTTCTACTTAATTTAGAAGCTCATTGATCCAGAACACTTTCATGCATATATCATGAATATTGTAAGACTATTCTTTGAATGTTTGCGATGTATGTTGTTTTCATATATACTAAGGAAATTGAACTATTTTGGTGGCTTTGGTACTTATCTTGTTGAACGTGTGTTGTGTTTGATTTAACAATGGTTTCTTCCTTGTGAAATATTTCATTGTTTGATCAATGATTTATTCGTATGCATATGCTCGTGTTCCTTTTCTAGATTAGTACTATTAATTATCTTTAAAGGGCCCATTGTTTCTCTCCCCTTTTGGTAGAAGGACCTTGATAATTCCCAATACTCACTTGTTGATCCGAAAATACCTCTGTATTACTATCTTGTGCTAAATTTTGTAGCCAAGAAAAATATACAAGGATACATGGAAGCTGGGTCGATACTCCGGATGGTGCTCCTACTCCAAATAGTGTTAGGTCTAATTGGGACTTCACATCGGGGAGAATCCCTTGGTTGATGAAATTCCAACACCGTTAACAACGGGAGTGTTGAATTTGTAACTATGGCCAGTCTTCATAATGCATATTTGGTCACTTTTTGTACTTCTATATATCATTTTAAAACATATTTATAAATGATAGAGTCGAATAAAATTTATTTTGAGTCAAATTCCCATTATGACTTTTTAAAGATAAAAATTTTAAGTTTTGAAATGTAAATTTTGGCTCCAAAAGTGTCGAGTTGGCTTCCCTCCAAGTCAAGTTAGTCCAGGTCAAGAGACAGGTTCGTTCGACCAGGACAAACTACTATATAAAGGAAACTTTACTTCCTCCATTTGGGCATTCACATTCTCTCACACAAGATAGTTTCTGGGACAAGAAGGATGAATAAGATGAATAGAAGGACAAATTCTCTCTCTCTTCTCTGTCTTGAAACTTGCATGCGTGGATTGGATATTCTCTCTATGGTTTGAATTTTTATGGGGAAACTGTTGCAGGGCACCAAAATTTATGGGTAACTAGGGACTTTTTTTTAGGGGGCCAATTTTTTTGGGTAATTGGGGCAACTGTTGCAGAGCCAGAATTTCTAGGGCAATTGGAAATTGCAGGAGGGCCGTAATTTTGGATCAGACAGGCAGAATGAATAGCTCTATCATATTGGGTGAGTTGACTTGGAGAAGAAGGCCAGGTTTGACCATAGGTCTAGGTGTGTTTTTCATTGAACAAGAAGAATTTCTCTATTGAAAAAGGTTGTCAGTTTTTTCCCTTTAGTGGGGTTTCAAAGGGTAAATATTGTCTTCTTTTGTAAATTGTGATCTCTACCATTCTACTATTATTTATGTTTAAATTTATGATGTATAATTTATGGATGATATATTTAATAAGTTAAAATAATATCCATATCATAAGTAATTATCAAAATTTTAGAAATATTGTGCTAACCCTAACTACACTAAGAAAATCAATAACATTTTGGGTTGTGGGAGTTAAAGTACATGAAAAAACATTGAAACTAGTATGGGCTACATATATCTAAATTTCTACAACTATGCTATATATACAGATATGCCCATAATGAGTAAGGAAGGATCAAAAGATCTTCAAGAACCTCCTCAAATCAAGAAAACAATATCAACAACAAAGAAAACCAACTCAAGTACCAAGTTGACATCCTCAAAATGGTGAAGGAAGTCACATTTGTAGCAGGTGTGGGAAGCTCCATAAATGAGGCTCAAGACATGGCTATCACACCCTCCAAGGTGAAACATCTCCACTAAAGTGTGTAATGTTCTCCACTGAAAGTGAAAATGGATCATCTCAAGCATCTAATGGCCTTGTCATAAATTTTGATGCAATCACAATGCTCAAGATGTCACAATGATTAATGTAATATATTATAATACACTAGGTAAGGCTCACAATGTTCTAGACAATGAAAAATTCCAAGGCATGTGTCACATACTCACATGTAGACATGGGTGTGAATGAAGGTACATAGATATCAATGCAAGTACATAGATATTGATATACACATAAGTCTTAATGCAACTATCATATATATATCAATGTGACATAAATATTGAGTCATGTCAAAATGTAAGTGCCACTAGGTGGAGTAACATATATGTATCATCTTCTGACATCACTCATAGAATTCATATTGTTTTCCAAGTTAAAACACAATGGGGAAAACATCTACCCTGATTAATTGTGACAAATCCTAAGATAAGAAGTAGTTCCTAGGACACTAAGGGGTTGTGATGATACATGATATTAATAGGCAGCTAACTTCATAAGATGTATTCCATAACCAAATTAGGTTTGTTAATGATATCCATCCACATGAACACCTTTAAAGATGAAGGAGCACTTCGACATTGAGTCACCATTTCTTGGAAACTATTTTTTTACTAGTTTTATTTCTTTTCTCTTTATTTATTCATCCAATTCCTTTAAAGATGCATTGTTAGGCATGGGACTTGGTGCGTATGCCTCATAGTGAGGTGGCATAACTCAAGCCTTATTTTTGGCTTTTGGATTTTGTTTTTTCATCAACCTTAAGCTTATAAAGTTTAATGTAGTGCCCCACTCTAGTTGACTGGCCTTGATATGACATTATCATTGATATAGCCTTAAGGCTCACTCATTATTGTTTGAGGAAATTAGGTTGATGATCTAGACACTTGACTCTACTATTAATGGATGCGATGATTATGCTTGTTATCTAGTTGATGTTATAATGAAAATAACTGTGATGGATGTGTTTGTTTCCTAGTTGATGTTATGATGATGATAGTTGTAATGGATGTGTTTATTTCCTAGTCCGTGGTATGATGATGATAACTTTTATGGATACATATGTTTTATACCGATGTTATGATGATGATAGTTATGATGGATGCATTCATTGTGTTGGAAAATTACATTAGTTATAGTTCACAATGAACAACAATGTGGATGAATATGTCATGTTGATGATTTAACATATGCTATTATGTCAATGAATAACACTGTGAAACATTATTACTATTGATTATTGAGTGTGGAAGGAAACCAACAGATGCACTCACATGTGATGAGTCAACGAAATACGATATGATGGAATTAAATATTTTGTCTTTTAAATCTTAAAGTTCAGATTGAATTTCGCTGTAAATTATAATGACATGTTAGTGGTTGTAGACACAAGATAGTTTCTTAGCCTAATGACTCACACATGGGTGATGGAGCTATTCAGATAGATGGAAACTCATGGGAGGGGTGGGAAATAATCTGTAATTTCATACGCTAGTGCTCCTGTCATGAATTGGGATAGAAGTTGTTGGGATAAATTCAGCTTGAAGATCATGATGTCGTGGGGGTAGACCCAAAATTGGGGCTGCACATGAGGATTTTACTAGGGTGTGCACATCGTGGTGGATTTTGTTGGAATTATGACTAATGTGTTGTCCTTTATGACAAACTACTTGATGAATCGTCTGTGATGGAAACCTACATGATGAAGATGTAAACATAACATGATGAGTCTACAAGCTAGAACACATGTGACATGGATTTTGGACAAAGGAATAGTAGTTCAGAGACAAAGGAATGATGAAGGTGATGTCTTTGAGAACTACACATGGGTGCTATAAAGCAAAGCCACGTTCATACATGGGTATGAAAAAGATAAATCACATACAGTTTCCGCACCATGGTATCCTAAATACCAGGGGTCTTTACCATGGTATTGAACCATAGTATTGAGCCCAACAATGAATATTTGATCCCATAAAATAATACCATTAAAGTTAGTATGGTTTTGACCCATGGTATTGGCTAACGCCTAAGCTATATAATGAAATGAAGATGAAAGTGTTTTGTGTGCAAGTGAGGGTTATTTTGATGAACAGTTTGATATAAAGCAAGTGAACTGTATGGGTTATTAATGAGTTTTATCTAAAATAAGTGTGCACTCATGAATATGATGATGGATCAGATCCAATATTTTTGAAATTACCATAAATTTTTAATTTATGTATGGATTGGTTTGGCTTGTGATACTAATGTTTGATGCATGTTTTATTATGTATGTCGAGATATGGGTTTTTTTGAAGGTCTGATGTGCAACAAAATTATAAGTTAATAATTGAATATCTGTATGTGGGTTTGATAACTAAAAGGAACGTGCATACACGAGTTTTATAACTGAAAGGCACATGCATATGTGGGTCTCATTCTGGTAAGTCACTTGTCGATTCTACAGTTTGAGCATATCTGTACGCGGGTTTTATTATTGAAGGGCGCATGTACACAAGGAAGTGCTTTATGGGAAGCACATATATATCCTAGGGTTTTCTTGAATATGATCAGTTTAATCAGTCTTACTGAGCCTGCTACTGTCTGTTAATGAAGTCTTACTTGATGATCTGGGTTTAACGATGATGATTGAAGTTGAATTGATTGTGGATTGATATATTGAAGAGTGATGATGCTGCTAGTTGTATGTGATTGAATATCTATGATGGTTTTGTGATTATTTCATAATGATTCATTGGTTATGTAACTCAGTGTTTATTTCAGAATGACAGTGATTCAATTTCAGGGTTCAGTGCTTTGAGATCTATATGTAGGTATACTTCAAGGAAGTTGCGTATACACACTGATATGCTAAAGAATAATAGTGTATATATTTTGACATTTTGTTGATAAGGGTTTTCATTTAGTTCAGTGAGTTGATGTAGTGTTTGGGTTCAGTGTTGGTATTTTTTTTTTGAGCTTAAATGATGGTAGTGGGTCCAGTCTGAAAATTTGATGAAAAATGGCCTACAAGTTGTGATGTTTTGAATTAGGGGGTTGGAGCTCCCTTCCAATGGGTGCCAGAGAATGAGAGAAGGTTGTAGCATTTTGCAGGTGGGTTCCTGTGTGCTGGTATGAGTATATGACAATACAATATTGTAAGAATTATTTCATTGTAATAAAAAGAATACAAAGATGGCAACAACGATGGTTTTCTCCCACATTGGGTTTCCACCTAAAAATCATGTTGTTCATAAGTGTTGCTTATGTGTGATGTTTTATTCTGTTCTTACTACACATGGTTGCTATTTATCTAATTCTGATGAAGTACTGACATACTGGTTCAAGATAAGTAGAGGTTGAAATTAAATGAAAAATAAGTTGACTGGATATAAACTAGTTGTATGCATATAAATCACGTGCATACATGGGTTTACTTCAGAATAGTCACGTACATAAATCAGAATAAGAAAAATAAATCAAGTTTTAAAATATTGATTCACCCCCCCCTCCTCTTAGTATTTTTCCTAACATATTCCTCGATCCCCATCACCATTAGTCTCACTATAGATGGAAACATAGGAGAGGATAACAGTCTCTACCGTTTCACCTAGATACTCCCCTCGTAGTCACTCGATGCTGAAAGGGTAAGCAACATGACACCTTTTTTACTTCAAGGGAATTTCTTAAAGGGCACGAAAAACTTGGCACCCTTGGAATCAAGAATAATCTTCTTGGCATGGCACCCTTGGAAATTTGAAGGGAAGTTTTTGATTACATTCAGTAGTTTCTTCTCGATTCCAAGGGTTCCAAGTTGGTCATCCCTCTTCCTATTAAAATACTTACGTACATTATCTACCTAATGTTTTCCAACATGGGACATAGATCTAATTAGAAATATTAATCCTAATATATTTTAACCTCATTAATAAAAGAGGGTGGTGAATAAAAATAGATATTAATAAATTAAATTAGAGAAAATTTAGAGAACCTCCATGTGGCAAGAGCCAACATAAAAATATCCATCTAAGAGGCAAATTGAGTTAAGTTAGGAGGTAGTTGGGGGACCAAATATGAGTATTTTTAATTGACTTCAATAATGAACACAAATTAGGAGTAGAAAAGGGGGATCAAGAAACAACCCAGAGAAGAAATAAGGAATCATGTTGGGGTGAGGAAAAATTCTATTTTAAAATCAAAATTTAAGTAAATAATTTTGGAGAGCCTTGGTGAGAAGGTGACACATGGGTGCGTGAATAATAAAAATTTTGGGTTAATAAAAATAATTAACTATGCATGAAGTGCCAAGTGTCACCTATGAAACCCCTTATAAAATAAGGGGAAAACTATGGGAGATGGACTCCCCCCCCCCATAATTAGATGGATGAGAGAATTTTGTTATGAGTAACTACGAACTTTAGTGTTTTTGGTGAGGTGGAGTACATTAGATAGGGGACTCTTGAACTGAGAGTGTTCTTCTCCATCATCTAGCATTTCTTCCTCCATTGTACAACCCCATTGCAGCTCGGAGGTATGCGGGGAAGAATAGTACCCAAGGAATAGGCTGGGAGGTCAACCGATAGGTCACCAAATTTCAATCGGGATACATTATCCTTTACATGTGGATACAAAATACATCAAGGGAGCGTAAAAACAAGACTAAAAAATTATAATTTACTCCTTGGTCAATGGTACATTGTGTATTCATAATTTCTCCTATATGATTATTGATGTACTTATAATGAACAAATTGTGACTAATGATGTAATGCAATTATATAAAACCAAGAACAATATAGCTCTCAAAAAATTAACAATACAACTCAACACAAGAGTGGAAACACTTATCTAAAGGATGACTGTGACCCATCATGGAAAAAAAATACAAATAACATCATTTAGAGCATTATGATTTGTAATTATACCTAACCAACATTTACCATGGTCTTGAAAAATACATGAGACATTTATCATAATATATGATAAATGCAATGAAATATGATAGTGTATAATATATCGAGCATCATTAGCATAATAATCAATGTGAGTAAGTGGAGCAAAGGTAGGGGACATCTCTAGCCAAATGTCCATGGGAAACCATATATCTCATATATAGAATTTCTAGTTGTGATGAAAATCATAAAGTTATTTTTTTTGTAGTTATCCCTAGATGTCAAGGGATAATAATACTCACCCTAAATTTTGGAAAAAATGTTGGATTGGTGACATAGTAATAGAAGCATCACCATTTCTTATTTTATTAATTGAGACATTTTGATGGTTCATCTGCGAAGTTTAATGGGGGAGGGGTATGCATTTTTAATATGTGGTCGGGGAATCAAATTATTAATAGTTGTAAATGATAAATTATGGTTTTCAAACAAAATATATTTTCCATGTTCTTGATCTATAAATTGGAATGGATATTCCATTGGACAAATTTTCACAACATATATGATGAAAATAAACTGAAATATGAGATCTATATTATGAAGGTTAATTTTCCTTAGATTTATGGATATATTAATTATTTTTTTTATAACTATTCATGTGATAGAAAAAATGAGAAAAATAGAGAATAGTGGAATACAAACACACAACAATCATAATTAACACCAGGATATGATTTAGGAAATCCTTTTCGGAGAAAACCCAGTGTGAAAGTGAGGTTGCTTTGCTCTCTTATATTTGAATGGGAATGATGCAAACAAAAAGGATAATGAGCTCTCTATGAACTTACCTCGGACCTATGGCCCTTGAGTTTCTACAAAACAGAAACCCTCTTTATTTTGTTCATTTTCTATCCACTCTTAGCTACTTCATTCTACTACCGAAAAAAAGTCACTCGAATAGAATGGAACCCCTTTTCGTCCTAGTGGCTTGGTCATAACACAAACCGATAGATCATAGGGTTAAATTTGACCCATTAAACTCTGAAAATGAGTTACAACTCGAATCTTCTAGAGTAGTTTTCATATTCCCATGTGTCTAGCTCCTTTTCCATGAGTAATGGGGGTCAACATGACATCCTATTTAATTATGGTGGTCAAATCACGTTAGGTCAACTTCATTTATCATATCCCTGTGGAAACATTGAAGCAAATTCTGTGCAATATCGATGTTTCTTGTTTGGAGACTCTTGCAAGCATGTATTGATACATCTATATGGTTTTATAAGTCCATTGTGGAGTCACATAAATCTTCTATGGGAGGCCAGGTTTTCTGAGCATAAATATCATATTTTATATTTGTTTTCTATGTGTTTACTGAGGTAGAAATATTTGATATTTTTGGACCTTCAAGTCCACAATTCTATGACCCTTTTGAAGTATGAATTCGACATATTATCTAAGAGAAATATGAAGTATTTACCCCGCCTTGTCTAGAGTAATTATGGTGAAATTTCAAAGGAAATTCATTGACATTTCAAAGGTATTTGTGGAATAAACTCATAACTATATGAGGTAAACCTTAAAGCCCTAATCCGAGCTACCTAAAGCATAATTCAGTGAAGTCTAATCTCTGTCTGTTGAAATTTTGACGTTCTATGATACAACAATTACATATTCCAACAATTACTTATTAAGTTATTACAACACTTACTTATTCCAATTTTTTTTACGTTATATGCTACAACAATTTCTTCTGCAATATTAATTAAGCAATTTTAGATAGAAAATATACCATATAAACCATATGAAAATAGAATACAACCAAAAAAAAAAGTAGACATAGAAAATTTAGGTCCAATGACAAGGGAAAAACCCACAAGGGGAAAACCCAACCATATTCTTCTTCTATTAGAAATCAATGGTTCAACAAAGATACATAATACAATGAGAGAAAGAAGAAGTTCACCCAAATCAGAAGAAGGTATTTGATAGCTTTAGCCGACGCAAAAACTAAATTACTTTGGATCATCAAGATCTACTCTTACTATTCAAGACTCTCTCTCTCTCTCTCTCTCTCTCTCACCCCCCCCGCCCAACACACACACACATAAAAAATTATCCTCTAGTCTCTCTAACTATGTATTTCTCAAGTTCGTACTCTCCTTTCACAATCCATAAGTAAGTAATATAGAGGATGAGAGGTACAAATATATAGGAAGAGAAAGGAGGTCAAATTCATGGATTAGTGAGTTCCATGCCTCGAGGAAGAGTTACATATGCCAAAATAGGAGTGTAACTTATGCCATAAAGGAGGTACACTTTAATTTAGTAAAATTCCATCAAGAGGGTGTACACATGACTTAGTAACTTATGGCATCAAGAGGGAGTACACAAGCCTTAGTAATTCAAGCCATTAAGTAGAAGTGTAACATATGCACTAAAGAGGTGTAAGAATAATATTTTATGACAAGTCATTTTAGTGTGTACGAGTGTGTAAGAGGTGCATAAGAGCATTAAAGAGAGGGAAAAAGAGAGAAACACATCATTGAATGAGATAATTTTATTTTCCATCAAGGAGAGATAGTTTTGAAGTGGTATGATTTAGTGCCAAGTAAGAGAGGTGACATGTAATTTCATTTTAATACACTATTATAGTATCATAAATATAATAATAATAATATTAAATATATATTGATGATTAAATTAAAAATTAAACAATTGTGATTGATTAAATATAATTTAAGTGATTTTCCATCATATATGTATGGTTAACAACTAAAATAAGGCGACTTACTAATTTTGGAAAGTCATTGTTGCAATGATAGACATGACTTTAAATTTTTATAAAGTTACACTGGAATAGTTAGAAATGAAATTTTATTCAAGGAAATTCATCCCTTATGTTATCACTCTAGTAAATTTTCTATCAGAAATATTTAAAACTTTGTAACTTACTAGAGGTAACCACAAACCTACTTTTGAAATCTAGGATCTAGCTCTCCTAAATTTCAGAGAGGGATCTCTCTTTATGATTTAACTTTGTTTTGGATTAAATTTTAGGCTAGGTATGATTGGGCACTTGGTTTTTTGTTTGAATGTTTGGTGGGAATAAAAGGTACTTCAAGGTAAACCACAGAGGGATCTACTAGACCATTGGGCTATGGAGTCAAATTTATTGGCAAGCAGAGATAAGAAATAAGGTCAAAAGAGAAAATGTACTAAGGAAAGGGTAGATGACCTTCAAAGGATTTGGAAATAGGCTTTTTGATGAAATGGCAAGATTTGAACAAAAGGGCAATGAAGGATCCTTAAGTTACAAAAAAGAAGATGAAAGAAAGAGGTCAAAAGGGACTAAGAGCAGTTAAGGATTCTTAAGTCTGGATATCAACAGAAAACATATCAATGAATAACTAGTAAAAAACAGGGAGCTTTTGACACTAATCCTGTATAAACTTTCCTAGTCAATCATTTAAGACAGGAAAACATGTAAATGTATGTATGGAACTTTAGAAAGATAAACAGTGAAAACAGAAAAATACTTGACTTATCTGATCAACACAAGAATCCCGAGTTATGATGTTTGTTTGACTTAGTTCCAGTTTGCTGCTTTACAAATTGACTCACACAAAATCCAATGTATTCAGAAAAAATGTCTATAGTAGTCTTGACAAATTTTATTCCACCCAAAATACTTCAAAGAGTGAAGTATTTATACAAATTCTAAACTAAAATATCTTGAAAAATATTAAGATTGGTTTACAAAATATCTCAAACTGTTTTACATAAATAGAACTTAATTAAAGGACAATCAAAACTAATGCATCTATTTGGCACTATTTTTTATGGATAGGTGATGACTAATAAGAGAATTCGAATTTGATCTCAACTCTTAGTTGATGATGAGGCATCCAAGTCACTAACTGTTTCCTTTCTTTGTGCATTCTACTCCAACAATTATGCAAAATTTGGGTCCAATGATACCTTTTTATTTCTCAATCATAAATAGATATGTAAAAATTGAAAGAGGTTATTGTGTATTAATATGTTGGTGAGATAAACCGCTTTCCGTTTCCTAAAATTATGCTCCAGATGTCCACAATAGGCTCTGCAAAAAGATGTGTAAAACAGAGTTTGCAAAATAGGCTATAAAGATGCGCATGTATATTTTATTCTGTAATAGCTGTGAAAGGTTTTTGTATATGGGTCTCGTAGGAACAAATCCTCCTTCAGTTTTGTAAGATGTATTTCTTATTGGCCACAATATTCTCTACAAATTGATGACTTAACAGGAATTTTCTACAAAGAGAGCTTTCAAATATTGTTTAATATTTCCCAATACATAATGGATGTTAGAAAAGTGAGAGAGGTTTTTGTAGTTGGACACTTTAAGAACATAAACCTCCTTCAGTTTTGCAAAATTCATCTTGGATTGGTCACAATAGTTTCTGCAACAAAAATGTTCCTTCTTGTTATGTTTTCATATTTTCACCTTTTTGTTCTTTTAACTGTTTTACTTTCACTTTGGATAAAATTCATTGTTGGTGAAAGTATTTTAATCTCTTTTTACCATTTAATGCTTCTGTATTTACTTTTACTGTTTACCTTTGACTGTTCTGTAACTTTGTTTTAACTTTCACTCTGACTTTTACCTGATACACTTTAACCACTGATACTCTTTGACTGTTATGTTTTCAGTGTCATTATGAATTCTGATTTCACTGTTACCATTCATTGTTAAAATTTCATCATTTTGATCTCTCTCTAACTTGAATGAAGATTTTGATTTAAAATCTGAGAATCTGGAGCAAACAATTTTGTCAACTAGTATTGAAACTGTTGGCACAATTTCTTATTCTGATAATAACCTGCAAAAATCAAACAATTTGTTAATGAAATCTTGGTTGTAGGGAGGTGATTTAAGGCTCTTAAAAGACCTGTGGAATGAGATTAGTTTGTGGAGGTTTAACTCTGTTTTTAGGCATTCAGGCTTCTTCTGTAAGATTAAATGGTTTACAGAAGCAATTTACTTTAAACTGAGGGGTAATTGAGAAATTTAGGCTAAAGATATATTCTTTTGGGATTTTTTCTTAATTAGGTTTATCTGAGGATTGATACTGGGATAAGACAGGAAACAGGGGTTTCCTAAATGGTTTGAGATTGTAAAAAGGAGTTTGGTAGGCCTAAAAAACCTTTTTGTCTTGGAATTGATTTTTAGAGATTTCAAACTGAGGAAATTGGCTCAGATAAAAGATTTTATGAACATAGCAACTTTTGGGAAAAAATTGGCCATGGTTTGGCCTATTTTTGGTGATTTTTGGTGAATTTCTCAATTTTAAAAGGTTTGTTTCTCTTAAAGATGATTAAAACTTTGATTGCAGGTTTCAAATCTTCGAAAAATACCTTTGAATGTAGGTACTTGACTGTAAAAAGGGTTTTACAGGTTTATTGGCTGCAATGTTGGCTTCGGCAGTTTTCTAGAATGATGCACAACTCCTCATAGTCTTTAAAGGTGAATCCTGGTCAAATTCAGCAGTTTCGGGCATAAAATGGAAATCAGGGCTTAAATCTCTCAAAACAGTCGGGGCGAAAATTTTTAACAAGTCGAGAATGCAAATCATGCATAAAACAATGATTTATCGAAGTTAACCTTTCAATATAAATCATTATATTAGCATTTATTACATATCTATTCGAAGGCGGGAGGCGGATTTGTTTTCGAATGCGAAAACAACTAGTGGGTTTCGCGTTGGATATAAGTGGTAAGTTGTTTCTAAAATTTTGAATGTGATCAAATGACAATAGGACACGTTGCATTGGGCGGTTTTGAAATACAACTCTTATCGCGTAACTTTTGACAAACTTCGTCCGATTACTTTTGGAGCACGATATGAGACCCGCACCGTTAGATTTGATTTCACGATGCGAACGGTTAGGATTATTTCTTGGAGTTGCGACGACAGGCGGGTGGGACCTATCTTTAGGATGGGCCATTGATTCAATAACAAAGATCAACGGTTATAAATCAGCGTGATGGGAATGGTGGGGCATAAGGTCGGTTTGATTGTGCTAAGTGTGGACTGTTAGATTAGATATATAAATATGATCAGAGGGTGATGGATGAGCGTGAGGGCGCTAGGTTATTTGATTGGATAATGAGGCTTTTTATATATAAAAGGAGTATATATATATGGAGTGGAATGCATGGGGGTGTGTTAATAGGATTTTAACCAAGGTTTAATATGCACATTGTAAAGCGGAAAATATATACCTAAGGTTTATGATGTGTGGAGGGCAGATGAAGGGGTAGTAAATCAAAGGCTTAATGTAATCAAAATTTGGTTAGAAACAATATATGAAGCATTGGAAAGGGTTTTTAATTTTCATTTGATACATCATATTCCGAACTTTCCTTTATATCTTATTATATAGTTATTCCAAACCAATTAGGCTAAGTAACTATAGGGGAGTCGGGATATTTCTTTATGGATAATTTTCATGTCAAAGTGGTAGCTTAGGGATTTAATTTAAACATGTGCATAATAACTTGGACATAAAAAGCTTATAATAAGGGGTTTTTTGGGATAATTAATAGAAAGGAGTTATATTAATAGGACTAGGATTTTCTATAGGGAGTTAATAAAATAAGTTAGGTGTTAATATGAAAAGGGACAATGAATACTCAAAAATTGATAAATAAAACTAAGGAGAGTGAAAATTAGAGTAAAGTTTCACTTTCATAACTCATTCACTTTTACTTAGTAGATCATGTCTTTTGAGGGTTTTATGCTTTGTAAAGTGGAGGGAGTTAATCAAATGGGTCTTAAGAATCATTAAGTAAAAATGGGGTCTTTACTTAAGATTTCATGGTAATGAATGCATGAATGGAAAATGATGTGATTTTTGGGATTAATATAGAAACTTAACACTTTCAACTAGTTAGTCATTGAGCCTTGGGTCCGGTCCCAACAGAAGTCAGGGAAATGCCCTGAGCCTCTTTGACTAATAGTCTAGAATGTCAAATAACTATGGGGGGAGGGGAAATTAGTTATTGTAGCCTGGTGAAAGATATTTACAATGGATTTCTTGCCTTCTTCTACCTACCCAGTCATATCTTCTAACATTTTTTCTTCTATTTTGATCAGGTGCATTTGAGCTAGCAACCTTACAACATTTGATTATTTTGAAAACAATAAACTATATAATTCTAACCTTATTTCATTCAAGAATCTAGATTAAACTGTTGGATTCTTTTATTCTCTACCTAACTACTGAATTGTCATGATTAAACTGTACGACAATTCTTTATTCTCTATCTACAACAAGTAAAATTGAAACATGATGATTCAATATTGAACATTTCAACTCATCATAGATTATGGCATTTATTGACACTCTGCCATAATCAATTGCAAAAGTAAAAAGTAGTGGCATTTAGACTTACACACTTTCATGTTTTATTCATCTTTTTTCTTTTGGGGTATATCATTTTTTCTATCCTTTGATTTTTCTTTTAGGACTTTTACCCTCTTTTTGATTTTTTTATTTTTATTTTTGTTTTTTACAAAATATGGGAAAAAAACTTGCAAAAAGCAAAGTTTGTACATATTTACACAACTATCATCAGTCAAGTCAAAATTATGAATCCTATATTTATAGGTTGCTAACATCGGCTTCACTTGGGGATGACATTTCCTTGTGAGATGTCAAGAACACCATTGACTAGTAGCCTGATCCATTGGGCCAATCCCAAACATGCATTTTCTGTGGCTGAAAATCTTGAACTGAATATAGTCATTTTTCTGCAAACTGAAATCTGATCTGAAACTAAAAAAAACATACTGCAATTCTCAAACCAAACTGATTAGATCTTAAATATATTTAGGACCTTCTCCTTAACTTTAAATCTTAATGAATTATTCCAAAACTAGCTAAAAACTGAATACTAAAAAAAAATGCATAGAGATTTGAACTTATTTGCACTCATCTACCTACTCTAATCTACTGTTAATTTTATTGAATCATGTAATAAAAAAATGCCAATGAAGCCAGTCAAGTAGCTATAGAAATGAATGGATAATTTGATTGCTTGTGATCAAACTTGGAAGTATAACTTGATCATGTGTCTTCATAATCAATGATAAGATGTGAAATGGAAATTTTTGATATATTTGATCCTCATAGATAAAATATGTTTGCAGATTTGAGCTAAAAATATTCTCCATATAATTTGCTATAGGATCATTAAAAGCATAATGTTTGATTTGTGCTTCTAGGCCTTCAATGACTAGTTGTTCAGTTGTATTATGAATATTAATCCCTGAAAATATTTCTTCAGTCTTGTGTTTGAAAGAATAATCATCCTCAATATGCAAGTCAAAAGATAGTACAATTTCCTCTTGCTTAGGAGAAGGAAGATTTTGTAAGAATTCTTTAGAATCTCGGAAATTATATGATTGAAATTGAGAATGCAAAAGTTTAATTTCATTTTCATAATTTTCAGAAATTATATCGAGAACACATTTTTTAAGATGAGGAGAATACTTTCTTAATTTTAAAATAAGAAAGATAGCTCTTAGAAAATTCTCATCAAGCTGGAATTCTAATATCTCATCCCTCAAAATAGCTAGTGATTGTTCCGAGAAATTATCTTGAATTGAGAGAACATAATTATCATCATAATGATCATATTTAGGAAAATCTTCAGAAGAAGGAATGCCATCAATTATAAACATTGGATCAGCAAATTTCTCTTCCAACAATCCTAATATATCCTGATTAGGTTGGTTTCATTCCATTTGAAAGTCATTATTTTGCTCAATAGGAGTGCTATCAAGCAATGGGCCTTTTTGGGAAGGGAGAATAACATGAGCATCAACTTGTCCTTCTGTCTCTTCATGGATAAAAACTTTAGTACATTCATCAACATTAGAAGAAGTAGAAACAATTTCTTCATTATGTAAATATTTTGAGGATGGTTGCATGTTTAGAAGAAAATTGATTTCTTCTTCGGTGAGTGGGGGGTGGGAATCTCTGAATTCTTAGATTGAAATGACAATTGTTTTTTCTCTTATATAAAAATTGATCATAAGGTTGAATATTTTCTTTAAATCCATTCAAAACATTAAATGAAACATCATTTGTTAATACAGAGGGGTTTTGTGGATCTTGATTCATCTCCTGATCTATTTCATCTTTGTTTAACTCCTCTTGATTATTATGACATTTAACTTGAGAATGAAAGTTCCAGACTTCTTCTAATAAATCTTCATGATGCCAATTTCCAAAATCTTCATCAATATTTTTAAGGTAATTTATAAGATCTTCAGCTTGATCACAACAATTTTCATCTAATGATAAAGATGGAAAATCTTCTTTGTAATGCTCATAAAATACCTTACGAAAATCTTTTAGAGAAAACAAACTTGCAGGTTTGAGAGCTTCGTACCATTCCCTTGCTTTTCCTTCTAAGGTTGCCATGAATATTTTCATGAGGCAATCCTCATGCCAATCACTCTTCAATCTTGATGAGTGTATATGAAATATAATGAGATGTAGTAAAGGATCATCAATGTTCTCATCTTGACACATGGGCAGATTGTTACCCCAATTTACGTTTGGTAGCTTGTGTGGAAATCCAGGTATGTGATCTCTTCTCATGGGAGCACATCTTCATTTTATTCTTGGATCATCTTGAAAATTAGCCATAATGAAAGGGCACGGTATTTGTAAAACCAAGTTAGATCCTTATATAAAATACAATATATATTGAAAAAAATTCTTAACGAGAAAGAACATAATGTCTTGGATTAAGATCCAAGTTGAAAGCTTGATATTTCCATATTGTTCTTCCAGGTTCATTCCTCCAGTGGAGTCTTGATTCTGAAATTTATTTGGAGTCGTCAGGTGGATTATTTTAACCTTTTTGTGTCTGATCACTGTCCACCATCATAGATCAGATCTGAACCTGTAAAATATTTTTGAAGAAAAAGGTTAGTCTTCCCCAGTTGAGTCGCCATTATGTTATCACTCTAGTAAATTTTCTATCAGAAATATTTAAAACTTTGTAACTTACTAGAGGAAACCACAAACCTACTTTTGAAATCTAGGATCTAGCCCTCTTAAGTTTCAGAGAGGGATCTCTCTTTATGATTTAACTTTGTTTTGGATTAAATTTTAGGCTAGGTATGATTGGGCACTTAGTTTTTTGTTTGAATGTTTGTTGGGAATAAAAGTTACTTCAAGGTAAACCACAGAGGGATCTACTAGACCATTGGGCTATGGAGTCAAATTTCTTGGCAAGTAGAGCTAGGAAATAAGGTCAAAAGAGCAAATGTACTAAGGGCAGGGTAGATGACCTTCAAAGGGTTTGGAAATAGGTTTTTTGATGAAATGGAAAGATTTGAACAAAAGGGAAATTAAGGATCCTTAAGTTATAGAAAAGAAGATGAAAGAAAGAGGTCAAAAGGGACTAAGAGCAGTTAAGGATTCTTAAGTCCGGATATCAGCAGAAAACATATCAATGAATAACTAGTAAAAAACAGGGAGCTTTTGACACTAATCCTGTATAAAATTTCCTAGTCAATCATTTAAGATAGAAAACATGTAAATGTATGTATGGAACTTTAGAAAGATAAACAGTGAAAACACGAAAATACTTGACTTATCTGATCAACACAAGAATCCTGAGTTATGAAGTCTGTTTGACTTAGTTCCAGTCTGTTGCTTTACAAATAGACTCACACAAACTCCAATGTATTTAGAAAAAATGTCTATAGTAGTCTTGAAAAATTTTATTCCACCCAAAATACTTCAAAGAGTGAAGTATTTATACAAATTCTAAACTAAAATATCTTGAAAAATATCAAGATTGGTTTACAAAATATCTCAAACTATTTTACATAAATAGAACTTAATTAAAGGACAATAAAAAATAATGCATCTATTTGGCACTATTTTTTATGGATAGGTGATGACTAATAAGAGAATTCGAATTTGATCTCAACTCTTAGTTGATGATGAGGCATCCAAGTCACTAACTGTTTCCTTTCTTTGTGCATTCTACTCCAGCAATTCTGCAAAATTTGGGTCCAATGATACATTTTTATTTCTCAATCAGAAATAGATATGTAAAAAGTGAAAGAGGTTATTATGTATGAATATGTTGGTGAGATAAACCTATTTCGTTTTCGTAAAATTATGTTCCAGCTGTTTAAAACAGAGTTTTACAGAGTCTGCAAAATAGGTTGTAAAGATGCGCATGTATATTTCATTCTGTAATAGCTGTGCAAAGAGTGAAATAGGTTTTTGTATATGGGTCTCTCAGGAACAAAAGTCTCCTTCAGTTTTTTAATATGTATTTCTTATTGGCCACAATATTCTCTGCAAAATGATGACTTAATAGGAATTTTCTGCAAAGAGAGCTTTCAAATATTGTTTAATATTTTCCAATCCATAATGGTTGTTAGAAAACGCGAGTGAGGTTTTTTTAGTTGGAAACTTTAAGAACATAAACCTCCTTCAGTTTTGCAAAATTCATCTTGGATTGGTCACAATAGTTTCTGAAAAACAATGACTTATACATGAAATTTTTGCAAAAATGTTCCTTTTTGTTATGTTTTCATCTTTTTGTTCTTTTAACTGTTTTACTTTCACTTTGAATAAAATTCATTGTTGGTGAAAATATTTTCATCTCTTTTTACCATTTACTGCCTCTATATTTACTTTTACTATTTACCTTTGACTATTCTATAACTTTGTTTTAACTTTCACTTTGACTTTTACCTGATACACTTTAACCACTGATACTCTTTGACTGTTATGTTTTCAGTGTCATTATGAATTCTAATTTCACTGTTACCATTCACTGTGCAAATTTCATCATTCTGATCTCTCTCTGACTTAAATGAAGCTTTTGATTTAAAATCTGAGAATCTGGAGCAAACAATTTTGTCAACTAGTATTGAAACTGGTGGCCCAATTTCTTATTCTGATAATAACCTGCAAAAATCAAACAATTTGTTAATGAAATCTTGGCTGCAGGGAGGTGATTGAAGGCTCTTGAAAGACCTGTGGAATGATCAGTCTGTGGAGGTTTAACTCTGTTTTTAGGCATTCAGGCTTCTTCTATAAGATTAAATGTTTTACAAAAGTAATTTACTTTAAATAAAGGGGTAACTGAGAAATTTAGGCTAAAGATATCTTCTTTTGGGCTTTTTGCTTAATTAGGTTTATCTGAGGATTGATACTGGGATAAGACAAGAAAAAAGGGTTTCCTAAATGGTTTGAGACTGTAAAAAGGAGTTTGGTAGGCCTAAAAAACCTTTTTGTCTTGGAATTGATTTTCAAATATTTCAAACTGAGGAAATTGGCTCATACAAAAGCTTTTTATGAACATAGAAACTTCTGGGAAAAAATTGGCCATGGTTTGGCCTATTTTTGGTGTTTTTTGGTGAATTTCTCAATTTTAAAAGGTTTATTTCTCTTAAAGATGATTAAAACTTTGATTGCAGGTTTCAATTCTTCGAAAAATACCTTTGAATGTAGGTACTTGACTGTAAAAAAGCTTTTACAGGTTTATTGGCTGCAATGCTGGCTTCCGCAGTTTTCTAGAATGATGTACAACTCCTCATAGTCTTTAAAGGTGAATCCTGGTCAAATTCAGTGGTTTCGGGCATAAAATGGAAATCAGGGCTTAAATCTCTCAAAACGGTCGAGGCGAAAACTTTTTACCAGTCGGGAATGAAAATCATGCATAAAAAAATGATTTATCGAAGTTAACCTTTCAATATAAACCATTATATTAGCATTTATTACATGTTTATTTGAAGGTGGGAGGCGGATTTGTTTTCGAATGCGAAAACAACCAGTGGGTTTTGCGTTGGATATAAGTGGTAAGCTGTTTCTAAACTTTTGAACGTGATCGAATGACAAAATGACACATTGCATTGGGCGGTTTTGAAATACAACTCTTATCGCATAACTTTTGACAAACTTCATCCGATTACTTTCAGAGCACGATATGAGACCCACACCGTTAGATTTGATTTCATGATGCGAATGGTCAAGATTAGTTTTTGGAGTTGCGGCGGTTAGATGGGTGGGACCAGTCTTTAAGATGGGTCATTGATTTGATAGCAAAGATCAACGGTTATAAATCAACACGATGGGAATGGTGGGGCATAGGGTCGGTTTGATCGTGCTAAGTGTGGACTGTTAGATTAGGTATATAAATATGATTAGAGGGTGATGGATGAGCGTGAGGGCGCTGGGTTATTTGATTGGATAATGAGGCTTTTTATATATAAAAGGAGTTTATATATATGGAGTGGAATGCATGGGGGCGTGTTAATAGGATTTTAACCAAGGTTTAATATGCACGTTCTAAAGCGGCAAATATATACCTAAGGTTTATGTTGTGTGGAGGGCAGATGAAGGGGTAGTAAATCAAAGGCTTAATGCAATCAAACTTTGGTTAGAAACAATATATGAAGCATCATAAAGGGTTTTTAATTTTCATTTGATACATCGTATTCCAAAACTTTCCTTTATATCTTATTATATAGTTATTCCAAACCAATTAGGATAAATAACTATCGGGGAGTCGGAATATTTCTTTATGGATAATTTTCGTGTCAAAGGGGTATCTTAGGGATTTACATGTGCATAATAACTTTGACATAAAAAGCTTATAATAAGGGGTTTTTTGGGATAATTAATAGAAAGGAGTTATATTAATAGGACTAGGATTTTCTATAGGGAGTTAATAAAATAAGTTAGGTGTTAATATGAAAAGGGACAATGAATACTCAAAAATTGATAAATAAAACTAAGGAGAGTGAAAATTAGAGTAAAGTTTCACTTTCATAACTCATTCACTTTTACTTAGTAGATCATGTCTTTTGAGGGTTTTATGCTTTGTAAAGTGGAGGGAGTTAATCAAATGGGTCTTAAGAATCATTAAGTAAAAATGGGGTCTTTACTTATGATTTCATGGTAATGAATGCATGAATGGAAAATGATGTGATTTTTGGGATTAATATAGAAACTTAACACTTTCAACTAGTTAGTCATTGAGCCTTGGGTCCGGTCCCAACAGAAGTCAGGGAAATGCCCTGAGCCTCTTTGACTAATAGTCTAGAATGTCAAATAACTATGGGGGGAGGGGAAATTAGTTATTGTAGCCTGGTGAAAGATATTTACAATGGATTTCCCACCTTCTTCTACCTACCTAGTCATATCTTCTAACATTTTTACTTCTATTTTGATCAGGTGCATTTGAGCTAGCAACCTTACAACATTTTATTCTTTTGAAAACAATAAACTATCTAATTCTAACCTTATTTCATTCAAGAATCCAGATTAAAATATTGGATTCTTTTATTCTCTACCTAACTACTAAATTGTCATGATTAAACTGTACGACAATTATTTATTCTCTATCTACAACAAGTAAAATTGAAACATGATGAGTCAAGATTGAACATTTCAACTCATCATAGATTATGGCATTTATTGACACTCTGCCATAATAAAATGCAAAAGTAAAAAGTAGTGGCATTTAGACTTGCACACTTTCATGTTTTATTCATCTTTTTTCTTTTGGGGTATATCATTTTTTCTAAGTCCTTTGATTTTTCTTTTAGGACTTTTACCCTCTTTTTGATTTTTTTTTTTTAACAAAATGTGGGAAAAAAACTTGCAGAAAGAAAATTTTGTACATATTTACACAACTATCATCATTCAAATCAAAATTATGAACCCTATATTTATAGGTTGCTAATACCTTAGTTTCCAATTTTCAACACTCCCTCTCAACTAGGGAGTAATTTCTCTCTGACACATGGATCTCTGCTTTGGAACAATGATGTTACAATATAATGAAGAAGAATCGTCATAGGGGAGATTCATCTATCACCCTATATTCACTTGGGCGAATAACCAACTTTACAAATATCTCACACAACCAAGACTCATCTCTTCTTGGGGGGATAACCCACTTGTCAAGGATCTCACACAAACAAGTCATATCTATGCTTAGGGGGATCCACTTGTAAACACATGACAAGGATCTCACACATTCAAGGCTCATCACTGTTTGGTGGGGTCCACATGACAATGATCTCACACATCCAAGGCTCATCACTGATTGGGGGGATACACTTGTTAATACATGGCAATGATATCACACATGCAAGGCTCATCATACATAACCACCCTCTCTAGGAAGGGTTGCATCTGCCAGTCCAAGCTTCTATTTGAAAACCATGAACTTCCTTTTCAACAAAGGGTTGGTGAGAATGTCGATGATCTGGTCATCAATCACTATATGAAGAAGTCTTACTACTCCTCTATACAACATATCCCGAATATAATGATATTGGATCTCAATATGATTAGATTTGTCATGGAACATGATATTTTCTGCAAGTGGAATCCCACTCTTATTGTCAAAGTAAATTACTGTTATGTCTAGAACATGGTCAAACAACACTCCAAAGAGCTTCTGAAGCCATACTGACTCACAAATAGCCATGCTAGCATAAATGTACTCAGCTTAAGCTATGCTAAGGGCTAAATATTTTTTCCTTATGCTCATACATGATATCATGGTAGATCCTAAGCTAAAGAAACACCTAGATGTGTTTTTTCTATCAATAAAGTTACTAGGTCAATCAAAATTTGAGTATCCATGTAGTCTTATATCACTGGAATTAAATTTAAATCCCATATTGATGGTCACATGTAGGTATCTTAGCACATTATTTTCATCATTCCATTGTGCATGAGATAGTTTAATGATATATTGGCTTAGAGTATTAACCAAAAAACATATGTCTAGTCTAGTGTTAATTAAGAAAATCAATGCCCCAATCAATTGGCAATACTCAGAAGGATTTGCTAAATCAAGACCTACAACTTCAACACATAGCTTCTTGAAGTTCATCTCCATTGGAGTATTCATGGATTTAAATTATGTCATACCAAATATTTCAAGTAGCTTGACAACATATTTTCCCTGAGAAAGGAAGATCTTACCAGGTTTATGCCATACTTCAAGACCCAAAAAGTAGTGCATTAAGTGAAGATATTTATTTTCAAATTCAGAAGGTAACTTCGTCTTACATTGGAGAATAAGAGGTTCACTACCATTTAGAAATAAATAACCAACATATAATACTAAAATCAAAGACATACCTTGTACTTTCTTGAAGTAAAGATTTGGATCAACATTACTTCTAGTAACTTAGTTTCATCAAGAAAGTATCAATGAAGGCATACCAAGCTCTTGGAGCTTGCTTGAAACAATAGATGGATTTCTTCGGTCGACACACATGAGTTGTCCAGTCATGTATTTCAAAGCCTCGTGGTTTCTCCACAAATATTTCTTCCTTAAGGAAGCCATGCCAAAAATAAATCTTCACATCTATTTGGTGAGGAGACCATACTTGGCTTGTAGCTAGAGCAACAATAGATCAAATGGTTGTATAATGGGAAACTTGTGGAAAGATATCATCATAGTCTATTCCCTCTTTCTGAGAGAAACGTTTGGCCATAAATCTAGCTTTATATTTTTCAATACTGCCATCAATACCATGTTTAATTTTATACAACCATTTATAAGACACACTTGATTTACCTATGGGTCTTGGAATTAATTTCCATACGTCATTATGAATGATGGAATCATATTCTTCAGCCTCTACATCATTCCACACTTGAGCTTTTATAACTTCTTCAAAAGTGCATGGTTCAACTTTAATAATGTTTCTCATGGGTACACCATTTCCTTTGAACAAACATGGTTTATTGTTTTCCTTGAAGGTTCTTCTTAGTGCAACATGTTTATCAACATACTAAAGAGTGTCATGGAGACATAAAGGTATCATTTTAGCAGGAGGATCACACAGAGAAGGATACAAAGTATCCATGGGTTCCATTGTTGAAAAATGCAGCAATAAATTCTCAATTTAATTTTTCCTTGATTAAATTGAGAAAATTCGAATTTCCACATCAACAGACAACTTGGAGGCATTTAACTGAGAAAAATTGGCTCTTTTCACTTAGTTAACTCAGTAAATTCAAGTTGGAGGAGTTAGAGTTCAGTTAAGCATGTGATATTTCTAATTTGTAGCAATCAAGGTAAATTATTTCAAGTTTTTTTTTTTTTTTTTTAAAGTTAAACTAGTTGTAACTATTGGAGGAACTAGTAGAAGGTCAGTTAAGAAGTGGGACTTCATTCAAACTAAGTGATAATCCAATTAACTGGTCAATAAAACCAAAATAGATAGTGGATGCAGAGTGTTCAAGTTCCCCAGTTGTGGTGGAGATTCCAAGGTAGTGTGACATCAATTGTAGACTAATCTTGGGTGTACAGGTGTTGCATGCAGTCAAATGACCAATCTTGGGAATTGGGCAAAGAATTGGAGGTAAATTAATAAATAATAGGGGCCTAATTTCCTTAGGATTTGTGAAAGGAAATAAGGGCTCAACTAGAAGCAACAATTGGCGAAGTATGGGTCAGAGCTTCTTAATGAGCAGAGAGATAGTTTATTCACTTGCAGATTCTCTATTCATTAGATTAATACAAGCTGACATTGGGGTTTTTAACATATTTATTTCCCCTGGAAAAACATTGTGTGCATGTGTGTGTTGAAGAATGTAACTAGTTTCGGTCTTCATAATTGTACTTGAATCATAATGGAACATATTTTTCAAAAGAAAGAATAAGAAATTGAATTATTAAAGCACATGTTTCATGCTTGGGTCAATTTTTTAAAGTCAAATCCTCCATTTAAGGCCTCTAGGGTTTATGTCAAGTTTCCTTGTCCACGTCATATTGTAAAATAACTTTCTTGGGATTTATTTGTCAAAGAAGAAATTTATTTTATTAAAAAATAGGTCAATTAGGCCTCCTCCACCAAGTCGGCATCAAACTGGAAAAGGCGGCCTAAACTGAGGGGTAGAATCACTATATAAAGGCATGAAATCAACCTTATTTGTCTCTCTCACTCATCAAGTTTGTACTGCAACTTATGGGAAATAAAAATGTGTAGAGTTCAAGGGAAAAGAAGGAAGAAACCAATGAATAAGAAGGAGTTCATTATCTTGATAAAGAAACCAAAATTTATCTCTCCTATTCCAAACGTGAAAATTTCTAGAGTGCTGCTAGAGGGCCAAAATTATACATTTGCTGGGAGGCCAAAATTCAGAAACTGGGCTGAAATTCAAGTGAATTTGGGGCCAAATTTTTTTGGTTGATGTTGGGTTGTAGCTGATGGACAAGAAGAAACTATTGAAGGTTATTGTATCTTATTAGAAAGCCAACTTGGTGGAGGATTAAGGTCTGTTGGTCTAAGGTCTTGGCTTATCTCATTTGAATTAATGAAGGAAGAGTTCTTGACTGGTTTTCCCCTATATAGGGGTTTTAGCCCTAGCTAAGTGCCTACATATGATGTCCTTGATATTCATGTTTTGGTTTTGGTAATTTCTTGATGAACTAAGATAAAATAAGAACACAACAAAGATAAAAAGAATAGAAAGAAATCACAAGCAATTATCAACTAGAGAAAATATTTCCGACTTTCAGATTTTCTAACACGGTGTTAGAACTAAGGTGAAGAAGGAAAAAGGCATACTAAAGATCTATTGAAGAAAAGGAGATAAAAAAAAACTCACAAAGGAAAATGAGTATATAAGAGGAGAATTCCACTATCTATAAGAAATATCAATGAAATGAGAAAAAAAATTAGAAGGAGCCTCCAACTATAGGGCCTGGAAAAAGAGAATAGATCTCATCCTCGAAAATAACAAAATTTTGGATCTAGTTCAAGGAAAAATCAAGAAGCTTACATATGAAGCATAGAAAGAAAATTTTAGAGAAACTAAATTCTTGGCCATGAACCTAATAGTGGATGAAGTAAAATAAAACCTCATTCCATACATATCCAACATATATTCCACTCAAGAAATGTATGAGGCTCTATCCAAATTATTCAGGATCAATAACATTGGTAAAATAGCAAGTCTCAAGAATGAATTAAGAACTATCAAGGTGGCTAAAGATGATATTGTGGCATCCTACTTTATAAGGATATTTAGAATCGCATGTGAACTCCAAGAAATAGATGAAATTGTACCAAAAACGAACTCGTAATCACTACTCTTCTTGGTTTACCGAAATATTGGAGTGATTTTGCATCAGGAATCAACAATTGGAAGGATACTCCAACATTCAAACAAATTTGGAATGCATGCACTCAAGAAGAAGCCAAAATATCATAAGGAAACAAAAAAGGATGATGAAGAATAAAGCATATTGAATGCCTATTTTTCTCATCATAAGAATAAGGGAACCTTCAAGAAGTTCAAAAAACCAAAGAAGAAAGTAGACTTGTCAAAGATTGAATGATACAATTGTCAAAATATGGGTCATTATAAAAATCAATGTCCAGAGAATCCAAGGAATGGGAAGAGAGAAAGATAGCATGTGAATATTTCCAATTAATATCCACCTAAGAAGAGAAATATTGAAGAATCGAAAGTCAAGGACTTATACTACTAAGTCCCCTCTCTCATATCCCTCTTGGTCTTCGATTTAAGTTTTGAATTGTTTTCCTTTATGTTTTGATTTCTATAGTTTGTAGGTCTAACATGTATTGTTAGAACATTTTTGAATTATTTTTTTAAGTTGTAGGTATCCCTCAAAAGTATTGGGTTAAGAGGGAGCCTCCAACATTTTTCCAAAAAGATAAGTATTACGTCCTTTGTTCTCATCTTTTCATATTTGGTTTCCTTCTCACAACAAGATTTTGTTTGTATTATATGTTAATAACATTTATCTTTATATTCTCCTTGGTTAGGAAATCATGTTGAATGGTCAAAGCTTATGGAAGTAACTTCAAAGGATAAACTTGAAACACGGAAGAAGTTATGTTGCAAAGAAAGGCATTCAAAATTGATGTCATACATAGTTTTTTAAGGAACAAATCGAGGTATGTTTTAAACTATAAGATTTTTCATAAAGTTCTCTTCATGAAAAAGGTACAATCAATCTTCCTTTTAAATTTTCTTTACTTTAATAACATTGTTGTGTCTAGGGTTTTGAATCATAAAAATTCTTGTTAGGGTGATTAATCATTAGATTAAATCTAACCTCATTATATTATCATTCTTGTGGAACCCTAAAAAGGTTCATTGTAAAATATGACCCAAGGGTGTGTCAATATTTATGAAACCCTAGTCTACTTAGGGTTGTTGATGAAATCTGGAAAACCTATTAATTTTGTGTTTAGGGCCTTGATATTGTTATGATGGAAACCCTAGTGTTTTAAGGTTTGATGTTAATGTCTATGTTATGTATTGAAACCCTAGACCTGTAGGGTTTGGTAAATTATGGTTTATATGCAAGATCCTTGTATTAGCTAAAATGAGGTTGTAGGATCGAATCCCTATGTATATATTCGTCTGTATGGTTGAAACCCTAGTCTGAATGAAATTGTTTCGATGTATTGATTTTTGTCTCTTGGGTTTACCTAGTAAGTATAAATAATGAATCTTAGTTCATCCTAGATATGTATATGAGAATATGATAACTTAATTATCATAGTTTGTGAAAGCTAGGGTTTGTAACAAAGCCCTAGTAGAAATTGATATTCTAGGTTATGATGATACTGATGCCCGATATGATTTAGTTTTGATGCAATATAGGGTTTTCTATAAACCCTAGTAGATTTATGTCATGTAAAATCATATTGTTCAAACATTAGATAGTACTGTGTTGGGAAAAATACTAAGAGGGGAGGGGGGGGGGGGTGAATCAGTATTTACAAAAATAAAAATCTTTTACTTTTCTTTTACTAATTTCTATACGCGACTTTGATTATCCCAACTAGAGTATGTACACAAAAACCCTAAAAGAAACTTTTGTATACTCAAATCACTTAATGTTCAGATAAATATTACTTAGCCCAACTCATTAGTTATGCATCAAATATTTAAGCAGGAAACATGTGTAGTAATAACAAAATAAATCATCACACAAAGGCATCGCACATGAACACCAAGATTTAAGGTGGAAACCCAAGTCGGGAGAAAACCACCGCTGTTGTCATCTATGTCTTCAATATTTATTATATAGAAAACTACTTACAATGTTGTACTGATGTAGACTCATATCAGTACGTAGGCACCCACCTACAGAAGGCTGCAACCTTCTCTCATTCTCCAGCTGCTACTGGAAGGGAGTTCCAACCCCCTGATCTCATTTACCAGCCACTACTAGAAGGAAGCTACAAACCCCTGAACTAATCACCAACTTCTATAGGCAGGAAGCTTCAACTTCCACACAAAAGGCTTCAACCCTCAAAACCACTGTAGACCACGTTTCATAAATTTTCACACTGGATCCAACAAATTCAACACAACTCAATTTGTATATCAACCCTAATAGCCATAAAACAAACTTTAAACATAACAGAGAGATTACTATAACTAGATCACAGTAATAAAACCAGACTTCAGTATTAACATGAAGATTCAAATTCAACCCTGATCATTCATAAAATAAAATGTATACGCTACTTCACTTACTACAAACTGTGTATATACACACTTTACTGTGGGTGAAACTATGTATAGATCTTTGTATACTGAATTTAGGAATTTGATCAGACTCAGAACATATCTGAGACATTCAGGCATACTTTGTCAGATTTACAGAACCCTTATTCAGTCAGCAACATCCATCATATTCAATCACCCAATCACTGATAATATTTGTACATATTCAACACCCCATTAAAATGGGAGATATATCGAAATGATTCCTATGGTGTAATAAAATAGTTTCAAGCAGTTTAAAAGTATAGATGCATAAATTCAATGAGCATAGTTTTGAGATATAAAAGTAAAAAATCGAAGAGTTGTTTGTGAAAAAATATCAGTGGATCACAATGGATATATCTGCTTCATTAAAAGGGATTTTTCTCATGAAGACTTCATTGAAAAACAACATAAAATATCAGACATTTTCTTCAGCAATATTTAGAAAAAACCCTAGTTTCCATACACACTTTTTCTGAAATGAACCTACGTGTATACACACTTTCACTGTGACGAACCAATGTATAGATCTGTAAATATTCAGGACTGCATAAAAATTTAGATCAACAGACTTCCTTAGATCACGCCCTTCACTTCAGCAAACATGCACTAGATCATAGATCTAAACATCTCACAAACAAATCAAACAAATACATAGTCATTTCAGGTCTAGAGATCCCTATCCATCATTGCATTCATAGGTGCATCATTATTTCATATTTGTTAATAAAATATAACCAATTCCATGCAGATATACTTCAGAGTGAAGTATTCAATCAAAACCCATACTCTTGCTCTCTTTTCACTATGATTTTCTTCTTCTTATATAGTTTGAGCCTTTGCCAATACCAGTAGTCGAAACCACACAAGTGTCGATGGTATTCTTGTAAAAAATCAAATAGATGACACAATGCTCAATTCTATGGGAAAAAACCATGGCAAGGACCCCTGGTATCATAAATTTATAGCACAAAAGATATATGCTACTTTGCTTATTATTTTCCGCATGTATATGCGACTTTTCCTAAACGAACTCGCGTATAGTTCCTTAAATATGAATTAGATCCATCTTTAGATAAAACACTATGCTTCTCTAGAAGCCATATACTTCATGTTTTAAAAATTAGTTGCCATCAAGGACAACATATGCAATCATCATAATGCCAACAATATCCCCCTTTGGACTTGATGGCAACCATGTTGTTGTTTGATCACCGCAACCTATAAATACCTGATAGAGGCATTAACATAAGATATAGGAATTATTCAAACACCAAGATTCTCTCCTTCTTTGAAATCAAGAGCAAAGGGTGAATCTGATGACAAAACAAGGTTTCTCCATGCTCCCCCTGAGCACATGGTGAATCTGTAGAACATGACTCTATGATCTTTTGTATCACCAATGAATCATACTTACATCAATGATCCAACCAAGTGGATTTTCATATATAAACAAGTCCATAGATGACTTAATATGAAAATATTTACATCATAGGTCTCAATATGACCTTTACATCAAATACGGATGTCATATTTTATAACCAGGACCAAGGGACCTCAAGAGAGATATCATAATTCAAAAACCAAAATAATGGCAACAATGCATTATTCCTAGAAAAACTAATGATCCCCCTAAACCTATGCATCCTAAACATTTTCAACAACCAATTCATCAAAGCATCTTCATCAAGCATAAAAAGAAGGGAAATGCAGGTTGAACACTAGAACCGTAGATTGTACACATCAACACCTGAGCAATATATCCAAACCATATATGACAAAAGACTATTCTGAATACTAAACGATAGATTTCATTGCCGCAATATCCATACATGACTGTATTGAGAGAAAATCGCATGTATACGCAACTAGGCTTCATGCAACCTGCGTACCGATTTTAATCTTCTGAATTCAAACAGATAAGATCAACGAGGCAGAGACAACTCCCAGCTTCAGTATGATATATTCAAATGATTATTTGGGAAGAGGCTTAGTAAATATGTCAAAAACTTGTTCTTTAGAAGGAAATTTAACCTCTTGCTCAAGCACTTGTTCTCGTAAAAAATGATACTTGATAGGAATGTGTTTGGTTTTGGAATGCATAACAGGATTTTTCGAGATACTTATGAAACTTGTATTATCACATAGGATGGAGATGGGAGGATAAAATTTTAATTGAATATCTTGTAATACCTGCATCATCAAAATAAGTTGTGTGCAACATGACGCAACAGCCACATATTCTGCTTTTGCTGTAGATAAGGCAACACAACTTTGTTTCTTGCTGTACCACTAGTGCTTTTCTGATCATCAACATTTCTAGCCCAGTCTACATCTGTGTAAGCATGTAGAGTAAGATCAACATTCTTGGGATACCATATACCAAATTCTTGAGTTTCTTGTAGATATTTGAAAATTCCTTTTACGGCCTGAAGATGTGACTCCTTTGGATTGGCTTGGAATCGTCCAAGAATCCCAACGACATGCATGATATCTGGTCTAGTCCCTGTTAGATAAAGTAGAATTCCAACCATAGATCTATATTTTGGTTGGTTTACCATGGGAGAATTATCATGAGAATTTAGGTTACATCTGGTTACCATTGGAGTGCTCATAAGTTTGCAATCTTCCATCCCATATTTCTTCAGGATTTGTTTGAGGTATTTTGCTTGTGAGAGAAATATGCCATATTTTTCTTGTTGTACTTATAAGCCAATAAAATATGTTAGTTCCCCAAGTAAAGACATCTCAAATTCCTACTGCATAACATAAGAAAATTTCTGACTCATGGATTCTTCATTACTACAAAAAATGAGGTCATCAACATAAAGAATAATAATTAACAATTTATCATTCTCAATTTTTGTGTATAAGTTACTGTTTGCAGATCCTTTTGTGAAACCTTATTGTTGAATATATTTGTCAGGATGATAGTACCATGCCCAAGGAGCTTCTTTTAGACCATATAGGGCCCTTTTGAGTTTGCAAACAAGTTTTTCATCATTTCCCAGAATGAATCCTTCTGGTTGTTCTATATAAACTTCTTCTTCCAGATCACGATTGAGGAAAGTAGTTTTTACATCCATTTGATAAACCTTGAATTGTTGAAAGCTTGAAAATGCAAGAAACATTCTTATGGCTTCAAGTCTGGCTACAAGTGCAAATTTTTATTCAAAGTATATACCTTCTTGTTGAGCATACCCTTTACAAACAAGTCTAGCTTTGTTTCTAATTACATCTCCATTTTAATTTAACTTATTTTTGAATATCAATTTTGTTCCAATAACATTTTTATCATGAGGTCTTGGAACCAATTCCCAAGTATTATTCTTTTCAATTTGATCAAGTTCTTCATTCATGGCATGAATCCAACATTCATCTTTACTAGCTTGATTTACATTTTGTGGTTCAATGGTCAATAAAAATGCTAGATAATTTGGAGATCCTACAAGAGTTCTTATTGTTTTTACCTGTTAGTACCCTATAAATTATAGGATCTCAAGGTGACTCGATACTTCATATTTTGTGCAAGGTTTTCATTATTGAAAGGATTTTCAAAATTAAAATGATTTCGAAAAAAAAAGAAATAAAAGAGAAATAAAAGAGGGTATAAAAAGAAAAGAGAAAAGAGGAAAGAATGAAAAGAGAAAACAAAAAAAAGGGAAAAAGATAAAGAAGAACCCCAAAAAAGAAATAAAACTGAAAGTGATGCAAGTCCAAATGCCACTACTCTTTAGATAGGTTTGTCCAGTCATACAGTTTAATCATGGTTGGACATTTTTCAATTTCTGTTGATAGGTTAGAATATAAAGATTTTCCAAACTGTTTAATCTTGGCTTATCAGTGGATGGGCTAGAAAATAAAGATTTGCCAAACTGTTTAATCTTGGCTTGTCAGTAGATAGGTATAAAATGAGATTGGCTCAACAAATTAATCTGAACCAATAGGAGAAATAAGAGATAGGGGTTAGGTTATAGTGTTAAAGAAAATGTTCAGGGTCTACAAGTCTAAATGCACCCTAAAAAGGGAGGAAAAAATGTTAGATGCGTAGTTCGGGTAGGTAGATATGCAAAGGAGGAAGAAACGAAAGAAAAATGAAATGGTGACTTCAAAATCCTATGAGGGGAAAGTTGTTTCACCTGAAGCGTTGTACAAGTCTCGCCAAACACCAAATCGTAAGTTCAAAAGAATAACGCTAACAGAGAACGGTAAAATTTGCGATTTGCGATGCAGTCGGTCCCACTTTCCCCTGCCATGTCACTTCTCCCTGCACTTCGCAAGTTTTACAGTTTACCTCTACTGCTTCAAGTTAAATGTTGTGATCTGTGGGTTGCGGTCGGGCCCCACCTTCCCTCCATGTCACCTCCCATTTCCCCGCACTTCGCACTTCACCATATTTAAATTTTAACCTTCGCTGCTTATAACGAAAACCTAAGATTTGCAATGTAGTCGGTCCCCACCTTCCCTCCATGTCACCTCCCATTCTCCCATGTTTCACACTTCGCACCATTTAGAGTTTACCTCTAATCATTCAAAGTTAAATTTCATGATCTGTGGGATGCGGTCGGGCCCCACCTTCCCTCCACATCACCTCTCATTTCCCTGCACATCGCACTTCGAAAAATTTAAGGTTTACCTCTTTCGCGCACAACTAAATCCTCCGATGTGTGATGTGCGATAGTTGTCGGGTCCCATATTCCTTGACATGTCACGTTTTTCCCTCGACACTCATCCCCTAACCCAGGCCCATTTTCTCGTCAACCTCATCGCATCACCATTAAATATCGCCCTCATTTCCCTTCATCTCTGCCCATCCCCTCGCCATTGACGACCCTCGATTCATTTCGACCTCCCTTCAGCATCCAGACATTAAAAAAGGGGGGAGTGCTGGAATTGGTGCTAACGATTACCACCTCCTCCTCCATGTGTTGCACTCCTGCAATTTTGCACCCCCCTTCTCCATTACCGCTTACCACCAGGGCCCCCCTCCAAATTTTTTTTTCTGCCTTCCCCAAACCACTATCGCCTGTGACCATTGCCAATGCCACCGCGCTGCGTCATCCATCACCCGTCCACCTCAGCCCGTCACATCCCCTTCCAGCAATAGCAACGTTGCACCATGAATGGTCAGGACGTTATCCAACATACCCACACCAACTCAACGGTTACCCTCCAGCCACATATTAACTCGTCACGACACCATTGTTTCAATTTCTTGTTTTGGTTGGATTACTATAGGTTGTGACATTCACATTCATCTGCAAAAGAGATCATGACTATCCGTGGCCGAAGGGTAAATTGCACGTGAGAGAAGGAACGATCAGCGCTTTGTGATCCTAGTTACAGTCTTGTTGCAGGTAATTCAATTCCGATCCCAATCCCCTTTGGTCTTACACCTTCCTCATTATCAATTCATACAGTTTCCCCCTTCTCTATTCCCATTCTCTTGCAGCCCATTATCCATTGTAGGTGAAACACAGAGAAAAAATCAATCCATGCCTCCCAAGGCAGATCAACATCCGTTCAATCCCATGGTATACTCCCAGGTAGACTTAGACCATATTCCCCTGGCTGACAACGATTACAAGATCCACGAGATTGAGTCAGACCTCGACATGTTCGACGTCTACTGCTAGCTCGAGGATAAGCTCCTTGATGAAGCATATGGAATCAGCTTGTGGAAGACCAAGCTCCCACATTACATTTTCTCTAGGACCTATAACTGCCCTAAGCTAATTAGTAAATTTCAAACTTGCTATGACATTAAGCAAAGGGCCATAGTGAACTTTGTAGGAGAGATTTTGTTTCATGTAAATTCCCCAACTATTCAAGAGATGTTTCAGGCCCCCATTGTTGAGAACACTGTACCTTTTTCATACGAATCCCTTGTAGGACTGTACCAGGGATTAGATTTTTCTAGGAGAGCCAAAAACTTGGAGTTGTTCATGGCCCCCAATGCACCAACACCTCCAACAAATCCCCCATATTCATCATCCTCCTTCCCGGAAAGGACCCATCACATTGTCACCACCCTGCCTTATTTGTTAGGTTATCATAATGATCAATGGATAGGTGAACTCATAATTGGTTTCTTGTCCATCTTCTCTGCACAAGCCCAACCCACTGTTATGTTCAACTATCCGAAGTTCCTTGCTAATGCAATCCATGACGAGTTATTAAATTTTCAAACACAAGGGGTATTCAAATACACCTATGTTGGTATATATGTTCACCTGTTTTCAATCTAGCAAGTTTGAATTCAACATGACAAAGCAAGGTGGAGACTCTCAAGCCCAATCTGTCATTTTTTGGACAAATATAATGAAAAAGGAAAAAGAATACCATTCATACAAAATCTTTTTATACCTATTTATTCATCCAGAAATCAGTGCACTCAGCAGCACCACAGAGCCCAGGGTCAGTGAGGAAATCAAGAAAGTGATGCAGTTAACAGAGCAGGTCAGGATGACAGACTGGTACCTCTACCAAAACTACAAAGATATCAGGGTTTATGGCAGTGAATTGGTCCCTTATAAACTACCCAAATACCTCTCCATGAGGATATTTTCCCTTGAGTATATAAGGAAAATGATAGATGCTGATGAGGTGCATTTTGTTTCAGCCAAGAAGAAGTCACAATTCAGGATCAAATCCCAAATCAGCCCATTCATATGCAATAGCATGACAACAGGGGAAGAGGCAGATAAAATACTGAAAGAGATGAAATTCACACATATTTTCACCTAGTCCTATGATACAATGGGGATCATCTCCAAGAAGAGGGTGGAAAACAAGTCCAAACCCTACACCCATACCCACATATTGGAGATAGAGAAGTACATGAACCAAGAAGAATGGGTGGTAAATACACTCGAGGAGGCTAAAGAGCAAGTCATCTCTACTTCAAGAATCCAGACACCAACTCCTCAAGGGAAAGCAATAGGAGTTCAAGATGACAAAGGAAAGGAGCATGAAAAGGAAACAGGAAGTAAGAGGACCAAGGAGGATCCAAAAGACATGGACATCGACTCCTCCTCTAAGGAGTTCAAAATAAAATATAGTCAGAGCCAGGATCAGCATGGGCCATGATCAAGGAGAGGAGGAAAACCAACAAACTGCCATCACAATGGGGAATTCACCAAGATCAGCTTCGGCAGGTGTCCACCAAATATTCTCCACATCTTCTGCCACCGTCTCATTCCACCAGCAAGATGTACAAACCCCCACATCTACTTCCACTACAGAATAAGAGGAAGAAGACATCTATGACACATTTAGGGAAATAAAGAGAATGAATGAGGTTCTCAAGACCAACACCTACAATCAATTTTGGAAACAAAAAAGCAGCTCCCAGAGTAGACTTCTATCGACCTTTGAATCTGAGAAGGGAAGAATGAGGTTGGCATTCTTGGAAGCACAAGTTCCTCGGCCCAAAGGTGCAGCAAACTACAAGAGGACATCATTTGAGTTTAATGCAAAGAGAATCCACCCAATAGACCATATGGATATGCAAAAGAAGACTGGGGAAATGATCTCCTCCACCCTGACCAACACATCCATGAGCCTCTCAAAACTGCAGGTGACTTTTTCCAATGCACAGTCGCAATTAAAGTTGGAAAATATCTCCACCATGTTAGATGATCCAAAATAAATTTTATCATAGGTTATAATGTTTGAATAAAATAATTATTAATTTAAGATATTAAATTAATAATTATTATTCTAGAATATTTAATAAATCTTTGAGATATTTAGAAATAGAAATTTGTTATTAAAAAATAGGACTCTAGAAAAGAGTCATTTCCTAGGCTCTAAGTTAGGAGTGAAGTTAGTAGAATGGTTAGAAGCTCATTTATTGTAAATGGACACTTGTTTATTTTCAAATTGATCCATAACTAGATTAAGTTAGAACATAGAGCTTATAAATAGGTTAGTTTCCTATTTTCATTGTAGTGTGTAATGAGAGAATGTGAGAGTGTGAGTTTACGTGTGCAAACTCCTGTAATTTGCTATGTAATCTTTTTGCATGATCAATAAAGTTATGTGTGTGAGGACACTTCTGCATTTTCATGTGGTATCGGAGCCACGGTAATGCTGTGAGGAGGAGATTCCAGCTCTACCAAGTCGTGGAAAACTCAACTCCGTTGAATCGATCAGCAAAATATTGGTATGAAATTTGTCAAAAAATTTTATTATTGATTTTAGGTTTGTATTTTCTAAAATCATTTTTTAAAAGAAACTGCAAAATATGTGTGAATTTTTCTATTTCAAATTGTTTGAGTGAAGTAAAATAAAAGGGAAAGCGCTGTATAATTCTGCATTTTTTTTAAAGAAAAATCTCCAGAAGAAACGGTGTATTAGTAGAGAAATCGAAGTAAAAACTCCTGCTGGTAGAGAAGACAAGCTGCATCAAACTAAAAACTCCTTAATCGAAGTAAAAAATCATGATATTTGCTGCAGGCCGTGGAGAAGACAAGCTGGTAGTGATTGAATGGTTTTTGGTGCTGAATTGGCACTTGTGTAGTTATACTTCTTATCACTCTACAATGCTTTTCTAATCTCCAGAAAATTGAAATGAATTTCCTGCAGAACGTAGCGTTAAATAGGAGGTTGTTTGAAGAAGCGTTGAATTAGAAAATTTGCAGAAGATAGCACTTAAATCAGCGTTTGAATTGTAGCAGTGTATTCGATTTGATTTTATGTAGGAAAGACTCTTGTAAATAGTGTTTAAATGAATTGATGCAACGTTAAAATTTTTGAAGCAGCATTAAAATCTGTGTTGATACTTATGTAATATGTGCTACCTTCCTACCTCCCTACGTCATTCAACAATATTGATAGTTCTACAGAATAGTCCGGCAATCTACATTGATAACTTATGCCATCTACTCTACCTTCCTCTAGAGCTGACCGCGACTAAGACGGTTTCATTGATTTGCAAGAATTCGTCGATTTGATAAACAAGGCATCGATTCTTCATTTACATGTGGCATCAATTCTAAATTTACTTAATGAACATTGATTCTTCATTTACATGTGGCATCGATTCTGCTTCCATTGTTTGCATTCAAGCCAACGTTTGCAGTCAGTGAGCCAGTGTTCAAACCAGCGTTTGCAGTCAGCATTAATGTTGGAAAAATTAAAAAGTGGACATGTAAAAGAGTTATTAAAGTATTTTCTTTTGTAATGGAGTGATAAAATATATATATTTTTTATGTAATGTTATTTGGAGAGATAAGGAAATTCTTTGTTTTTGAAAATAAGGGAGTGGCAGATTTGGAGGAATTTGGAGAAATAAGTAGAATTATTTTAGAGCATTGTAATATTTTGTAATTGAAGTAAAAAGGGTACTATTTTTTTTTTTTTTTTTTTTTTTTTGTGGAGTAATAAGGAGATTTTTGTTTTGTAATTTGATTTTTGGGTGATATTGTAACTCAAAGTAATTTTACTTTGAGGGGTGGTAACTTTTTTTTTACCAGATTGTGCAAGCGCATCATTGTAAAAGTCAAATTTTGAAAGTTGCCTTGTAAATATTTGAGAAATTGACTAGAGCCAAGTGCAAAGCTCAGTCAATTTTCTCCTGTTTCAATGACTATTCGAGGGTCAAGGCCAAGCCCGATAGTTCATTTTTTGCATCGTGTGTTTCTGTTGTGTTGCGCATCTTGATATTTTTTGGAGCTTGATTCGTGGTGTGAAGTTTTAAACACTACAATGTCTAAGTTGATTAATTTCTTTTCTTATTCCGACAAAATTGAAGGCTCAAAATCTTACAAAACATGGCAACGCCTCATTGAAAGCACTCTCGTTTATAATGAACTATGGCATGATATTTGTGATGGAGATGTAAAGCCAAATAAACCTACAGATGTAGCTGCACTAGAAAAATGGGAAGTTAAAATTTCCAAAGCATTAGCTCTCATTAAATATTATGTCAATGATGAAATGTATGTCCATATCGAAAATGCTAAAGATGCATGGTCTTCTTTGAGAAATTTAAAAGGGTTGTTTGATACTCGGCCTCAATAAAAAAGAGTTGACCTACAATTAAAATTGTTGCATCAAAAATTGACTGAAGAAGGAGATATTCTTGAATACATCTCCAGACTTAAGAATATTAAGCGGGAAATTGTTAATGTTGGTTTTCAAGCAGTTGATGATAGTTTTATGGTCACAATTTTAATTTTTGGGCTTCCTTCTTCCTACACACATTTTTTGGAAACTCTACAACTAACTGGAAAGTTAGAAAAGCTAAAGTTTGATGAGCTCTGTGAAATGTTGACTCAACATGATAAAACTTTTGGGAAGAAAAAGAAAGTTGGTGAAGATGTTTTTCTCACAGAGGCCAGTACTAGCAACTCCTCAGCTGACAATTCCAAAAACAAAGGAAAAGGTAATTTTAATCAAAATCAAGCAGCGCAAGGTCGTGGTCGCGGTCAACACAAAGGAAACAACTCCAACAAAGGCTCCAATTCAGGCAGAAACAATTCTCAAGGCAGAGGCAACAATCAAAACAGAGGCACAGGACAGAATCCAGGGAAAGGACAATCTCAAAATAGAGGACAAAGCAGAGGTCGAGGACAGTCTCAAGGCAGAGGACAGTCTCAAGGAAGAGGCAACGATTTGAGTCAAATTGTTTGCAGGCGATGTAACAGAGTTGGTCATTATGCTTCAGATTGTCGCACATCTATCAATAAAATTTCTAAGTTTCAACAGCCTTCAGCACAGTTTGCAAATGATCAAGATCAAGATGATAATGACTCAGAATATGTCTTCACTTCTTCACCAACAATCCAAATTTCCTCTTATGTTAAGAGTGATTATGAAGATGCTTGGATTTTGGATTCAGGAGAAACTCAGCACATGACCTGTAGACGAGATTTCTTTTGGAATTTTCAAGAGTGCCATCTTAATTCCATCTTTCTAGCAGATGATACAAAACATACGCCTTATGGAAAAGGTGCAGTTAAAGTTTTTCTCCCTGACATTGGAGAAAAAATGATTTCCAATGTGTGGTATGTACCCACCTTTAAGAAAAATTTGTTGTCTTTGGTCATGATTCGACAAGTAGGACATCAAATAATTATGGAAGATGGCTTAGTTAAGATTAATTCAGTCAAACAAAACTTCCAAACAGTGATGACAGGATATGAAGACGGAAAACTGTTAAGGATGAAAGGGACAATTATTCCAAGGCATTCTGATTTTGCAGGGGCAGTTACTACAAGAATTTCACCTATAAGATTATGGCATGTAAGATATGGACATTTGAATTTTGGTAGTCTTTCTCAATTGCAGAAACAAGGGATGGTTAAAGGACTTCCAACTTTCAACAAGGAAAATGCAAAATGTGAAGCCTGCATTTATGGCAAACAGAGTCGAGAAAGTTTTCCAACAAGTACATGGCGCGCAAACAGGCTGCTGCAACTAGTTCACAGTGATGTGTGTGGTCCACTACAAACTTCATTAGGTGGTTGCAAATATTTCTTGCTATTTATTGATGATTTCAGCAGAATGACTTGGGTTTACTTCTTGAAAAACAAGTCAGAAGCATTTGAGAAGTTTAAAATTTTTCGACAACTTGTTGAAAATGAGGTCAAAGAAAAGATAGGTACTCTCAGGACAGATAATGGGGGAGAATTCAACTCAAATGAATTCAAAACTTATTGCAGTGAAAATGGCATCAGAAGGCATCTTACCAATGTTTACACTCCACAGCAAAATGGAGTCGTCGAAAGGATGAATCGCACATTGTTAGGCATGGAAAGATCCATGTTAACTTTCAAAGGGTTAAGTCCAACATATTGGGCAGAAGCAATCCATACAGCTGTCTATCTAAGAAACAAATCTCCAACTGCTTCTTTAGAAGGAATCACCCCTTATGAAGCTTGGTTTGGTTTCAAACCTAAAGTTAAACATCTTCGAGTTTTTGGATCCATCTGTTATGCCTTAGTTCCCAAAGAAAAGAGAACTAAGCTTGATTCAAGAAGTTTAAAATGCACCATGATTGGCTATTCAGATGAAAATAAAGGGTATCGTCTTTTGAAAAATGGAAAATTTATTGTGAGCAGGGATGTCATTTTTGATGAAACAAAGAGTAAGAGTGCTGAAGAAATCGAAAGTCTTCTTCACAAGTTAGAAACTAAAGGCAGTAAAAGGAAAGGAAATATGCAAAGTCAACCAACTTCACCAAATTGGTATGAACTTGATTTTCCTTCCTCTGAAGATGAGTCATCCAGTCCATCTACTTCAACAAAATCATCTGGGTCTTCTAGCAGTTCATCAGCGTCTCCAAGCAGCAGCAGTTCTTCTGACAGTGATTCTCCAGATTCACCACCTGAACGACGAACATCAGTTTACATTAATCCCCTTTACAATGATGGGGACTTCTCAGAATCTCAAACAAGTGAGCAACAACTTCCAAAATGGGCAGTTCAACTATTGAAAGATGTAAAGCTTGATGAACAAAATAAAACAGGAACAAGACAGAAACACAGAAGTGAAGCAACTTTCGCCTTGCTAGCACATGATTTTACTGAACCTTCCACATACAAAGAAGCAGTCAAACATAAAGAATGGCAACAAGCCATGATTGATGAATATGGAGCAGTAATTGATAACCACACTTGGAAACTAGTTGATTGTCCTCCAAATGTTAAACCCATAGGATGCAAATGGGTTTATAGAGTTAAGTACAACCAAAATGGTGAACCTGACAAGTATAAAGCAAGACTTGTCGCTAAAGGTTTTGCGCAGCAGGAAGGCATTGATTATGAAGAAACTTTTGCACCTACAGCTAAATGGGACACCATTAGATTAACACTTGCATTGGCCGCTCAGAAAGGGTGGAAAGTTCATCAAATGGATGTCAAAAGCGCTTTTCTCAACGGGGACTTACAGGAAGATGTATATATGACACAACCACTAGGGTTTGAAGTTGAAGGGCAAGAACATAAAGTCTGCAAATTAATCAAGGCTTTATATGGATTAAAACAAGCTCCCCGCGCTTGGTATGCCAAAATGGATGAATACCTTCGCAAAGTTGGTTTTCATCGCAGTGAATCTGATGATACTTTGTATGTGCGCCAACAGGGAAAATATCTGGTCATTCTCATTATGTATGTCGATGATTTGATCATCACAGGCAACAATGATGATCACATTGAACAAGTGAAAAAGGAATTACATGCAGGTTTTAAAATGACAGATTTGGGACTACTTCACTACTATCTTGGAGTTGAAGTATTCCAACGTCCACATCAGATCTTCATTTCCCAGAGTAAATATGCAGCAGAAATTCTTCAGCGATTTGGAATGCAGGATTGTAAGCCTGTCCTTACCCCTATGGAACAAAACTTAAAACTTTCAAAATTTGAAGGGGGGGGAAGAGTGGACAGCACGACTTACAGACAGTTGATTGGCAGCTTGATTTATTTGACAACCACTCATCCTGATCTATCTTATGTAGTCAGTGTTCTTTCACGTTTTATGCAGGAACCATTAGAAAGACACTGGAATGTAGCCAAAAGAGTTCTTCGATATATCCAAGGAACAAAAGATTTTGTTCTTCTTTACAAAAAGACTAAAAAATTTGTACTTGGTGGATTTTCAGATGCCGATTTTGCAGGCAGTATTGATGACAGGGCATCAACCTCAGGTTACTTAATGAATATGGGGTCAACTGCAGTTTCCTGGAGTTGCAAGAAGCAAATTATAGTGGCCACTTCTTCAGCAGAAGCAGAGTATATTTCAGCATGGGAAGCAGCTTGTGAGATTGTTTGGTTACGTCAAGTTTTACAGGACTTGGGGATTCCTCCAGCAGAAGCTACTTCATTATTCATCGACAATCAATCAACAATAAAGCTTGCCAAGAATCCAATTTTCCATTCAAAGACAAAGCATGTGGACACCAAGTATCATCATATCAGATCTCTCATTGCAAAGGACATCATCAAGCCAGTGTTTTTGTCTTTAGAAGATCAGACCTCCGACATTTTCACGAAACCTCTTGGCAGAATAAAATTTACTAAGTTTAGGGATGAACTTGGTATTTGTTGTAATGTATCTTTGGATCATAGGGGGGAATGTTAGATGATCCAAAATAAATTTTATCATAGGTTATAATGTTTGAATAAAATAATTATTAATTTAAGATATTAAATTAATAATTATTATTCTAGAATATTTAATAAATCTTTGAGATATTTAGAAATAGAAATTTGTTATTAAAAAATAGGACTCTAGAAAAGAGTCGTTTCCTAGGCTCTAAGTTAGGAGTAAAGTTAGTAGAATATTTAGAAGCTCATTTAATGTAATTGGACACTTGTTATTTAATAAGTGATCCAAAATTAGTGGAAGTTAGGACATTGAGCTTATAAATAGCTCATTGCAATTGTGTTGTTCGGGTGTAAACTCTTGCATAATTCCAATGTAATTGTTTTTTTTGTGATTAATAAAATTACGTTTCTGAGGACACTTTGGCCATTACACCATGGCTAAAGATTCAAAGATAAAATATCTGGAGGAGTTAGTGATACAACTCGGGTACAATCCATCAAACATAGTAGTGTCACAAACCCTGGTGAGGCAAAAGAATGCATACATAGCTGCTTTGAGGAGAGAGCTTAAGATGCCAATAACAGAAGACCCTATGGCCAAGGAGATAGAAGAAACCGAGACATAGAAAGCATAAATGCTTCAATTAATTGTTGAACAAACATAACAGATAAGGAAAATGAAGGATGAGATTGGTAAAATGATCAAAGAAAGACAGAAAGAAATCATGGATGCAGTGAAGGGAGTATTAAAAGAAGCAGCTAAAGTCATGATACCCCTACAAGCGGTTCCTCTCACAATGGTCCCAACAGCTACAACATCCACAGGAGCATTGGGGGAGAGTACTAAGAAACTAGCCAAGGTGATGGAGGATATGTCTCTATAGTCAGTGGAGATCAAAAGGCTGCGAAATCAACTCACTAGCTTATTGGAGCAACTTAAAGGAAAGGACTCTCCACATGCCACAAAGTTGCAGATGAGAAAAAAACTAAATGAATGTTTGTAGAAATCTCTTCAGGAGTCCTCAATTAGCTCCATGATGGGAAGGGTGAAAAAAATCATATGGTTGGATATTATTGAGTTTGTAAACGATATATGGCCCTCCATTGATATAATTTTTGAAGAAAGGGATCTAATTGGGGTAGTTTAGGTTTCCATTGAGAAAAAAAAATGAGGAACTTGGAGATAAGCCCCAAACTGCCAACAAGATCATCATATTCCTATATTCCAAGAGCAGCCATGAGTTGGAGCAACTGGAAGTGGCCGACAGAGCAACCTCTTTTCTTGAAGTTAAAAGGGTGTTGAATAAGAAGAGTCTGGTCACACAGTTGGAAGAAAGATGCCAACAACTGGATATTGGGGTGAGTAGGTTTTTTAATAGGATTAAACCATTGAGAAAAAGAGGCTTTCCTTCCTTGTTTGTCATCAACAATATACTAATTCCTAGGACTAATTATGTAAAGAGGCTCACAGATATCTTCAAGGAAAAAACTAATTTCATAAATCTGGAGAACACCATGATTGAGGAAGCATTCTATGAAGTCATCAGTGATGATGTCTTCATACAGCATGAGGTGAAGCACATATTTCAGCTGAAACCCACATTCACGAAGTACATAGAGACCGATGAAGTCTACAGGAAGTTGAACAGGACCAAGATTCCGACTCCAGAGAGTTGGAAAAATCTATGCAGGCTCCAAGAAGGATGAAAACTCAGTCTAGTGACAAAGCTGGCAGCTCAGTGAATTGTCAGTGTCAGCACATCTAGTGTATCAGATCCATCAACATAGCAGATCGCCAAGACGTCAAATAATGGCTCCACAAGAACATCGAGCACCTACCTAAGGGCCATTACAATGAAGGGACACTTCCACTTCTGCTTTGGACATCTATCTAGAAACAGTCACATGCATCCTTGCATAAGACACGCAGACCCATTTTCAGTTACCCTTATGGAAAATGAACTAATTTCCCTTTCAATAATGGCAAGCTGGTGCAAATAGTTTAAATATAAGTCTTCATTCTGTAACAAGGGTTGGACCCTGGTTTTGTAAACACTTTTCAGTGCAAGTAATTCGTACTTTTCATGATGGAGAATAAATAAAGAGAGCATTATACAAGATTCATGTGTTGTGTCTGGTGATGTTTTCCCTCACTATGTTTAATGTTTTCACACTGTAATATTTCACGTGTTTCATTTATAATTCTATTTGTAAAGCAAGAAAGTTATATTGAGATTTTCTGTTTCAGAGTACCTTAATTATGACTGTCTTTACAATTTTAATGTTTTCTCTTGATGTATGATTTAATAATTCTTAGTTGCTCTTAAGTCATTACTAAAAGAACTTTTCTTCATCCCATAATTCCGCTCAGCTATAAGCACCAGTATTCGCAGTCAGCTTGCCTTGCATTTTCTTGGATATTTGATGTGTACCCCCAGCCTATTTTGACTCCATATCCCAATGGAAACTGTTTAGGAAAGACCCCCCATATCCAACCAAGAAAAATCAAACAAATAACTCTTATGATCAATTTAACTAGCCTAACATCAGCAAACTTAAACAATTCTAAATCAAATCTAGAGTTCCCTCTCTGAGTCTAAGAGGGCTAGATCTTAGGCTTCAAGTTGTTTTGATGTTGTGCTTTATATTTTAGACTTTCCAATATTCTAAAATATAGGGTGATAAGAGTACTCCTGATTCCTTTTCTCCCAAAATTTGAGATTCTGGATGATTCTTTTGAACATACCTGGATAGAGCCTTTTCTAATATATCTTCTTCTGGTGCTTCATTAGGTTCTCGTTCTACATAATTGTTATTTTATGAGGGAAAATATTCATCATCATCATCCTCATTTTTTGTTATTTCCCTTTTGGGAGTTGTGAGAGATTCATCAAATACAACATCAATACATTGAACAATCTTCTGAAGTCTTTTATTGTAGCATTTGTATGCTTTACTTCTAGAATAGTAACCAAGAAATATTCCTTCATCTGCTCTAGGCTCAAACCTACCCAGTTTTTCATCATTATTTTTTATAAAACATTTTCTTCCAAAAAATCTAAAATGCTTTATAGTGGGAATATTACCATACCAAATTTCATAATGAGTTTTGTCACTGTTTACACAAAAATGATCCTTGTTGAGAATATTTACTGTAGTATGCGAAACTTCTCCCCAAAAGGTGTCAGGAGTCCCAACTTCGTAAAGCATAGCACTAGCCATTTTCTGAACTATTCTATTCATTCTTTCTACCACACCATTTTGTTGTGGAGTTCTAGCTACAAAAAATTGTCTTTTTATGCCATATTGTTCACAAAAATCAAAGAATTCATCTGATATGTACTCTCCCCCTTGGTCAGATCTAAGACTTGATTTTTAGATCTAATTCATTTTCAACCAAAGCTTTGAAGATCTTAACTTTTTCAAATGCTTCATCTTTATGTTTCAATAAACTGATCCAACACATTCTGGAAAAGTCATCAATGAATAGGTATAGTATTGTTCTCCATGAGGAAACTTTTTCCTTACATGACCACATAAATCAGCATGTATAAGTTCAAGAGGCTTGTTTTTTGATCCTTCTTTGGCATTAAATTTCACCCTGGTTTTCTTATCGAATTGGCTTGATTTGCATATGGTACTTTCGGGTATAGTGATGTTGGCTAGATCACGAACAACTTTGGGCCTACTTGATTTTCTTATTTGAGAAAAGCTAAAATGTACCAATCTTCTATGCCATAACCAGTTTTCTGTAGATTTACCTAGATAACATTGCTCTTGGCCACCTTTCAATATATAAATATTTCTTGGAGTTCTTGTTCCTTTTATCACGGTCTTTCCTATGTCAAGTTCACGAACGACACATTCTTTTGATCGGAAGACAACTTCATTTCCTTGATCACACATTTGAATCACACTCAACAAGTTATTCTTTAGTCCATAAACATACATAACATTGTTAGCTTTAACCTTTTCTTTTAGAAAAACAGATCCTTTACCCTTACTGATAGCAGGAGAGTCAATTCCAAAAGTAACATTATTTTCCTTCTCTAAAGAATTGTATGAAATAAGTTTATCTTTATCACATGTCATGTGTTTTGAACATCCGCTATCAATGTATCATTGATTTTCTTCTCCTTGTGCAAATAAATCTATGCCACAACTTTAAAAATGTAAGTCCTTCTTTCTCCATACCTTGGAACTTGAGGATATTTGTTCTTTAGGTTGAAGTGTTCTCTTGCATTCAGATTCTTCATGTCTAAATTTATTTCAAAATGAACATTCCTTGAAGAGGAGAAAAAATGTTATAAGTATTCTTGTTTATTCCTATCTCATTTCTTTGCTTTCTTGCTTCTCTAGTCATGATGGTTTTGTATGCAACACATTAAGTAGCTTTGTGACCAAAATTATGACATGAGAAAAAATGTTCATTAAAGAAGAAATTTATGCAACCATAGACCCTTCTATTGTTGTTTAAATTTTGACTGATGTTTCTGTTATTGTTCATCCTTGAATTTGAGTGATCATGCTTTACCTAGACATTGTCTTTGTTCTTTTGTTGAGTGATGAAGTTTGGCTGGCTGATTTTTGCTACATTTAGAGAGCTTGTATCTGAGGAATTTTCTTCCTGAGAAGATTCATTGATATATCCAAGACTTGTCTTCAAAAGAGGAAAACGTTGAACCTTGATAATTTCATCTAAGGTTTCAGATCCTTTATCAAATCTAAGATTTAAAGTTTTTACTTTCTCAAATTCCTTTCTTAGACTTACTATTTCATATTCTAATTGCTCATTGTGCTTCTCCTTTTCTATGAGTTGATTCTTTAGAGTATCTATGACTATTTTGTTATCTTCCAAGCATATTTTGAGTTGATTTGTTTCTTCAAGAAAATATTTTTCTTCTAAAGCATCCATAAAAGTATCTTTTGCCTCACTAGTGTCATTCTCAAATGCCATGAGAAGTCTAATATCTTGATCAGATTCTCCTTCTTCATTTTTTGATAGACCATCACTATATTCATGAGTATAGTAACTTGTTCTATTGACAAATCGTCTCCTATTACCTTTTGCTAAATACTTTCCCTTTTCATGATTATCTCTATGATGACATTTAGCAGTGTAATGACCAAATCTTCCACAAGAAAAACATTTGAAAGGAAGCTTACCTCTGAACCTTCCAGTGCCAAGTTAAAGTTTCCTTACAAAATTTACCTGATCTTCTTCTGATACATACATTGATTCTTTTTTTTCTTCCTTGTCTTTGCCTTTTGCAGTAGCTCTAAAAGAAACTTCTTTGACTTCAGAGATACCTCCTTTCCTCATTTCACATGCAGTCAAAATCTCATGAAGTTGAACAACAATAAGAGTCTGAAGATCCTGCTTCTCTTCAATAGCAGACACTTTTGACTCGAATTTAGGAGTCAGATATCTTAATACTTTCTCTACTAGAGTGGTGTCACTTATGACTTCAGCTATATTTCTCATACGATTTACAATCTCATCTAGACGTAAGAAGAAACTAGCAATACTTTCATCATTATGAATTCTAATATTTTCATATTAAATTTTGAGATTTTGGAGTTTAGCACTTTTTATAATGGCATCACCTTCATAGCTCAGAATTATTTTGTCCCATATCTCATTTGTTGTATTTAATTGCATAACTTTGACAAATTCTGATTCGGTCAGACTTCCCAATAATGCATTGACAACTTTTGCATTGGTTTCATAGTTCTCCTTTGTTGCCAGATCTATTGGAACTGCAGCTGGATATTGGTAACCGACTTCAACTATTTCCCAAACATATGCTCCAAGAAACTGAAGATAGGATCTTGTTCTTGTCTTCCATAATATTAAATTTTTTCCGCTGAAGAGTGGTGGTCTGATAGATGTTGTTCCATCTTGATTGCTCATCTTAGATGATCTTCCTTATAGATATTAAGCTTCTTCAGAAGGACCTTCACTGATACCATTTGTTGGGAAAAATACTGAGAGGGGGAGTGAATCAATATTTACAAGAATAAAAATCTTTTACTTTTCTTTTACTGATTTCTATAATCGACGTTGATTAGCCCAACTAGCGTATGTACGTGACAACCCTAAAATAAAATTGTGTATACTCAAATCACTTAATGTTCAGATAAATATTACTTAGCCCAGTTCATCAGTTATGCATCAGATATTTAAGTAGGAAACCTATGCATTAATAATAGCATAAATTGTCACACAAAGGCATCACACATGAACACCAATATTTAAGGTGGAAACCCAAGTTAGGAGAAAACCACCACTATTTTGGTCTCTGTCTTCAATATTTATTATATAGAAAATTGCTTACAATGTTGTACTAATGCAAACTCATATCAGTACATAGGAACCCACCTGTAGAAGGTTGTAACCTTATCTCGTTCTCCAGCTGCTACTGGAAGGGAGTTCTAGCCCCCTGATCTTGTTTACCAACCACTACTGGAAGGTAGCTACAACCCCATGAACTAATCACCAACATCTATTGGTAGGAAGCTTCGACTTCCATACAAAAGGCTTCAACCCTCAGAACCACTGGAGACCATGTTTCATAAATTTTCACACTGGATCCAACAGCTTCAACACAACTCAATTTGTAGATCAACCCCAATAGCCATAAACCAAAATTTAAACATAATAGAGAGATTATTGTAACCAGATCACAATAATAAACCCAAATTTCAGAAATAACATGCAGATTCAACTTCAACCCTGATAATTCATAAAATAAAATGTATATGCTACTTCACTTACTGCAACCTACGTATATATGCACTTTCTTGTGGACGAACTTGCGTATAGATATTTGTATACTGAATTTAGGAATATGATAAGACTCATAACAAATCTGAGACATTCAGGCATACCTTTTCATATTTACAGAACCCTTATTCAGTTAGCAACATCCATCATATTCAATCACCTAATCACTGATCATATTTGTACATAATCAACTAGCAGCATATACAGTATTCAAACAACCCAGATCTACATGAAGAATTCATTGACAGACATCATAAATATAGCTAAAAATACTAGAAATTTTCTTCAGCAATATTAAGAAAAACCCCAGTTTCCATACACACTTTTGTTGAAACGAACCCACGTGTATACGGGCTTTCACTGTGACAAAAAAGTGTATATATATGTAAATATTCAGGACTGCGTAAAATTTTAGATCGACAGACTTCCTCAGATCATACTTTTCACTTCAGGAAACATGCTCCAAATCACAGATCTAAACATCTCACAAACATATCAAACAAATACATAGTCATTTCAGGTCTAGAGATCCTGATCCATCATTGTATTCATAGGTGCTTCATTATTTCAGATCTATTAATAAATTGTAACCCATTCCATGCAGATATACTTCAAAGTGAAGTATTCAATAAAAAACCCATAATATTGCTTTCTTTTCACTATGATCTTCTTCTTCTTATATAGTTTGAGCCTTTGCCAATACCATGAGCCAAAACCACACAAGTGCCAATGGTATTCTTGGAAAAAATCAAATAGATGACACACCGCTCAATACTATGGGAAAAAACCATGGTAAGAACCCCTGGTATCATAAATTTAGAGTGCAAAAGACATACGCTACTTTTCTTCTTATCTTCCACGTGTATACGTGACTTTGCCTGACTGAAATCATGTATAGTTCCTTAAATATGTATTTGATCCATCTTCATCTAAAACACTGTGCTTATCCAGAAGCCATATACTTCATCTTTTAAAAGTGAGTTGCCATCAAGGACAACATATGCAATCATCATAATGCCAACACTATGACTTGTTTGAATCACTGATATCTAAGGCTTTGTGTATCGAATATAGAATCTAGGATTTACATTAAATCATGGTAGAATCTATCATATATCTCTAAAAGTAATATTGAGGTTCTAGATATAATGAATCTGATATCTTAATTGAGTTAATCAAAGTATTGATAATGAAGTCTATGGATTCTAATATCCTTGCAAGAAGTTTATTTCTAGCATGTAAAAAGATGTGTCTCGTGAACCTAACTAGGATTAGGCAGTTGGCATCTAAAGTCTAATGCTCACATTACATTATTGACATGATTTTGACATCATTAAATTCATGCTTCTGTATGTTTGTATTTGGTTTCACTTGCTATTAAAGTGTTGGAGGTACATAACATTCAAGAAGATGAATATTTTCATATGATGATGATAAGCATGATCATCAAGAATGATGATGGTCAAGATGACCTTGAAGCCATGAAAGGTTCTCCAATGTTTTAGAAAAACGAAGTGGTTGATCTCCCTAAGTTAAGAGGGATCTTGGCTAGAAGAAAGGGTATATATCCCTAGTTGAGAGGGAGGAAATATTATACCTTGAAGTAAGAAAAAGTACTATAGATAAATGTTCATGAAGTTCCAAACTAAAAACCTAAGAAGATATGAAGATGTATTTGGTGTTGCTGAAGAAATGAAAGAAGGAAAAAGCTTCTGAAACATTACATATTGATAACTTGATGATGAAAGAAGCATCAAAACGACTGAGGACCATGAAGGTTTTTGCTTACTTATATGTATGTTTGAAATTTTATTATTGATTTGGGTTTGTGTTTGTACATGTAAATATCTCCATAAAAAGGTTGAAAAATATCGAATAATGCTTGGAAAAATTGATATATATAGTTTGATAGGGAGAGTTGAAGCATCTAATGGTGGATTCTTGGGAGGACATATATCTGACCTATGTGTTGATGTATAGATCCCAAAGAGGGAGGGTGGCATTGGTCTTAGAGATCTGACCTCATATATACATCGAGATCCCTGGGTTGATAGTTAGTGAGTAAGATTGATGGTACCTAGAATGGATGAAAACTTGAGTCCATCTTAGTCCCACCTAGATAGATTACCCTAGTTAGGTATCTATTCAGGAACACTGAGTGTGTTAGAACTCTTTGTAGTTCATTTTGGAGATGCTTCCATGTACCTCTTTAAATACAGGTAATTATGAATACCTCCCTTGTTAAGAGGGAGTGTTGAAGAATGCAACTAGTGCGAGTCTTAATAATTGTACTTGAGTCATTGTTATAACACAATTTTCCACCTTTGTATACTTGATGCTCTAAGTTATGGCCTTGGGAAACCCTTTCCCTTCAAACTTGGTCCTTTATCTAATAAATATTATTTTAAATTACATACATGATGCTGCCCTCTCAAAAGTGCATGCACATGTGGGTCCAGCTATACCCAACCTACGTATATAATTTCAAATATGAAAAAATATAAAAATCCCTAATTTTGGGCACAGTTTACAGGTTACGCCGGAAATCCACCTACAGAAGCCCATGGCCTAACTCTATCCCACCTTAAACAAATTTTTTGGGATGGTATAAATACACCTCATGGGAATGCCTAAAGGGAGGAGAGACACAAGATATTGATATTATAGCCAAGTAGTCCCTGATCAAGTCTGATTTATCCCTGTGCCTCCTGCACTCCTGGGTATAGGAAACCCTTGTTTCATCACAGAGCTATTCATATACTTTATATGACATCTAGGTGTATGCATTTGGAAGAGGATTGTTGAGGCTTGGGTTGGACGGATCTGGAGGATGGATTTTCTTGGAACCATGGTTGAGTTAGGTGGTATTATTCCACATTTATTTGCAAATATCAATAAAGAAGCTATGTATTGTCCTTGATAGTTATGATATTTATGCTTTAACTCATGTTATGATCCTGTTATGAATGATTTCATGTTTTATACCTATATGATTATATGATCTAATGCTAATATTTTGAACATGAATTGAACTACTACTAGTATATATGTTGTTCTTGAATGAGTTGCATGTTTTGAAGCATTGGAAGAAGTAAAGGGTTTGAACCCTGCAGGATCTCCTTCAAACATAGGACCTACAGGTACTATCCCTTTATCCCACTTTAGTAGTTTAAGCATTAGGACTGCTTCTTTTCTTTATTCTTGTTGTTATAGCATAAGTTACCTCCTCATCAGCTCGGAGGAGAAGGACACATGGAAGAAAGAAAATGACCTAGAAAAAGACTCATTTTTCCAGGGTAACACACCCTAAAGACATCTAGGCTGAGTTATAACACTTCCCTGCCTCTTGAAGGGAGCATTAGGGCCTAGGTTAATGAATTGTCTTTCTTAAGGGGCAACATTACCCACGTTTCATGAAGAAAAAGGGACAAATTCCACAGTAATTGACTGACATTTCCGGCTTTTTCTCAAGGAGTTAATCCAACAAGTGGGTAACCTATGGTGTAGGCCTTTGATTGGACATTAGTAAACCAAAATGAGCATGAAAAGAGGGAAAAATATAGGAAAAACATGGAAACATCATGGTTTTTTCCCTATTCGAACTAATGGAGAAGAATGGCAAGGTTGATCCTCCCAAATTCTTATAAATTGGAGGCTAGGGCTCATTATCAAAGGTCGAACGGTTGATTGTGTGAAGAGAGAAATTTTTTTGTTGAGTGTGAGGTTTCATGGTTGGCTTGGTTCATTGAGAAATTTGGCCTATGCATTGTCACACTTGGATATTGAGGAGAGAGAGCTAGGAGTTGGAGGACTAAGGGAAGCTTGACCAAACTGATGGTTGTAATATTCCTTCCTTGAATAATAAAATTGCCTCTATTTTTTTCCACTTGGTGTCTTATTGATGCATCAATTTGTTTATTTGTTTAAGATACATGTTATAAGTGGCTTAGATTTACATGGTTTATTTTTTGATTATATACTTGTTTGATTATTTGTAGTGATAAAATTGTGAAGATACGCTAGTTCATTGTTTGTTTGTAGGATTCAAACTTGGAGCCGGTGAGGAGGACTTCTGCCACAGTGCATTTTTCTCTCCAATAGATCTACCTAATACATCGAGGTAATCCTTCAATAATTCATTTTTTCAATCAAGCATTAGTATGAACATGCATGCATTTTATTTGTGAATGTTGCAGCTAATCTGACTGTCTGCCTTGGGTCTCGGGAAGGCCCAAGAGGGATCTTACTCCAGCTACCACCTGTGAATTTTACCCCTAAGCAGAATTTGTGACTCCACTGGGGACTAATCCTTAGTTCCCGATTGTTTATTTCTGAGCCCTTGGCTCTTTCCCTCTATCACTTCTCGTTCTTCTCACATCCCTTTCTGATCATTTCATATGCTCTGTGGCCATTTCATCAACTTGCATTGTTCAGAACAGACCTTTCCTGACCATTATATGAAATTTCTCCTTAGTAACGCACCCCCTGTGTGTGTTCAAGAGCATTATAACACAACTCCTACTTGAGAAAATCACATTAGTCCTACTATTAACACACTGTACTCCTTGCTAGGCAGCGTTACTGAACCTGAAACTTGTTATTTCACCCTTGTTGTGATTTCTCTAGCTGTTGAGTTGTTGGCTATCAGTTTGGCTTCTGTGTTTTGGATCTTCATGCTTGGTTTCCTGCTAGCATATTAGTTTTTCTTGTTTGAAAAGTTAGCTTAGTTGCATTTACTTTTTGAAAAGAAATAATTTTTTTTTAGTTTTTTTGAGATAGTTGATTTCATTCTGTAATTTTTGGGTTAAATAGCTGTTAGTGAGGATAGATATCTGAATCATTTTAGGCTAAACTGAATTATTGGATGCTTGTTTCTACATGGATTTGTGAAAAAATTCTCCTTATAGAAATAACTCCTTCATCAAACTGAATCTTAAAAGCATTTTTCTGCATGGTTTGAGTCAGAGTCGCATAAAATTTCATACGTCCAATCCCCCTCCGGAGACTTATAAGAAAGTACACTAAAATTAAGTGCTAATAAAATCAATCAATAACTCTTTTTTGAGCGTACACCAAAATTAGTTCAGGCTAGGATCTTGGGATAGGTAGAGTGAGAAAACTGCCCAAGATCGCAAAACTTGAGACTAGTTTCATTAAATATTGAAAATCTTGCTGCACTCATACTATTGGGATTGGTCCACTTATACCAGAGTTAAGCACGAGACAACACTGGGGTGTGTGAGAACGTAGCCCACCTTTGATCACATAAAATTGGGAATTCTGTGTATTGGGGTTCCCCTTGGGGATGTCGAACCTAGATCGGGGATCTAGGTGTTCTGCCCATACAACGTGTTTTCTATGACCATACCCCCCTAATAGTGTCTTTGGTTTGAGGTATCCATAGTTTCCATACTTCTAGGGACATACACAAGGTGACTAGGGCGGGCTGCCCTAGTACCTGACACATACAGACCTACTTTGTCTTCGTTTTTTGGGAGGGTAATCATCTTCATGAGAGTGCTTGGACCCATTATTTTAGGTTTGGGTGAAGCTCAAGAGTAACTGTAACTATACATTTGACCAGCTCTCTCTGTATGCTATTTTGATATTGTATTTCATCTCTAGAAAACGGTAGTACTCAGACAAGGTCTTACCCCTTTGGTTGCTTGATTGATTGAATTTAGAGTTATTTTTTTTAGGTGTGTGGTTATACTATCACTGAGACTTAATAATATATCACATTAAAATTTTGATAAAATTTACTGGTCATCGTGGCGTCCTTCGACCCTCGTCATCTTTATAGATGGTAGCAAGGTCTCCCTCTGTTGAAACTGGGGGAGGTGTCGAGTCTCAGTGACCCAGTGCCTTCTTCGGAAGAGAAATTTCCAGTGTTGACCCCTGATTTTCACATTTCTCCTTAGACTATGGAGTTTCCTCAGGATCCTTTCATGGAAGGAGTTGTACCTCCTTATAATTCTCCTCTCACTGACCCGTTTGGGCCATTATTGATTCAGGTAACACCAGTAGCTGCCATGTCTTCGGCTTCACCCACATCCACTACACAACATGCGACCTATGGGTCGTTGCCACTGGTGGCCAAGTCGGTTCCACCACCATCTTCCCCACCAGTTGTCAGTTCTACAGAGCTTACTGGAAACCTTAGTAGCTAGACTATGCTTGGTCCTAGCAATTTGGTCACAAAAACTATGAGTGGAATTCCAAAATATTCGGTATATGTTCCTATAATATCTGCTCCTGGACTTACGGCTTCTGCTTCTACTAACGGGGCTACCTCGGTTCCCTTCAACAACCCTTCAGTTGGAATCCATTGTTGAGTGCGAAGCCCTCAGCTGTTATGTGAGGGGGAAGTGTTACCAACACTTACATGCCAGGGGGAACTTCTATACCCTTGTATAATATGGGACAAGCATGTCCATCCATTGCTAATGCCATTCTTATTAGTGGTCAACCTTATGGTGTAGGGTCTATGCCAACAATAAATTATGCGACTAGTAGTATGCCACAAGATAACTATGTCGTGTCTATTTGGGTGACCCTTCCCCAAAAACAATTGGGGCAAGGGGGAAACTATTACCATGGGGGAAACCAACCGTTTGTCCCCCAGTACAATATCCCCTATGGACAAAAAACTTACATCCCTACACCTCTGCTACTTGGAAATTATTACTAGATGAGTCCTACTTATCCTGTTGGAAACACTTTGATGGGAGCACCCTACAGTCGAAATGGTCAGCCAACACCTCCTTGGTTAGACTTGAGGGAAACAACGCCATTGTCATTATTTGCATCGTTAGACATCCCCGATCTATATAAATCGACCAATGATCCCATAAATCATAATCCACTTTGGCCTCGTGTATCGCATAATATTCTATTAGATATCCCTAAGTTTTAAGGCAAACAAGGGGAGGATCCCGCTACACATATCTCCACATTTCATTTATGGTTTGTTTCTAATTCCATGGTGGACGATAGTATCTGTCTCAGGCTCTTTCCCCACACTCTCACATGCAACGCTACCAAATGGCACATTGAGTTACCATGAGTTGCAATCAATACTTTTGGTGCCTTAGAAACGAAATTTCTTAAAAAATTTCAACTACCTATTCGATACGAAACCCGCATAGAACTCTTAACCCCGCTAAGCCAAGACACTGCCACCCACATCTCTGATGAAATTCATGAATGGAGATGTATGTGAAGGCTAGTCAAAGTACCAATCCTAGACGTTTTCTTGTCTCAAGTGGTCACAAAGGACCAATCCATATGTCATGCACAACATCTAGATCTCATCTATTCGCAATTTGGCACGTTGTATGAGTTACTCCCCCATGTCCCTAGAAACTCGAATCCTCCCGCTACTCAGCAACCTAGAGCGCATGTTGATGACCTCGTTGTCACAAATTTTGGTGTTGCTGTAAACAAAATTAGCGGGCACGCTTCCTAGCCATCTTCGGCTGCCACCACCCCTACCCAACCAGCTGCTCTTCCAATAGTTGAGGTACACTCTGTGTAGTATACAAACAAACCTAGTGGTAAGAATAAGAAGAATAAGAAAAAGACTGCTCCTTTTGAAGATAAAGTCCACACTCAGAATAATCGAAATTAGAGAAACGATGCTAAAACTGATAATGGGAAAGAGAAAACTATCAGACTCCCTTGCAAAAAAATTTCGGAGGACCATTTGACATATAAATGTCCTTGCTTGCAGGAATGCACAATTTTTATCATGCAGAATGACTCTGGAAGGACACCTACCATCCTTCAAAACCCTTTCCCTAATCCACAACAGCAACAAAACATGGTTGCAAAACCGCCACAACCCCCGCCACGGGGCAATGATGGTGCTCATCCTTCTAGTGAAGGATCATCGTCCATTTATGGCACGAAGACTCTTGAACTACAAACCCAAGAAAAAACCTATGGAAATATAGTCATTGATGCTCATGAACATGGTTCAAGTTTGAATCCACCGACGCCCAACGATATTCATATCGAAAGGCCTGTTGCTGACCCTGTCATTCGTCCCCCCAAAGGGACCCTTAGACGCACGACTCATAACACTTCTGCACGTTTTTCCTATCACTACAAAATTGTAGAAGACATGGCACAAGCACTACCAACTATGTCTGCACTCAAAGTGTTGCAAACCTGCCTAGCACAAAGGAAAGCTCCGCTTTCAACCGTTGGTGGAATTGACACCTAGGATTATATGCTAGCCATATTTTACATGGAAAAATGTACACCTCGCCTTTCACACTAGCTTGCTTTGGAGGTTCAATTTGTGTTGAAAGGGAGGCCAATCCATCGAACTATCATAGATGAAGGTGTTTCGACCTGCGTAATGTCATCTATGTGCTAGCTCGCTTTGGGTTCTCTTACCTTGTCTCTGCCATCGAATTCCCTCAAAGCATTGGATGGCCACACCTTCCTCCCAAAAGGTTACCTTGCTAGCTACCCCATTACTCTTAGTGGGAAAATGATAAATGTGGACATCAAAGTCGTGGATCGTCATCTCAACTATAATATTCTATTGGGTTGCAGTTGGTCTTATGCAATGAATTCCATTGTCTCTTCAGTTTTCCAGCTCATCCTTTTTCCATTGGATGGGAAGATAGTTACAGTGGACTAGCTATTCTTTTGCACGCTAGATTAGTTTGCATTACCTAGCAGCACCATATCCCTAGTAGGAGGAGTTCCTGAATCTTACGTCAACATCGATACCGGTCTTCTGAAGGCATCTTCCCTTATGGTTTGTTTTCCTCTCTTTCCGCTTGAGGTTCCACACATGGTTTCAATGATATCCACCATCTTGAATGGCTCTATCGACCCCTGGATCCTACCGACGCCTTCAGAAATTGATTCCTACGGAGATCAGATGCCACTATCACTAGTTGAGTTGGCTTATCAAGCCATCCAATCAACATCTGAACCCTCCACTGCTTTGGTTTCGATCAATGGTACCACCCTCTCGTCCAACACTATTCCTTCTAAATATCTCCTCGATGAAGTCCTGCCTACGGATGAAGCTATCCGAGAGATCATGTCTCTAGAAGAACGACCTTGGGGAGAGTTTCACCATCACACTTTAATGTCTGATTCAGAAGCGATCACTATACAAATACCATCTTTTGACCCACTTGAGATTGTTCCATCTGCATATATGACTGTTCAAACTATCGATGCAGAAGGAAACATGGGAAATATTTCTAAGACCATTCTCATAGACATCTCGGTCAAAACGGGTATCATGGAAAATATACAGATTGGAGCCAATTACAGTCCAGAGGAAATTTTACGCTTCACGTCACTTTTTAAGGAGTTCCACGATGTTTTTGCTTGGTCTTACGATGAAATTCCCAACATAGATCCTTCTATAGTTGAGCATGAAATCAAAGTTTATGACAATGCCAAGCTTGTTCGACAGAGACTCTGACCTGTCTAACCTCGCGATGCAGCATATATCAAGACATAAGTCAAAAAACTCTTACATGCTGGATTAATCTATCCCATTCCTTTGACATAATGGGTATCCAATCTGGTTCCCATAGATAAGAAACAAGGCACCATCTGATTTTGTGTTGACTATCATTATCTGAACTTCGCTTGTCCAAAAGAAAATTATCCTACTCATTTATAGATCAGATTATCGAGGATTGTGCTAGATGCGAATATTTCTCCTTTATGTATGGATTTTTGGGATATAACCAGATTGTGATTAAAAAGGACGACCAACATAAAACCACCTTTATTTGTACTTGGGGAACATTTTTGTTTCGAAAGCTCCCATTCGGTCTGAAGAATACCGAAGCCAATTTTCAAAGGGCCATGGACTATACATTTCACAGTATCAAACACATTGTTCAAGCTTACCTGGATGATATTCCTGCTCATTCCAGGAAACGAGCTCATCACCTTGCTCATCTTAGAGAAATATTTGCTTGGTGTAGGTTTTATAACATTCATTTTAACCCACACAAATGTGTATTTTTTGTCAAGTTTGGATGACTTCTTGGATTCATTGTCTCCAACCACGTGATTAGGGTTGATCCCGATAAGGTAAAGGAAATTATTGAATTTCTTGCACCACAATCCGTATTACAACTCCAATGTTTTCAAGGGAAGGAAAACTTCTTACGTCACTTCATTATAAACTATGTCGAGATGATGAAAGGCTTTATGTGCTTACTCAAGAAAGGGGTACCATATCTGTGGTATGATCAAGCTTAACTATTTTTTGACACCTTGAAACAGGCACTTGTTTCCGCCCCACTTCTTAGTGCCCCCAACTACTCACACGATTTTCTCCTCTATCTGGAAACCTCACCATCCTCACTGGGAATGGTTTGGTTCAAGTTCATGATGACGATAGTGAGCAACTGATTTATTATCTCTCAAAGGGCCTTTTTAGACCTAAATTATGATATTCACATGTGGAGAAACTATCTCTTATGGTGGTATTCATTGTCACCTGCCTCTGACATTACATATTGCTATGACAGACTACTATTATTTCTTTGGAGAATCCCATGAGACACATCTTGTCTCGCCAGATTATTGGAGGAAAATATTCCAAATGGATTGTAATCCTCCAACAATTTGACTTGGTTTTCGTAACTTCCAAAGATAAGAAATCTCTAGTCTTCACCGAATTTTTGTCGGATCTTCCCAGAGTTGACCTAAAATAAGTAGCTCATGAGCCATTTCCTAATAAATCTGTCTATCTGGTCGAATCTACTGATCCTTGGTACAGGGACATTCTTGCCTACCTCCAAACTCAATGGTTCTGCCCAACTCTCACGTTAGATGACTGTTGTCTCATTCGTCACCAAGCGAACCACTATCTCGTGCTGAACGATACTCTATATCATTTTGGTGTTGATACAGTTATTCGACGTTGTCTCACTATTACGGAGGCAGAACTCGTTTTAAATGATTAAAACACTGGGGCGTGTGCTGGTCATATTTTAGACATAACTACTGCCCAAAAAATATTGTGTGCAGGATAATACTGGCCCACTTTATTTAAAAACTGTGTCACCGCAGTCCAGAAGTGCCATCCGTATCAAATTTTTATGAAGAAAATGCGTGCTCACCCTGCCCCTCTACATCCGGTCATCTCCATCGGTCCTTTCACTAAATGGGGAATATATTTCGTAACATGTAATCCCACTTCCACTAATGGGCACAACTACATTGTAAGTTGTGGTTGACTATTTCAAAAAATGGGCTAAATCCAATCCCACTTTCTAGGCCGATGGAGAAATCGCTTCTCTATTCATATTCAATCATGTTATATGTCGTTTTAGTGTACCACGATTGATTGTCACAGATCATGCTTCTCACTTTCAGAACCAAATGATGACAGAGTTAACTTCCATGCTAGGTTTTCAACAAGATTAGTCTTCATCCTACTATCTACAAGCTAATGGTCAAGTCGAAGCTGTAAATGGCATCCTCAAGACCATGATTCATTAGTTAGTTGGTAATCATAAAACCACATGGAGTCATAAGCTATACTCCGCATTATGGGCATACCGAACGTCAGTGAAGACTGCTATAGGCTTCACGCCATTCCAACTAGCATACAGTCTGGAAGCAGTTCTTCCAATCGAGTGTGAGATTCCATCACTTAAATTGGTCGTTGAGTTGCTAACTGGCACTACCGCTGAAGAAGAGCACTTGCTATCACTTAATTAGTTGGACGAAACTCGTCGAGATCACACATTGGCCCTCAAAGCCCACAAGAACCGAGTTAAAGCCCAATATGAAAAATATGTCAAGCCTTGTTCTTTCCAATATTGCAATCTCATTCTAATCTATGCTTAGAAACAAAACCTCTTGGGGGCAGGAATGCTTCAACCATTATGGCTCGGTCTATATGTCGTCACAAAGATCCTTTCTAAAGGGGCCTATGAACTTCGAGATTGTAATGGAATCCCGCTTATTGAGCCCCGCAACGGGCTCTATCTGAAGAAGTATTTCACCTAGTGTCTTACTAGGAATTTTCTTTGTAATTTTATGTATATAAGTTTTGTCTTCTTTTGGTATGTATATAATATTTTGGGTTTTGAGTACTTTTTCTCAGACATAATCTCTTCTTTTACATAGATATCTTCGTCATTCTTGCCATAAGTTGGATATGTGGATGGTTTCGGTCGTCACACACATCATATTGCATCAACTGCTTGGGTCATCTATACACCTGAGCCAAAACTACTTGGTTCATGGGGAATATTCCTTGGAAATGCGACCAAAAATATTGCTAAGTATATGTAGGTTATCCAACTCCTCACTGAAGCTGCATCTCACAACATCTCCAATCTGGTGGTCTGGTTAGATTACCAACTAGTCGTTATGCATTTGAAAAAATTTTATCGTGTCCGACATCCTATCTTATTATGTTATTACTTGAGGGTATGATTTCTAGAACGTTAATTTCAATTCATTAATTTTGAACACATTCCTAGAGAATCTAAAACATTAGTTGATTCGTTAGCAAATTATGAATTGGATTGCCATTTTTCACATTTACTATAGAAAGAGTCATGCATGAGTGTACATTTTTCATCATAAAAATTACATAAAATTAAAAAATACAAGACAAAATCGCCAAAATATATATGTGTTTGTGTGTGTGTGTGTGTGTGATGTCCAGTTGGTTACATCAGAAAAATCTTCAAAACTTGGGTGTTTTATACAAAATTGGCTCTACTAAGCCTCGCTCTGACATCTATACATCTATATATACTCCTACCAAGCCCGTTGCTCATGATAGCAAATAATTGTTGTGGCTAACCTCCTTAGAGGCACCAATAATCTCTCTGGCACACCCATTGTGTGTCGCTGCAAATGAACTGGGATCTCCCTCATGGGAAGAGGCGGCACACCCATGCTCAATTCTTCAAGGTTCCTAGCAACCTCGTGAAAAATGTGTGTGTCATCTCCCTCTCTGGCAATTACCATGAACTCTACTACTGCTCTAGCCCCAGGTAGTTTCATTCCTTGTCGTGCATAACGAGGGGCTCCAATAGGTCGTACAGGTGCCACATATGTGTCAAGCAATATGATTCACGTCAAAACTCTTTTTATCCCATTAAACAAAAAAATTGCATAAATAATCAAAAGACACAAAAATACTTGAAAGAAGCTGATTTCTCATCTTACCTATTAGCCCCCACTGAGTGCCAGGTGGAAATCTCAACTCTGGATCTCCTGTGACGTTCATCCCTGCATAATCTCCTGTGACGTTCATCCTTGCATAGGGATAATGATCTAGCCGTTAAGCCACTCAAAGAATGCATCATAGAAGAAATTTCAGAGTGGATCCTCTCTAGTCCGAGGCATCAAGGAGGACCTATTAGTCATCAGTAATTTTTACCTGTTTAGATGACTAAATACTTTTCCTAGATTTTTAGAAACAAAATTCATGGTTCTTGTGAGTTCTAGAAATCTCACTGCCTTCATTATCCTTAGGATAAATTTTTCACTCTTCTACTACTCTCCCATGCCTTGGCCAACCTACCACTCCTGAAGAGTCCCTCATAAAGCCTAAGTCACTCATCCCCATCCCATTTTTTACACCTATGGTTTGGACACTCCATTTTTCCTCTGCCTACTTTACACCATGTTGACCTAATACCTTAAAGCCTTCAAAAACCCAAATTTCTCTCTGAAAACTCCTTAGGCAGATCAATTTCAATGGTTTTTGAATCTTCAAAATGATATAGCTTGTCAAAAAGAACTCAGTTCCCTCCTCTTTCCTAAAAACCCCCAAGTCAAAACTTCAATCCATAGAAGAGTAAAAAAACCCTTCCACTAGGTCACTAGAGTTTATAGGTGTTGTTGTACCTTAAGAGACAATCACTTAGCTATGATAAGGAATCAGTGCTTAAGCCATTTATATTATTATGTCACAAAATTATTAGTCTTTGTTTCATGACCCTCAAGTATTTATCATTAAACCCTTAAATATCAAATATAATGAACATTTCACAATGTTGTCTTTTTCTTATGTTGAATGGAATGACCAGAAGAAAATGAAAGAGAGAATTCCAAACTGATATGATGTTACATAGAATATATCATCTCAAACCCCAGAAAAATTTAAAACAAAGGAGCGCTAATTAAGGGTTTTAACTCTTGCTTACATAGGTAAAAAGAGACCTACTGCTCATTACTTCGTTTTATTCAAAGATAGAAAACACAGAATGAAAACTTGAACACATATCAACATAAACATATTCCAGAAACTTTCTTCTCATTCATTAATCTTTGAAAGCTTTGAGTACAAAAATTGTAGTCTGAAGGTCCAAAACTCAGAACCTTCCTTCATCTGAATTATTACATTAAATACAATAAAAAGCAGTTCAAAACTGCTATAACTGATCCTGACTACCTCAAATCCTGAGGAATTTGAAAAATATCTATTACATACTCTAAAAAAGTCTTATTACACTTACATCATCTTTGAAATATTATAATAACATAAAAATTAACACCCTAATCTATATGTTGAATGTGAATAGTTGACGATGCTGCTACATGTCGCAGATCAGCTTTTGATTTGTCTTTCTTCGAAGTTGAAGGATCTTTTGGCAAGTCTATTGTCTAGGCTCTGCACTTCTTCCATATCTCTACTCTTGTCCTAGGTGAGTGTATCATATTGTGATACTCTAACCTGAAAGTAGTAATTCGGTTGTAAGATGGTATTTCTGTAAATAGATTTTTTACCAGCCACAACAGCTAAAAATGTCTCTGAAGAAATTTGATCATCATTGCTCCCTTGAGTATCTGAGTCTTTTCATTTGTATTATCAACTTTTATTTTTGTTAATACCAGTAATTTTTCATAAGAATCCCATGACAATAGACCTCTTGCTAATGCTCAGCATGAAGGTAAACCTGCTCTTGTTAATTTGTCCAATGATTTATCAAATTGACTTACTGCTTATTTGATTTCAATCAACCTCTTCTCTGTGGCTTTCCTATAATCATTCTTGAAAATCATCTTATTAATCTCTACTACATATAATATTCTATCCTTAATCTCATTTTCCTCCAATTCTTGGTCTGTTTTGGAATCAATAAAGTTGATGTATTTTTTTGCCCAAATAGCCCTATTGATTGTCTTTTGTTTATCTACCATTACCTATTCTTCAAATTCTCTGATAAGACTCCTTTCCTCTACAACCACCATCAAGAAGTCCCAAATTGACTTCATTTTAGAAATGATATCATTCCAAATGATATATTTTTCCTGTATTAAAGATATGTTCCCATTCAATTTCTCTTTAATGCTTTTGATCTTAGCATTGGCATTCTGACTATCCATTTTATATTTTCTAGCTTCATTTTCTGCAGCTTGAATAATCTTCGATGTAGTCTCTAGATCTTCTTGAGCCTTCTTTCAGTCTCTTTCTGCCATATGCAATTCAGTATTCAACTGAGCAATCTGTGCTTGAGGATATTCGTTACTTGAAGGGAAAGAAAAAGTACAAGTATGACTATCAATATGATTTTGTAGTGATATTGCAGTTTTTTTTTGTTTTGGAGATTTCCTCCTCCTTTTGCATCAGCTGCTGTAGTAGCTTTTATTTCTCGTTCTCTACCTCTGCAACCTCTACATCCATTGAATGCTCCCCTGTAGGTAATTTTAGCTTCTTCTTTAAAGTAGATATCTCTACTTTAGCACTTTGTAGAAGCTTCTGTACTGTTGTCCTATCATTAGGGTCCACCCCAATCTTTACTATGATCTTCTTTAGTTCCTCATTTTGAATGGTTAAAGCCCTAGAGCTGTATTTTTCTAACTTCAACTGTTTAATGACTCTCCCAAGCATATTCTCAGCTTTCATTGCCATTGCATTAGTCTTTTTCAGGTCATTTACAATCAATTGACCTGTCTGCATATGTAAGTTCATCTTATCCAACAATGGGATTTTCTTCACATCTACAGTTATATTTACAGTATTGAAATGACTAGAGGAACCAATTGACATGTTAGTAGGATGTGACAAGGAAATTCTGAATTGATCTTTCTCAATATCCATGGCAGTCAAAATCCTTGTTTGATCTGGAGAAATCCGATATTCAGCTTGGGCTTCCATGTTGGCTTTCATCTTCTGATTCCTTTCTACAATTTGGGAAAACATATGTTTGATCAAAGGTACTTGTTCATGAGAAGTCTCATGTCTTCTGGGTGAAGTAGGAAAATTTTGTTCCTCTCTCAACTATAGAGAGTAACCAGGTTGATTATATGCATGTTATTGATTAAACTTTGTCCTTTTCTCAGTTCCTTTCTCCTCATCTTCTAAGTCAATTAATGTTTCTTTACTTCTTTTATTAGACTTTTCTGAAATGATAGGAGTCTAAATGTTTGAACCTGTTGAACTCACTACACCTTTGCTAGCTATATTTTATAAATTTGACCTGCTTTCATGAATGAAAGCTGGATACCCATTCTCAATTCTTCTATTGGAAATTACACCGTGTGGGTCATAAGCCCAACTTTCCCCTAGCAGCAAATGCATCTCATCTAGCATTTTAGTAACTTCTTCAAATGCCTGTCTCATATTAACAATGAAAGGACCTACAATCATGGGTAGTTTAAACATATGCCCCTTTTTCATTGGCACAAAGTGAACTTGATCAACATTCAGACTTTGTCGAATAAACTCCAAGGAAAATAGCCTCACGGGAACAAATACTGGAAGTCTGTAAGGCTCAACACCTACTCCATATAACCTAATTTATAAATAATCCTCAAACACAAACCAATCCCCAAACTTATATTTTTCTCCTAAATGCAAGAATTCTTGAGCTTTGGGAAAAAAACAAGGGGGAGAAACTCCATTCAAAACCTTATATGCACTTGACATGAAATAACTGGAAAAATCAAATAGTCCATTTTCATTTTGTTCTCTCCTTACTATATGTGTCCAGAAAACTACAGATTGCCTCTTCTTATTCATGTCCATGATATTTAGACCTAGAGGCATAAATTCCTCCACATTTTGATATAAGAACAAGTAAATGATTAATGAAGGATATCTGAAAGAACCTGTTAATGATAGACTCATCAGCTGTGAATTTACTGCTTCCTGCCAATAGGATGGAATATCCAGCACCATTCCTAGCTTCATCATCATGGAAAACATCCCTAACATCATTTTATCCACCATAATGTCATCATCTTTGCCCAGAATTTTAGCAATGCTACTCAGTACTGGTTGAATCTCAGTATCAAAAACCTCCATAGGAAAATCCTTGCTGTCAGGCTAAAATTGTTGTGTGTTGGGCTTTAGAAAATAAACAAGATGATTGAAGTCTTCACCTACAATATTATCATAACATGCTATCAAATATTCATCGGAGAATTGAACACATGAATCTGAATCAGGGTAACAAAGGGCTTGGCAGATTAACAGGGCGGAAACTTGCAGAATATTCTCTCCCTAACAATTCATCACATAGAATTTGCTAGGATACATAACGGAAAGCATCCAGGATATCAATTTAGGAAAAATATGAGTTCTAGGGATACATGAAGACAACAAACTAGACTTGGCCATGGCAACATACACTGGAGAAACTTTGTCGTTCAAGAGGACTTGTTGGTAAAATGGAAGATGGACCAGGGAACAATTAGTATCTTGGATATCGCTCTTGGTATCCATGAGAGGGATATGACTAGCAGAACTAGACAAAGACGAACGCTTGGCCATAATTCAGAACTACAACAACCAACGATTTGCAAGGTGGCTAAATTTTAACAGGGTGACAGAAAACTGAACATGATGCAGTACAAATAAATATCAAACATTAACTTAATCCGAATTGACTTCGAGAAAATGTAAATTTCGTTTAAATAGGTGGCGCGACCTTTTAAATTAAATGTTGACATGACGCGCCAACGAAACATTGAGTTCACCTGACGTGGAGGCCATCTGTGAAAACTTGGTGCCTTACGTCACTACGGGGGGTCTCGGGGTATGAAGAAATATTTTTCTTTGTGCCCCTACATTCAATCTCCACCGCACATCTGTGTTTTTCCCGCAATCAACCCAGACAACTGCGGAGGCACCCTTCTTTTTAATTAGTGCGCTAGTTGTGCCCGCGGGTTGAGTCCTTCGATTAGAGTACTAGCTTTCATCACATCCCGCTTGATATAATGATCGACCTTTAAAATTTAAGTCGGGGACCCACTTCATAAGGTTCAAGGTATCTAAACTTTTGATTTTAATGCAATGAAAATAAATATTTTTATGCCAAATTATAAATATTATAATACTTTAACATATTTTTGACAATTTTCTTTTTTTATATTTTCAGAGTCGAAAATAAAAGGATATTGAAAATGATCCACAACAGGTGCTAGGGTTGGCCTTTGTGTTCAAGAAGAATTGTTTTTAGGTAATGCGAAAGCTGGAATCAAGTCAAAGGAACAAACATGTAATTGTTCTAAAAACAAAGCAGAGAAGCCTCCAACAAGGGTTTTCTTATCAAAAGTATATTATGCAAAAGATAGTTAGCCATGAGTGACACTTCTGCAGGACTGTCAAAGATGGCTACCTACAGGAAGATTGATAAGATCAAATAGACCTGATGCATCTCATGATGATGGCACATATAAAGACTAAAAGAGTTTTTGATACCAACTACTAGGGTTTTCACACCAAGAGGTTTTCACTGCATCAAAGTAAAAACATGACAGAATGTCAAGTGAAAGAAGGTCAAAATTCTTCTCTCCAGTCTTATACACCAAGCAATCAAAAGTATAAAAGATGTAGGACTGAATATTCCAAGGTGAAAGTTCCAAAATAATCACAAGTTTACTATTTAAAGGTGTTGAAATTCATGAAAAGGATAAAATGGAGAAAACCTTCAAAAAGAGCACTAATGTCACTTTATGACTTCTTCCTTAAAAAAATTTCAAAATGACCTTTTTCTTTTCAAGAACTGGTTCATGTTTCCAAAATATGGGTAAGAGGCAAAGTTTAAGTTTGTTAAAAAGTTTTTCAATCCAAGGGAAACATCAAGATACTCTAGCAAAGGAAAAAAACCATTTTTCTCAGATTTCTGCCACTTGCAGGACAAAAAAGACCAAAAAGTCAGTGAAAAAGCAAGAAAGGAAATAAACATTAGTAAGGTGGGTATTCATTGTTAAATTTTTCAAAAGGTATAAAGACACTAAAGCTATCTTCATTCAAACATCATTTCTTCATATGCAAAAGAGTGGAAGTTTTTTAGGGTTCCTGGAGGTTTCTAATAGAGTTTTCGGGAAGAAGTTCTCTGCGCTATGCTCCTGTTGAGCCGCGCTGCGGCTTCTATCACCTCTCCCGGTGCGATTTTCTACATGGTGTTGCGCTCTGTGTGACACACTACTACGTACGCATCTACACTCCTGTTGTTGTCGACAGATATTGTCTCTCCTAGAGACAGTCTAGATTTGCCATAGACCAGTTCCTGGGACATCTTAGAATAGCAAGGAGAATATAATAAATAACTTGGGTGTCAGCCAAAAGATCTCTTGCTATCTCTTGTAAAATAAGGAAATTGATTTAAATGGAACCAGAAATCACAAAAACTGTCACAGGGGGAGTAATGTTGCAGAGGCACAATACAATGCTCCAATATTAAAACATCAGACATTTAAGAGACAATTTACTGCAAAGAGGGCCGGTTCAAGTAATATGCCACAGAAATCAAGTATCAGTAGGTGTATGCGGTGAAAGAAATATAAGAAGATACTAGTTAAATTTGGTCTGATACCCAGATACACAACAGAACCATGTATGGGCTTATTAATCTAAGAATCCATACATGAAAATGGCGTTTTAAAAACACCCTCCCAAAGCAACTAATATAGCAGAAAGATGGATGAAATGAACATGAAACAGAATATCATGCTTGAGCCATATTTAAAGTGCTTGACTGATTTAAGTATGGGCATCAACTAGGATGAATCCTTACCAAACCAGTGAGCCACTCACATTCCAAAACATGATATAAGAAAGTGGATGAAATGGAATGTTATATTAAACACATAAGAGAAAGTTACATACTGTGAAATACCAAAGACCAGAATCCTCATTACAGATAGAACTCCTCCTCACTGAGACCCTACGGGCTCTGAGCCTTCACACAGAAGCTTTACAAGATGTATACAAAAAATGCCTTTCACTGCACAATTTTCTGATAAAAATCTGGAACCTTTACAATGTCTTTCTTCTGGGTTTTTATAGAGGAAGAAGAGAAAAACCCCAAAAAGAAGTCGGTGAACATTTAATTGGCTCATTAAAATAGGAATGGTGAGAGAGTGCCTGCTCACACTGTTTAACGGTGCTAAACTGTCGTAGGTACTCTGTTGTTGCTCTATGGAGTAAATGCTGTAGGTGAAAATTTCTCCAGGGATAAGAAATGAAGAATAAAATATGTAATATTCTGTACCTTCCTGAAAGAAAAATCTATTGAAATTAACCCTGGAGGATATGATTTTTGTGCACTTGTACTCTTTGCACAAGTGAAATTGACAGTGAAAATGCATCGTAAAACAATGAGACGGTGGGCCAGGGGTACTGCGGATAGGAACTAAAGGTCGCACAACTCTGGAGATTAATAGCCGTTGGATTGAGCGCTCAAGATCGGACGACTTACGTGAATTTCGCTGCACGTCATTGCTCGGAAGTTAATGCGCGAAATGGGGCAGTATTGGAACAGTGGCCTGGGACGCGTGGCAAGCAACGTATGGAATCGCTGGCCCAATGGGGAATACCGCCTGCCCAACAAAGGTGGTGCGGAATAAACAGGTTGGTTTTCGAGCAGTGGTTGCGGGCGTGGGGACCAGCATAGCAAATAAGACTCCGAGCCATCGATTTATGGGTTAATCGAACGGTCCAGGGTGCGTGTGATAGACGTATACGCTTAAGTGCCTTTGGAACTTAACCCTTGGTCCTGAGATATGGTTATGCGGACAGTAAGATATAGGGGGCCACGGCTAAAGGGGCTAGACCTCTCATAACTTCGAATGCGTATTTGTGGCCTTTCTTATGCATTTCAGGGGGTGGGAAGGGTAGTAATAAGCAGGATATGGAGGTCTTAGGCCACGACAGAGGTTTTAAACAGATTTCAATGGGACATAAGGCCAAAAACTTGAATGGAGGGGCTAATATAGTCAACATCGGCTCCATCTGGGGACGACGTGTTCATACTTGGATGCGTCGAGAACCTGCAGATCTCCTGATCATAATCTTATGTAAACCCTATGGACTCTGCCCTTCAAAACCCTTTCTCTTCATAATTGATTGTAACACCCACATCATTCAGTCAGTAACAAAAAAAATTTAATATACAATATGATACAATCAGGCCACCTTGACCTGAATCAGAATTGGAAGTAGGGCTTTAAAAATTGTCCGTTTACAGGGGCATCCAGTGAGTCGCCCTGTAAATTCTCCAATATAAACGTGTTATTGCCTCCCTGTTCCACAATTTTAAATGGGCCAAACCACAATGGATCGAATTTGCCATGCTTTCCTTTTTCAGCCCTCCGGACATCCCATCTGAGCACCAGATCGCCAACCTGCAGCTTCCTGTCTTTTGCATGCTGATCAAAAATATGTTTCATTTTTTCTTGATACTCGTATAGCCTTTTTCTCACTTGATCCCATGTTTCTGCCAATTCCACCAGTTGGTTAATTCTCCTGATCGTATCATCAGGTTCCTCCTGAATTTCTTTCATAAAGCGTGCCACTGGCAAGGCCAGCTGCACAGGAAACACTACTGCTCGTCCATATACCAATTCATATGGAGATTTCCCAGTTGCTCTCTTACTGGTGACCCTATTAGCCCATAGAGAAAATTTCAATTGGGAATCCCAATTCTTCTGATTTTCATTTATAGTCTTTTTTAGGGCCCTCACTAGGGTTTTGTTGGAAGATTCTGCCAAACCATTTCCCTGCGGATAGTAAGTTGTGGAGTGCTTCAACGTAATATTATATTGCTGGCAGAAATTTACAAATTTTGCAGACTTGAAGGCCTGTGCATTATCAGTCACTATTCTAGCAGGGCAGCCAAACCTGGATATGATGTTTTCTTCCATGAACTTTATGATGACAGTGTCAGTGGCATTCCTTGCAGGTATGGCTTCCACCCATTTTGTAAAGTAATATGTGGCTTTTAATATCCATTTATGTTGTCCACTTGATGGGGGATGTATTTCTCCAATAAAATCTATTCCCCATTGTTGAAATGGCTCATTCACATGAACTGGAATCAGCGGCAGAGCTGCCAACTTCTGTCTCTCAACAAATTTCTGACACTTATCACATGCTCTGACCCAAGTAAAAACATCTCCAAATAATTTTGGCTAGTATAAAATAGCTTTCAGTATTTTATGAGCTGTGGCCCTCCATCTGTAGTGTCCTCCACAGATTCCCTCATGAAATTCCATCATTATAATTTCTACTTCATCCTCTGTGAGGCACAATAATAGGATGCCCGAAGGATCTCTCCAATATAATTGGCCACTAGAAAATATGTATTTCTGTGATTTCAATCTTAAAGCCCTGTATTTTTCTTTATCACAACTGGGGGGACAGCTGAGTGTCAAAAGATATTCAACTATTTCTTTGTACCATGGACTGGTATGGTATTTTATATGTGTTTTCTGAGTGGCTACCTCCCGTCCTTGCTGTTCTTTCTCTTTCCCAGACTCTCCATTTGAAATCATGGGCAAATTTATGCCCAGATTTTGATAGTTCGATTCAGACAACATTTTAGCAAACCCTTGTCCTGTGATTAACTTGGTAGGACGAATATCCAAATCATACTCTTGTATTTTTGCAATCCATCTCCCTCTTTTCCCATCACTATCTCCCTGAATCAGAATGTCTTTAACGGCTGCAGTGGGGACAAATGCAGTAATGTGGGACTACAAAATGCACATGCGAAATGCTTTGAGGGATTTTACTAGGGCATATGCCTGCTTCTCCAATATGTTATATTTCAATTCTGCATCATGAAGCACCTGACTGAAAAAGGAAATAGGTTGCTCATATCCTTCTTCATTTTTCTGTAATAATACCCCAACTACTGTATGTGGTGATGCAAAGTAAAAGATCATAAATGGCTTTGCATAATCTGGTCTAGCTAGCACATGAGCTTCAACAAATGCCTGTTTTATTCTGGAGAATGCCTCTCTATATTCCTGAGACCATTTACTTCATTGTTCTCTTTCAGCATATCAGTTATGTGCCTAACTATCTCAGCATAGTTAGGAATAAACCTTCTCAGAAAATTTATGCGGCCTAAAAACACCTGCACTTCTTTCTTGTTCCTGGGGAAAGGGATGCTATTTATAACCTCTACTCTTTTGGGATCTATCCTTACCCCATCTTTAGTTGCAATATGCCCCAAAAGCTTGCCTTCCTCTAATGCGAATAAAGACTTCTGTGGATTTAGAGAAAGACCATACCTTCTGCATTTTTCAAAAGTTCTTCGTAAATGCTCAATGTGTTCAGCATAATTTTTTGAAAATATTGTTATATCATCAAGGTACACCACCAAAAATTTACCCTGCTCCCCAACAAAGACTATGTCCATCGCCCTCTGAAAGGTAGCCCCTGCATTAATCAGTCCAAAAGGCATCCTGGCATACATGAATGTTCCCTAAGGTGTAGTGAAAGCAGTCTTCTTCTGGTCCTCTGGAAGTACAACTACCCGATTATAACCAGAGAAACCATCCATCATTGACATTCTAGAGGCTCCCACCACTTTCTGCAGGATGTGGTCCATCTTGGGGAGTGGATAATTGTCTTTTAAAGATGCTCTGTTTAAATTCCTGAATTCCACACATAGCATTATTTCACTATTTTTCTTTCGGACAGGGACAAGGTTCGCCACCCATTCTGAGTACCTCAATGGTACAATTATTTTGGCCTTTAATAATTTCTTGATTTATTTTTCAATGGAGGGAAGTAGCAGAGGATTTATCTGTCTAAGCTTCTGCTTATAACGTTTTTCACCTTCCCTCAGAGGAATTTTATGCTGCATTATGTTGACATCAAAATTTTTCAGGTCCTGATAGGACCATGCAAATAAATCTTTATAAGATTGAAATAATTTCAGGTATCTTTCTTTATACTCCTCTGGGACCTTCTTTAATAATTTTACAGTTTTAGGATCAGCCTCAGTACCCAGATTCAGATCTTCTACCTGATTTTCCTCTACTATTTTGCTAGGCCGCAATGGGATATCATTCTTGTCAAATTATATTTCTAGAGGCACCAGCCCTCTAGGTATAATGTTTCCCTTCAACTGCAGCACTTTACTACCTGCCATTTTCTCTTCCGACTTATTTTTTGAAATATCTTCAGCTTCCTCGTCTTCCCCACAATCATCAATCTCCATATTGGAGAATTCTCCCACTGTTTCCAGGAATCTCTTCATTTTTTCCTCATCTTCAAACACCTGCTAATGCTTAACATTATCTAGGATTGATGGTATGTAACGTACCTCCACTTCATATCTTAAGAGAGGGTTGTGAGGAGGATGAAATGTACTGGCAACTACAGCAAGAGAATCTGCCATTCTGTTCTGCTCCCGGGGCATGAACTGGATATTAAACGCTGAGAAAAAGTTCTCCACCATGTCCCATACATCATTTCTATAAGCTCTCAGCTGTGGATGTTTAGTTTGACATTGATTTTTAATCTGTCTGACCACTAGCTCAAAATCTCCTAGAACTTTTAAGCTTTGTATATCCATACTCCTAGCTGTCTGCAACCCTAACAAGAGTGCTTCATATTCAGCTACATTATTAGTAGCTTCGTATTCCAATTTAAAAGACAGTGGCACCCATTTTCCTGTAGGAGAAATTAATAATACTCCAGCCCCATTACCTTCTCTTGAATTTTCTCCATCAAAATGTAGAGTCCATACTCCTGCTTCATGGTATTCTAAAGGCTGCTCAGTCTTGATTTGATAGAAGGAAGGTTCACGAGCATAATTTTGATCTTCTTCTAACATCAAACATGAGAAATCTCCTTCTTTGCTGTAGACTGGCGAATTCTCTGAACTGTCAGCCTTAGTAACCATTTTGAAAAATCTAGTTTCTCTGTATAACCTCCTCTCCTGGCCACCAAAGATTGGGATAGTGGCATAGGTTAAATCCATCTTGAGTGACCCACCAATTTTTGTCCCCCGGGACCTTGACAACAACATGCCAAAACGAGCTGGGATGTCAGCCACCACAATGTCCATTACTACACTTTTTGCTGGAATTTGGGCCAGATTGACCACTAAATCTTTAATCATCCCCAAACATTTAACTCTTTTGGAATCAAATGAGTAGAGGTATTTATATGGATGCGTGATTTGCAAACCTAGTTTCTCCATGACTGACAGAGGCATAAGATTATGGGAAGCCCCAGAATCTAACATACAATTGTGTAACAGTAGGTCATGAATAACTAGAGGCACATAGAAAGGAGGAGTAGAGGGGTCTATCTCCTCGACATGTGGGCCAAAAACTACCATGGGTCTTTCTTCTTAAAGATTAAGACTATCTGGAACTATTGGCGCTTCAGGAGGGAGAAATAAAGAAGTGAATTGAGATTGATATGTAGGTTGTTTCAACAGTTCAGTCAAAGGGACTGGGATTTTGAATTTCTCAAGTTCTTTTTTCAAATTGAAAACAGGAGGGGAATTTTATATTATAACTTCTTTTGACTCTTTATATTCAGCTGAAGGTTTAACTTCTTTTGATACAGACTCAACATTAGGAGGAGTAGCTACTTTTGAGGAAGAAGGAGCTTGATCATTAGACTACGGAGGTTTGTTCAGAGGACTCTTACCTTTGTCTGTGAATTTTTTCATTGTTGACTCCTTTTGAGCAGGTGTTTCCTTCTGGGAAGGCTCTTCTTCTTGATCTTGAGTCCGAGTCCTCTTCCTCGAAGACCTGAGATCATATTTTCTATTAAAATGTGCCTGCATGAAATCATTAAACTGTTTGCAATAGTGATCAATTTCTGCATCTTCTGTGTCTCTGATCTCTTCTTATTCTTCTTGCAATGGGCATTCCATTTCATCATTGTTTGAAAAGGAAAGATTTGCATCTTACAGTTCATAGGCAGCATCTTCAGTGGAGTCATCTACTGGGCCTTCCAGGTACAATGGGTGTGGTACTTAGTCCTGTTGTTCCTTAGCTTCCCTTGGAAATATTTGCAGGGGTGGATTTCTATACTGAGGATTGTAACCCCTGTTTGGAGTGCTCTGGAAGTTCTTGGAAGCTGAGTTCTTGGTCTCCAATTCAAGTTTGACCAGTTTATTAGAAAGATTCTTAATCATTTTTCTCATTTCTTCAATTTTATCTGAATCCTTATCCTGATTAGAAGTAGATACTTCCTCTTTACCTCTTCTTCTAGTATCCTGTTTAGCTTTTCCTTTTAATTTTCCAATTGAGGCAAAATTAGCTTCCAACTCAAGAGCATCTGACTGAGCATCATCTAGAGTGGCAAGCTTTCTTTCCCTGAGAGAGAAACCAAAATCTGAGTCAAAAGCTGTTATGAAAACAACTTTGGCAGCATTCTGATGAGGCTTCATATCTGCGGGGAGGTTTAGATATAACTTATTAAATCTCTTGATAAACTCTGATACGCCTTCATTATGTTTCTTCTTGAGTTTTTTGAACTCGGTAAGACACTTTCCATGATCTTTCTTTTCTCCCCATTTCCTGAGAAAGGTACTTTCCATATCATCCCAAGTGGTTATGGAACGGTTTCCTAATGTTTTAAACCATTTTCTGGCTTCACCGTCCAGAGATTGAACAAACAATATTAAGACCACATCTAGATGTTCAACATTAAAGTTCTCTACAAAAGAGAAGAAAGTCTCAAGATTTTTCTGAGCATCAATTTCATTTTCCCCAGTGAATTTGGGAAATATCTTTAAATAATCCTGCGGCATATCATTTATCACTTGAGGTAATGCCAGGGGAGCATATTTATTCAACAAAAAGGCTGGAACATTAGCCATTGGAGGAGGTGGGGGTTGTGTAACAATCTGGTGTACAAATGGAGGAAGAGGAGGGGGTGGGGTATGAATAACAATAGGAATATACTGTACAGCAGCCTGAGGTGTAGATGGGAACAGTTCACAGTTAACAACAGAAACTTCGGTTACTTCCTTGACTTCTTCGACCTCAGGTGTAGGGTGAAGATGAGCTTTAATTCTAGCACCTCCCCTGGGTGGGCTGTCTGAGTAATATTCAGGATTTTCCTCAGTGGAGTCGGGATTTTCTACTTGGATTTCTTGAGAAGAAGAGGATGGATAATCTTCTACAGAATATTCAGGGATTTCAGCTCAGACTGATTTCCTTTCTTTCCAACTTCTTCTATGTATGATTTTTTCAGGGTCAGACACTGAAGGTATCTTTGACTGTGATGTATCTGACCTCAAATGTGGCTTACGAGGAGCCAGTACTACAAATAGGTTTATCAAATAAACAACAGTGGAGTCACCAAGGTGAGATATATACAACTCTTCAACTCTCTGTGCTCACTTGATTAGAGAGTGAATATTATTTGTCGAGGCCCAGGGAAACTGATTTTCTTAAATTCGTCCCCGGCAACGGCGCCAAAAAGATGTTGTCGACAGATATTGTCTCTCCTAGAGACAGTCTAGAGTTGCCATAGACTAGTGCCTAGGACATATTAGCATAGCAAGGAGCATATAATAAATAACTTGGGTGTCAGCCAAAAGCTCTCCTGCTATCTCTTGTAAAACAAGGAAATTGATTTAAATGGAACCAGAAATCACAGAAACTGTCACAGGGAGATTAATGTTGCAGAGGCACAATGCAAAGCTCCAATATTAAAACATCAGACAGTTAAGAGACAATTTACTGCAAAGAGGGTCAGTTCAAGTAATATGCCACAGAAATCAAGTATCAATAGGTGTATGCGGTGAAATAAATATAAGAAGATACTAGTTAAATTTGGTCTGATACCCAGATACACAACAGAACCATGTATGGGCTTATCAATCTAAGAATCCATACATGACAATGTCGTTTTAAAAGCACCCTCCCAAAGCAACTAATATAGCAGAAAGATGGATGAAATGAACATGAAACAAAATATCATGCTTGAGACATATTTAAAGTGCTTGACTGATTTAAGTATGGGCATCAACTAGGATGAATCCTTACCAAACCAGTGAGCCACTCGCATTCCAAAACATGATACAAGAAAGTGGATGAAATGGAATGTTATATTAAACACATAAGAGAAAGTTACATACTGTGAAATACCAAAGACCAGAATCCTCATTACAGATAGAACTCCTCCTCACTGAGACCCTACAGGCTCTGAGCCTTCACACAGAAGCTTTAAAAGATGTATACAAAAAATGCCTTTCACTACACAATTTTCTGATAAAAATCTGGAACCTTTACAATGTCTTTCTTCTGGGTTTTTATAGAGGAAGAAGAGAAAAACCCCAAAAAGAAGTCGGTGAACATTTAATTGGCTCATTAAAATAGGAATGGTGAGAGAGTGCCCGCTCACACTGTTTAATGGTGCTAAACTGTCGTAGGTACTTTGCTGCTGCTCTATGGAGTAAATGTTGTAGGTGCAAATTTCTCCAGGGATAAGACATGAAGAATATAATATGTAATATTCTGTACCTTCCTGAAAGAAAAATCTATTGAAATTAAGCCTGGAGGATATGATTTTTGTGCACTTGTACTCTTTGCCTTCTGAATGCTGAATTGTTATTTAAAATCTTCGACTCCAGATGTTGAATTCTTGGCTCTCTAACAAATATTCTTAATCTGCACCATTAATAATTTCATCTACAAGAATCTTCCTCTTGAATGTTTCTTGATGGTTGGACAGATCTGAGTCCCGTCTCTTTTAATGAAAGTCGCGTCGAAGCAACTACCCAGGACCTTCTTCATGAATTTTTCATTTAAAAACTGGTCCTTTGACGCACACCTGACCTCTGTAATGAGGGCTGTGAGTTATGGTTAACCTTCGATGTTGAAACCCTGCAAAAATCCGCAAACATGTTAGGAAAATAATGCACGGGAATGTAGACACGAAGGGTGGTGAATGCGGTGATGACTATGGAGATGGTGATGCAGACTGGGCAGAGTGGTGAGACAATGCAGGGTGGCGGAGAACACATATTAATGGCGGAGAAATACTTTGGGTGAAGGTTGGAAGGATACGTGCAAATTAACGAGGGCAATGGACTTTGACCTTTTAATAGGAATGTAGATGAGAGGCTGATGCATCTGCGACGGGAGCACGTGGATGGATGAAATGGAGCCACAGGGTCGATGGTGTGGCTAGGTTTAAATACAAATCGTTCGATCTTTGGGGGAAATCGACGGTGAAAACGCGTCGTAAAGCAATGCGAGGGTGGTCCAGGGGTACTGTAGATAGGAACTAAAGGCCGCGCAACTCTGGAGATTAATAGCCGTTGGATTGAGCGCTCAGGATCGGATGACTTACGTGAATTTTGCTGCACGTCATTTCTCAGAAGTTAATGCGCGAAATGGGGCGGTATTGGAACAGTGGCCTGGGACGCGTGGCAAGCAACGTATGGAATCGCTGGCCCAATGGGGAATACCGCCTCCCCAGCAAAGGTGGTGCGGAATAAACAGGCCAGTTTTCGAGCAGTGGTTGCGGGTGTGGGGATCACCATAGCAAATAAGACTCCGAGCCATCGATTTATGGGTTAATCGAACGGTCCAGGGTGCGCGCGATAGACGTATATGCTTAAGCGCCTTTGGGACTTAACCCTTAGTCATGAGATATGGTTATGCAGACAGTAAGATATAGGGGGCCACGGCTAAAGGGGCTAGACCTCTCATAACTTCGAATGCGTATTTGTGGCCTTTCTTATGCATTTTAGGGGGTGGGAAGGGTAGCGGCAGGCAGGATATGGAGGTCTTAGGCCATGACAGAGGTTTTAAACAGATTTCAACGGGACAGCAGGCCAAAAACTTGAATGGAGGGGCTAATATAGTCAACACCTGTCACCTCTCCCAGTGCAGTTTTCTACACGGTGTTGCGCTCCTATAGCGGCATGCTACACGTCTGTCACGTTCACGGCCACCCAACCATCCCTACCAAAACTATTGTGCACGGACTCATTTAGGCCTACACGACAGCCCACCCGACACTGTGTGTAGAGGTGCCTGGTAGTTCGTTCACACCTTGCCCGCGCTGCACTCATATGCATTCAACGCTTGCCCAGAAGGGACCTGATTGGCCCATGCAGAAACTCCCAGCAATGTCCAAAGTGTGTTGTGCTCCTGTGCGTTCGGGAGCTACTCAACCCTGCATGCAGAGCCACTCGACAGGTCATGCAGAGGTGACCTACTGCGCTCCTGTGCATTTAGGAGTTTCCTGATAGGATGTGTATAAGGCGCCTGACTGGCCCATGCTGCGCTCCTGTGACCCTTTGCTCTAGCTAAGAAGATTTGAGAGGCATTTAGAGTTTTTACCTACCTTTCAAAATATCGTTTAAAGGTAAAATATAGAGAAGTGCGGAGGGAAAGCTTAAAGGAAATTTGACAAAACCCAAGAAACAAAGTAAGGCCCCCTTGTTTGCAGACACAGATAATTGAAAAACACCTATCCATCCACACACTACAAACACATTGAGGACAAAAATCTCTGGAGAAGAAAATGTTGAAAGTGGCGAGAGGGGCCAAAGGCCTAGAGAACAACAGAGGAAGGGTGGGAAAGAAAGTAGGTTTGAGCCAATAAATACTAAATAATTTACAACCTCTCCTACTATAGTTTCATTTTTCCATGAAGTAGGATGCTATGAGTTCTGCGAGAAAGTGCAGAAAGTCCAAAGTCACCCTCAATTGACCAAACTTTTTGTCCTTAACCTCCATGACCACCATGTACATCTAGGTGGAGTAAATTTTGAGCTCACCACAAATGCAATCTCTATGGCCACTAGAATACCTTGCATGGGGGAGGAATGGTTCAAACAGGTGTATCTGGACCTAAGCCATTATCATCCCTTCTTAAAACCAAGTTGCCAAGTTGATTGCAAGACCATTTTCCACTTTTCTCATTTTTTGGACATATATGCTCCTTTGATGAAGATCATTATGAAATACTTCACATATGAGGGTAGGTTTTCTAGAATCTATTCCTACCACATAATAATACTCATGCATTTTACTAAGGCCAAAATGCTCCATTTTCCCTACTACCTTCATAAAATTATTGAGAAAATGTCATCCATTATGCAAAAAAGGCCTCCCTCCCAACAAATGTCAAGTATTTTCCACTATTACCTCATCAAAATGATTGTCTTAGACCAATTAGAGAAACAAGGCATCCCATGGGAAGTTTCCATCACCCATTGTGTTTTCACAAACCCACAAACTCTTCCTCTACAAAGTTTACCATCATCATCTCAAATTCCTCCTCCCACACCTCCATCACCCTCCACTAACCATGATTCATCCTCTTCACATGAATCCTCTCAGCAAACAAACCTCCCTCTCTTGACTTCCCCTAAATCCTCAGAACATGAAGAAAGCAATGAAAAGGAAGAACATGACAGTCAAGAAGAGAATGACAGTCAAGGAGAAGCAAAAGGTGATGAAGAGGAGGAAAATGAAAGTGAAAATGATGGAGAAGATACCAAGGACAGTGAAGAGGAGATAGATGAAAGTAGTAAAGAAGACAGTGACAAAAGCAGTGGGCTAAATGATATAGAAGGTAACAAAGAAGATAATGATGGAAAAGAGAAATAAAATAGTGACCAAAATGAACATGACAGTCATGAAGAAAGTGATGACAAAGAGGTTGATGAAGAAGAAAGTAGTGACAAAAGCAGTAAAATAGAAAGTGACCAAGAAGGCAAAGGCAGTGAGCTAAATGAGGATGAGGAGGTCAATGAAAGCACAAGTACAGAGGCATATTTTGATGAGCAGAATGATGAATATAAAGAAGAAAACAGTGAGCCAAATAGCAGTGATAAAAGGAGCAGTGACATAGATGAAGATAGCAATCAAGAAAGTGAAAATCAAAGTAAAAAAGAGACTAATGAAAGTGCATCTAACAGTGACCCCACAGAAAATGTTATAATTCAAGAAGAGGCAGAGTTTGAAAGTGAAAAAAGTGGGCAAATCAGTGTGATTATAGACACACATAATGAGGCAGAAAATGACAGCCATGGTGAAGAAGAAGATCATAACAGTGCTCATGAACAAACCTGTGATGATGAAGGAAAAATTTCTGAGGGAAAATACAATAGGCACAAAAAAGATGAAGAAAACAATGAAGATGCCTCTGACAGTGACCCCACAGAAAATGCAAGAAATAATATAGAGAATGAAGATGCAGAGACAAAGGCAGAATTTGAAAGTGAGGACTGTGGGCCAAATTATGAAGAGGAGGACAATCATGAAGATACAGATGTACAAAGCAATCATGAAGACACTTCTAATGCTGAAAATACAGAGGATGACAATCATGAAAATCTTGACAGTGACACTAGCATGAGAGAAAATGAGAATGCCTCTCAAGAAGGCAGTCAAGGGCAAAGTGAGGAAGACACACATACAGAAATCATCAATGAGAAGACAAACATCCCTAAGGTCACCAATGATATTTTGGGTGTGGAGCCTGATTATCTTGTTTACTTTGTATCACAGCATTGGACCCCTGTACCTTAAAAGGGGTGGCAATGCCGCCCGTAATTAATCACTGCCATGGGGGGTCTAGGGGGGGCGGCAGCGCTTTTCGGAGCCCCCCTCTAGTGGGGGTTTTAGGGGGCAGCGCCCTCGAAGCTAAAAACAAATGTAAAATTGCCTTGTAAAAGTATAGTAATTTCTAGTCAATCTAGGCCGTTCATTAGGCAAATGATCTGACGGTAGAAGTTATGTTTAGATTAGGGTTTTTTTCCCTAAGGCAACCCCTGTATATATGAGGGTATTGTATTGGTGGCCGGTGGTAGAAGTGTGTATTCTCGGAGCGAGAAACAGAGAAGGAGACTGTGAGAGAGAACAGAGGATATTACAGCGGATCTGCTGTAGGTTTTGTCTCTTCATTTTTGCTGGATAATAGAAAGGAAGGACTGGCTGTTCGGGGTGGACGTAGCCCAAACTGGGTGAACCACGTATATCCGTGTCTCTCTAGTTTTATGTGTTTTGTGTGCTTTTATTTTCCGCATATTTTATGTGTTGCATTGCTCTGTAATATTTAATTTTCTAACAACCTATCACAAAGCCGGAAGGTATATTTGGCCGATAAACTCGTAGAAAAAATGGGTTCCGGTTCGAGGGAGCAATGGCGTATTGACCGGTAAGTTTAGGGTTGAGAAATCTAACGGCCAAAACTTCCCGCTGTAAAATATGCAGATGGAATATTATCTATATTAGAAAGATATATACCTACCATTGAGCAGAAAAACAAAGAAGCCGACGGCCGTGACAGACGCGGAATGGAACATTCTTAATAGAAAGGCACTCGGAACAGTACGGTTGTATCTTGCGGCATCCGTCGCCTTCAATATTTCGAAGGAAACAAAAACAGAGGGTTTGATGCAGACATTGACAAAACTATATGAAAATCCCTCGGCCTCAAACAAGGTATTTCTTATGAAACGACTATTTAATATCAAGATGTCAGAAGGTGGATCTCTTGCAAACTATTTAAATGAATTTAATACAATTAGCAGTCAGTTAAGTTATGTAGGGGTGAACTTTGATGATGAAGTTAGAGCTCATATTCTTGTGCTCATTGCCGCAGAGTTGGAATGGTTTAGTTATGGCCATTAGTAAATATGTCTCCCGGATCTTAGTACTTTAAAGTTTTATGATGTTTGCTGTGTCCCAGTGAGGAAATGGCGGGAAAAGCTCCGGTGAGACATCGGGTAATTCTTTGAGTGCAGAGTCTAGGGGAAGAAGAATGGAAAGAGGAAAGAGCTCGGGATATCGCATTAAATCAAGGAAAGGAAAATCCAAGTCTAGATCGGGGATAGTGTGTTGGAAATGCGGAAATAAAGGAAACATAAAGAAAGACTATAGATCTCGGAAGGGAAAATAAGGAGACACACAACAAGAAAAAAATCATGAAGCAAATGTGACAGGTGATGTGTTACAAGATGCTTTTATTCTTTCTTTCGAAAACGTTACTGATTCTTGGGTTGTAGATTCAAAAGCTTCATTCCATGCCACACCTGTTAAGAAATATTTTCATGACTATGTTCAAGGAGATTTTGGACAAGTTCGTTTGGGTGATGATAAACCCTATAAAATTGTTGAAATGGGTAAAGTTATTGTAAAACAACATAATGGAAACCAATGGCTACTAAAGGAGCTAAGGCATGTTCCAGATCTGAAGAAAAATCTGATTTCAACAGGGCAGTTAGGCAGTGAAGGTTGTGTGACAACTTTCACAGATAAAACTTGGAAGGTCACCAAAGGATAAATTTTCGGTAATAGCAAAAGGTGAAAAGGTTGGTACATTTTATTTATGCAATGGTATTTCTAACTCTGTTAATGCTTTAACTTCCAAAGGAGCAGATGCAGCATTATGGCATCATAGGCTCGGACACATGAGTGAGAAGGGGATGAAGATTCTTCACTCAAGAAATTTGTCGCCAGGTTTGAAGAATGTTGATTTGGATTTCTGTGAGAATTGCATTTATGGAAAACAGAAGAGAGATAGATTTCTTAGAGCTGGGAAAGAAAAGAAGAGAGAAAAATTAGATCTTGTGCATACAGATGTATGGGGACCTACTCAGGTATCATCTCTTGGTGGCTCTCGTTATTATGTTACTTTTATTGATGATGCAACTAGAAAAACTTGGATTTATTGTCTTCAGAATAAATCTGATGTATTTGATACTTTCAAGAAATGGAAAGCTTTGGTTGAGATTGAGACAGGAAAGAAGTTGAAGTGTCTCATATCAGACAATGGAGGTGAATATTGCAACAAAGAGTTTGATAGGTACTGTTCAGAGCCTGGAATTCGTAGAGAGAATACAATTCCAAGAACACCACAAGAAAATGGTGTGTCAGAAAGGATGAACAGAACAATCATGGAGTGTGCAAGGTGCATGAGATTGCATGCAAGATTGCATTTACAATTTTGGGTAGATGCTGTAGATACTATTGTTTATCTAATAAATAGAGGGCCTTCAAGTTCCTTGGATGGTGGTATTCCAGAGAAAGCATGGATAGGTAAAAAGGTAAACTACTCTTTTTTAAAGCCTTTTGGTTGTGAGACCTTTGTCCATATTAATAAAGAAAACAGAACAAAGATTGAGGAAAAATCAAAGAAATGTACCTTTATTGGATATGGTGCTAATGATTTTTGTTATCGCTTATATGATTATGAAAATCACAAAATCATTAGGAGCAGAGATGTAATATTCAATTAAAAGGTCTTCTATAAGAATCAGCTGCAGGAAAAGAAATAGGAAAAAGAAAGCAAGGAATACACGGTTCTTGATGAGATAACTAAAAAAGTAAAGGTGCCTGAAAATAATAATAATTAACAACCACAACAGAAGAAATTACCACAACAGCAATAGGCACCTCAAACACCTGAAAGTGGTGTTAGAAGATCTACCAGGATAAGTAGACCCCCTCAACGATACTCTCCTTCATTATATTATTTATTGTTGACTGATTCTGGTGAACCTGAATGTTATGAAGAAGCAATGCAGGTTGAAAGCAGGAAGAAGTGGGAGCTAGCCATGGAAGAAGATATGGACTCCTTAATGCATAACTAGACTTGGGACTTAGTTAGGTTGCCTGCAGGTAAAACTACATTGCAGAATAAATGGGTTTACAGGCTGAAGGAAGAAGATGGAGGAAAACAGAGGTACAAAGCTAGACTTGTGGTGAAGGGGTTTGCACAAAAGAAAGGTATTGATTTTGATGAAATATTTTCTCCCGTTGTTAAGATGAATTCAATCAGAACTGTTTTAAGTCTTGTAGCAGCGGAAGATTTACATCTTGAACAGTTAGATGTAAAGACAGCATTTCTCCATGGAGATTTGGAGGAAGAGATATACATGCAGCAACCAGAAGGATATGAGGTAAAAGTGAAAGAAAAATTGGTGTGCAAGTTAAAGAAGATCTTGTATGGCTTAAAACAGGCTCCAAGGAAGTGGTATCTAAAATTTGACAAGTTTATGTCTGAACAAGGTTATACTAGATGTCACTCTGATCATTGTGTTTATCTAAAAAGGCAAAATGATGGCAGATATATTATATTGTTATTGTATGTAGATGACATGCTTGTTGCAGGATCTAACATGCAGGAAATAAATGTGCTCAAAAGAAAATTGGCAAATTCATTTGCAATGAAGGATTTGGGAGCTGCAAAACAAATCCTTGGTATGAGGATAACTAGAGATAGGAAAAATCTCAAATTAACACTGTCTCAGAATGAGTACATAGAGAAGGTGTTGAAAAGATTTAATATGCAGAATGCAAAACCAGTTAGTACACCTTTTGCTAGCCATTTCAAATTTAGTAAGGAGATGTGCCCAAAGACCCAAGAAGACATGGATTATATGTCTAAAGTTCCATATGCATCAGCAGTTGGAAGCTTAATGTATGCAATGGTCTGCACAAGGCCTGATATTGCACATGTAGTGGGAGTTGTAAGTAGGTACATGAACAATCCAGGAAAAGAACATTGGATGGCAGTAAAATGGATTCTCAGATATTTGAGAGGTACCACAAATCAAGCATTATGCTTTGGTGGTTCAAACATTTCTCTACATGGATATGTTGATGTAGATATGGAAGGTGACAGAGATAACAGGAGGAGCACTACAGGATATGTATTTACTATAGGAGGAACAAATGTCAGTTGGGTTTCAAAAATACAAAGTGTTGTTGCACTTTCAACAACAGAAGCCGAGTATGTTACTGCTACAGAGGCTAGTAAAGAAATGATTTGGTTACAAAGGTTTATGGATGAATTGGGTAAGAAGCATGATATGGGAACACTATACAATGATAGCCAAAGTTCTATTCATCTTGCAAAGAACTCAGCATTTCATTCCAGGACTAAACACATACATCTCAAGTACCATTTCATACGGTCAGTATTAGAAGATGGAGAGTTGAAGCTGGAAAAGATACACACTAGTCAAGATCCTACAGATATGCTAAAAGTTAAACTGGGGGAGAACCTAAGAACAGCTCTTCACTTTCAATTGGTCTTCAAGGATGACGATGAAGATGAGAAACGCCAAGTCCAGTGGAGGAGTCATTTTCCTACAAATGAAGCATAGTTGGTGGAGTTGCTACAATCACTTCCAAGTGAGATTGTTGGGTGGAGCCTGATTATCTTGTTTACTTTGTATCACAAAGATGACCTCCTGGTACTAAAAAGGGGGAGGAAACACTGTCAGATTGATCAGTAGGGGTCCAGTGGGGGCGGCAAGAGTGAGGCCCCCCTAGGGTTTTAGCAGCGCCCCCGAAGATAAAAATAGATGTAAAATTGCCTTGTAAAAGTATAGTAATTTCTAGTCAATCTGGGCCGTTCATTAGGCAAATGATCTGACGGTAGAAGTTATGTTTAGATTAGGGTTTTTTGCCCTAAAAGGCAACCCCCTTGTATATATGAGGGTATTTTATTGCGGCTATGCATGGTATGTGTATTCTCGGAGCGAGAAACAGAGAGGGAGATTGTGAGAGAGAACAGAGGATATTACAGCGGATCTGCTGTAGGTTTTGTCTCTTCATTTTTGTTGGATAATAAAAAGGAAGGACTGGCTATTCGGGGTGGACGTCGCCCAAACTGGGTGAACCATGTATATCTTTGTCTCTCTAGTTTTATGTGTTTTGTGTGCTTTTATTTTCCGCATATTTTATGTGTTGCATTGCTCTGTAATATTTAATTTTCTAACATGACAAAGGTATTCAAGTGAAACATGTTAAAACTTGTACTCTCACTTAGCAAAGTGGATCAGGGAAAGTGTTTGCTACCTCAAAGAGGCAGGGGACCTTGCCATCTACTTTAGCTCAACCATTGGACAAAGGTAAGCAAAAAGTGGAAGAAGAAGAGGAAGTTCATGAAAAATAAAAAGAATTTGAACTCATTCACATAGATAGTGATGATGAGAATGAAACAAGAATTTCAAACTCCCTCCTCCAAGACAGGAATGCACAAATCAAGGACTTGGAGGCTGAAATAGAAAGAGAAAAGGATGTCATTCACTTTTATCAAATGAAAAACAAGAAAATGAGTGTCCAACAATCCATCCATGAAGCAAGAACACTCAGGTATCGGAAAGAGGCTCAAAGGGCACAAGTGAAGTTGGCAGAATTCATGGGCACTTATAAGGAGAGTAGTGATGAGGAGGGTCAAAATAGAAGGATACCTAGAACTATGGGTCTAAGGAAAGCATTGGCAAAGCAGAGAGAAGAAGAAGTAGCCCAAGCAGAACAACTTTCTCTCCAAGAACTCCTTGCACTAGAAATTGAACATGATAGGGAATCATGGCTTGAGAGGGTTAACATACACCTTGAGGCCAAGCTAGAGAAGGCCAATAAATACTTGGATCTACAAAGGAAAATGGCTAAGCATTATGCTCAAAGAGACCAATTTGCAAGGCGAGAACTCAAAAGGGCCAAAATTGAGATCCAAGCACTAAAGGAGGAAAAGGACCAAGCTAGCCTTGATATTTTAACTCAATATTCTCTACAGGTCTCCCAGGACCCATGAGGCACTTGTCTACCAAATTTGGGAGAAATTGAACAAGTTTTTGTTTTTTGAAAATTTTGAGGCTAAGAGCACAACGCACCTGGTGCTACGCTCTTTTTCAGGGCATCTTCAAGCGAAAATCCTTAAATTTTTGGATTCCTCATCATGTGAGGAGCATCCTTACCAATTTTCAGCTCAATTCGAGTTGTTTTGATCCCCCAAAAGGATAAAAAACACTCAATTTTTCACCATTCTGCCCTCTTTTTAGGACATGTGCTGCGCTCCTACCAGTATTGTAATTTTCACTTTTTGGATAGGTTTCAAAGGTCATATCAGAAACACAATGATATATATGGAAAGCAGACTTCAAGGGATTTCTAACAAGCCATCATGGAGCCTTATCCGACATCTGGAAGGCGTTAAAAACTCTGATGTAAGAAGACCTATTTTTTCTGTTCCCGTGCTACGCTCCTGGCGTGCAATTTAAAAATTTGACACACAGTGCTACATTCCTGTGATTGACAAGTCAAAATGTGTGTTTGGAAAGTTTTTTTAGGCTTTTCAGAGCCTAAAAGTCAATTTAATTACTAAAAAATAGCCGGAAAGATATTTATTTTAGATATTTTGTGCCTTGGGCCTTGCAAGGCCTCAAGGAAAATATGGATACTTTTGTTTAGCCAATGGAATTCTAAATACTCTATTGGGTTTCTCTCCTCTTTGCTTTTTATACAGGGCATGAGGATTCATTGTAATAATGGGCTTTTTATGTGTTTAAGAGAAATACATGTTTTTTGGAAGTTGAAGAACAATTTAGTGTTGTGGAGCTTGTGGATGATTTTCCTTGGTTGATAATGATGAAGGCTTGCTTGCAGGATTCCTTAGTTTAGTTAATGGTGAAGTATCTCTTATTTTTTCATGTTTTTCTTGTTTGTCATATGTCCATCTTTCTATATTGCAATTGCTCAGAAGAGTATAGGATGAGAAATGTTGTTTGAGGCACCTCAGTCCTCCTATTTGCTATTGTCTTCATGTTTTCCTCTACTGGGTTAGTTTAAGGAACTCTTAGTCGCTCCTTAGGCCCACCTAAGCTTTTCAATTTCATTATTGGATTAATATCCTAGTTTACAAACATGATTCATGGTAAGCCCTGCTTGTTTTATGCTATCTAACCTCTGACTTGAAATCTCTCTTTAATATATTGATTGATTAGGTTAAGCCAATGAGGTCTTGTTTCGATCTTGCCCTTTGTATATGCTTATTAGTTTGACTTAAAGTTCTTTATAGTTTAATGGATTATTTTTAGGTTTTCCCTCTTCATTTATTGATGCTATTTGTCTTTTATATGTTTTCAAATCTTGAAAGTAGAATCACTGAAGTTAGATAAGTTGTCTTACTTTATTTGTTCCACTGGATTGTATATCTTGAATGTGTATTTGTTTAAAAGTATTATCATTGAGAAAATGGTGTGACCTATCTCATGAATAGTATCTTTTTCTTATCAGTATTTAAGGTCTCTCCGTTCATAGGTATTTGACAAAGGATTCTTAATTTCCCTTTTCCCTACGTTGGTTCCCAAACTTAATGTCCATTTCACCTCATACATAAACTTTAAATATCCATTAACTACACTAGATTTTCCCTGTGATGTACCCTGATTCATTATTGAGATATCAATGACTTCATAGACTCCATAGCCCAATTGATTTGATAACTTCTCCCTGCACCTATCCTACTTAATCATCTTACCCCAACCAAAACAAACAAACAAACCTACAATTAACAACTAGCCTAAAATCAACCATCTAAAGCGAACAAGTTCACATCCTTCGCATAATAGAGAGAGCCCTCTCTGAGTCCAGGAAGGCTAGGTCCTAGGACTCCAAAGACTGGTTTGATGTTACATTGTGCATTTGGTCTCCCAATTTTCTAAATCATGGGACACCAACATAATGGTGATCACGGTGGGACCTTGTGAGTTAGTGACAATCTAAGTACCCCTTAGGACTCTAGAATCCCTTTATTAAACAAATATCCTATGATTTATAGTTACTTCATCACTATCACTAACACAATGGTGATCATGATGAAAACTCTGATGTCGGTGACAATCTAAGTATCCCTTAGGACTTTAGAAACCTTCATCAAATCACAGATAACCAAATTTAATAGCCAAAGAGTATGATCTGGTTGTCTCACCATCCTAGAAAAATGATGACTCAGCTATCAGACACTCTTAAAAACCTTAGGGATACATATAGAAACTCAGGAAACCCCAAAACATTCCTAGATTGGCTTCTTGTCAGTATTGGTGGTGGACCATAGACACTTACCTTCAAAACAACTAAAAATATCCACCTGGCGACTCCAATAGCCTCCAGTAGGCCTTCTAACTTTACTAGTGCCCACAAACTCCTGTAGGATTTGTCGAATCAACTCTGAGAAGTATAGAATCCTAGTCACACACTGTGTGAGTTTAGCAAACAAAAAGAGAGGTAAAATTTTCAAAAAAGTTCAAAAAACTTTCAGCCTCTCTAAATTTTGAGTTTGAAATCTGGCTTCGCGAAGAATCAGTACCAGATCTCATCCGGAACCAAACCCTCCTACTATAGTTGATGACCTAGAAAGGATTTTGTGGAAAAATTTTGAAACTGGAAACTTAAATACTGTTAGGACCATTCACAAAGCAAGCTCTGTCCCTGAACAACTCACAACCTTGCAAGAATCTCAGTTTGACTTGCACCATACGAGAAACCTTTTCAGAACCAAGTCACGCAGTGAGATTGACCATACTGACCTTGAGCCCATCAATTTGCAACAGAGTTCTAGTAGAGAAGCCTCTCCTTCCATCCCACCTGATTTTCAGCTTCTCCGCCACTTTAGCTCTTTTCATGCCAAATCTTCTTAGAATCAGTGTGCTAGTCCAAGCACCTCCACTACACCCATCCATATTACCGCTATGCAAACCACTCCATCTCATATCACAAATCCTCCACTTGTAAATCCACCATTAGCTCCTATCATGGTAGCTTGGTATGCTCCACTGGTTTTACCACAACCTTTGGTACCTTTTCCAAATGATTACCAGTCCAAAATCCCTCACTTTACCAGGGCTGAATCTACCACTACCCAACAGCATGTAGATAGAATAAATGATGCTTTTTACTACATGAAATTAGAAGAGGAAACCATGAAGATGAGGATTTTCACCCAAAGCCTAGGAGAAGAAGCTAAAAAATGGTTTAAGAACTTGACTCCCAACAGCATACATGATCTCCCTTCCCTTTACCAAACTTTCATAAACAAGTGGGAAATTGAGAGAAACCCTCTCCAGATCCTCTCAGAATATAGCAATCTTAAAATAAACATAGGGGAAATTTTCCAATATTATTGCACTAGATTCAATAATGTTTACAACGCACTACCACCAGACATGAAACCCCCACTAGGCCTAGCCTTAGCTAAATTTCCAGAAGGTTTTGACCCTGACATGGCTTATCAGCTAAGAGAAAGAGAACCCATAACTTTAGAAGACATGAAAAAGGGAGCTATAACTGTAGAGGCCAACTTAATTGAAAAGAGAGCTAGGCTAAGATCAGAAAAGAGGGTAACCTACAAATATGAAACCATGCCCTCAATCTCCTCATCTGATTCCAAGATTGACAACCTACTTAGAACCATGGAAATAATGATGGAGAGAATAAGCATAAATGAAAGAACACCTCCTAGGGAGAGCCAGCCAAATCCCCAAAATAGAAACCAGAATCAGAACTTCTGAAGAGACCCACCCCAAAACAAACAAAGGGAAAATGATCAACAAATCAAGCCACCCTTCCAAAGTAACTATGTAGATGAAGGGGAAAGAGATATTGAACAACCAGATGAAAATCATTTGAACTTAATAGGCTCTGATAACGAGGGTGATTTTTTTATCACAGAAGAAGAACAAGGTTTCTTCTCCTCGAATCTAGATGAGACAAGCCATGAAGATTCCGAAGACTACGAGTTGGGATTGGAAAATTCCATAATGGAAGTCCACAAACAATATGATCTTAGGAGTAATAAAAACAAAGGCAACTCCAAGAAGAAAAAATTAGACACTACTCTTAGGAAATCCCCTGAAAACATTCTTAAAATAACAGTAGACAACAACAACACCGTGGCTAAGAAAATTGACCCTAACAAAGAAAAAACTAGCCAACCAAATGGTGACACAAGTTTCCCTAGTACCTCTACTAGTGGCCCCAAGAAAACTCTTTTGACCAAAGCCCCAAATCAAAATCAACAAATTAAAAATGTAGAAAAAATTATGGCTGATAAAATTGATGTAAATATGTCCAAAACCCAAGTACCTTTCAGTTTTGAAGGAGAGATTGCTAAAATGAAAATAACCATCCCTCTCACTGAACTGGTAGCTCAGGATATGTATAGGTCCCAAGTTCTGAAAGTTCTAAACATAGGAAATGATACCAATACTCTGAATTTGACGGATGACAAACCAGAGTTGTTATTTGGACCCGAAGTAGATGGAAAATACCAAGAAGGAGCCATTCCCCCTTTCTATGTTAGCTTAAACATACATGAAAAAATATTACATAATGTCATGCTAGACTCTGGTGCCTCTCACAACCTCATGCCAAAGGTAGTGATGGAGAAATTAGGCTTAGAAATAACCAGGCCCTACAAAGATCTATATTCCTTTGATTCAAGCAGAGTTAAGTGCTTGGGCCTAATCAAGGATTTATGTGTCAATTTGACACAAGTCCCTGCTAAGAGCCTGGTTATGGACATAGTAGTGGCTGACATTCCCCCAAATATGTCATGATTTTGTCCCGATCTTGGGGAGCCAAGCTGCTGGGGAATCTCCAACCTGATATGTCTTATGCTACCATCCCGATTTTTAACCAAACAAGGAGACTGTACCAGGAGTCTCACATGAAGTATATGGTAAGTAGCCTAGATAGAACCGACAACACCCCTATCTATTCCATTCATTTAGATTTAGACTCATTCATCTTGTATAATGAAAATGACCTTGACGAACAAGTAAATGAAAATGGCAAAGATCTAGGCACACTACAACAGCCAAATCAATCCCTCTATGATGAGTTCGATAGTCAGAACTATCACGACCCTGAACAACCACATGATGATAAAACTGAACTTGAATTTCTACAAATTGAAAATGAAATTTCAAAACCAAAAATCAGTTTAGAATCTGAAACAGGTTGCTCAAATAAAGGAAAAACCTCAAAAACACAACTGTTCCCTTTTCCCAATCTAGAAGAGCTAAAATACTCTCACATAATAGAAAAGTTCGATAATTTGAATCAAAAGAGTCTGATGTTTTTACCTTATATAGACACCTCATTATTAGAAAATTTTTCCCCCCCAGAAAAGCTGTTGACTCTCACAGATGTTGCTATGAATCCCAAAGGGATGTATACTGAAACTGATATAGAGACATATAATGTAGGCAACCTAGGAAGGCCCAAAATGATTAAGTTGTCCAGAACCTTCTCATTACACACAAAATCAAAATACATTAGGTTATGCAAGAAGTTTCAGGACACTCTTATATATATGAGTAAAAGCTTAAAGCCTCATAACATAGAGATTGTTTCTACGAGGTCTTCTTTCAAGAAAAACTATGAAAACCTTGGGCAAATTATGTCACTCAGAAAGAAGGCAAAGGGATATAGGCTGTGTGTAGACTTCAGGTACCTAGATCAACCCTTCCTAAAGGATAAATACCTTTTTCCCAAGATAGATCATGCTTTACAAAGGGTAGGGTTTTCTAACCAGATGGCATTGTATGATAGTGTTTTAGGTTACCATCAGATGATACCACTTCAAATCAATCAGCTTAAAGAATTTTTCAAGTTTCCTGGGAACAATTACATATTTAACCAAATGCTTCATGGGCTAAAGAGTGTTGGAGACACCTTCTGAAGAAATATGGCTCCTATTTGCAATTTGTTCACTATGGTATACATTGATGACACCATCATTTGTTTCAAAGATGATAAAGAATAATTCTTCTACATAACGAAGATATTTGACGGAAATAAATTTGGGGAGCAAGAGTCAAAGAAGAAACACCAAGGAAAGCATGGATTGTTTGAAAATTCTTGGAAAAATTCTTATAACATATTTTCAAATGAAGGTAACTATATTTTATGTTTGCAAGAGCTGAATGGAAAAAGAATGTTAGGAGATCTTTTTGAAGACAGGATGCTCAAACACCATTGCTGTAAAAATCCTTAGCTTTAGGCCTTCACTCATTGTACATACCATTGTTTGATAAAAGGCCATAAAGAGAAAAATACAAAAACATAGAAAAAATAGAAAAAGAGGGCAGATTAAAAAATAAGGTACAACCCCATACCCAAAAAATAGTAGTACTGAAAGTATGCAAGCCTAAATGCCACTACTGGTGCAAAAAGAATGTATTGTTCGGTCATCTAGCCTAATCATGGCTGAACATGTTTTAAATTTATTGTTGATAAGTTAGTGAAAGAATGCTGGTCAAATAATTTGAGCTTGGCTTGTCAAAAGAAAATAGATTAGGAATGAAAAATACTGGTTCCACATGCTTAAATCTGAACCAAAGAGAAGGATAGGTATGATTAGCAAATGATGAAACATGGCCCTCACACCTTATAGTTTTGTTTTCTTATGAAAATAATGTTTGTGTGCATCTTGTCTCAGATGCCACAACTCATGATGAATCAGATTGCCTAATCTTGGTTCAATTCATGCTTTAAATTTCTTGCCAATATCTTAGAGAATGAAGTCTGTCAAAATGCTTAATCTTGATAGTCAAATAGTCTAGGTAGAGAATAAGAAGAGTTCACTAGCATAATCTGAACTCTTGGAAGAAATAAGTGTGGAAGTAGATAGTTTTTTTTTGCTTTAAAAAGAAAATATGTCAATGGGTTTGCCAGTTCAAGTGCACCCAAGGAAGAGAAAATTTTAGGAAATTAGGTTGGGTAGGTAGAAGTGAAGTTGAGCTAATCATGCTTTCAGATTATCAAAATCACTACTTCAGGGAAGCAACAGCAAAAGAAAAGAAGAAAATCCGCCTAATGGATGAGGCACTGGTCTTCATAAACCAAGAGATCTAAAATTCTGGACACCTCCTGAAAAGGAGCTGCCCTCCCCAAGTGGAGCCACTGTTATTCATTAGCAATTTTTACAATTTTAGATGACTAAATACTTGTCCTAGATTTCTAGAAACAAAATTCGTGGATCTTGTGAGTTCTAGAAATCTCACTTCCTTCATAATACTTAGGATAAATTTTTTCACTCTTCTACTACTCTAATATGCCTTGGCCAACCTACCACTCCTGAAGAGTCCCTCATAAAGCCTAATTCACTCATCCCCATCCCATTTTTTACACCTATGGTTTGGACACTCCATTTTGCCTCTGCCTACTTTACACCATGCTGACCTAATGCCTCAAAGCCTTCAAAAACCCAAATTTTCCTTTGAAAACTCCTTAGGCAGATCAATTTCAGTGGTTTATGAATCTTCAAAATCATCTAGCTTGTCAAAAAGAACTCATTTCCCTCCTCTTTCCTAAAAAGCCCCAAGTCAAACCTTTAGTCCATAGAAGAGTAAAAAACCCCTTCCACTAGGTCACTAGAGTTTATAGGTGCTAGGGTTGGCCTTTGTGTTCAAGAAGCATTTTTTTTAGGTAATGAGAAAGTTGGAATCAATTCAAAGGAAAAAACATGTAATTGGTCTAAAAACAAAGTAGAGAAGCCTCCAACAAGGGTTTTCTTATCAAAAGTATATTATGCAAAATATTGTTAGCCATGAGTGACACTTCTACAGGATTGTCAAAGATGGCTACCTACAGGAAGATTGATAAGATCAAATAGACCTGATTTATCTTGTTGTACCTTAAGAGACAATCCCTTAGCTGTGATAAGGAATTAGTGCTTAAGACATCTATCTAATTATGTCACGAATGTATATATTTGTATATGTCTTATCAACCCTCAAATATTAAAGATAAAACCCTTAAATATCAAATATATGAACAATCTGCAATGCTATATTTAGCCAATGTTGAACGAAAGAATCAGAAGAAACAGAAGGGAGAACTTCAAACTGATATGCTGTTTTATACAAAAAATTCCATTTCAAAATCCAGAAGAAGTATATGAAGAAATAGTTAAAACAGAGGAGCGCAAATTAAGGTTTTTTAAGTATAAAGAGGTCGGCTGCTCATAACTCTATTTCATTCATAGATGGAAAAACATAATGTAAACTGAGAATACATTTCAACATTAACAAAATGATAGAAACTTTCATACTCATTCATTAACTTGTCAATCTTTGAGTCCAAAAATTAAGCTTTGAAGGTCTAGAACTCGAAACCTTCCTTCCTCTTGAAAATTACATTAAATACGGTAAAAAATAGTTTGGAACTGTTGTAACAAATTCTAACTACCAAAACTACTTCATGACTTCGAAGGCTGTCTATTACATGCCTTGAAAATGTCTTTTTACAATTACATTGTCTTCAGAAAATAACATAAAGTAAGTATCCTAATCTATAGGAATTGATGATGACGTGGATTCTTTTCCTTGATCAACTGATTTTTCTTTCTTAGTTATAGTAGGAGTTTTAATGCTTGTATTCGCTGAACTTATTTCACCTTTGTTTGCTACCTTTCATGGGCTGGTGCCGAAGTGATTTCTGTCTTTACTCTTGCTCACGGCCTTCAAGAGCACCTCTTCCTTTTGCTGAAGAAAACCCTTTTAAAAAACCAAACGAATATGCTTCATTCACGGAGAAAAACCCTTTTTCCTTTGAAAAGAATGAAAAGAGAAATGGTGGGCCACGGGATTCGCAATCGCAAGCAGAAGAGGAGCGGGAATGTTTCGGGCAGAGGAAATCGCGATATGCGATGAGCGATGAAGTGAGGGGCGAGTGTGATGTGATGCGATTGCATCGGCGAAAAACGGGAAGAAGGAATTAAGCACCAGAGGGTGATGCGATCGCGTGATGTGATGGAGGATTATCGCATCGGTGGAAGATGGACGGCGGAGTTAAGCGCTGCGGAAATTTAGATAATGCGATGGGTGATGTTGCGATGCGATTGCGTCGGTGACGAGAAGTCGCTCAATTCCTGATTCTGATTCCGCCTTTAGCGATTCGATATGGATCTGCGGACTCGATGACAATAAAACTCAGCATTCATAATCGCTTGAAATACGATCTCTGTTTAAACATGGTTTTAACCCAATACTTAGCGTATTTTTGGGTGTTGCTATCTATGAAACTAGAATGATACAATACGGCACATATGTGTTTCCTCCAACAATTTTGTTACTTCCTCAAATGCCTGCCTCATATTAACTATGAAAGGTCCCACGCTCATAGGTAATTTATACATATGACCTTTCTTCATAGGAACAAAGTGCACATGATCAACATTTAGGCTCTGTCTGATAAATTCTAAGGAGAAGAGCTCATTGGTACAAACGTTGGGAGCCTGTAAGGTTCAAAATTTGCTCCATACAACCTTATTCCAGAATATTCTTCAAATACAAACCAATCCCCAAATTTACAACTAGTTCCTAAATGTAAATTCTCCACACTCTGGCTGAAACTGCTTCATATTAGGCTTCAAATGGAACATAAACTGATTGAATTCTTCTCCTGCACAATTTTTTCCATTCGGCATATGACATCACTGCGGGGGGTCTCGGGGTATGACTGAGAACTCTGGCTAGTTCCCCTATAGTCAATATCCACCGTTGATCTCTATTGCCTCCGCAGTCAACCTAGTCCACTGTGGAGGCACCCATTTCGTTAACTATCGTGCTGGTAGTGCCCGCGGGTTGGGTCATCTGGTTCAGACTTTGAATATCAACACTCTCTGCTGATTGAATTGATTGGCCTTTAATATTTTGATACAAAACCCACTTTTACAAAGTTTAAAACAGTTAAACTTTAATACATCAAACTAAAAAAATTTCCTTTTTATGCCAAAGTATAAAACTATAATACTTTAACATATTTCTTTTCTTTCAATTTCAGATTTTTTGTATTTTTAATATAAAATTAAAAGGATATGCAGATGATCCACAACATATCTCATGATGATGGCACATATAAAGACTAAAAGAGTTGTTGATACCAACTACTAGGGTTTTCACACCAAGAGGTTTTCACTGCTTCAAAGTAAAAACATGATAGAATGTCAGTTGAAAGAAGGTCAAAATTCTTCTCTCCAGTCTCATCCACCAAGCAATCAAAGGAATAAAATATGCAGGACTGAATATTCCAAGGTGAAAGTGCCAAAATAATCACAAGTTTACTGTTTAAAGGTGTTGAAATTCATGAAAAGGATAAAGTGGAGAAAACCTTCAAAAAGAGCACTAATTTCACTGTATGAATTCTTCCTTAAAAATTTGTCAAAATGACCTTTTGCCTTTCAAGAACTGGTTCATGTTTCCAAAATATGGGTAAGAGGCAAATTTTAAGTTTGCTAAAAAGTTTTTCAATCCAAGGTAAACATCAAGATGCTCCAACAAAGGAAAAAAACCATTTTTCTCAGAGTTCTGCCACCTACAGGACATAAAAAACCAAAAAGTCAGTGAAAAAGCAAGAAAGGAAATCAAACATTAGTAAGGTGGGTATTCATTGTTAATTTTTTCAAAAGGTGTAAAGAGCCTAAAACTATCTTCATTCACACATCATTTCTTCATATGCAAAAGAGTGGAAGTTTTTCAGGATTCTCGGAGGTTTCTGCCAGAGTTTTCGGGCAGAAGTTCTCTGTGTTACGCTCCTGTCGCCTATCCCAGTGCAGTTTTATACACGGTGCTGTGCTCCTGTAGCGGCACGCTACACGTCTGTCACGTTCACGGCTGCCCAACCAGCCCTGCCAGAACTGTTGCGCATGGACCCGTTCAGGCCTACACGAAAGCCCACCGACATTGCGTGTAGAGGTGCCCGGTAGTCCGTTCACACCTTTCCTTCTCTGCGCTCATACGCGTTCAACACTTGCCCGGAAGGGACCCGACTAGCCCATGCAAAAACTCCCGGTAGTGTGCAAAGTTTGTTGCGCTCCTGTGAGTTCAGGAGCTACCCAACCCTGCATGCAGAGGCACTTGACAGGTCGTGAAGAGGTGACCTGCTATACTCCTGCGCATTCAGGAGCTGCCCGATAGGATGTGCAAAAGGCGCCCGACTGGCCCGTGCTGTGCTCTTGTGACCCTTTGGTCCAACTAAAAATATTTGAGAGGTATTTAGAGTTTTTACCTACCTTTTAAAATATTGTTTAAAGGTAAAATATAGAGAAGTGTGGAGGGAAAGCATAAAGGGAATTTGACAAAACCCAAGAAATAAAGTAAGGCCCCCTTGTTTGCAGACATAGATAATTGAAAAACACCTATCCATCCACACACTGCAAGCACATTGAGGACAATAATCTCTGGAGAAGAAAATGTTGACAGTGGCGAGAGGGGCCAAAGGCCTAGAGAACAATAGAGGAAGGGTGGGAAAGAAAATAGGTTTGAGCCTATAAATACTAAAGAATTGACAACCTCTCCTACTATAGTTTCATGTTTCCAAGAAGTAGGATGCTATGAGTTCTGTGAGAAAGTGTAGAAAGTCCAAAGTCACCCTCAATTGACCAAAATTTTTGTCATTAACCTCCATGACCACCATGTACATATAGCTGGAGTAAATTTTGAGCTGACCACCAATGAAATCTCTATGGCCACTAGAATACCTTGCATGGGGGAGGAATGGTTCAAACAGGTGTATCTAGACCTAAGCCACTATCAGCCCTTCTTAAAACCAAGTTGCCAAGCTTTTTTCAAGACCATTTTACCCTTTTCCAATTTGCTGGACAGATATGCTCCTTTGATGAAGATCATTATGAAATACTTCACCTGTGAGGGTAGGTTTTCTCGAATCTATTCCTACCACATAAGACTACTCATGCATTTTACTAAGGCCAAACTGCTCCATTTTCCCTTCTACCTTTGTACAAGTATTGAGAAAATTTCATCCATTGTGAAAAAAAGGCCTCCCTCCCAATAAATTTGAAGTATTTTCCACCATTCCCTCATTTTAAAAATGATTTTCTTACACCAATTAGAGCAACAAGGCATCCCATGGGAAGCTTTCATCGCCCATGGTGTTTTCACAAACCTACAGCCTCTTCCTCTGTGAAGTTTACCATCATCATCTCAACTTCCTCCTCCCACACATCCATCACCCTCCACTGACCATGATTCATATTGTTCACATGAATCCTCTCCCCCAAAAAACCTCCCTCTCTCACCTTCCCCTAAATCCTCAAAACATGAAGAAAGTAGTGACAAGGAAGAACATGATAGTCAAGAAGAGAATGACAATCAAGGAGAAGAAAAAAGTGATGAAGAGGAGGAAAATGAAAGTGAAAATGATGGAGAAGATGCCAAGGACACTGAAGAGGAGACAGATGAAAGTAGTAAAGAAGGCAGTGACGAAAGTAATGGGCTAAATGATAAATAAGGTAACAAAGAAGATAGCGATGGCAAAGAGGAAGAAAATAGTGACCAAGATGAACATGACAGTCATGAAGAAAGTGATGACAAAGAGGTTGATGAAGAAGAAAGTAGTAAAAAAAGCAGTAAAATAGAAATTGAACAAGAAGGCAAAGGTAGTGAGCTAAATAAGGATGAGGAAGTCAATGACAGCCCAAGTACAAAGGTAGATTTTGATGAGCAGAATGATGAAGATAAAGAAGAAAACAATGAGCCAAATAGTAGTGATAAAAGGAGAAGTGACAAAGATGAAGATAGCAGTTAAGAAAGTAAAAATCAAAGTAAAGGAGAGACTAATGAAAGTGCCTCTAACAGTGACCCCACAGAAAATGTTAGCAGTCAAGAAGAGGCAAATTTTGAAAGTGAAAACAGTGGGAAAATCAGTGTGGTTATAGACACACATAATGAGGCAGAAAATGACAGCCATGGTGAAGAATAAGATCATGATAGTGCTCATGAACAAAGCAGTTATGATGAAGAAACAAATTATGAGGGCAAAGACAACAGGCATAACAAAGATGAAGAAAACAATGAAGATGCCTATGACAATGACCCCACAGAAAATGCAAGCAATAATATAGAGAATGAAGATGCAGAGATAGAGGCAGAATTTGAAAGTGAAGAATGTGGGCCAAATTATGACGAGGAGGACAGTCATGAAGATACATATGTACAAAGTAATGATGAAGACACCTCTAATGCTGCAAATACAGAGGATGACAACCATGAAAATCTTGACAGTGACACTAGCATGAGAGAAAATGAGAATGCCTCTCAAGAAGGCAGTCAAGGGCAAAGTCAGGAAGACACACATACAGAAATAAACAATGAGAAGACAAACAACCCTAAGGTCACCAATGATCAAGGTATTCAAGTGAAACATGTTAAAACTTGTACTCTCACTTACCAAAGAGGATCAAGGCAAGTGTTTGCTACCTCAAAGATGCAAGGGACCTTGCCATCTACTTCAGCTCAACCATTGGAAAAAGGTAAGCAAAAAGTGAAAGAAGAAGAGGAAGATCATGAAAAAGAAAAAGAGTTTGAACTCATTCACATAGACAGTGATGATGAGAATGAAACAATAATTTCAAACTATCTCTTCTGAGACAGGAATTCACAAATCAAGGACTTGGAGGCTGAATTAGAAAGAGAAAAGGATGTCATTCTCTTTTATCAAATGCAAAATAAGCAAATGAGTGCCCAACAAGCCATCCATGAAGCAAGAACACTCAGGTACCGGAAAGAGGCTCAAAGGGCATAGGTGAAGTTGGCAGAATTCATGGGCACTTATGAGGAGAGTAGTGATGAGGAGGGTCAAACTAGAAGGAGACCTAGAACTATGGGTCTAAGGAAAGCATTGGCAAAGCAAAGAGAAGAAGAAGTAGCCCAAGCAGAACAACTTTCTCTCCAAGAACTCCTTGCACTAGAAATTGAACATGATAGGGAATCATGGCTTGAGAGGGCTAACATACACCTTGAGGCCAAGCTGGAGAAGGCCAATAAAGACTTGGATCTACAAAGGAAAATGGCTAAGAATTATGCTCAAAGAGACCAATTTGCAAGGCGAGAACTCAAAAGGGCCAAAATTGAGATCCAAGCACTAAAGGAGGAAAAGTACCAAGCCAACCTTGGTATTTTGGCTCAAGCTTCTCTACAGGTCTCCTAGGACCCATGAGGCACTTTTCTACCAAATTTGGGAGAAATTGAACAAGTTTTCGTTTTTTGCAAATTTTGAGGCTAGGAGCGCAGCGCACCTGGTGATACGCTCTTTTTCAGGGCATCTTCAGGAGAAAATCCTTAAATTTTTGGATTCCTCATCATGAGAGGAGCTTGCTTGCCAATTTTCAGCTCAATTGGAGTTGTTTTGATCCCCCAAAAGGGTAAAAAACACTCATTTTTTCACCATTCAACCCTCTTTTCAGGATCTGTGTTGCACTCCTACCAGTCTTGGAATTTTCACTTTTTGGATAGGTTTCAAAGGTCAGATAAGAAATCCAAGGATAGATATGGAAATTATAGTTCAAGGGCTTTCCAACAAGCCATCATGGAGCCTTATCCGACATCTGGAAGGCCTTCAAAACACTGTTGTAAGAAGACCTATTTTTTATGTTCCTGTGCTACGCTCCTGGCATGCAATTTCAAAATTTGACACACAGTGCTATGCTTGGGTGATTGACTAGCCAGAATGTGTGTTTGGAAAGTTTTTGTAGGATTTTCAGAGCCTAAAATTCAATTTAATTACTAAAAATAGCCGGAAAGATATTTATTTTAGATATTTTGTGCCTTGGGCCTTGTAATGCCTCAAGGACAATAGGGATACTTCTGTTTAGCCATTGGACTTCTAAATACTCTATTGGGTTTCTCTTCTCTTTTCTTGTTATATAAGGCATGAGGATTCATTTTAATAGTGGGATTTTGATGTGTTAAAGAGAAATACATGGTTTTTGGAAGTTGAAGAACAATTTAGTGTTGTGGAGCTTGTGGAAGATTTTCCTTTGTTGATAATGATGAAGGCTTGCTTGCAGGATTCCTAAGTTTAGTTAATGGTGGAGTATCTATTATTTTTTCATGTTTTTCTTGTTTGTAATATGTCCATCTTTCTATATTGCAATAGCTTAGAAGAGTAGAGGATGAGAAATGTTGTTTGAGGCACCTCAGTCCTCTTGTTTGCTATTGTCTTCATGTTTTCCTCTATTGGGTTAGTTTAAGGAACTCTTAGTTGCTCCTTAGGCCCACCTAAGCTTGTCCATTTCATTATTGGATTAATATTCTAGTTTACAAACATGAATCATGGTAAGCCTTTCTTTTTTAATGCTATCTAACCTCTGTCTTGAAATCTCTCTTTGATGTATTGATTGATTAGGTTAAGCCAAAGAGGTCTTGTTTCGATCTTGCCCTTTGTATATGCTTATCAGTTTTCCTCAAAGTTCTTTATAGTTTAATGAATTATGTTTAGGCATTCCCTCTTCATTTATTGATGCTATTTGTCTCTTATATGTTTTCAAATCTTGAAAGTAGAATCATTGAAGTTAGATAAGTTGGATTACTTTATTTGTTCCACTGGACTATATATCTTGAATGTGTATTTGTTTAAAAGTATTATCGTTGAGAAAATGGTGTGCCCTATCTCATGACTAGTATCTTTTGCTTATCAGTATTTAAGGTCTCCCTGTTCATAGGTTTTTGAAAAATGATTCTTAACTGCCCTTTGCCCTACCTTGGTTCCCAAACTTAATGTCCATTTCACCTCATACATAAACTTTAAAGATCCATTAACTACACTAGATTTTCCCTGTGATGTACCCCGATTCATTATTGAGATATCAATGACTTCATAGACTCCATAGCACAATTGATTTGATAACCTCTCACTCCACCTATCCTACTTGATCATCTTACCCCAACCAAAACAAACAAACAAACCTACACTTAACAACTAGCCTAAAATCAACCATCTAAAGTGAACAAGTTCACATCCTTTGCATAATAGACAAAGCCCTCTCTGAGTCTAGGAAGGCTAGGTCCTAGGACTCCAAAGGCTGGTCTGATGTTACCCTGTGCATTTTTTCTACCAATCTACTAAATCACAGGACACCAACAAGACCATTGACCATGGCTAGGCTCTCATGGTCCCACAACATCCATGATCATTTGTGGCCTCATAGCAGACACTCTCTCTAGTATGAACAAGACAATAAGTGTGCCATACTCAAACTCTCTTTGGGACCAGGTCTTGTAGGCTGTCAACTCTTCTTGAACATGGCAGACAACGCCTTTACACTAATAGAATATATGTGGCTATAAACAATCCAGTGATAGTAGTACTTGGGCCTTGGTGGCCACATACTGACTCTTGGCTCCTTCCAAGCATACGATCATCCATAGAAATGAACTCATCAGTTTAGAGGCTATTTGTGCTATAGGTATCTGGTTACTCACAGGCACAGTGTTGTTAATACAGTGATCCTGGATCAAACCCATGGTGGTTCAGGGATCGGATCTCGATCCTGTCAGATTGGGCCTTGGCCCTTTGCATGATAGGCCAGTCAAAAATTATATATCTTCCTTTTATATCATGAGCTCATGACCCTCGATGCAAAAAATATGATGTTTTTCATCCCACCGTTGGATTATCCAGCTCAGAAGATCCTCCTTCCCTTTCATCATCTCTAGTCTGGCATATTTTAGCAATCCACACCTCTGAAGAACTAATAAACATGCCATATCGGTAACCATTTCCCATTCCTCTCTCTCATGCTCTCATTTGCGACAGATATTCATGGTAAAAGCTTTGTACCTGCGCAAATCAAGTTTTTTATGGATCAATTATTGGCCAAATCATTGCAAACTAGGTCAAACCATGTTTAAAAATTGTTTGGTTTTGCTAACGCGAGGCTCTGTTCAAAGAAGAGTGTACTAATGCATTTTCCCTTAATGGGAAGTGTGTTTAACGTGGCCCTACCACTGGGCACCCACATTACCCAGTCAAAATTTTTGGGGCCTGCCAAAAACTTAGTTTTTAACCAATAAAAAACATTAAAAACACTAATGAAATGATAGATGCAAGCTCAAGCTCTTACTTGGAACAGACAAAATCAAAAGCGGTTGCTCGAATAGTCCACAATCAACAACAGAAGTTTCACCCTTTTTCACACTCCAGAGCTCTTTCACCGAACAAAAACAGTGGAAATGAAGGTCTCTTTCCTTCTTCAAAGATATTCTGGAGGTACAACTCACTCAACTAGTCATTGAAACTGGTAAATTTCAACTATTTTTTGATGCAATTGTTGTTTTTATCGATGTTACCGATGCTCTGATGAATTGTTAGTCTTTCTATGCAGATTTGACCATGATTGACCCGGAACGAGCCTTCTTTTTAGGGATTTTTTGTAGCTCATAAAACTGAAAAAACCCAGAGTTTCCTTTTTTGGGCTTGTTAAACTATGACAGTGAAGAACCATGAGGCATTCATTTCTATCTTTTTCTAGCTCGTTAAAAACTGAAAAAGACATCGAGTTTTTCTTCGTTGGACTTGTTAAAATTTCATGAAGAGGATCAAGTTTTTCTTCATCTGACTCATTAAAACTTCACGAAGAATATTGAGTTTACTTTGTCTCCTCATAATCATAACAAAATGAGGTAGATGTCCATTGAATATAGGTTTGTCACTTTATCCAGACTCAATGGACTAACATACGGAAAAGGAACTGTGTCAGCCATACTATTATTCCTTTGTCGTACCTAGTCATAAACCATGATAAAGGTACCCCCTTGGAGTTATCTTTTACGAATTTTTTCAAACCCCCTAAATATGAAACGATCATCGAGTTTACCCTTTTTGACTCATTAAACCTAATCAGATGGGGAAAAATTTGGACAAAGTAGAGACTCATTCTTTTATACTTTGAAATACGATTTGGAACCAGCATTCTCTCGCATCATTAGGGGAATTTTGAGGTCTAAAATGGGCCTCCTAAGGAAACTATAAAACAATAGTGGAAATAATAAAATAATATTTGATTACATCATCAAATTTTAGAGGGAAAAAAGAAAAAAACTATTTTTTCAATTCGTATTTTCAACTTATCTCCCAAAGTTTTTATTCAAATTTCGAGTAGGAGTACTCGTTGGATGCAAAATTTAATTATTCATCTAAGGAGTACCCATGTTGCATAATTTTGATGGATCCTTCTACACTAAAAATGATAAATACATGAAAAACGTGATTGCAATCACGTTTTTTCATGTATTTCTCATTTTTTTGATAGTAATGTCCATAAAAATTATGAAACATGGGTACTCATTGGATGAGGAATTAAATTTTGCATCAAATGAGTACTCTCACTCAAAATTTGAGTAAAAAATTTGGGAGATAAGTTGAAAATAGAAGTTGAAAAAGTAGTTTTATTATTTTATTATTTTTTCATTTTTTTACCCTTTTACTTAAAAAATGGTGAATCATCCCCCATGGTTGACATCATAATCTTGAATCCTATCGGTTCTTATAAATTTTATTTTTTTTGTACATTTTTCTTAGGAGGCCCATTTTAGACCTCAAAATTCCCCTAATGTTAGCCAAACCCTTCCATTCTATGAGTTTAGCCTTCGTATCCCGATGCCCCTGCATTGGTGAAACCTAACACTTTTTTTGTGTTCATGACTCTAAGCTTCCTGGTACCCTGTTTGTTGTGCCTTCTATTGTTCAAGAGATCACACTATCTACTGCTTCTTGTATCAACCAAGCCATTATATGCCAAAAATCATTTTTCGTTGTCAGTTAGTACCATTTTCTCTTAACTATATTAAAAAAGGAATCATCTTTTTCCTGTTTCGTGTCAACTGATGTAGGACGCCTCATTTCCTATCTTTTTACAGATCTCTTCCTATCGACTTCAACATCTTATCTAGGAAGTTGATCCAGAAACATATCAGTACCCTGGAACTTGTAGACCTCAGTGGCAGGTTACCTTGTGTTTGATTGGGTTTTCATCACTAGCTCCCAGTCGAATGATTTAACGAGTGTTTGACATCAACACCATTTATTCACACTCACTAGATTGTATTGTGCATCTTGGAAACCATCATCTTTATCGGTGTCCATCCTCACATCTCTTAACAATTTTCATAATTAACTAGAAATCAGATGATTTCTCACATGTTCGACTACAACTCCTTTATTCACATGTGTAGAAATATGAAATTATTGAAGTGGCGACCAAGACATTGGGATGAGGCTTACATCATTCAACTTTTTTTCCTCTCCCAAAATGCTATATTATTTTTGGAGACAACTTATCAGATTGATCCTGTCATGACACAATATTCCACATTATGTTTATCAGTGGACATACTGGTCATATCTCTTCCTCGAGAAATCATTTTGATGCAACTACTGAACATGGTGTTAGGGTCCTATAAATATAGGGTTCATAATTTTGAATTGACTTTTGATAGTCTTGTAAAATTTGTACATACCTTACTTTCTACAAGTTGTTTTCCCATATTTTGAAAAAAAATGAAAATAATAAAATAAGAAAAAATAAAAAAGAGGGTAAAAAGTCCTAAAATAAAAATCAAAGGACTTAAAAAATATAGATCCCAAAATAAAAAGGATGAAAATAAAACATGAAAGTGTGCAAGTCCAAATGCCACTACTTTTTACTTTTTGCAAATGATTATGGCAAAGAGTCAATAAATTCCATAATCCATGATGAGTTAAATTGTTTAAACTTGACTTGTCATGTTTTCAATTTCCATGTTTTAGATAGTGAATAAATTTTGTCAGACAGTTTAATCCTGACAAATCAGTATATAGGTAGAGAATAATGAGGAGCTCATCAGTTTAATCTGAGCTCTCGGATGAAATAAGGTAGAATTAGATAGTTTTATGCTTTCAAAAGAATAAAATATTTCAAGGTAGCAAGCTTAAATGCACCTGCTAAAAGGAAGAAAAAATGTTAGAGTAAATGTTGGGTAGGTAGAAAGAAGTGGGAAAAAGCATGTAATATTCATCACCAAACAAAAATCACTAATTTCCCTCCCTCTGTAGGTATTCAGTATTCTATACTTCCAGTCAAAGAGGCTTTGAGCATTTCTCTGACTTCTGTTGGGACCGAACCTAAGGCTCAATGACTGGATAGTGGAAAATGTTGAATTCTTACGATAAAATCCCCTTTACCATTATTTATCACTCATTCATACATTTAAGTCATATTCATAAGTAAAGAATCCTTTTTACTTAATGAAACTTAAAATCCCTTTTAATTAACTTCCTTCATTCATAAAAAATACAAAAACCCTAAAAAACACTCTATCCTAAGAAAATTGGTGTATTCCATCTCCCCTTATCATATTAACTTCTAACTTACTTTATTAATTCCCTAAAAATACCTTATCCTCTCTATATAATTCCCTTTATCTAAAATACCCCCTAAAACCCACCATTATAAAGTTTTTAGACCAAAGTTAATATGCACATGCTAAATTAAAAACCCAAATAAACACCCTTTGGTCTAAAACTAACATTAATTAAATATCCCGCCTCCTATAGTTGTTAAACCATTCACAAGGTTTAAAATTATATAATACAATAATCGCACCCATGAGTTTTACCCCATTCATTAGCATTTTAGCGTAAGTTTTTGAGTGATATTTTGTCATTTTATAAAGGTTAAAAATCTGGGGAGCGTCACCATGCTAAACTCCGCCTTGTGCAAACAAAGTCATTCCTCCTTACATATTTTTAATCCAATGTTTAAATAAAATAAGCTAAGGTTTGTTTTAAATAAACATTAAACCCCGCCCCTATCTATATCTGCCACGACATATAAAGCCTCAAACACATATTTCATTAAAATTGGAAAAAAATTATTACAAGGATATCAATATAATTGAGGTATTTGGTTGTTTTGAAATTCTAGATCAACTATTTAATTCCAAATTTAATGAAATATATGTTCTCATGTTATATATTAATAACCCGTTATATATGCACCATGCCGCATATACACTTAACCCTTGTTATATTCCTTTAACCATCCTTATATCCGCCATCATATTGAAACATTGGTAAAAGTCATGTTTTACAAATATTTTAACATTTTAAACACCCGCTTAACCTTAGCCCCGGTCCTACCTTTGATTGCCTGCAGCTTTCAAACAGATCCTCACCCTTCGCTCCCGATCGCAAGATCTAATGGAGCAAAATCAATATCGCGCAGAAAAATCAAATGCCTGTTCCAACACCAATCGAGCACGAAATGGGTGGTTTTACCCATTCTGCCCCTTGCGACATGTCAATATTCTATTGGATTGCATTTGTTTGTGTTAAAACAAGTTACTGCCTGAATCCAACGCGAAAAATGCTGCCGGTTTCGCATTTTAAAACAAAAACCACTCCCACCAGATGATAAGACTAGCATTTAATACATCTACAATAATTAAAAATCAAAGTTTAAAAACCTTTGATATATGATTTTGATGTTTATTTGTGCATTTAAAACTGTAAAAAACTTCCGCTCGATTAAGAAAAAACCTTTTTTATCAATTTATACCAGGAGAAAGTCAAAATTGACCACAGATTCCCCATTGAAGACCATTAAAGCCATTCGACTATACTAGCAATCCGGACCAGTCCTCAAATGAAACCAATTTCTTCTCAAGAACCCTTCAAGCAACCAAATACCTGCATTCAAAGGTATTTCTCGACAATCAAGATCTGCAATTTCAAAGTTTAGACCCAGAATCATTGAACCAAGTTTTCAATTAAGGGTTTTACCTGGAGAAATTGCCCAAAAACACCGAAAAAGAGGCCAAACCCTAGCCAATTTTTTCCAGAAAGTTATGAGTCCGAAAGATGCTTTTTTTTAGCCAATTTCCTCAATTTGTGACCTCTAAAGATCAATTTCACATACTAAAAAGGGTTTAAAGCCTTCAGATATCCTAAAAACCCCTTTTTGTAGTCAATTTATTCAGGAAACCCTCGTTTTCTGTCTTATTCCAGTTTATATCCTCTGATAAAGAAAATTCACTCTTGCAAACAATTTAAGCTGCAGTAGTTAGTCCAAAATGACCAAAAACATATCACAGCTAAACCTGGAGGTTTTAAACCAACCAAGCCTGAAGGATCCAAACCGCCTAAATTTGTAACACCTAAAGATGCCAAATCCACTCTAGCCCTCACTGCTAAATCCACTGTATCAGTAAATCCTCTCTAGCCACCTGTAGTTGTTGAAGAAACCCTTCCATTGATTGGTATAGACTACAAGATTCTTGACCCTGTGGTAGAATTCAACCTTTTAGAAATACATAATTGGTGCTATGATAAGTACTTGGACAAAGATGAAAGGCCTATTTGGGAGACTCATTTGCCCCAATATGTAGTTCCATTGACCCATCTTGGACAAGACCTTGTTATATTGTGTCAAAAGAATTATGAACCAGACCAAAGGGCCATTGTTAATGCTGGCAGAGAGATCCTTTTTACTCTCACAACAGAGTCCATAAATCAAATGCTACAATTACAGTCTGATCATCAATCAATCCCCCTATCTATAGAATTTTTTACCCAGTTGTACTTAAGCCTGGATTTCCCAAATAAGTTTATGATATTTCAAGACTTTTTGCCTTCTTATGTTGATATTCCTAAGTTTAACCCTCCTTATTCCACTGCCAAATTTCCTGAAGGGTCAAGGCATATTATTTCAATGCTATCTTTTATACTGGGATACTTTACAGATGGATTCATTAATGAATCCATTCTTGTCTTTCTATCCACCTTATCTCCAGGCCAACCTTGAGCACTCATTTTTTATTATGCCAGTTTCATAGTAGACAGTATTCATCATCAACTTACCAAACTACCCACTGAAGGGGCTTTCAGATACTCTTCCTAATTTTTTCACTTGTTTTTTTTCTTCCAAGTTGACAATTTTCCAATTGCATTGCAAAAGATGGACTTGGAGGGTAAGCCTTTATCTATTGTGTTCTAGAATTCCTTGCTAAGGAAAGAGAATAGTGAATTCACTTATACAGATTTCTCAAACCTTTTCCTCCATCCAGCAATGAATATTTTGTACAAAGCAGAGCAGCCCAGGGTCAATGAAGAAATGAAGTGGATCTTATAACTATCAGAACATAATAAAATGGGAGACTATTTTATTTACGAAAAGTATACATAAATAATAATTTTTGGATCCAACTTATTACTTATAAGCTGCCAAAATACATGAACATGAGAATTTTTGAATTGGAATATTTAAGACAGATTCTCAATTCTGACTCTATCAACTTCTTAGCTACAAGGAAAAAGACTCAATTCAAGTTGAAGAATCAAGTTGGTCCTTTCATCATAAATAACAGAGAGGTAGAAAAATAAATCTCAAAGAGACTAGTAGAGTTCAAATTTCAAGAAATTTTTCCATGGAACTATGATCCTCAAGGGATCCTGATTAATTTAAGAGTAAAATCTAAACTTACACCCTTCATACATGAGCCCAAGCCAGAGATTGAGAAGTTTTCCAATCAAGAAGATTGGGTGGAAAACACACTGATAGATACAATCATTAATGCAGAGACAACATGAAAATGGTTACAACACAAGCCCTGAAAGTTGAAAAGCAACAAGAGACTCCAGCCAAAAGAAGTAGTGAAGAAGGGACACACACATCTGAAACAACTACAGAAACAAAATTCAAACTGATTTACAACAAAAGGCTTAAATTTAGTTCCATAGGGAAAGAAAAGGTAATTGATGTTGAAGATACAAATGAGCCAGAGGTGAATAATGATGAAGCTACAATGATAATCATTGAACTCTTACAGAGATTGAAAAAGATCAAACAACAAGTAAAGATGATACTTAGATGATTGAGAAACAAAATATGGAGGCCTCTTCCTCACAGACAGCTGAGGAAAAAGACTTAGATATCAAGGAAAAATATAAGCAGATAAAGCAGAAGAATGAGGAAATTAAATCAGAGATATATTCTCAATTCCTCAAGCAAAAACCATAGAATCAAAATAGGCTATTGACAGCCTTTGACTATTCTGCAAATAAAATGATTATGTCATTTACGCAATAACTATTAGCCACCAGTATGTGTACAAAAACCTCCTCGCGAGTTGAAAGACCTTTCCTAAATCAAAATGTTCATGAAGCTAGAAAGCATTGTTCACTGAAGGACATAGCTCTGAAATGTTGTGTTCAACTATGGTGACAAAGGCAATGAGTGCTACCAAGTTGCAGAATACTATTCTTAACATGCAGGATCAAATGAAACTAGACAAAGGATATTTGTATGCAAAGGAACTAAGGATTAAAGTCTTAGAGGATTTGATTTTACAAGTGGGATATGATCCCTCAAATGTTCTGGCAGCAGAATGATTGATTAAGAAAAATAATGATGATATTGAAACTTTGAGGAAACAACTTAAGCTTCCTCAAAGTGAGCATCCACAGACTAAAGAAATCCTTCAAGAGCAAAGTGAAAAGGAAGAGATGATGAAGATCATCCTCAAACTAACTGTTCAAATCAAAGAAATGGAATCTCAAATGGACCAACTTGTGCAAGAGAAGGAAACTGTGAAAGAGACTGACACTCCTATCATTCCTTCAGTTATATCAGCGATTACCACAGTAGTGGCTTCCACATTAGGATAAAAGCTAGCACCAAAGGAACCACTGGAAACTGCAGTGCCAGTGAGTTCAACTACTACTTTAAACACAGATTCTTCTACAACACAAGTTCAACAAAAAAATGGAGTAGGTCAAATTGTTAAGGCTATGGAGGAAATGTCCTTGAAAACTAATGAAATCAATAGCTTAAAGAAGATGATTGAAAATCTTGAAGCCACAAATAAGTTAGCTCAAATAAATGCTAAAACCCATGAACAAAATGCAATTAGACTTGGCGAAGAAATCAAAGGATTACAAAAAGAGCTAACACTCACTGAACAAATTTCATTTGTCAAGAATAATCTATGGACAAACATAATTTAGGCCATTCAAACTCAATGGACTTCAATTCAGATTATATATGAGCAAAGATACTTATTGTTAGCAGCCTAGAAAGAGATTTAGAAGACCAAAGATGAGTTAACTGATAATCCAGCTCAGGCTTTAAAACTCATCACATTCCTGAATAGCAAGAACATAGTAGAATTGGAAGAATTACAGATGTTGGATAGAACAGAGACCATTTTACAGATTAAGAAAGTGGTAAAAAAGAAGAATTTGATGAACTAACTAGAAGAGGAGTGTGAATCAATGAATATTTCCATAACAAAGTTTATGGTGAAATACACAAATTTAAGACAGAAGGGCTTGCCAGATATTCCTGTCTTCAATGAAAAAATAATGCCCCAGAAATTTTATGATAAGAAAATCAGGGAATTTGCCAAGGAGAAAGTTAGAAAACCATTTCCACAAGGCACCCACACAGGTAAAGTCATCCTTCAACACTTTGAAGATTTGTTCTTTCTACAACATGAGATCAAACATATTTTTGTGTTTAAACCCAATTTTGCTAAATACACGGAGGCAGATGAGAATTTTAGAAAGTTAAAGAATGTCAAAATTCCCAGTGAAGACCAGTGGCAAGCATTGATAGATTTAATGTGAAAATGAGAGGTAAAACAGTGAAGAAATTACCTTGAAAATAGTCAAGAAGAAACAATGAAGTAAAAGAACAATTTGTTGATTTTCTACTGCAAAAAGAATTATTTTTACAGCAGTAAAATAGTGGAAATATCAGTCAAAAGTGTATCAGAGTTAAACAGCAGCGTTAAAGAGTATCAGATGAAAGAATATCTGCTAAGGCAACTCAAATGAATATATTTTCTAGCAGCCAACAAAGCAGGACAACTAATCACTCAAAAGCTCCTTGTTAGATAAAGTAGTTCTATTTATTTTGGATAAGAGGACAGCTTGCTGATTTGTTAAGCAGTTGTCCCTATTGTTTTGTAAAGATATTTTCTATTTCCTAAAGACATTCCTAGATGTCTCCTAGACTTTTTTGCTGAAACATTGGAGGCTATTATGTGTTGATTTCGAAGTAGTAGACTAGACAAAGCTAAACTGGAATCATAATTTAGGATCCCTATGATAAGCTGATGAGTAAAGTATTTTCTTCTTGTCATTGTTTTCTTTCCTGAGTTTCATGCAATTCATTATATGTTTGTTCTATCTTAATGAGTAACTAGGAATCTTACTACAAACTAGTCTTATACTCTCTGTTTTTTAACTAGTTACCATTTTAATGTTTTCTGTTGATTTCCGGTGTTAGGAATTCTTAATTGCCCCTAGTCCCATTTGACCCCTGACTCCTTCTTCCATTTTCTGGATCAAAGGATCCTTCATAGCCCTTTATCCTGATCATACCATTTCACAAAAAAAAACTTTTCCAAATCTCTGAGGGTTATCTATCTTGCTCTGAATACATTTGTACCTTTTTGGCCTTGACTTCTAGTGCTGCTAGCTATATTTAGAATCCATAGCCCAATTGACAAGTATATTTCTCTCTAGTTTACCTCTAAGTGATTTTTTCCCACCACAACCTTTAAAAACAAAACCAATTTTTCTATCATAACTAACCTAAAAACATAAATGAAAAAACAAAGATAAATCTTAAAGAGAGAGCCCTCTCTGAATTCTAGGAAGGCTAGATCCTAGGATTTGAAGTAGGTTTGTGGTTACCTCTAGTTTTCTTAGAATAAAAACTCAAATCCCACAACTTAAGAAAGTACTAGAGTGATAACATTATTGCGACCATACTGGGGAACTAACCAATCTCCAATCTTAAATTTAGTCTTAAAGGAAGACCTTTAAATTATCTTTTTACTTTAAGATTATTTTTATAGGTTGTGGGTATTCAAAATAGTCATTCTGGTTTCTAGGAAAACCTATTATACCAGGTCTAACCCAGATCCTAAGCCTGCAGTTATAGTAGATAACCCAGAAGAGATTGGCAAAAAGAAAAAACAAACTGTCAATTTAGAAACTAAAGTACCATTATGAAAAGCCAATTCTTTACCCAAAGAGTTAGTGAGTTTAAATAATATTGATTTTGATCTGAAGTTTGAATATTCATTGTTTAAAAATAAATTTGAAACCAATTTGAAAAATACTGTTATAGATCATGTTTCCCTTTCATTTTTGAATGCAAAATAAAAAATATTTCAGTAGGAACAAAGTCAAATAAAACTGAATATCAAAATATAGTTGAAAAAATTAATGTTTCATTGATTAAATATATTAATGAAGCTATTGAATTAGCTCATTTTTTGTCTTACATAAAACCTCCAGTTTCTCAATTGCACACAACAATAATACCAACAACAGATTCATCTTTATATGTTGTCACTTCATTTATAGATACTTCTGCAAGTTCATCTACAGACCATTTCATTCCTAAGTTTCCTTTGTAGCCTAGGATATTATTTCCTTCATCCACTCAATCCACTGCATCCACTACTTTGCATTCAGATTTTATAAGCACCACATCTTTATTTCCTAGCAATTCCATTTACATACCATCTTCATTTCCCAGCTCTTCAACTGTAGTTGTTAATTCATCAGCTACCATATCCAGCACTGCCCCTATCATTACTGTTATACCTCCCAGCTCAACAAAGCTTCAAGCCATGGTTGCTAGGTATGCTCCCCTTGTTTTGCCCCAAAACCTCCATGATATGCCTCAAGATTACCAAAACAATGTACCACTATTTGATGGCATTTCACAATATACTGCTCAAAAACATGTAACTAAAATGACAGATTACTGTGAAATCTATGAAATTGATGAGTCCAATGTCCAAATGAGGTTATTTGCCCAAAGTTTGATCGGAGAAGTTAAAAAATGGTTCAAAAATTTAGTTGCTGGTAGTGTAGTTGATTTAGCTGCATTTCATAGAATATTTTTAAATAAATGGGAAAAGAAAAATAACCCCCTTCAAATTTTGTCTGAGTTTGATACTTTGAAAAGATCTCCTACTGAGTCTATCCATGACTACTGCATTAGGTATAGCATTGTCTATAATTCTATTCCTGCAGCTCTTAAACCTACACCTTACTCTGTTCTGCTCAGATTCCTTGATGGATTTGATGCAAATATGGTCTAAAAATTAAGAGAAAGAGATGCCCAAACATTAGAACAGATGCAATTAGATGTTGTTAGTGTAGAAATTAACATTTTAGCTAGGAAAGCCAGACTTAGAAATGAAAGAAGAGTTACAATTAAAGAATAAAGTTCAAACTGTGATGTTAAATTGGATTTAGTTGCTAAAATTTTAGAAAGGGTGGTAGAAATATTAGATAATATAGATAGAAAACCTCAATGGGATAATCAACCTCAGATCAGAAATCCCAATTTCAGAAAAAATAATAATCCTGGAAAAGCTAAAGAAGTTGCTCCAGACCAAAACATTAGGCCCCCATTTCAGGAGAAATATGCTGAAAGTTCTCAAAATAATGATGAAAATGAGGATGACATCAATCATCTAATGGGAATAGATGAAAACAACACCATTTTCCTTACTCAGGAAGATCTGGAACTATTTGAGCTTCAACAACTCAAATTAAACTCCAGTGAATCCTTTGACTACAAACAAGGTCATGACTTTGCTATTAATGAAATTCACAGTCAGTATAATATTAGAAACAAGAAAAATAATGGATATTCTACTAAAAACAATTCCCAAAATCAAAATAAAAAAAATGTAGAAGCCCCAAAAACAAAAGTTTTGCAGATTCTCCCAAGGGAAAATAAGCAAAATTCCAATTCTTCCAGTCCTAAAAAATCAACAAGTCTCAAAATTGTTGATATTACTGATGAAGTAGCTCAATATTCCAAAGATAAATAGAAAGATAATACTCCTAAAGCCTCTAATTCAGTAAAAAAAACAAATTCTGATCCTAAAATGATTTATGCTGATTCTAAATCAGCAAATCCTAGAGCAGATAGTTCCAGAAAAAACTGCTGATAATTCTAAGTCTGATAAAATTTCTACTGCCACACAAACAGTCCCTGAAAAATAAATTAAAAGCAGCAAAACTCAAGAAACTCAGACAAAGAATGTCAAGACAATTAAAGATAAAAATACAACTGTTGAAAATCAAGAAAAACCAACTCAGATTATAGTTACTAAAGATGAATTAGTTCAAATTAGTAAATCTCAATCCTCATTCAATATTCAGACTGAAATTGCTAAGTTAAAAATACCTATTCCTTTAAGATAATTGGTTAAAAATGACTTATACAAATCAACTATAACTGAAACTTTGAATATGAATGATGGTGAAGATGTTATTAATTTGAATAATGATCAACCTGAGTTGATTTTTGGACCTGATGTGAATGGAAAGAATTCGGATGGATCAATCCCTCCTTTCTATATCAGTCTTACCATCCATGATCAGATTTTACACAATGCTATGTTAGATTTAGGGGCTTCCCATAATTTAATGCCCAAAGCTATCATGGAAACTCTTAATCTAGAAATAACTAGGCCTTATAAAGATTTGTTTTCATTTGACTCTAAAAAAGTTAAGTGCTTAGGATTAATTAAAGACTTATGTGTGAATTTAGTTCATTACCTAGGTAAGAGTATGGTAATGGAAATTGTAGTAGCTGACATCCCACCAAAGTATGGTATGCTTCTTTCTCGCTCATGGGGAGAAAATTTGCAGGGATCTCTACAATTAGACATGAGCTATGCTACAATATCAGTGTTTGGTCAACCCAAAAAGCTATATAGGGAAAATTTAATGAAATTCATGGTCAGTAGTGCTGAGAGATCCATAAATTACCCCATTTATTCTACACCAACTGACCTTGATCCTTTTATTTTTTGTAACTCTGATAACAATGAAATCCAAACTGAACTGATTGACAAAAAGCCAAAACCAAACAATGTCAACATATTTCATGAGTCCCGTTGGCACTTATAATTTGATGGCTCTGTAAACAAATCAGGAGCAGGAGCAGGAGTATGGATTACAAATATGGAAACTAATCATTCAAAAGGACATGCCTTCATACTCAACTTCAAATGTACCAACAACATGGCAGAGTATGAGGCACTCATTCTAGGCCTCCAGATCATTAGAAACTTAGGAGGAAAAAAATACTAATCATGGGAGATTCAGAATTAATCATTTAGAAAATAAATGGAGATTATTCTGTTTATAATCCTAGATTATCCAGATACAGAGATACAACAATTGATTTAACTGATGATTTATTGGAATGAAAGTTTTCTTCTATACCCAAAAAACAAAACATTCAAGCACACTGTCTAGCAACTTTTGCTAGTACTTGTAACTTATCATTCCAACCAACTCATAGATATACTATTGAGGTTAAACATGGACCAATTATCCCAGACAACCTTAAGCACTAGCATATTTTCTCTCAGGATGAACAGATTTACCATTTTTTGAATAATGAGGAAGAATTTCAAAATTGTAAAATAGATACAGACTGTAATATACATTCTGATTTTGATTGTGAAATAGATAACATAGATGTACATAAATTTAACAAACAAACTGTATTTTCTCAATCTGATATAGATAAATTAGAGAATATAGATATTGATCAAATCATTGAAGAAGAAATTGACATGTTAGATTTGAAAGATAATTTTTTGCCTAAAGGTTTAACCCCTTTGAAAGACCTTTTTGATTCCAATGATGTGCCTAAAAATCCAAAAATGGAACCAGTTATGTCTGACATTGAGGAATGTAACATTGGGACAAAATTAAAACCAAAAATTATTAAACTGTCTAAATCTTTACCTCAACAAGAAAAGGAACAATACATTGATATTTTAAAGGAATATCAGGATGTGTTTGCTTGGATTTATGAAGATCTTAAAGCTTATGACACAAACATAATCCAACACAAAATTCCCATAAAATATTATCAAAAGCCATTCAAACAAAAATTGAAGAGAATTAATCCTATTCTATTACCTTTGATAGAAAAAGAAGTAAAACGCATGTATGATGATCAAATCATTGCACCAATCAGATGTTCTGATTGGGTTTCAAACCTAGTACCAACAAGAAAGAAGACAGGTGAAATTAGGTTGTGTCGACTTTAGAAATCTTAACAAAGTGTCTTTAAAGGGCAATTACCCTTTACCAAAGATGGATCATATATTACAAAGGGTAGTTGGTTCCTCTAGAATTTCTTTGTTAGATGGTTTTTCAGGATACAACCATATCCTAGTCCAAAAGGAAGATCAGGCTAAAACAACTTTTACCACTCCTTGGGGCACTTTCATGTATGTGAAAATGCCCTTTGGTCTGATGAATGCAGGAGAAACCTTTCAGAGAGCTATGGACATAGTCTTTTCTAAGGAGATTCATGAATTCTTGGTAATTTATCTAGATGACATTATTGTATTTTCCAAAACAAATAATGAACACTTTGATCATTTGAGACATGTATTTATTAAATGTAGGAAATTTGGCATCTCTTTAAATCCCAAGAAAACTCTCTTTGGACTAGAATAAGGTAAGTTACTAGGACATATAATTTCAAAAGAAGGAATTATAATTGAGAAGATTTATTTCAAACTTAGCTGAAATCATTAGAGAATTGAACAGTATGCTAAAAAAGCACTCAACTTTAAAATGGACTGTTGAAGCCAAACAATCATTTGATTCCATAAAACAGGCTTTAACTAAAACACCAGTCTTAATCAAGATTTAAAAAAATATTTTATAATTTTTTCTTTTGCATCAGAACATACCATTGTTGCAGTTTTATTGCAGAAGAATGATCAAGGTTTTGAACATCTTATAGCTTTTTTCAGTAAGACCCTTAGAGATGCACCTTTGAAATATAACATAATAGAGAAACAAGCCTTAGCCTTGGTTAAAGCTATAAAATATTTCAGAGTTTACATTCTCTATTCCCACATAATTGCCTATGTCCCTAATTCAGTAGTTAAAGACATTCTTACTCAGGAGGGCCCTGATGGAAGAAGAGGTAAGTGGATTGCCACTATCCTATAATATGACATAGAAATCAAACCAACAAAAATCATTAAAGGACAAGGATTAGCCAGATTAATGGCTGAATCAAACTGTAATGCATTAGACATAAATTTTATTGCTCAGATTGATTACTAGGAAGAGATGGCGACTCCAATGATCAGTGAAGCCTTTCTAGATTCACCTTGGTACTCAGATATTATCTTTGTACTTAAAAAATTACAAGCTCCTCCTGGATTATCAAGGACAAAATCCAAATTTCTTAAACTTAAAGCAATGAGATTTTGTATTTTAGATAATGTGCTTTTTTGGAAAGAACATAGTGGGATATTACTAAATTGTTTACTGAAAGTAGAGGCTGACAAAATTCTTGAATAATTTCATGTAGGTGACTGTGGAGGGAATTTATATTGGAAAAGTACTGCAGATAAGATCCTTAGAGCTGGTTTTTACTGGCCTACCTTATTTGCTGATGTTAAGAAATTTGTTACTTCATGTCACAAATGTCAAATTTTTGAAGGAAAAAAGAAATTGTTACCTTTACCCTTAAATACAATTTCAACTAAGATGTCATTTCAACAATGGGGTTTAGACTTCATTGGAGAAATTCAACCCCCATCATTTGGCCAACATAAGTGGATTTTGACTACCACAGATTACTTTACTAAGTGGATTGAAGCCATTCCTACCAGACAAGCCACTGACACAGTCATTATCTCTTTCATAGAAAACAACCTTTTATCTAGATTTGGATGCCCTCATAAAATAATTATTGATAATGCAGCAGCATTTAAATCTAAGAAAATGATTGCCTTTTGTCACAAATACCAGATTACCCTAGGCCACTCTATTGCTTATTACCCTCAGGGTAATGGCCTAGCTGAATCTTCAAACAAAAGCCTTGTAAATATTATCAAAAAATTACTTGAAGATAACAAAAATACTTGGAATAAAAAGTTAGTCTATGCCTTATGGGCAGATCAGCTTACCATCAAAAAGTCAATTGGTACTTCCCCTTATCAAATCTTTTATGGGATGGATGCATTTTTTCCATCATCCTTAGGTGTTCCAGTAATGAAGATCATTCAAGAATCACAAGTAGAAATCAATGATATACAAAGGAGGAAAAATCAGACTATACATCTACAACAAACAAAGGAATAAGTCTATGAGAAATCCCAAGTCATTCATGATAAAATCAAGAAATTTTTTGATAAAAGAAGTAAATAAGATGAATTTTACATTGGAGATCAAGTGTTAAAGTGGAATTCCAGGAGAGAGGACAAAGGTAAGCATGGGAAGTTTTAATTTCTATGGAAAGGACCTTATATAATTTATGGATACAGGCGTAACAATTCTTTCTTCATCAAAGATTTGGATGGAACAAACATTCAAGAAGGACCAGTTGATGGTAGAATGCTCAAACACTACTATTCTTCTGAGTTAACCAATAGTTAGTCCCAGTTACTTTTTACATCATTGTAAATATCCATTGAAGGTTTAGATTGGATTGGATATTTTCTTTCCAAAGTTGAAGCCCGGAGAGAAGGCCCTGAGCTTTGAAGAGAAAAATGTCATAAATATGAATTTTTGTAGAAAAATAAAGACAATTACTGGATCATCATGGTAAAAATTGAAGGCTAATAGTCTTAGAGTTCTTGAAATTTCACCAGGAAATTCCATCCCCATGTGAAGCCACTGTTAGGGTCATATAAATATAGGGTTCATAATTTTGAATTGACTTTTGATAGTCTTGTAAAATATGTACATACCTTGCTTTCTGCAAGTTGTTTTCCCATATTTTGAAAAAATAAAAAATAAAAAATAATAAAAAATCAAAAAGAGGGTAAAAATTCCTAAAAGAAACATCAAAGGACTTAAACAATATAGACTCCAAAAGAAAAAGGATGAAAATAAAACATCAAAGTGTGCAAGTCCAAATGCCACTACTTTTTACTTTTTGCAAATGATTATGGGAGAGTGTCAATAAATGCCATAATCCATGATTAGTTAAACTGTTTAAACTTGACTTGTCATGTTTTCAATTTCCATGTTTTAGATAGTGAATAAAGTTTTGTCAGACAGTTTAATTTTGACAAATCAGTAGATAGGTAGAGAATAATGAGGAGCTCATGAGTTTAATCTGAACCCTTGGATGAAATAAGGTATAATTAGATAGTTTTATGCTTTCAAAAGAATAAAATGTTTCAAAGTAGCAAGTTTAAATGCACCTGCTAAAAGGAAGAAAAAATGTTAGAGTAAATGCTGGGTAGGTAGAAAGAAGTGGGAAAAAACATGTAATATTCATCACCAGGAAAAAATCACTAATTTCCCTCCCTCTGTAGGTATTTAGTATTCTATACTTCTAGTGAAAGAGACTTTGAGCATTTCTCTGACTTCTGTTGGGACCGGACCCAAGGCTCAATGACTGGATAGTGGAAAATGTTGAATTCTTATGATAAAATCCCCTTTACCATTATTTATCCCACATTCATACATTTAAGTCATATTCATAAGTAAAGAATCCTTTTTACTTAATGAAACTTAAAATCCATTTTAATTAACTTCCTTCATTCATTAAAAATACAAAAGCCCTCAAAAAACACTCTATCCTAAGTAAATTGGTGAAATGATGAAATAATAAGCTCTGCATTTATTTATTCAATCTACTTGGTCATTTAGTGTATTTTTCTGTATTCCATCTCCCCTTGTCATATTAACTTCTAACTTACTTTATTAATTCCCTAAAAATACCTTATCCTATCTATATAATTCCCTTTATCTAAAATACCCCCCTAAAACCCACTATTATAAAGTTTTTAGACCAAAGATAATATGCACATGCTAAATTAAAAACCCAAATAAACACCCTTTGGTCTAAAACTAATATTAATTAAATATCCTGCCCCCTATAGTTGTTAAACCATTCACAAGGTTTAAAGCTATATAATACAATAATCGCACCAATGAGTTTTACCCCATTCATCAGCATTTTAGCCTAAGTTTCCGAGTGATATTTTGTCATTTTGTAAAGGTTAAAAAACTTGGGAGCGCCACCATGCTAAACTCCGCCTTGTGCAAACAAATTCATTCCTCCTTACATATTTTTAATCCAATGTTTAAATAAAATAAGCTAAGGTTTATTTTAAATAAACATTAAACCCCACCCCTATCTATATCTACCACGATATATAAAGCCTCATGTTGTATATTAATAACCTGTTATATATGCACCATGTCGCATATACACTTAACCCCTGTTATATTCCTTTAACCATCCTTATATCCACCGTCATATCAAAACATTGTTAAAAGTCATGTTTTATAAAGATTTTAACATTTTAAACACCCACTTAACCTTAGCCCTGGTCCCACCTTTGATTGTCCGTAACTTTCAAATAGATCCTCACCCTTCGCTCTCGATTGCAAGATCTAACGGTGCAAAATCAATATCGCACAAAAAAATCAAACACCCATTCCAACACCAATCGAGTGTGAAATGGGTGGTTTTACCCATTTCACCCCCCTGCGACATGTCAATATTCTATTGGATCACGTTCATTTGTGTTAAAAAAGCTTACCGCTTGAACCCAACGCGAAAACTGTTGTCGATTTCACATTTTAAAACAAAAACCACTCCCGCCTGATGATAAGACCAACATTTAATACATCTACGATAATTAAAAATCAAAGTTTAAAAACATTTGATATATCATTTTTATGTTTATTTGTGCGTTTCAAACTGTAAAAAACTTCTACTTGATTGAGAAAAAACCCTTTTTATCAATTTATACCTGGAGAAAGTCAAAATTGATCACAAATTCCCCATTGAAGACCATTAAAGCCTTTCGACTATACCAGCAATCTAGACCAGTCCTCGGATGAAACCAATTTCTTCTCAAGGACCCTTCAAGCAACCAAATACCTGCATTCAAAGGTATTTCTCGACAATCAAGACCTACAATTTCAAAGTTTAGACCCAGAATCATTGAACCAAGTTTTCAATTAAGTGTTTTACCTGAAGAAATTGCCCAAAAACACCGAAAAAGAGGCCAAACCCTGGCCAAATTTTTCCAGAAATTTCTGAGTTCGAAAGAAGCACTTTTTTAGCCAATTTCCTCAATTTGTGACCTCTAAATATCAATTTCACATATATAAAAGGATTTAAAGCCTTCAGATATCCTAAAAACCCCTTTTTGCAGTCAATCTATTCAGGAAACCCTCGTTTTCTATCTTATTCTAGTTTATATCCTCTGATAAAGAAAATTCACTCCTGCAAACAATTTAAGCTGCAATAGTTAGTCCAAAATGACCAAAAAGAAAATCACAGGTAAACCTGAAGGTTCTAAACCAACCAAGCCTGGAGGATCCAAACCTCCTAAATCTGTAACACCTAAATATGCCAAATCTACTCCAACCCTCACTGCTAAATCCACTGTATCAGTAAATCCTCTCCAGCCAGCTGTAGCTGCTAAAGAAACTCTTCCATTGACTGATATAGACTACAAGATTGTTGACCCTGTGGTAGAATTCAACCTTTTAGAAATACATAATTGGTGCTATGATAAGTACTTGGACAAAGATGAAATGCCTATTTGGGAGACTCATTTGCCCCAATATGTAGTTCCATTGACCCGTCCTGGACAAGACCTTGTTATACTGTGTCAAAAGCATTATGAACCAGACCAAAGGGCCATTGTTAATGCTGACAGAGAAATCCTTTTTACTATCACAACGGAGTCCATAAATCAAATGCTGCAATTACATTTTGATCCTCAATCAGTCCCCCTATCTATATAATTTTTGACCCAGTTGTACTTAAGCCTAGATTTCCCAAAGAAGTTTATGATATTTCAAGACTTTTTGCCTTCCCATGTTGATATTCCTAAGTTTAACCCTCCTTATTCCATTGCCAAATTTCATAAAGGGTCAAAGAATATTATTTCAATGCTATCTTTTATACTGGGATACTTTACAGATGGATTCACTGATGAATCCATTCTTGGATTTCTATCCACCTTATCTCTAGGCCAACCTTCAGCACTCATTTTTTGTTATGCCAATTTCATAGCAGACAGTATTCATCATCGGCTTACCAAACTACCCACTGAAGGGGTTTTCAGATACTCTTCCTACTTGTTTCACTTGTTTTTATTCTTCCAAGCTGACAATTTTCCAATTGCATTGTAAAAGATGGACTTGGAGGGTAAGCCTCTATCTATTGTCTTCTGGACTTCCTTTCTAAGGAAAGAAAATAGTGAATTCACTTATACAGATTTCTCAGACCTTTTCCTCCATCCAACAATGAATATTTTGTACAAAGCAGAGTAGCCCAGGGTCAGTGAATAAATGAAGAGGATCTTACAACTATCAGAACAGAATAAAATGGGAGATTGGTTTCTTTATGAAAAGCATACAGAGATAAAAAAAAATTGATCCAAATTATTACCTTATAAGTTGCCAAAATACATGAATATGAGAATTTTTGCATTGGAATATTTAAGACAGATTCTCAATTCTGACTCTATCAACTTCTTAGTTGCAAGGAAAAAGACTCAATTCAAGTTGAATAATCAAGTTGGTCCTTTCATCATAAATAACAGAGAGGCAGAAAAATAAATCTCAAAGAGACTAGTAGAGTTCAAATTTCAAGAAAGTTTTCCATGGAACTATGATCATCAATGGATCCTGAGTAATTTAAGGGTAAAATGTAAACTTACACCCTTCATAAACGATCCAAAGCTAGAGATTAAGAATTTTTCCAATCAAGAAGATTGGGTGGAAAACACACTGATAGATACAATCATTAATGCAGAGACAACAGGAAAAATGGTTACAACACAAGCCCTGAAAGTTGTAAAGCAACAAGAGATTTCAGCCAAAAGAAGCATAGAAGAAGGGACATACACAACTGAAACAACTACAGAAACAAAATTCAAACTAATTTACAATAAAAGGCTTGAATTCAATTCCATAGGGAAAGAAAAGGTAATTGATGTTGAACATACAAATAAGCCAGAGGTGAATAATGATGAAGCTACAGTGATAATCAATGAAACTCTTGCAGATATTGAAAAGGATCAAACAATAGGTAAAGATGATACTCAAATGATTGAGAAACAAAATATGGAGGCCTCTTCCTCACAAACAGCTGAGGAAAAAGGCTTAGATATGAAGGAAAAATATAAGTAGATAAAGAAGAAGAATGAGGAAATTAAATCAGAGATATATTCTCAATTCCTCAAGAAAAAACCAGAGAATCAAAATAGGCTACTGACAGCCTTTGACTATTCCACAAACAAAATGATTATGTCATTTCTGCAACCAACTACTTCAACACCAAATACAGTGGCAGATTATAAAAAGGTGGAGTTTGAAGTATACATTGAAAATGTTCATGAGCTAGACCAAATTAAATTCCACAGACATAGCTCTGAAATGTTGTATTCAACTGTGGTGACAAAGGCAATGAGTGCTACCAAGTTGCAGAATACTATTCTTAACATGCAGGATCAAATGAAACTAGACAAAGGATATTTTTATGCGAATTATCAATTAAGAAAAAGAATGATGATATTGGCATTTTTAGAGAAAGAGCTTAAGTTTCCCCAAAGTTGTTGAGCAAATGTACTGGCAAAAAATCCTTCAAGATCAAAGTGAAAAAGAAGAGATGATGAAGCTCATCCTCAAACTAACTTCTCAAATCAGAGAAATGGAATCTCAAATAGACTAGCTTGTCCAAGAGAAGTAAACTATGAAAGAGACTGACGCTCCTATCATTCCTTCAGTTATACCAATGATTACCACAGCAGTGGCTTCCACATTAGAAGAAAAGCTAGCACCAAAGGAACCACTGGAAACTGCAGTGCCAGTGAGTTCAACTACTACTTCAAACACATATCCTTCTACAACACAGTTTCAACAAATAGATGGAGCATGTCAAATTGTTAGGGCTATGGAGGAAATGTCTTTGAAAACTAATGAAATCAATAGCCTAAAGAAGATGATTGAAAATATTGAAGCCACAAATAATTTAGCTCAAATAAATGCTAAAACCCATGAACAAAAGGCAATTAGACTTGGGGAACAAATCAAAGGATTACAAAAAGAGCTAACTTTCAATGAACAAATTTCATTTGTCAAGATTCATCTATGGACAAACATAATTGAGGCCATTCACACTCAATGGCCTTCAATTTAGATTATATATGAGCAAAGAGACTTATTGTTAGCAGCCCAGACAGAGATTTAGAAGACCAAAGATGAGTTAACTGATAAGCCATCTCAGGCTTTAAAACTCATCACATTCCTGAATAGCAAGAATAGAGCAGAATTGGAAGAATTAAAGATATTGGATAGAACAGAGACCATATTACAGAATAAGAAAGTGGTAACAAAGAAGAATTTGATGAACTACCTAGAAGAGAAGTGTGAATCAATGAATATTTCCATAACAAATTTTATGGTGAAATATACAAATTTAAGATAGAAGGGCTTGCCAGATATTCACATCTTCAATGAAGAACTAATGCCCCAGAAAGATTATGATAAGAAAATCAGGGAATTTTCCAAGGAGAAATTTAGCAAACCATTGCCACAAGGCAGCCCCATAGGTAAAGTCCTCCTTCAACACTTTGAAGATTTGTTCTTTCTACAACATGAGATCAAACATTTTTTTGTGTTTAAACCCAATTTTGCTAAATACACAGAGGAAGATGAAAATTTTAGAAAGTTAAATAATGTCAAAATTCCCAGTGAAGAACAGTGGCAAGAATTTACAGATTTAATGTGAAAATGAGAGGTAAAATAGTGAAGAAATTACCTTGAAAATAGTCAGGAAGAAACAATGAAGTAAAAGAACAGTCTGCTGATTTTCTACTGCAAAAAGAAATATTTTTACAATAGTAAAACAGTGGAAATATCAGTCAAAAGTGTATCAGAGTTAAAGAGCAGTGTTAAAGAGTATCAGCTAAGGCAACCCAAATGAAGATATTTTCTAGCAGCCAGCAAAGAAGGACAACTAATCACTCAAAAGCTCCTTGTACAGACAGAAAGCACTTCTATTTATTTTGCCCTTTTCTATTTCCTAAAGACATTCCTAGATGTCTCCTAGGATATTTGTAACTACATTTTGTATAAATACTTCTACATTTGAAGTATTAAGGGTGGAATAAAATTGCTAGACTTTACTATAGACTTTTTTGCTGAAACATTGGAGACTATTATGTGTTGATTTCGAAGTAGCGGATTGGACAAAGCTAAACTGGCATCATAATTCATGATCCCTATGATAAGATAATGAGTGAAGTATTTTCTTCTTGTCATTGTTTTCTTTCCTGAGTTTCATGCAATTCAATATATGTTTGTTCTATCTTAATGAGTAACTAGGAATATTACTACAGACTAGTCTTATACTCTATGTTTTTAACTAGTTACCATTTTAATGTTTTCTGCTAATTTACGGTGTTGGAAATTCTTAATTGCTCCTACTCTTGTTTGACCCCTGCCTCCTTCTTCCATTTTCTGGATCAAAGGATCCTTCATATCCCTTTATCTCGATCATACCATTTCACCAAAAAAACACTTTTCCAAATCTCTGAAGGTTATCTATCTTGCCCTGAATACATTTGTACCTTTTTGGCCTTGACTTCTAGTGCTGCTAGCTAGATTTAGACTCCATAGCCCAATGGAAAAGTATATTTCTCTCTAGTTTACCTCTAAGTGATTTTTTCCCACCACAACCTTTAAAAAAAAAACTAATTGTTTTATGATAACTAGCCTAAAAACGTAAATTAAAAAGAAAAGATAAATCTTAAAGCGAGAGCCCTCTCTGAATTATAGGAAGGCTAGATCCTAGGATTTGAAGTAGGTTTGTGGTTACCTCTAGTTTTCTTAAACTAAAAACTAAAATCCCACAACTTAGGAAATTACTAGAGTGATAACACATGGGAATGCCCGACTCGAGGCAAATATTTATATTTTTGACATATGTTGTTTGTTTCAGGTTTTCCTCAGTCCTCCAACTCCTCTTGCTCTACTACACATTTATAAATTATTTCGGACATCGTCTTCATATTTGACCTCACACTTTAGGGGACATTTTTTATAGCACAAATGACCTCCTCATCATCTCAGAGGAGAAGGACACATGGAAGGAAGAAAATGACCTAGACAGAGACCCATTTTGCCAGGGTAACACACCCTAGAGACAACTAGGCCGAGTTATAATTCTTCCCTGCCTCTTGAAGGGAGCGTTAGTGCCTAGGTTAACGCATTGTCTTGCCTAAGGGGAAACATTACCCATGTTTCATGAAGAAAAAGGGACAAATTCCGCAATAACTAACTGAAATTTTTGGCTTCTACTCAAGGAGTCAGTCCAAAAGTGGGCAACCTACGATGCAGGCCTCTGATTGGACATTACTAAACCCAACTGAGCATCCAAAGAGGGAAAAAACTAGGGAAAACATGGAAACATCATGGATTTTTCCCTATTCGAACTAATGGACAAGAATGACAAGGTTGATCCTCCCAAATTCTTATAAATCGGAGGCTAGGGCTCATTGTCAAAGTTCGAAAGGTTGATTGTGTGAAGAGTGAACTTTTGTTGTTGAGTGAGTGGTTTCATGGTTGGCCTGGTTCATTGAGAACTTTTTCCTAAGCATTGTCACACTTGGATATTGAGGAGAGAGAGTTAGGGGTTAGAAGATTGAGGGAAGCTTGACCAAATTTATGGTTGTAATCTTCCTTCCTTGAACAATAGAACTGCCTCTATTTTTTCCACTTGGTGTCTTATTGATGCATCTATTTGTTTATTTGTTTCAGATACATGTTATAAGTGGCTTAGATTTACATGGTTTATTGTTTTATTATATAATTTTTTGATTGTTTGTAGTGATCAAATTGTAAAGATTATTCTAGTTCTTTGTTTGATTGTGAGAATCAAACTTGGATCCAGTGAGGAGGACTTCTGCCACACTGCATTTCGCTCTCCAACAGATCTTCATAATACATCAAGGTAATCCTTCAATACTTCATTTTCTCAATCAAGAATTAGTATGAACATGCATGCATTTTATTTTTGAATGTTGCAGCTAATCTGATTATTTTCCCTGGATCTCGGGAAGGCCCAAGAGGGATCTTACTCCAGCTACCATCTGTGCATTTTACCCCTAAGAACTTGTTGTTGAATTCCCTTCGCTCTGTTGGGGTTTCCAACCCAGACCCTAGGGTGTTTTATCCTGTAACAAAATTGGTGATTCCACTAGGGATTACATTCTTGTGATTCCTAGTTTGGGTTATTTCTCTCTTGATCTGGGCTTTCTTATTTGGTTTGTTGATTTTTCCAGTATCTTCGATTTATTTTCAATCTAGGAAAAAATTTTGATCTTCTGGATTAGACCTAAATTTTTATTTTTTCTTTGTTGGCTTATCTATACACGCTTTTTAGTTCACACACTCGTGTATGCACACACTTTTTTCCAAAGAAACATGTGTATACGTGTGTTTCCTTGAGTAAAGTTGTGTATATACATAGTTCTATCACTTCCAAGCCACATATGTTTGGTTTTAAATCAATTTTTTAGATTTTGAGTTAGTAAGGGTTTTTCCTAATTTTATTGATTCTATTTAGTCATTTATGGTCTGGGAGAGTCCTGCTTCTTGCATTTCCTATCTCTCTTGGTGGAAAAGCCTAGTCAACTTAGAGTTTACTTTTCAGTGAAGTGTTAGTTTGTGTGTTTGGGTTCAAGGCTTCTTGCTGAATTTTTTGGTTGTTCTAAGCCTTTGGAACAGGGAATTGGTCTCAATTCACTTATAAACCAGCCTTTATATTGCTTTTCCTTGCTTTCTTGAAAGTTGGCCTTTTTGGTTTTTTCTTAGTTTTTGAGAAAGTGCTTCTTGCAATCCTAAAAAGTTTTTCTTGGTCTTCTTGAAATATTTCTTTTTTTCTGGAGTTTGTATACTGTTGTTCAAATTAGTTTTCTTGAGTTTGTAGCTTCTTTTCGCTTTAATTCTTATCACGTTAATGATTTCTATGGCTTGAGAAATTTGAATTTCTTTATGCTCGAATTTTATCTTGAAGTCTTTGGTAGTTTTTGTTTTCTCAAGACCTCTTTTTGTCCTTGAAAAGAAAAAAGATAAAAACATCTTTTTGTTGCCTTTCTTTTTCTTTTGGTTTTGTTTTTGGTCTTTTTTTTTTGAGAAAGTGTGAAGCATTTTCATTAGGTTGAATTTGCTTGATATTGGGAAAGCTTTGCTTGAATTTGTTCCTCCTTTTTGTCAAGTTTTGGCCTCTTGATCTTTATGAGAAACACATTTGCTTGCTTTAAAAAACAATCCATAGGATCTTGTATTTTAAAGCATTCTACTATGCATTAGGATAGATGGGTTTTGGGCATTTAGTTATTTTGTTATTTTTTGAATGTGTGAATGAAAAATTGATAATAAAAAAATTTGCTTTATTAGTTTCTTGTAGAAAATTTTTATAAATCACTTTTCATTGAAGAAAATGAGTTTCATTTTCATGTATCTAGGTTTTCTATTGATTTCTTTCAAGTCAAAATACCATCAGTTGCACTTCCATCTTACCCTTGACTTAAGAGCAACCACTAAAATAAAGCGCTTAACTAAAATTAACTAGAATTTTTTTATTTTTCATATGTACATCAACTAGTCTAGGAATTTTAGGGCCTTGGAATAGGTGTGTGGAGAGTAAACTCTCTAAGGCCACTCCAAACTGAAACATACAAGTTGATTAAAGAGTGAAATCCAGCATCGTTAACATGTCCGGGAAAGTTCTACATACAAGATATTCAAGCACGATGGTGAGTGAAAACAAGGAAGAGAGATACCCCCTCTCCTACTTGTTGGATCCCGACCAAAGACTGTTCTGCCCGACTTCTGATATAAATTGGTGACCTTAGTTTCCTTTCCTAGGGACCACGACTCTGGGGGGAATACCCGTGGTAACTGAGACAAAATTCTTATCACTCTCATTAGTACTTCTGGAGGGTGCCCTTGTGAAGCTCGGGTAATTGCACTGACAAATGATTTTTTCTAGAGGTTAGCGTAATTTTTTCTGTTACCTTCGCTGGTAGGCCTAGGGCGTAATTACCCCCAAATATCTTCGGAAGGCCCTTATATTCACTTTCTTGTATTTTGGTGTCCTTTCCTAATAACCTGGAGAAAAAATACCTGGAAGTTGCTTATTTGGTTATATCTTTAGGGAATTTATAGCGGAGTGCTCTTTGCTCTTTGTATTCAATTGGCTTTAGGTGCATTTTTGTCTTGTCACTTTGGACCCTGTCTTCAGAGTGACTAACCAACCACTCCACTAGCCTTGAAAGGCTCTTGATATTTCTTTTGAAATTGTGGAGTTTCCTCCTTAAGGGTGCAATTTTGATTGTGCATCTCTCTTCCTTGAAAATTCATTTGAACTATCCTGCAAGGGAAGGATCTGCGTAAAATTTGGGTATTGTAGGTTTTAACCCTGTAAAAAAATTATCTACAAATGAATTATTAAAGAGAGAAAATAAACAATAGCAAGAGCATAAAACATAAAACATATATACACATAGAATTTTCCCCTGGATCCCAAAATCGGGACTACCAGCTTGAGTTTTCATTATATTAATTTTAATGTTACAACACATATATATACATGTCAAAGCATTCATAAACCCCATTCCATTAACCCAGGATTAGAACATAACTGTAGTTCCCTTGACCAGATCTACAAAATACCAGGGGCCGAAAACCATCATGCCCCAAAACCATGTGAAAACCCATGCACAATTGTGGAGTTTCCTCCTTAAGGGTGAAATTTTGATTGTGCATCTCTCTTCCTTAAAAATTCATTTGAACTATCCTGCAAGGGAAGTATCTGCGTAAAATTTGAGTATTGTAGGTTTTAACCCTGTACAAAAATTATCTGCAAACGAATTATTAAAGAGAGAAAATAAACAATAGCGAGAGCATAAAACATAAAACATATATACACATAGAATTTTCCCCTAGATCCCAAAATCGGGACTACCAGCTTGATTTTTCATTATATTCATTTTAATGTTACAACACATATATATATACATGTCAAAGCATTCATAAACCCCATTCCATTAACCCCGGATTAGAACATAACTGTAGTTCCCTTGACCAGATCTACAAAATACCAGGGGACGAAAACCATCATGCCCCAAAACCATGTGAAAACCCATGCACAAAACCATAGGTGGGTTTGCCCACCTAAAAATAAGGAATTTTTTTTTCCCGGGGTGCTACCCTGGACCCCGCGCAGGGGGCTAACTGACCCCTGCGAACCCATAAACATGGGGGGAAAATTTTTTTCCCCCTGTGACCCCTCGTTGCGCCTGACACAAGGAACAAGGGGGTCTATCATCCCCCCGCGCATGCGACTAATCGCGAAAATAATATAACACATACCCAACATTCTCCCACTAGTTGTTTTCTTTTTGCAGGGGACCACAAGAGAGATTATTAATTAGTACAACCCAGCAACACCCATTGTTTCTTTACACCAAGATAACTTCTTAGTACTCATACACTTCATCAATGCATCTGAAACATTCTTCAAAGTGTCCACCTTTACCAGCAACACCTTTTTATCCCCAACCAGATCTCTCACAAAGTGATATTGAACATCAATGTGCTTTCTATTTGAATGATAAGTAGGGTTCTTAGCCAATAAAATTGCACTTTTCCTATCACAGTCTATCCTTATAGCTCATTGCACCAACCCCATACTTGAACACAATCTCTGCAACCAAACTAATTCCTTGCTTGCATGAGTTCCTGCCATGTAGTTTGCTTCTTTAGTTGAAAGATCCACTATATACTGTATTTTACTCATCCAACTAACTGCACCTCCAAATAGGCTAAACATACCCACTTATAGATATTATTTGGTCCAAATCTCCAGCCCAGTCTACATCAACAAAACCACAGATATCCAAAACTCTGTCCAATCCTAGTCTTTCCTGGTAGCACAAACCATATTCACTAGTGCCATGAAAATATTTGAAAACCTGCTTCACTGTTGTCCAATGCTCCTTCCCTGGTTTTGACATAAACCTTCTCAATACTCCCACTGCATGTGCAATGTCTGGTCTAGTATAGACCATTGCATACATCAGGCTACCCACTACACTTGCATATGGAACATGGGACATATCCTCCTCTTCTTCTTGTGTTTTGGGACACCGTTCAAAAGATAGCTTTACACCTACAGGAATAAGAACCTTCACCGATTTTCTATCCTGCATATTGAACCTCTGCAATATTGTATCGACATAATTCCTCTAGTTTAACCAAATCTTCCTCTTTTCTCGATCTCTCTTAATTTCCATGCCCAAAATATAGTTTGCAGCGCCAAGATCCTTCATGTCTAATTTGGAGAACAATTGGGTCTTAAAATCCTAGATGATTTCTTCATCATTTCCAATAAACAACATATCATCCACATACAAGACCAAATAAATAACATAATCACAAATTAATTTAAAATACATGCAGTGATCTTATTTTCTTCTGGTGAAGCCAATTCCCCGTATATAGGTATCAAATTTTTGATACCACATCCTTAGTGACTGTTTTAACCCATACAAATATTTTTTTAACCTGCATACCAGTTATTTCTTACCCTTCAACATAAATCCTTCAGGTTGCTTCATGTAGATCTCCTCTTCCAGATCCCTGTGAATAAATTTTGTCTTCACATCCATCTGTTCTACCTCAAAATAAAATGCAGCAGCAATAGATAAAAGTAATCTAATAGAAGTAACCTTGGCAACAGGAGGAAAAATATCACCAAAATCAATTCCTGTCACCTAGGAATAACCTTTTGCTACCAACTGAGCTTTGTATTTCTCCACCTTGCCTTCTACATTCATCTTCTTCTTAATCACCCATTTTCTCCCGATGGGCTTCCTTCCAGCCGACAACTCCACTAGATCCCATGCCTAATTTTTGTGCAAGGATTCCATTTCATCAACCATGGCCTCCTTCCAGAGTTTTCCATCCTCTGAATCCACCGCCTACTTGAAAGTTCTAGGATCATCATCAGTGATAGTTAAAGAAAAAATTGAAGAGAAAGCAGATGGAATATACCTTTTTGGCTGCCTTCCTTCCCGAACTGATCTTCTCACAGCTGGATATTGTGGCTCTTCCTTTTATGAATCTTGTTCTATTGTAGAGATTGATTCATCACCCTTTAGCTAAAACTATATCTTCTCGGGTTTCTTCGGTAGGACTTCATGTTTAACAACATATTTCACCTCTATAAACACCACATCTCGACTATACACAACCTTCCTTATTTCCGGGTTCCAAATATTGTAACCTTTCATATTTATTATCCAACTTTGTCACTCATTTGGAACATGTACATATGAATCACATCCAAATACCCTCACATGTGAAATAGAGGGTTTCTTACCAGTCCATACCTCATGTGGAGTATTATCCTCCAATGTTGATGAAGGTGATCTGTTAACCAGGTAACATGCAATCTCCATTGCCTCTGTCGAGGATTCCTGTCCTAACCCGGTACCACTGAGCATGCTTCTTACCTTTTCCATCAATGTTCTATTCATTCTTTCTGCAACTCCATTTTTCTGAGGTGTGTATGGAGTAGTATTTTTTCGTGCTATACCACATTTCTTATAGAACTCTTCAAATTCCTTCTTTCAGAACTCTCCATCATTACCTGTCCTCAGCACCTTTATTTTCTCCTCTATCTGGTTTTCCACTAGAGCCTTAAATTCTTTAAACATGTCAAAGAATTCAGATTTATTCCTCAAGAAATATATCCATGTATTCCTTGAGAAGTCATCTATGAATGAAACAAAGTACATAGAATTTCTGAGTGATGGAATTGACACAGGTCCAAACACATCACTGGCACAAGTTCTAATATCTTGTTATCCCTCTTAGCACCAGAAGGAAAACTTATTAGGGGAGTAAACCAACTGAATCCATAATGCATAAACAACGGGGATATCAGGGAACTGGGGAAAATCCTCCCCACTCCTATATAGGCCAATAATAAAATAAATGTCCTCCTCAGTGGGCTAGTACCACTTGTCAAGACCAACAGGAAAATCCTGTCGATGGGCATCCCACCTATAGATTAATTGTACTAATAACCCACTATACCTCTTCATGGATGTAGCCTCCTCGTAGAACTTAAGGAGGCCTACCTCCCTTAAGAGAAACTGGGTGGGTGGCATAATAAGGGGAGGGTACAAAAGTATCTTCCTCTCCCTTGCCTCCCACTGTTGTATCATGTTATAATTGCCATCCTTCTACTCTTATTGTTGTCTTTCCTCTCTCCATTGATGTCATTGAATGGTTCACATATTCAATACATCAGCCTCCCTCATACATAATACCTAATTTTTTTTATTAAATGACAAAAGTATTTACAAATATATAAATATAAATTTTATCGAAAAAACAAAAAAAAACATTTGGTGCACCACAAAAAACAGTCACGCACCGCCAACGATATTTACTTGTATATCATGCACTTTCCATAGTGGAATTAAAAAATTCATGCACCGCGACAAAAAAAACTATTACTTAAATAAATATTATAGGCGGTGCATTGACAAAACATATTTGACCCAAGGCATTTGTTATAGCGCAACACACTACGAATTTACAATATTTTACCACTGGCGGTGTGGTACCAAACACACACTGACCCAATGTAATATGTTTGATCGATGCACCACCGTAAATAAAATATTGTAGTGTGTCCCAATATACTAGCGCACCATTGTAAATATATTGTTAATTTAAAAAAAAAAAATTTGTCGGTGTAGTCGGAAACTGACACGCACTGTAGTATTTTATTGTTATTGCGGTATGATTTTTCTTGCTACTGCATTGGGCTGTCACATTAACCACCTGATTCAGTTTCTGTTAAAACCATTCACAGTGCAGCCTGTAAATTTGCAGGGAGCACCAAGAACACTGCAAGTTGAACGACTCGAACGCATCGCATAGGAATTTTTTTTCTTCAAAAAAACAATGAATTTTAACTTAATTTTAAAAATTAATCCATTAAAAGCTTAATTTGGTGAGAAACAAGAACATTACTTGCACATTTGCGGGTTGAGGAGGCATCTTTGCAACGAAATACTAAAACCCAAAATTTCCCACCATTTTTCAAAATTTGAAGTCCACACACTCAGCAATGGATGGAAGCAATGTGGGCAATGGGAGCATCGATGACAGGGCACCTCAGAGAAGGAAAATTCACACTAGTTCTTGAGAGCTCTATAACACTGTAACAAGTAAAAATGAATTTTTACGACAGGTATTTTTTTTTTTTAAATTAACCCTTTTTTGGGCACTCGATTATGAGACGCAACGGGTGGTTGTATCAATGGTGCAACGTAATTATTTACAATGTGTTGTATTCATGAGACGCACAGGGCTGATTTTTATGAAGTGCATAGTGCTTCCTTTGAATAAAATGCCTATGTTGGCGCATCATTGTACATAAACCACATCGGGCCATCGTCGTTAGTAAATAGCCCTGAAATGTTGAGTGTCTCGGTGTACCATTTGATAGTACACACCGATGCATTTTATATAAAATGCACCAGTGCATTTTATGTATGAAGTGCACCGTTGTTTTCGTAGTACTTAAAAATAGCTCTGCAACGCTTCTTTAGCCTCTACTATGCACCGGTGCATGTTAGTATTATAAACGCACCGCAAAAAAACATCCGCAAAAACATCCACCCACCAACCTCCTCCAGTGACCTCTGCTACAAACAGATATCTGGGTTATTTTTATAAGGGCTTCCTCAAAAACATTCGCTAGAGGGTCTTTTCCTTGTAGTGTCATTTTATTCACTAGTTTCCACAAGGTAGGATAATCTCCTAGACTACTTTGGGTAGTTTTGGAAAATGGATCTTACCAAAAAATGGCTTCAATACACGGCTCCAAGCGGCAAGGTCGCTACAAGCTTAGTCTCAGAATTAGCAAGATGCAAAAGTCAAGACTTGTAGAGATTCCTCTTTTACTTTTTTTTCTTCCAAGAGGCAAAAGAGAACTTCATATCAATAAACAAGAGCACGATAATATAGATAAGAGGAGCTTGAACTTCATATCGATAAAAAATAAAAGAAACTAGTATATTGTGGTGTGAAGTTTTGTCATCCCAGACTAAGAGAAGAACACAAACGCCTTCCTGAGATTTAAATTTTAAAAGATCCCCCAAGTTTAGATCTCCCCCTGGTGGCAGTAGTCCTGTGGCTTCCCTCACAATATTTACTTTATGATATATGGACCATCCAGTAAAGTAGACCAAATGATGGGCTTAAAGTATAGCATGGAAGATGAGTAAAACCACACTTACAATTTTACAACCGGAAAGCATCCACAGCATTAATCAAATGAAAAACCAGCAGCAGAATGGATTGGATTTGTGACACCCGCCGATAGATTTAATTAGTGATTTGAGATTTATGCAATGTCATATTACCTTCTTCTTGGCTTTGTGTATAATACTCATTTATAAGGAGGATGGACACACATGATAGACTCCCTGCATAGACTCAGGACGAGGACTTATCTACAGGACCGAGGTTCTTTGCACAACTTATTTTGACGTTACGACAACCACAAATTCATTGGAATGAGTTTCACCCTTCAACATGTAGAATCCCACAAGAATCGGTGGGAAGATGATAGTGGACATACAAGATTCACAATTAAGGGAGCTCTGATTGGCTTAGCTCTAGGAATGGTCCAGCTCCTTTTATCGTAGGACCTAGCCATTGTTTAGCTAGTTTTCTTTTATTTGGTTTTAATTCGTCTTTCGATTGGATGGTTCATTAGTTTTTAAGTGATTTATGGACTTTAGAGGTGACATAATTGAAGCTCCTTGTGGGGACATGGGCTATCTGAGATAAATGAGTTTATGCTCAGATAACAGGCATTTAGAGGATGGTTTTTTCTCTCTCAAATTTCTATCATTGCACTGCAACAGGCCTGGAAGGATTATAGTGCTCAAAACCCATGCTTGACTGGTGGGTGAATGAAATTCAAATTCTCTCGATTAACATGGGTGGTTGTTGGAGGGGGGCTCAAGGTAGTACTTCAAAAGGTAATTTTTACTCACAGCCTAGACAACACTACAATCCTAATGGGATAATAGGCGGTCCTTGATCACCTGACATATGGAGGACATGCTAGACCATAAATCCATATGTACTGATGAGTTGATTAAGTTAGCGGACCACATTGAGAATACAAATCACCTTCCTAGCTCTCACTAGTAGGGGGGACCTGGTTTACTTTTTGTGCCTGTGATTTTAGTTCAATCAGATACATCTTCACTTTTAACTTCACAAAAATTCTCCGCTTCTCTTTCACCTGGCAACAAAAAGTATAGGAACAAGAGATACCAAGCATTGAAGGCTTTCTCTAATGCACCACCACTTCTCCTAGGGGTTTATTCCCTTTAGGACAGCTTGGAACACATTCATTCAAAGGCTCTAGTGGGGAAGTGGAAACACCTAAACATGACAGGGGGAAATAAAGTCATATTTTAAGCATTGGTGGCTCCCAAAACTCAAATACAGACCTAAAATCAACCTATTATCTAAAGTATGGATCTGCTTCCACTTCTTGTCAAATGAGGATGTCGAACTCATCCTGGAAATGCCATGGGTCAAAGGTAGGGGTTTCTTGGTACTTTAGCTATGGAATGTGGAGTTTTACCCTTTTCATGGAAATTATAGATAGGAATATTGTTTGGGAGAAATTGTCAGGGTTTCCCCTTGCATTATGGAACGAGGTCGCCATTCAGATAATTGTTGAAAGATTGGGTTCCTTTTTCTTCTAGGATGTCACTAGTTTGGATTAGATAGACAAGAGGATGAAATGGGACCTTGTGGATGTTAAATTTGGCAATAGTTTGTTGGAATAATTGGAGATTAAATGGGGAAAATCTTCCATCCTTATCTCCATCAACTACTAGGAAGTCCCCTTTAGATCTCTGCTCTATCATGAGACTAGACACTTACAGTGAGAGTGTGGGAAGCGCTTCTCTGATGGGAAGGATTTGGTATCATCCTCACCTCCAGTGGCCATTGGTAGGAGACAATCCAATAATTCATGGGTTGCAACCCGTCATATCCTATAACTCTCAGGGTACTTATTTGTGTCCATCCTCTCTGCTATCTATAAATGATTTGTAGCTTCCTACTATTGAGCTTGGGACTAGGAAGGGTTTGGACTCGAGCTATCCATCCTCTGGTTTTTCGTGAGAAGATAATAACCCTGTAGCACCTGGGAATCTACCTCTTGTCACACCATATCCCTTATTGGACAATCTCCTTTCTCCTTTTGCTGGTAGGCACTCCATCTTGGCCTTGTCTAAACCCATCTCTCCTTATTTTAAATTAGGAATTCTACTGTCGGGTTCCTCATCATCTTCCATGGAGCCTTTGGAAATTATAAGATCTGGTTATAAATATGTGGCGGGGGATGGGGAAATGAATGTAAAGGGGACAATTGTTTCAAAGAAGAAGCGTAAACCAAAATATAAGAATATCTCTTCTTGTATAAACCCTGACCCCAATTTTTAGGGATCGGGTCATTACCGAGATACACTTGAATTTTTGGATTCGGTGGTGTTAGCAGGGGGGTAAAAGAAGGATGAAGGTAGCATTGTGCGGGTCCTTAGGGCAGACATCCACACGAATGAGGTGTCACCATGAACCTTTTATCCCTCAACATGAGTGGCATGGGTGGTTCCCATACGATTAGAGCACTCAAAGACTTGGTTATCTCTCTCAAACCAACTATTATTTTCTTTCAAGAATCCATGTTTGAGGGTAATTGTGCATGGTCATTTATGTTATCAATTTGTCCTTAGTGGCTGGTATGAGAAAAAGGAGTTGTTGGACACTCTGGGGGATTAGGAGTAATGTGGGATCCAACACTATTCAAGGCACTGACATATGTTTCTGGTGCGATTATTATGATTACAGGATGCTACAAGGGTTCTCTTGAGAGGAATCTACTCCTTAACATGTATGCGCCATATTTGGGGAGACAGTTATTTTGGGACAAAATTATCGAATATGGGATTCTCTCTCTCTCTCCCACCTATGATTATCGCAGGTTACCTAAACTTGACGATAGGTGGACATGAAATATGGGGACATAGTGCACATTCAGATCCACTTTCGAATTATTTTGAGGCTCTATTTGCGGCGTATGATCTCAAGGATGTCAAACCTGATATCTTGGTATCGACTTGGTGCAATGGAAGATCGGGTAATGCAGGCATTACAAAAATTCTAGATAGGTTTCTATCAGTTCATCTCTAATGGATATGCACAAGGTTTCATCATCTGTCCTATATTTGTTCATTTCAAATCACTGTGCAATTCAATCACATTGGGAAGGGGTGGCAAGATAGGGATCTATTCCATTTAAATTTAATCCAATATGGATTAATGATCAGGAATATCGGACACTGGTGGCTAAAAATTGGGGAAAAGTATTAATAAGGAGGGCAAAGGGTGCTATGGCTCAGATCATGGACAAATTGAGAACTCTAAAAAAGGTAACCAAAGCATAGTTAGTGAACAAGAAAAGAATGGACAAACTTCTTAGCTTTCTTCAGAGGTCTATTTCAAACCCATTGTTGCCTCATTTCAGTCCACAAAATAAAGGCTTCAATATGAACATAAATTTCAAAGGCTAAAACCCAAATAAAACGATTCATTCTGGTTTATATTTAGTATTTAGTTTGAAAAAACAATATTAATACCAACATGGAAAAATGAATTAATTCCACTGAATTAAGCATAAAAAATATACCATAGAAAAGGCTCAACAAACTTCTTAGGTTTCTTCAGAGGTCTATTTCTAACCCATTGCTACCTCATTTCAGTCCACAAAATAAAGGATGCAATATGAACATAAATTTTGGTGGCTAAAACCCAAATAAATCATTCATTATGGTTTTATACTTAGTTTGACCAAGCTTGTTATTTTCAATCATTTTCTTGAAGATGGTCCTATATTTCTATTTAAATACGATTGATAAAAAGGAATATGTGAGAGATTTACCATGGTTGACAAACTTAATGTTTTTTGTGTTGGCATTCACTTCCACAGAATCAATATTTTGGCTCGATCCACTTCTATTGGACTAAACTGAACTGTTTTCATGGGAGAAGGTAGGTTCCTTTTTGCTTTGTGCCTGAATTTTCAACCTCTTCGAGCTCTTATCCATTGTAATTATGAGAGATGGTTTTTCACAGCGTCCAAGACTACCATTTCTCTATTGCACAGAAGGTTTTATGAATTAGCATGTTTATACAACTAAAATTTGTGTAATATTATATATATTTCTAGGTATGGAAAGAAAAATTGTAGTGATGGAAACCTAATGATGGCAGGTCATCACAACTGTCTTTTGCATCATTAATCTATATTCAAATTAAAGGTTTTTTTCTTTTTATGGAGAAAAATGGAGAAAAAAAATGTTTACACCAACTAGTTCTTGCAGGTGTGTCTAGAGAGACCATGTTGATCCATGAAAAAGGGTCGAGTTTTTTTGGGTGGGAGGGTGAAACAGAAATGTTAACAACAACTAGTTTTGGCTTATCCCGCTCTAGATAAAGGGTCAACCTTTAGGGGTGAGAGGGTGAAACAAAAATGTTTATACCAACAAGTTTTAGCATGTTACCATGTTATTTTTAGAGATAAATTATGTATAAGAATCTGAAACATATAAAAGCAAAGATTTTTTAAATTAGATTTAAATAGAAAAATGAAAAAATGAAAAAAAAACATTAAAAAATTATAAATAATATAAATTCAAAATTTTTAAATATTATTTTAAATAAAACAAAAGGATTTTTTTAAATTAGAGATAAATAAAAAACAATATATAAAAAAAAAGTATAAAGAGAAGTATATTTTGGAAAAAGAAAAATCCATGGTTACGTTTATTCACTTTCCTGATTAATTTTTATTTTTTTTATTTCAAGTGTATGAATGATAAGAATGGAGTAAAACATATATTGAGAGGGTTTGTTTTGGGACTCATGAACAATAGGTTTTGAGGAATGGGTAAGTTTATAGTCAACTTAATCACTTAAATTTCTATTTCCAGACGTAATAGAGTACTAATATTTAAAAGATAATATTTTGGTATAGTTTGATTAAAGAAGATGAAGTTGTGAGTTGTAAGAGTGTTCTCCAACAACTAATAACAAATATCAAATATTAGGTTGTGAAAACCTACATTTTCAAATTATATAAACTTGTTTGAGTCAATAATTTGTAAGATTTAATAATTTACATGATATAACACTCTTGTAACGAAATTAAGTATAAATAAACTTTCAGTAAGCAATCTCCACCATATAATAACTTACATGATATATAACCCAGAAATTTAGCCTAAAATTTAAAGGAAATTTGACGAGCACATATTTTAAGAAAAACACAGACATAATAAGAAAGAAAAAAATTAAAGTTTACTTGTTTGAGTAAGCAATCTCCACCATATAATAACTTACATGATATATAACTCCCAAAAATTTAGCCTAAAATTTAAAGGAAAATTGACGAGTACATATTTTAAGAAAAACATAGAGATAATAAGAAAAGAGCCAAAATTTGAAATCTCATATAGAAACACAAATTACTTACTTTGGCAAGTTTTCATCTCAAAACCAAAAATCTTAAACAACAAGCCCAAAATTTCTTTCTGTGGAGGTAGTCTCTCTATGAATTCATGAAGCGAACTTGTAGCAGAAAAAGAGGCTAGTTATCCTTTATATATAATAGTATAATTAATTCAAAGTTTTTTTCATCATGAGCAAGGTTCAATTTTCACTAGGGTTTAACTTGAAGCTAGGGATAGTTTTAGGTAGTAGTCAAACATTTGGTTTCCCCCCAAGGGATTATATTAAATGATCTTGTGAAAGACGAACACATAAGTGGATCAAAGCCCACCCCCATGTCCTTGAATTTCTATGAGCCCATGGGGAAAACATTAAATGATCTTCTCACCTGTTCACATATAAATGGATCAAAGCTCATTCTCATATCCTTCAATTTCTCAAAGCCCACAGAGACCGAGTTGTCTTTAAGTGCCACTCATAGAGACCGAGTTGTCTTAAGTGAGACTTTTTGAATAGTTTTACCATTTATTTTCCACTGTAATTTGTCTCAAATCCTATAGGGATTTATTGAAATCACAAGTTTTATGGGTGAATTATGTACAATCGAAGTTCCCTAGGGTTTTTTTAGGGTGTGGAATCCATATATGTAGTTAAAAAAATCATTTTAAATAACACAAATCATGATTTCACCACAAATTTTTTTCTTCATATTCTGACCAAAATTCGACAGCAAAAATCACACTTAAAAACAACTATGAATATTAATAATTACTAATTACTATAAATAATAATCTTTAAATTAATTTTTAAAATATTTTTTGTAAATATTTTTTAATAAGTTTCCCTCATTTATGAATGATAAATAAATAAATTGTTTAGTGTAATTATGAAATTTGTTTTTAAAACAATTTAAAAAATTAATTATAACTTTTAATTTTAAAGAAAGATAAAAAAAATTATATATATAATTTATAATAATTCAAATTAATTCTTGAAAATTTTAAAATTAATAAAAATTTAATTAATTAATATGAATTAATTAATAAAAGGACAAAAAAGCATGACCATAATGTAACACTTAGTTTTATATTGAGATGAAAATTCTCTTTCACCTTTTGGAAGAAAACATAATTGGTGTATGTTTGAGTGAAGTTTTTAAAATTGGCCAAGTTAAAATGGTAGATTTGGTATAATTTAATTTTAAATATTTTTTTTTGGTTGTGTTGGTGTCCCGTGTTTTGATAGTTTGGCAAATCAAAAGACAAGGCAACATCAGAACCAATCTTTAGAGTTACAGGATCTAGTCCTCCTGTTCTTAGAGAGGAATCTCTCAAATGTTTGTTTGCAAAGATTTATCTTGTGTGCTTAGAGTATTGGTTTTAGACTAGTTATTAAGTGTAGGTGTTTGTTTGTTTGATTGGTTGAATTGATACAATAGAATATGAAAGATCGAGGAAAGGTAGGTAGAAAGAGGAAGTAGTAGCTTCATTGGGCAATAGAGTCAAAAGAGGTCATGACAAACTTATCAATGGATATGGGATATCAGAGGGAAAATCTAACTTGGCCACATGATCCTTTGGTTTTTGAAATGAGATGGATATCAATGATTTGGAAAGAGAAGTTTAATTCTCAACAAAGGGAATATGAAACACAATTTGAACAATAAAGAGCTTTTTAATAGACAGGGATAACCATGAATTCTAAAAATCACACTTTTAAGCAAACAATGATTTCAAAAATAACCTTTAAAATGAAATCTAAGATTCGGGGAACACCCTATTTCCTCAAAGATTTTATTTCAAATGATTTAGAAAACATAAAAGATTCACTGATAATTGCAGTCATAGAAGAGGGAACACCTAAATACATCTATGATCACAATCATAACGACCTTAAAGAAAAATTTTCAAGCAAGGACAAAGGGCAAGATCAGAATAGACCTCCTTGACTTACTATAAACGGAAACTTCAAAGGGAGACTTCAATAACATTTTTTAAGTGGTAGCAGACAGGCAGGGAAAACCATAAATCATGCTGAAACCAACTATTTGAACTATTAAGGAAATAAACAAGCATGAAGACTAAAGAGAGAGATTAAAGACTCTAAAATACTTCAGCAGAAGAAAACATGAAACAGTGAAGGATGAACAGGTCTAAGGTGCTTCTAGGAGTCATTTCTTAGCCTAAAAATTTCAACCTACTGTAGTAAGAAATCATGGAACAAAATGAAAACAAGGGAAAACATTAAACAGCTCAGAATACTTCACCAATATCCAATCTCATGGATCCAATGATAGAGCCTTCTCAGTAACAAGCATGCAACAACATCATCAGGGCTTCCAAGATTTCAATTTCTTCTCCAACTTCAATAGACTATGTATTATTTCAAAGAGTTCCAAAATTACAACTAGTGATCAACCAACCAACAACTTCTCTTCTTCTACAGAAGTATTTGTAGAAGAAATGAGGAGGTGGACTCTAATAAAAGATCTCTAAAGTTAATTAATACAGACTTAAATGGCTTCTCGGCATTTGGGGGCTCAATGAAGAAGCTTACATAGGTGTCCTCTGTTTTAAATCATTTATTAGGTTTGCCGGAAAGAATTTGTTGACTTCAAGGCTCCTCGTTATCCTTGTAATAACTTCTGTTGACAACTTACAATAAGTTCATTTGGTTGAAATAACTGATCAACTGTATTGATGCAAAATACCTCCTAGTCTGGTAATAACTTCGACCTTCTTTTGATTGCTTTGAGGCTGTAGGTGGCTCTGCGGTGGCTGTGGGATTTAATTAGCCCCTGATGTGGCAGCATATGCTTTCTGTCTGATGAACTTTTGTGATTTTTATTTTAACTTTGTTTTAATTGGGGATTAGGCTTTTGATAAACCATTTTTAGGCGTAATCCCCAAAAATCTGTCTTCAATCTTCTGTTCTGGTGTGCTTTTGTTTTCTACACTGATATTCTTTGACTGTGCTCGATTCACTGTGTTTATTCGTGTGGCATCAATGCCTCATGAATCATTGACGAAACGTGGATTTGAAACCTGCAAATGATGCTCTTTGATGGATCGGAGGTGAGAGGATTGTCACCCTCTGCATCTGAATTTTCTTCAGACATAGCGGAAAAACCATTAAACCCTGCAAAATATGAACAAATGTTATAAAATCATGCATGTATAGGTTTACTTCTTCAGAAGGCACGTGGAGGGAGCATGGCTGTTGGATGGCATCATCCAACGGTCGAGATTGATCAGAGGAATTCAAAGGGAAGGCAGAAGAAGAAATTGAATCGGAGCCATCGATCGCGCAGAGATCGACAGTCAGGAGTGGAGGTGAATAAATAATGTGAAGGGGTCACATTATTTCAAAAAAATAAAATAAAAACGGAAAAAAGGTTTAAAAGATTTTTTTTGGCAAAAAATGGTCGAAAATCATGTTCGGGGTTTGGGACAAACGTGGGCCATCAGATGAGATCGGCCCACACGATCAACGTCGGAGAACAGGTGCCAATAAACCTTATAAAATGCACCTAGACATCAAACCTTTAATTAAACCATGCTGAATAAATTTCCCGGGTCCGGATTTGCTGACTAGACGAGGAACCAACGAAGAGCCACCCCAATTGAGTTCTGCCGCATGGACGCTGATGTGGCGCTGGGACCACCGGCACTGCTGTGGATGAGGGACCGGGGCGATGGAGTGTGGGCCATCGATCTGCAAATCAGATCGATGGCAGAGATCCTTTTAACACCGTGTCGTACCCTGGTTATTTCATGAGCATCTTCGGAGAGCGATCACCGTTCGATGATCGGTCTCAGATCGGATGGTGGATGTCAATATCGCGCCGAGTCCATGTCCAATATTTAACGTGCGATGATGGCGGTATTTGAAAATGGGCCCAAGACACGTATTGACTGGTGTATGGAATCGCTGCGAAATAGAAAAAACCCCCCCGCTCTCAAAAGCGGTGCGATGAATTCCACCCGGTTTTGTAATGGTAAGTGGCTGGCAGGGACCACCGAGGTGATAGATTGTGCGTCGTCGATCTGTAGATCAGATCGACGGTGGAGAGTGACTAGAAAATTGCACCAGCGGAAAATTTTAAAATATAATGAAAACTAACAAATTTTTATGAACGAAGGATTATACGCTGGGGGGCGGAATATTGATTTTCAATACGATTTGGCGCCCGTCTGTGGGGCCGTGGGTTATATGGAAAATCATATGACTAGGGTTTATGGAGGAATGGATAATCACGATCGGGTGATGCGATAAGCGCTTGGAAGGCTGGTGCTTGGTCCTAGCACCAAGGCGTATGGAGGGGAAGGGTTAAAGACTTAGCCCAAGGGGGCTTAAGTCTACAATATAAAAAATGCATTTTTATGGATTTTCAATGGTTTTCAAAGGAATTTGAGGGTTTCGATAAGGCAAGAAAGGGTCTTAAAACCTTATCAAGGGGATTTTGATGAAGGGGAAAGGGGAGAAACATGAAAAATGAAATATTTTATGGGGGATGAAGGGGTTAAAATGGGGATAGTTTTGGAAGGGGATGGAGGGGGGAAAATGGTGTTTGCAGTAGTAATATCCTCAATGAAATTAGCAGAATTTCAGAGTTTTTAAGACAGGAACAACAATGAAGATTTGGATAGAGGCATGAGGCCTTCAAGAGTTTTCAAGAGCCAACACTTTTTAGTAATAAAATTTGTTCCTTGAAGGCTCCAAAAAGTTTTAGCCACCTTTTGCTATAACAAATTTTATAGGTGGCTAACAGGTTGAGAGGCATTCTCTAATTTAATGTGGTAGAAATGTTGAAATGTTTTTGTGAATATTTTTATTTCATCAAATAAAATAAAAATAACTTTCAACTAAAATAATAAAAATAAAATTCTACATTATTTTATTATTTTTATAATTGTTTGTTGGGTAGTTGAGGTAAACTTGACTTTGTGAAGTTGTTATTGGTTTTTGAGCTCCAGTTTAATGAGACCCATGTTATTTACACATGGTATTCATGTGAAATATAACCTATTTAAGGGGGAAAATTAAACCAGTCTAAACCCATCATAACTCCTGACCTACCAAGGGCCGAGAGGGATTGAATATCTTGAGAAATATATTTGATTCCTCTTGGTGCTTCTGTAAATTTCGAATTAAAATGGATATAGACTATTAATACTTTTATTTATATATTTAAACTAACAATTTCACCACATGCTGCAAAGGAAATCCAATAAGGAAGTAGCATAGGAAAGACTAATAGATCAAAATTAATGATTTTTTAATTCTTTTAATTCAAACTTATGACAACATAGGAAAGAGTAGAAAATCAAAATTAATGATTTTTTCATTCTTTTAATTCGAAACTTGATCTTGAGGAGGCAAGGCTTACCACACAAATGTAATTCCATGCCTCATAAGGTACCTTTCAACCTATGTGACAAGATGTGATTGGGATACCTTTTTATTATTACGTTCCCATTCCTTTTCCTATATTGTTAGAAGTTCGACATAATAGGTCCTATATATAAAAAGTAGAGTGGATGCTACCTGTAATTTAAAAGGAAAAGAATAAATATGGTGGGAATATTTGAAGAATGTCAAGGGAATAAGAGTAGAATAGTTGACTTGGAGGTAATTTGATGGAATCTTCAAAGATAAATATTTATCAAACCAATATTATGACAACAAATAAAATGAATTTTATGAACTGAAAATGGGACACATACCAGATGAAGAGTAAACTAGAAATTGCACCAGATGTTGTAAAGGAAATGTCGTAAGGCATAAATTCGAGAAGAATTTTGACATATAAAAAATCATTGAAGACAAAATTTAGTAAAAAATATGTTCTTCAAGGTATAATAAATCACTTACATTATGCCAAATTGATAGATTTTATAATATTTCCAACATAGATTTCCTCTTAGTCTTCAAATATGGTCTTTCAAGTTGCAATAACAAATATTTGATAGATTTTGAAAAAATAAAGGTACTAGATGACATCAGATAGGCTAAATAAAATAATATTAATTCATGAACAATATGATGCATATCTTTCCAAATATAAATTTTCATCACAACCTCACAAAATTCAGACATCATCATATATTATATGAAAATGAGCCAAACATCAAGTACCAATTATTCATAACCTTTGGTCTAAAATCTACAACTTCGACGGGAAAATTTATCTTTAAACGAGTGTCTCAAATTATTGTCTTAAAAAAGCGTCTCTATAAAGACAATATATTAACACAAGAATTATTGTCTCTTAGGAGAAAATTTCATTTTTGTCTCTCCAAGACAATTGTTGAGATTAAAGACCTATTGTATTTATAGAGACAATATAAAATAATGAATGTAGATAAATGTCTCACCATTGAAATAAATAAATATTAAAAGTATTTAATTAAAAATAAAAAATAAAATAATTGATTAATTTATGTTAGGGCATAGTGGAATCGAACCACTAGCCTCTTTCTTATAAGTCAAGTTCTCTTCCATTAAGCTAGCACGCTTTAAACAATTAGTGAAAAATTATGGCAGTCCTTAAAATTGCCTATATAGGGATTGATTTTTAAAAAATAAACGATGTGTTAATAGTGTCCATGCTTTTGTAGAAATCGATATGTATCATTATCAAGAAAACTAAGAATCATTAATTACTCCCCCTTAATTGATTATGGTAGCTAGTGGCCTAGACTTTAGGTACCTAATTCTGTGGTGATCAAACTGTACACATACAAAACACAAAACTACACTACACAATCCACAATGTCCTAATATTTTAATAGGTTTCTTGTTTTGTTTGAGGTTAGTTATCATCTTCATCAAGAAAACTAGAAGTGTTTCCACTATTTAAATTATCATAGCAACTCTAAAATTGAGATTAAAATCTATCTATTTCTTAGTAACTAAAAGGTTTGCATCAATTAAACATTTTAATAAAGGACGTGAACATATTATTCCGCTAGTCATGGAATATTAGAGGGAATAACACTTTTTAGGGAAGGATTTTTGCAACTTAATATAAGATGTGCATCATGAGACTTAAGCATATTGGGTGCTCGAATCAGTGGTGTTTTATCACGAAAAAAAACTAAAAACATTGAATGGTGTCTTAAGACAAACTAGAAAAAATGGAAATGTGATGTGATAGAGATCAGAAGAAGGTGGTTTCACATGTTTTAGTATAAATAATTATGTCAAATAACTCTACCTCGAAATAACAAAAGTAGAAAAAATATCATGGCAGAAGATACCACCTAATGAGAAGCATGGATCAGCTGAAAAGCAAGTAAGGATGATATATCCAAAAGGCTCCCAGGTATGCAACACAAGAGCTATGAGAGCTTTCAAAATAAATTTCTAAAAATTAACCACTAAAAGGAAAATAGGTCATTCAGTCCCATTAAAATATTGTTTCGTTGCTTCAACCCAACCTCTACAATATTACCTCTTAATGATAGAAGATAACATTCGTACCACTACACCATCATCGTAGAATAAATATATTGGTTGTATCAAACACAGTAGAGCATAAAAACCATCACAACTTCGAGACAAAGGACCAAAAATGATAGTCACACATAATATGTCAGTCTGTTTATCACAAAGAGAAAATTGCATTGCAAACACACTTCCAAGTAAACTTCTAGTGAAGGATTGATCTAGAAAAAAAATTCCCCTGTTTGTCCTCATATTGTAGTCAAAATGGCTCATACAATCTTGGATGTATAAGATATAGAGAAAATGAGCATATAAATATAAATAAAAAATATTTTTTAGCCACTTCAAAGAAAATCTATAGGATGATGATGTTTTGGACCAAGAAAAAAAGTGTTTTCTAACCCAAATTCCAATCCACCATCCTACACAATTTATGCCTAGGGTTGCATATTATGTGGTAGCATAAGCATAAAATATTATTAAAATATAAATAAATTGTATAATCTTCTATTACTTCTCTAAAACGACAAAACATATGGACTAAAAATTAATTTTAAATCTATAAACCTAGGATATTTGTTGAATGCATGTTTGTTACCATTATGCTTTCTATGATAAACTTCAAATGTATAGGAGTATATATCTCTTGTATTCCAAGGATAAAATGTCTCACAAATTAGAAGTAGCAGCAATTGGATGCAACATTAATGCCAAATAGAATTAACTAAAAGAAATAACACAACAAATATTCAATCACAAAACCCCCATGTAGATCTTGTAACATATCCCTAATTTTGTCTTCTTGAAATAGATAAAAGGGTGCAATATGTTTTCTATGATCAAATTGAAAATGTAAATGAAAGCCCCTATAGTCCAAGGACCAATCATATTTCAAACCAAGCATGACATGAACCCATAGCATCAATGTTAAATAGTCAAAACGAAATTAAATTAAACAAATAGTCAAGCATAACCACCCTATATAGATTGTGTAGCCTTTGAGCTCTCATTCTCATGCCATTAAACCTATATTGATTCTGTAGCCACTGAGCTCTCATTCTCCTTCCATTAAACAAGTAAATTATCTAAAAAAGAGAAACAACAATATTGAAGGAAACAAAATGATGCTAATGGTACTTCCAAATACAATAGTCAAATAGTGTAGATGACCTTCTAGCTTGCAACATCTCGTTTTCAGATCTAGTAGCTTGTAACATCCCATCTTTAGATCTACTAAAAATAGACGAATACACGAATCTCTCATTCGAATAACCAAATAGATAAGATAATTGTGGTAATGTTATTAGAACTAAAATATTGTGTGTGTTTACGAAACAATTGAGTATATTTATAAAAAATACTCAACCCACTACATAAAAAATTGTAATCAACCTAATCACTCACATAATGAAGCTTCCACTAGAAGGGTTTTGGAATGCCATTTTGGTGGATGAAATTGTGATTAATTGATATGGTTTTCTCTTTGTGTGTCTGAGAAGTCAAAGGTTCAAATGCATGAGGTCAGAGATAGTTATGCCTTGATTAATACTTACATGAAGTGTCGAATAAGATCTACGCTTGTACTTCAGTGCAGGCAGTGAAAGAGAATTCAACATAAATGTTGACTAAGGCATTGTCAAAACGATGGACACTAGAATTGCATTACTAGAGCATGAGTCTATTATGGAGTTGAAATTCAAAGGGTGTGGTCTCATTTTCCATTTGCATTGAGGTAATATTTTCTAGGCACCAATCTGGAAATTACATTGTTCAGAATTACTTTGGGAGGTAATAGTATAGCTAATTCAAAGAGCTTTTCATCATGAGCAAGGTTCAATTTTCACTAGGGTTTAATCTGAAGCTATGGATAGTTTGAGGTAGTGGTTAACATGTGGTTGCACTTGAAGGGATTATATTAAATGATATTGTGATCGATGGACCATGTCCTTCAATTTCTATAAGCCCATGGGGCGAACATTAAATGAGCTTGTCACCTCTTCACATATAAGTGGATCAAAGCTCGTGCTCATACCCTTAAACTTCTCTAAGTCCAAGGAGACCAAGTTGTCTTTAAGTGCGACTTTTTGAAAAATATTCTGGTTTAATTTTTTATCTAATTTTTCTAGAATCGGATGTGGATTCATTGAAATCACCACTTTCATGAGTGAAATCTACACAATCGAATTTCCCCAGAGGTTTTTCAGGGTGTTGAATTCATATATGCAGTCAAAAAAACATGTAAACAACAAAAATCAAGATTTTACCGCAAAATTTTATGCTAGAATGGAGCCAAAAATCCACCAGAAACTCCAAAAAGTCGCATTTAAAAACGAATCTAAATATTAACAATTACTATTGATAATAATCTTTAAATTAATTTTTAAAATAATTTTTGTAAGCTTTTTTAATATATTTCATTGATTTAAGAATGATAAATAAATAAATTTTCCACCGTAATTATGAAATTTGTTTCTAAAGAATTTAAAATTTAATTATAACTTTTAATATTAAAGGAAAATAAAAGATTATATATATAATTTATAATAATTTAAATTATTTGAATTCATGCTTCTGTGATCATAGTAATTTATCAAATACCTTTCGGTTGTCATCACATTGGACATAAAATTGTCGACGCATTTCGAACCAACCAGTGTGGTTCATCTTCAGGATGAGATGAGAGATGAGATTAAGTCATTAAGCTTCTATAGATGTAGAGAAGGCCAAATAGATGTTGGAAAAACAACTAGTTTGACTACAAAGGAAAATTATTTATGATAAAAAATTATTTTTATTTAATATATAAAGTTCAAATATTATTATTAAATAATTTAATAATGAGTATAAAGTCAAATCAGCCATTAGAATAATGGCTAGTTTTACTCTGAAGAAAAATTTATTTATTTATTATTATTATTATTATTTAGAATCAACATAATGAAATTTATAATGAAATTAATAAAACAAAAAGCGGGGGGGGGGGGGAGATTTAGGAGTATAAGGCAAGGATCTAACACTTGCTAGTATTCCAACCATCATCTCTATCGAGATTGACAAGTATTTTTTCAATCTCTAAAGCCTCCCTTAATGAGAAATAACCTTAGTTTTTTCGATGCATATGTGATGGTTCGTCTTTTCAACATGTTCAGCTAGGGCTGAGGATTGGGATCTCCCATGCCTGAGGTCCACAACATGCTCACAAATCCTTTGATTAATTGATTAACCATTTTCGCCAATGTAAGGAGTCCCATAGGAGCATGGGATAATGTAGACACCTTTTCCATCCTTGGGATTCATGGGATCTTTAATAGATCTGAGAGAGCTATGAATGGTGTTGAGGGGTTTGAAACTAGAATAAATCGTATGCTTCTTAAGGATCCTGGCGATCTTATTAGTGGTTACTTTAATAAAGAGAAGGTGCAGTCCAGAAGACTATTCTATATGATATTTTTTATTTATATTATGACCTTTTTTTGCCTTAATAAAATCTCTAAGCCCTTGGGTTTAGAATTCTATCAATTTGAATTTTATTGATTAGTAAAATCTAGATGTGTGCAATTAAAGAGCAAGACCTTGATTTCAATGCCTATGTAAACACAGTTTAAAAAACTTTAATATGTTATACTTGCATTTACATTTGAATTAATTTATTCGTACAAATCAAGGTTGTCTCTCCAAGTCAAGAATTATATATTTTTTTCTTAAAATTTGAACTAAAATATTCAATTAATTTTTTTTAATATAATTATTAGTTTATAAAAAGTGTTGATATGATAAGCATGCACATAGGTAATAATTCCAAAATCACAGTTTAATTAAAAAGAAAGACCTTGATTTCAATGCCTATGTAAACATAGTTTAAAAAACTATAATATGTTATACTTTCATTTACATTTGAATTAAGTTAGATGTCCAAATCAAGGTTGTCTCTCCAAGTCAAGAATGATATATTTATTTCTTAAAATTTGAACTAAAATATTCAATAATTATTTTTAATATAATTATTAGTTTATAAAAATACACATAGATAAATTTCTTTCGGATTAATCACATCGTTAATATTAAAAACTTTTAATATTATAACTTATTAACTAACTAGTAAAATAACGGCTAGTTTTAACAGCTATTCCCGAGCAATGACACATCCTTACTATTTATTCAATGAGATTGGTTTCTTTCTTCACCTTGTCCTGAGGATGAACCACATTAGATGGTTCGAAATGTCGACCAAATCCTAATGATGTGATTAATCCGAAAGACATTTATCTACATTATGGATCACAAAAGTCTTAGATCTAAAAAATATATATATATTTTATTTTTAAAATTTGAATTTATATTTTAACCATATATATATAATCAAAATTTGAATTAAATATTCAATTAATTTTTTTAATATAATTATTAGTTTATAAAAAGTGTTGATATGATAAGCATGCACATAGGCAATAATTCCAAAATCACAGTTTACGATGTATATCCGGATGTGTAATTAAAGAGAAAGACCTTGGTTTTGTTACAGTACATATGACCTCACCATCAACTCAGAGGAGAAGGATACATGGAAGGAAGAAAATGACGTAGACAGAGACCTATTTTTCCAAGGTAACACACCCTAGAGACAGCTAGGTCGAGTTATAACACATCCCTGCCTCTTTAAGGGAGCGTTAGTGCCTAGGTTAATGCATTGTATTGCCTAAGGTGCAATGTTATCCGTGTTTCATGAGGAAAAAGGGAAAAATTCCGCATTAACTCACTGAAATTTCCGGCTTTCTCTCAAGGAGTCAGTCCAAAAAGCGGGCAACCTGTGGGGCAGGCCTATGATTGGAAATTAATAAACCCAAATGAGCATCCAAAGAGGGAAAAAGCTAGGAAAATTATGGAAACATCATGGAATTTTCCCTATTTTAACTGATGGAGAAGAATGGAAAGGTTGATCCTCCCAAACTCTTATAAATTGGAGGTTAGGGCTCATTGTCAAACTTCGAAAGGTTGATTATGTGAGGAGCGTACTTTTTTTGTTGAATGTGAGGTTTCATGATTGGCTAGGTTCATTGAGAACACTTTGCCTAAGCATTTTCACACTTGGATATTGAGGAGAGAGAGCTAGGAGTTGGAGGAATAAGGGAAGTTTGACCAAACTGATGGTTGTAACCTTCCTTCTCTAAATAATAGAACTGCCTATATTTTGTCCACTTGGTGTCTTATTAATGCATCTATTGTTCATTTGTTTAAGATACATGTTATTAGTGGCTTAGATATACATAATTTATTGTTTGATTATATACTTTTTTGATTATTTGTAGTGATAAAACTGTGAATATTACACTAGCTCGTTAATAGTTGTTTGTTTGTAGGATTCAGACTTGGAGCTGGTGAGGAGGAATTCTGCCACATTGCATTGCACTCTCCAATAGATCTAACTTATACATCGAGGTAATCCTTCAATACTTCACTTTGTCAATCAAGCATTAGTATGAAAATGTATGTAGTTTCTTTGTGAATGTTGCAGCTAATCTGACTGTCTGCCTTGAGTCCCGGGAAGGCCCGAGAGGGATCTTACTCCAACTATCACCTGTGCATTTTACTCCTAAGAATATTTGGAAACTCTATTGGGGACTAATCCTTATTTCTCGATTGTTTACTTCTGAACCTTTGGTTCTTTCCCTCTATCACTTCTCGTTCTACTGACATCCCTTTCTGATCATTTCATATGCTCTGTGACCATTTCATCAGCTCACATTGTTAAGAACAGACCTTGCTTGACCATTATCTGAAATTTCTCCTCAATAATGCACCCGTTGTGTGTGTTCCAGTGCGTTATAACGTAGCTCCTACTTGAGAACATTGTGTTAGTCATGCTATTAACGTACTATACTCCTTGATAGGAAACATTACTCATCCTAAAACTTGTTATTTCACTCATACTATGATTTCCTTGGTTGTTGAGTTGTTGGTTGTCAGTTTGGATTTTGTGATTTAGATCTCTGTGCTTGGTTTCCTACAAGCATATTAGTATTTCTTGTTTGAAAAGTTAGCTTTGTTGCACTTACTTTTTTAAAATAATTTTTTTTTTTAGTTTTTCTGAGATAGATGATTTCATTCTATAATTTTTGGGTTAAATAGCTATTAGTGAGGATAGACATCTGAATATTTTTAGGCTGAAATGCATTATTGGATGTTTTTTGTTGCATGAATGTGTGAAAATTTCTCCTTATAGGAATAGCTCTTTCATCGAAATGAATCTTAAAATCATTTTCTGCATGGTTTGAGTCAGAGTCTCATAAAATTTCATACATACAATCCCCCTCCAGAGACTTATAAGAAAGTACACTAAAATTAAGTGATAATAAAATCAATCAATAACTCTTTTCTGAGCTTACACCAACATTAGTTCAAGCTAGGATATTGTGATAGGCAGAGTGAGAAAACTGCCCAAGATCGCAAAACTTGAGACTAGTGTCATTAAATATTGAAACTCCTGTTTCACTCATATTATTGGGGCTGTACCACTTATACCAGAGTTATCTCTCCTTTGATCGCATAACAATGGGCATCCTATGTATTGGGGTTCCCCTCAAGGATGTCGAAACTAGCTCGGGGATCTAGGTGTTCTGCCCATAGAGCATGTTTTCTACGATCGTGACCCCCTTGATAGTTTATGTGATTTGAGGTATCCATAGTTTCCATGCTTCTAGGGATGTACACAAGGTGACTGTGGCGGGCTGCCCTGGTACTTGACACAAACAAACCTACTCTATCTTCGATTTTTGGGAGGTTACTCATCTTCACGAGAGTGCTTAGCCCCATTTTTTGAGGTTCGGGTGAAGCTCAAGAGTAACCGTAATTGTACATTTGACCAGCTCTCTTTATATGCTATTGTGATATTGGGTTTCATCTCCAACAAACTGTAGTACTCAGATAGGGTCTTACCCCTCTAGCTGCTTGATTGCTTGACTTTAGAGTTCTTTTTTTAGGTGTGTGGTTCTACTACCACTGAGATTTAATAATACATCACATTAAAATTTTGATAAAATTAACTAGTCATCATGACATCCTTCGACCCTCATCGTCTTTGTAGGTGGAAACAAGGTATCCCTCCATTGACACTGGGGGAGGTGTGGAGTCTCGGTGACCCAATGCCTTCTTCGGAAGAGCATTCTCCAGTGTTGACACCTGATTTTCACATTACTCCTTACACTATGGAGTTACCTGAGGATCCTTTCATTGAAGGAGTTTTACCTCCTTATAATCGTCCTCTCACTGGCCCGTTGGGGCCACTATTGATTTAAGTAGCACCAGTACCAGCCATATCTTCAGTTTCACCCACATCCACTACACAATAGGTGACCTATGGGTCGTTGCCATTGGTGGCCAACTCGGTTCCACCACCATCTTCCCCGCCAGTTATCAGTTCTACACAGCTTATTGGAAACCCTAGTAGCCAGAATATGACTAGTCCTAGCAATTTTGTCACAACAACTGCAAGTGGAATTCTGAACTCTTCAGTATCTTCTCCCATCGTGTCTGCTCCTGGACCTTCGAATTTTGATTTCACTAGCGGGGCTACCTCGGTTCCCTTCAGCAACCCTTTCGGTTGGAATCCATTATTGAGTTTGAACCCCTTGGCTACTATGCCAAGGGGCAGTGTTACCAACACTTACATGCCAGGGGGCACTTCTATATGCCTACAATCTATGGGACGAACAGTTCCATCAATTTTTAATTTCATTCTTATTAGTGGTCAACATTATGGTGTAGGTTCTATGCCAATGGTAAATTATGCAACTAGTAGTATGCCATAAGCTAACTCTATCACGTATATTTGGGCGACCCTTACCCAAAACAACTTGGGGCAAGGGGAAAAACTATTACCCTAGAGGCAACCAACCATTTTTCCCCAATCAATATCCCCTATGGACAAAACCCTTACATCCCTATACCTCCACTAGCTAGAAATTATTATCAGCAGATTCCTACTTATCCCGTTGGAAACACTTTGATGGGAGGACCCTACCATCCAAATGGTTAGCCAACGCCTCCTTGGTTAGAATCGGGGGAAACCATGAAATTTCTATTCTTGAAAGCTTTATACATCCCTGATATATATAAACTGACCAACGATCCCATCAATCATAACCCGCTTTGGCCTCCTTCACCACATAAGATTCCATCAGACATCCCAAAGTTTGAAGGGAAACAAGGGGAGGATCTGGCTACACATATCACCACATTTCATTTATGGTATGTTTCTAATTCCATGGTGGATGATATTATCCAGCTCAAGCTCTTTCCTGCACTCTCACAAGAAACACTGCTAAATGGTACATCGAGTTACCAAGAGTTGCAGTCAATACTTTTGGTGCCTTAGCAACAAAATTTATTAATAACTTTCAACTACCTATCCGATATGAAACTGGAACAGAACTCTTAGCCTCATTATGCCAAGACACCGCCACCCACATCTCCGATCACATTCATGAATGGAGACGTAGGCGGAGGTCAGTCAAAGTGCCAATCCCAGATCATCTATTATCGAATTGGTTTTTCAAGTCACTCTTTCCACCCCTTGCTAAGGAAATTTTCCTGTCTGGTGCGGTTACAGAGGACCAATACATCCATAGTGCATAAAATATAGATCTCATCTATCCAAAATCTGACACACTGTATGAGTTACTCCCCCATGCCCTTGGAAACCTGAATCCTCCTGTTACTTAGCAACCCAGAGTGCATTCAGACGACCTCGTTGGTACAACTTTTTGTGTATTTGTAAAAGAACTCAATGGGCACGCTTCCCAGCCATCTTTGGCTACCACCACCCCTACCCAATCGGCTAATTTTCCCACCACTAAGGTACACTCTGTGTAGTCTACAAAAAAACCTAGCAGTAAGAACAAGAAGAATAAGAAAAAGACCTCTCCTTCTGAAGAAAAGCCCAACACTCAGAATAATCCAAATCAGAGAAACGTTACTAAAAATGAAAAATGCAAGGATAAACCTATCATATTCCCTTGCAAAATTTGTGCGAAGGACCGCTTGACATATAAATTTCTTCGGATGTAGGAACGCACAGCTTTTATCATGCAAAAGGACTCTAGAAAGACACATGTCTTCCTTCACAATCCTTTCCCTAATACATAGTAGCAGCAACACATGGTTGCAAACCCACCACAACCCCCGCCAAGGGGAAATGGTGGTACTCATCCTTCCGGTGAAGGATCATCTGCCATTTATGGCATGGATATTATTGAACTCAAAACCCGAGCCAAAACATATGGAAATCTAGTCATTGATGCTCACGAACCTGGTTCAAGTTCAAATCCACCGCTGCCTAACAATATTCATATCGAAAGGCCTGTTGCTGACCATTTCATTCGTCCCCCCAAAGGGACCCTTCGACGCACGACTCATAACACTTCTGCACGTGTTGCCCAGAACTACAACATTGTAGAAGACTTGGCGCAAGCACCATCATCTATGTCTACACTCAAAGTGTTGGAAACCTTCCCAACGCAAAGGAAAGCTATGTTTTTAACCATTGGTGTAATTGACCCCCAAGATTATATGCTAGCCATATTCGACATGGAAAAATGTAAACCTCACCTTTCACAACATCTTTCTTTCCAGGTTCAAGTTGTTTCGAAAGGGATGCCAATCCATCGCACTGCCATAGACGAAGGTTCTTCGACCTGCGTAATGTCAACTATGTGTTGGCTCGTTTTGGGTTCTCCTACTTTGTCTCCACTGTCAAATTCCATCAAAGCATTCGATGGCCACACCTTCCTCCCAAAATGCTACCTTTCTAGCTACCCAATTACACTTAGTGGAAAAATGATAAATGTGGACATCGAAGTCATAGATCGTCATCTCGACTATAATCTTCTTTTGGGTCGCAGTTGGTATTATGCAATGAATGCCATTATCTCTTCAATTTTCTGACTCATCATTTTTCCATTGGATGGGAATATAGTCACAGTGGACCAAATATCCTTTTGCACCCCTAATTATTCCACATTACCTAGCAGCATTGTGCCCTTAGTAGGAGGAGTTCCTGACTCTTATGTCAACATTGGTACCAGTCTTCTGAAGGCATCTTCCAAGATGGTTTTCTTTCCTCTCCCACCACCTGAGGTTCCACACACACTTTCAATGATATCCACCATCTCGAATGGCTCTATCAACCCCTGGATCCTACCGGCACCTTCAGAAATTGATTCCTATGGATATCGTATGCCATTATCACTGGCTGAGTTGGCTTATCAAGCCATCCAATCAGCATATGAACCCTCCACTGCTTTGGTTTTGACCAATGGTACCGCCCTCTCACCCAACATAGTTCCTTCTCAGTATCTCCTCGATGAAGTCCTGCCTATGGATGAAGCTATCAGAGAGATCATGTCTCTAGAAGAAATAACTTGGGGAGAGTTTCACCATCACACTTCGATGTCTGATTCAGACGTGATCACTATACAAATCCCATCTTTCAACCCACCTGAGATCGTTCCATCTGCGTTTATGACTATTCAAAATATCGATGAGGAAACATGGGCAATATTTCTAAGACCATTCTCATAGATATCTCGGTCAAAACGAGTTTTGTGGAAAACATATAGATTGGAGTATATTGCAATCCGGAGGAAATTGCATGCTTCACATCCATTTTTAAGGAGTTCCGTGATGTTTTTTATTGGTCTTAAGACGAAATTCCTGGCATAGATCCTTCTATAGCTGAGCATGAAATCAAGATTTATAACAATGCTAAGCCTGTTCGACAGAGACTCTGACCTGTCCACCCTCGCAAAGCAGCAGCTATCAAGACATAGGTCTAAGAACTCTTAAATGTTGGTTTCATCTATCCCATTCCTTTGACAAAATGGGTATCCAATCTGGTTCCCTTAGATAAGAAACAAGGCACAATCTGAGTCTGTGTTGACTATCATGATCTGAACACCGCTTGTCCAAAAGAAAAATATCCTACTCTGTTTATATATCAGATTATCGACGATTGCGTCGAATGAAAATATTTCTCCTTTATGGATGGATTTCCTGGATATAACCAGATTGCAATTAAAAATGATTAGCATCATAAAACCGCCTTCATTTGTCCTTGGGGCACATTTGTGTATCGAAAGCTCCCATTTGGTTTGAAGAATGCTGGAGCCACTTTTCAAAGTCCCATGGACTATGCATTTCACGATATCATACACATTGTACAAGCTTACTTGGATGATCTTCCTGCTCATTCCAAGAAACGATCTCATCACCTTGCTCATCTTAGAGAAATATTTGCTCGGTGTAGGTTCTACAACATCCGTCTAAGTCTGCATAAATGCATATTTTTTGTAGAGTGTGGATGTCTTCTTGGATTCATTGTCTCCAAGAATGGGATTAGGGTTGATCCCGATAAGTTAAGGGAAATTATTGAATTTCCTGCACCATAATCCATTCTACAACTCCAACGTTTGCAAGGGAAGACAAACTTCTTACGTTGCTTCATTGTAAACTATTTTGAGATGACAAAAGGCTTTATGCGCTTACTCAAGAAAGGGGTACCATACCTATGGGATGATCAAGCTCAACTGTCTTTTGATGCCCTGAAACAGGCACTCATTTCTTCCCCACTTCTTAGTGCCCCCAAATATTCGTGCGACTTTCTCCTCTACCTTGAACCTCACCATCCTCCCTGGGCATGGTTTTGGTTCAAGTTCACGATGAAGATAGTGAGCATGTGATTTATTATCTATCAAAAGGCCTCATTAGACCTGAATTTACGATATTCACATGTGGAGAAACTATCTCTCACAGTGGTATTCGTTGCCACCCGCCTCTGACTCTACATATTGTTGTGGCAGACTACCGTCATTATTTTGGAGAATCCCATGTGAGACATATTGTCTTGCCAGACCATTGAAGGAAAATGTTCCAAATGGATTGTAATCCTCCAAAAATTTGACTTTGGTTTCGTTGCTGCCAAAGCTAAGAAATCTCTAGTCTTCGTCGAATCGATGTCAGATCTTCCCAGAGGAAGTAGCTCATGATCCATTTCCTGATGAATCTGTCTATCTGGTCGAATCTACTGATCCTTGGTACAGGGAAATTATTGTCTAGATCCAAACTCAACGGTTCCACCCAACTCTCACGTCAGACGACCATCATTGTATGCGTCATCAAGTGAAACACTATCTCGTGTTGAACGATACTCTATATCGTCGTGGTGTCGATACAATTCTTTGACATTGTCTCACCCTTAATGAGGTAGAACACATTTTAAATTATTTCCATGCTGGGGCGTGTGGTGGTCATCTTTTAGGCATAGCTACTACTGATCTGAAATGACTGTATTAGTTTTGTTGTGCTAAGTGTCTTTTCAGTTTAAAAAACATGTGCATAATCAGTTCATTAGTTTGCATAAGGATTGAGGAGTTTTCCCATAAATTGTAGATTATTTTTAGTGAATTAGAAGCATAAAATAAGCATGAATAGCATTGAACAACAATGTAACATAGAGAAATAAGTCACCACATGAAATTTACATAGCATGCATGATGAAGCAGTTCACCCCTCCTAGGCTACATCTGCTGGTCTAGCTCGCAATGGCTTGTCCATATTTCATTATGCTCAAAATTTTTCTATTACATGTAGTTACAGTGATCTAATGGCTATTTTCTCTGCACCAATGGCCCCATAATGCTCCAATTATTCAAAAATGACTCTGCATTCACTCAGAATGGTTGAAAATTGGGCCTCTTACACTTTTTCCCAATTTCACCTAGGAAAGCTCCACTAAAAGTGGAGAAATCCACTTAACTGGAGTTAAAATTGGCATACCCGCCAATTTAGGTGCACCCGCTAACTATTACGCTGAATCTAACTAAATTTTAAATGTTAGCGGTTGGGTGGTGGCCACATGCATACCCCCAAACCGCTTCTTAACGTGGTGGTTAGCGGAACCCAAGGCAAAGACTGTGGTTAAACAAGTTGAACTGTGGGTTGATGTGTTGTTTAGCGTTAACCGCGTGGAGAAGTTTGCGTTTAAATTTTTGCATGTGACAATACATATCGGGGATTGTTGGCAGTTTGGGACCACCAGTGGTTCCCAACCCCCAAACTCCATTTCATTACAACATAAATATAACCCATCGCCCTATGATGTTAAGAACCATCGTGTAGAGCAGACAATAAGCCATTCACGTGCCTAGCGGGAGGTCTAGGGGTTGATTCCTACAGACCCTCACAAAAAATTTTAACATGCAGTTTCAGGGCCACGTAGTGGCCTCAGGGCTGGCCACGTGGCACCCTCTCATTGGACCCTCCAAACCCGTACATCAAATAAGACTATGACACTTTTCAACCAACAAGTTATCCAGTAGAAGGAATATTCCCTTTTTTTTTACTTTACATTCCACTTTGCTGACTATGCATCCCAGTCAAACCTGGTCAAACTATTGTAATTTTACATTTTTGGCATTTCCATCAGAACACGATCTCTTCCCCATACGACAACGATTTTTAGAACTATTTGCGGCACCAGAATCAAGAAGACAAGATCTAGGCAACCATCCTAGTTTCAACCCAATATTGTAACTTTTAATTTTTAGAAAAATTTATGAACTCCTAATCATTCCTCCCCATTGGGAAGCTTTTCAACCCCAAAAGACTTGATTACCTGTTCAGTAGATGAGGGTACAACTCCCTCACCTTTCCAACCTCCATCCATTTTGCCTTGCTTGGTTTAGTGCCTTTGAGCCCAACTTGAAGGTAGTCAGCACTTCCCCTCTTTGATGCTCTTGTCCTCCTGTCAATAATTTTATCTTCTTTGAGCTCATCCAGAAATTCTGGTGAGAAATATTCAATAGAAGGTAGTTGAACATCACTTCCTTGATCATCGATCAAAGGTGGCTCATACAAGCGTAAGTTTTCAACATTAACAACTGAATACATTTGCATGTAAGAAGGCAAGTCAATTTGGAATGCATTACTACCAACTTGTTTATGATCTTGAAAGGAACATAGCGAATGGGTTTGAGCGTTTTACCTTCCCCTTGCATCCTTTCATTGCTAATGTGCAACCATACCTCATATCCCTCCTGAAACATTTCATCAACCCGGTGTTTTTCATGCCTCTCTTTGTATTTGCTTTGACTTTTCTCAAGCTGTTCCTGAACTTGTTGATGTATAATCTGAATTTTATCAATGAACTTTCTAGCCTTATCAATGTCACTATGGCCATCAATTGCAACATCCTTCCCAAAGATGAATTATAATAGCGATTTTGGCAAATACCCAAAGCATACTTCAAAAGGTGAGGTTTGTGTTGAAGAGTGCTTTGCCCACTTGTAAGCGTGTTGAAAGTAATGCAGTTGTTCATCCCACAACTTAGGATGTGTGCTAAAATATCCTCTCAATATATGCATAACTGTTCTGTTCACCACCTCATTTTTTCCATCTGTTTTTGGATGAAAAGTGGTACCCTTTTCAACTTTGTGTCCATAATTTTCCATAGATTTGACCAAAAATTCCCAATGAAACTGGAATCCCTGTCACTAACAATAGAAGTGGGAAATCCAAAATGAACCCAAACATTTTGAAAATAAAGTTCAGCAGTTTGTTCAAAAGTAATGGTTTTCTTACATGTCATAAGTATACACATTTACTGAATCTATCCATAAATACAAAAATATAATGATGTTTCTTTCTTCACATAGGTAGACCTCCAATAAAGTCCACAGAGGCACTCTCCCATGGCCTTGATGGTACCGGTAGTGGCATTTACAATCCAAGCTTCCTATTACTAGGCTTACTTGTTGCACACATAGAACAACCTCTTATAAAACGTGACACACTATCTATCATGCAAGGCCAATAAAAATACCTCTGTAGATGTGCCACTATTTTTCTTACCCCAAAGTGATTAGCAATAAGAGAAGAATGAGCTTCTCTCTTGACACTTAGCCTCTCTCCTTGTGGAATAAATAGCTTTTCCCAAATGAAACGAAAAATTGTTATGCATGTGATAATATTTTTCTTCAACTTGATTCCCTTCACTCAAACTAGCATACACATCTTGGAAATCAATGTCATGTGCATATTGTTCTATGTAACTCTCATGTACAACATAATATTTTTTTAGTAAAGTAGAAGCACTAACAATTGGTCTTGAAATCATATCTGCAACCTTATTGAATATACCTTTTTTGTACCTTATAACCAAGTGAAATTGATGAAGAAATCCCATCCACCTGAAATGTCTTGATTGTTGCAATTTTATTTGCAACTGTAAGTACTGTAATGGTTGGTGATCGGTGTGTACAATAATCTCTTTACCAATCAAGTAGTGTCTCCCCTTCTTGACACTTTGTACCAACGCATATAGTTCTTTGTCATATGTAGGATAATTATTCACAACACCATTAAAATTCTCTGAATGAGAGACAATAGGCTTACCATGCTGCATGTAATGTTCCAAAATTTCCATGAAGATAATTGGAACATTAATTTTTGCTTATTTCATCTATGCGGTGAATAAAATGGGTAAAAGGCCCATGAGTAGGAATAAGATCCTTCATAATGTGAAAAGGATAATTGGAGCAGCTTATTTTGAAAAGGGGCAATTTGCATGAGGACAAGGTCAAGTTTGACCAAGTCAACATCACTGCCTAAGAGGTGTAGCTTGCATGAGAAGACAACACAATTTTGGAGGGAGGAAGATTCTTTGTGGAAGAAACGCTAATGTGTGGGGTTTGGGGAAAAGAGGCATTCACTTGCATAAAAGGAGGAAGAGGCAGCCATAGTGAGACATATTGGAGAATTTGATCATTTGTCTGCTTAGACATATTTGCAGTCCAGGTTGTTCATCTGAGTTGCAGTGCTGCTTAGCACGAGGGATTCATGTTTAGGTTTCCTCTCCTTCTTGAGGGGCCTCTTGAAGGTTTGCACTTCATTTTTTCCACATCTTGGCTCAAGGCCAAAGCCACTATTCAATCACTGTGTTATTTTTGTTGAAGTATAACATAGTGTTGCTGGGTGTTGCAAGGAGGGTTTCCACAACAACTTTCCTTGGCTTATCTTCGAGTGGAGGGAGATCCTATTTCTCCGGGAGGTCAGTGAAGGAGGTTTCTGAGCTGATTACACATCTTTAGTACTAGGCAAAGTATTCTCTATCTCCTAAAGTGCAGTCCAGTGCCTTGACTGTGTTATTCTAGAGTGCATCTGCAGTGAGAGGTTGCACCGACATTTTGGAGGGAAAGATTTTCAGTATTAGGATCAGCCTTGTACTTAGGAAATCCATTGGAGGAGGTTTACTACATATTGGACATATTATTCAGCCATCTCCATATTGTATCATTTTTTGAGTTGCAGCTGCTACCCAACAACTCCGACATTTCTGTAGATTTTCCATTTGTACTTGTATTTCAACCAATCCTTCTTAGGATTGTTGTATAGTTATTTTCAAGGGTTGAGAGCTTTCTCCCATAAATTTCTTGAGCTATCATTGTCATATCATTTTCTTTTCATATTGTATGTTGCAGTGTCTCCTATAGATAGCGATGTCATAGCTAGGGCATATTTATGTAGCAGTGTTTTGTCACATTTGGTGTACATGTCCTATTAAGGCTTTCATTGCCTAGCTTGAGTGAGTGATTACTCAAAGCATTGTACTCTCTTGCTGCTATATTATACATTTATCAGCTATTTTCATCTTCATGTGTCATGGCTCATTATAATAACGTTGTGTTCCATTATATTGATCATACATTGTTGTAGTCCCTCAACGGGCACTTTTCTGAGGACATCTAAGTGTGGGAGATTTGTTTAACCCACTTAGAATGATTTCTTTGGAGCCTCCTCTTGGATTTAGCACTTAGATACATTTTTCTAAGGGATCTAGATCTTGGTTTCAATTCCTATAGTAGCCATTACTGGAAAATGTGTTTTCCAGTCATTCCTTGCTAGCTGTTCCAAATTTGGAATATTACAGTGGTATTAGAGAAACTTTCTTGGCTCGGCCTGTGAGTCTAAGCCCAAGAAGATTAGAATATTGGATAGGATGGGATTTATCTCATCATATTTCAGATCCATGAAGAACCTCCCCAAGGAGGATAAGCAGAAAGAAGAGGAAGAACCCTGCACTTCCTATTCTCATCAAGGATACAAAGAAATAAGCAAGAAAAAGACTCCATCTTTTGGAGAAGAAAAAGAAAAAGGGGATAAGCTTACCAAGATTCTTCCTAAAGCTATACATATGATTCATGAAGAGTTCAAGGAGATCTGAAGGGAGATGTGTGAAGAATATCCAAGAGGGTTTGTACCAAAGACAAACTCTAGATTTGCACATAAGGAGTGTGAGCAAGCAGCTACACACCATCTTGTACAGCGCAGTCACATGCCCAGGATTTCCGGAAGAGAGATGGAAAGAGAAGAAGAGGTTGCTAGGAGAAAAACCCTTAGTGATTTCTTGAAAGAGTATGAGTTTAAAACTTAGAAATTCTGAGATCATCTCAGTTTTTCAGAGTTTTGCAAGATGAAGGTGAAAGGAAAAGAGCAGCAGGATAGATTTCATCTATCTACCTTTGAGGGTTCACCTACATGTTCAGCCAAATCTTGGGTGGAGGATTTAGAGACCTTCTTGCAACAATACCACATTCTTGAAGATGAAGCCATCAAGGTTGTAGCGCTGCATTTGAGAGGTAAGGCTTTTCCATGGTGGATTTTTGAATCTTTTTCTTTGAGAAATGTAAATATTGCATCTTATGCAAATTTCACTAAGGCATTAGTGAAAATATTTGATAAAAAGATTCATGAGACACACATGGTGGAAGTAAACAAGAAAACTCAAGTAAAACCCCTGCATGAAAACTTGCACAATACTTTGCCAGAAGAAAGGTTTTCATCTCACACCTTTGAGCAAAGGAGAATGGAGATATATTTCCAAAAATGGATCCAATCATTGGGAGGTTTCCCACTCATGTTCCAGATATTGAGGGAAATGACGCTATTATATGTGGAGTTGATCTAGCACCTCATGCAGAGGAAGGAGGAGCTCTTGCTCCAAGTATAGGGATGCTTGCATCTTTGCAAGAAAGTCCCCAGGATATCATATGTGGAGATCAAGGCACAACTCATGTTTTACATGTGCCATTGTTGAGGAGGTGTGGAACCATGGAGAAATAAGGAGGGGATAGGGAGAATACCCAACATCATGAGATGAGGAGTACACATCCCTATTCATTTCTGGAGGTTAATGCACCTAAGAAGGTGATTGGATTGTGCAGTGGAAGCATGGATTGATTTGTTCATTCACATATGAAGTCACCTCTTGATGATGATGTCTCGTTGCATGGAGACATTTTGCCGGGGAGACCACTGGATCAACAGAGGAGGATGTGATCCAGGTGGATATTGGTGGTCACCCGCCTATTCCACTTGGGGCTCCACCATTTTCTATTTCAGTTTTTCAGTTTCGGCACAGTTTACTATTTTTAGCAGTTTTTCGGGTCCTAAACTTCCGGAGCCGTTTTGAGGCCCTAAACGACGTTTTTTGGGAAAATGGAGGGCAACATGGGTCCATAGACCGATGTTTCCCGTTCCAAATTTGTATTCCTCGGATAGATCTTTCTAACGAGGTATGGTACGCGTCAAACAGAGATCGTATGCCAAAGTTACGCCCCTGGGAAGTTGAAACACCAATTTACCCAAACGGGGCCCATAGTTTTGGCGCTTCATCTCCTAGGGTTAGGGTTTTGGCTGTTTAGGATTTCCCATTGTTTCTAAATGATAAATAGGCCCTTGAGCCTCATTGTAACTCAGTTCAGAGGCCTGTAGCCACCACATCTCTTCTCAGAGATAGCTACCAGTGCCCTAGCTAGTTTTATTTCCATTCTGTCTGTAAGCAAATTTCAGTTCTTTGATATTAATGAAATGAAGTGTTATTTCCGCTGCATCTCTATCTTTATGGTTATGTGTTTATTCTGTTGCGTTCCTGCGTAAATCCGGATCAGTGGTATCAGAGCGGTCTGCTTTTTCTCGATCCTTCTTTGCATGTCCCCAACGAGGTCGGGGTATAAGGAGCTAGGGCTTGATCTGGTGGAACCTTTGCAAGATCGGCCTCGCAAACCTCGACGGACGCCCATGGGGGATGAAAAGAAAGATGAGGGAGCAGGAGATCCTATCAAAATATTGCTCGAGGAGGCCCTCGAAAGACAAAGGAACGTGATGATGGATAACTTTGCTCAGATCCTTCAACGGCTACCCACCGGCGGCGCATCTGCATCCAGCAGCCACTCTGGAAGCGCGACTCCTTTTAAGGTACAAGTAAATTTTGACATTCCCATATTTGAGGGTCAAATAGACGCAGATGTTGTAGATAAATGGTTGAATCTGTTAGAAGGATATTTCTCGGTTCATGACTTTTCAGACCGGGAGAAGATTATTTTTGCACTCCTCAAAGCTACCCCCCATGTTAAGGACTGGTGGGAAACCTACTGTGAGAACAAGGACCAGACAGAACCCTCTCTGTTCTTGGCCGTACCAACTTGGAATTCTTTCCGAGACGCCGTCAAGGAACAGTACTATCCCGTGGGGAGCTATGAGGACAAGTACATACAATGGACCACGCTGCGACAACAAAGGGATCAAGATGTGCATGAGCCGACGAATCTATTCCATACCCTGCGCACAAAGTTGGGTATCAAAGATTCAGAGAAACATCTGGTGCTAAAGTATCGCAGCTGTCTGCACAAATACATTCAGGAGGAAATGGAGTTCCTTGACATCTCCTCGCTTGGTATGACATACCGGTATGCTACCAAGATTGAGCAGAAATTCAAGCAGAAGAAGCGAGACTTTGGATCTGCGAATCAAAAGCAAGGGAAAGGTGCTTCCAAACCGCAAAACAAAGGACCGAGCCAAGGCATGGCAGCTAAAGACAACCCATCGAAGCCACAAGAAAAGAACAACACTGCAAAGCCAAAGAAGGACACGGGAAAGTGGTGTGAGTTCCATAAGAGCTCCACTCACAACACAAGTGAGTGTCGGGCCAAGCAGTCGCTAGTGGCCGAGATGAGGGCTTCTGAGTCAGATGCATGCTTTGACTCCGAATCAGAACCGAAAAAGGCGAATGAAAAAGGGAAACAGATTATTGATGCGGAGCCCAACGCCACTGTTGCCACTGCAAAGATCCAAAAGGAGGAACCGGAAGATCCAGAGGAGGAGGAACGTCTCTTCCACTCCCAAATGTGGGTAAAGGGCTCCCCGGTACAGTTCATTGTCGACAATGGGAGCCAAAAGAACCTCATTTCAACAGACGCCGTGAAGCGGTTGGGCTTGCCGACCACAGCTCACCCACATCCATACACCATCGGGTGGCTTCACCAAGGACGAGATCTCCGCGTCAGCCGGCAGTGTCGCCTTCCCTATAGCATCAAGCCTTTCACGGATGAGGTACTATGTGACGTTGCTCCTATTGATGTTTCTGATGTATTATTAGGACAACCATACTTGTGGAAGCGTCATGATGTGTATGAGTCTCGACCTCGTGCTGTTATTGTTACTTTGGGAAATAAGTTGTACAGGATACCAGAGGTACCACCTCCTGCAACTATCTCTTTGGTTACTGCAAAACAATGTAGTAAGCTCATTTCCCAAACCAGGAAATTCGTTTTCCTGATGATCCGCCCCCAGGGCAAGAAGAAGACTGTGGCCACGACCTCCAGACAGGGCTCCTCTGCACAACAGCAACAAATGGATAAGGTTGTGGAGGAGTACGGGGACATATTCACCTCACCCACAGGGGTTCCTCTGCACTGTCAGGTCAAGCACCCGATTGATCTGACCCCTGGTGCGCCGCTACCGAATGGACCGATCTATCGGCGCTCTGTTCTGGAGAATGATGAAATCAAGAGACAGATTCAGGAGCTGTTGCAGAAAGGTCACATCAGACCAAGTTCATCGCCCTGTGGGAGCCCGATCGTGTTGGTACATAAGAAGGATGGGACGTGGAGACTCTGTATTGACTATCGGGCGCTGAAAAAGATCACTGTCCGGAATAGGTACCCAATCCCATGGATTGATGACCTTCTGGACCAACTCAAAGGTGCAAAATATTTCAGCAAGATCGACCTCAAGTCTGGGTATCACCAGGTACCAATTGAACCCTTTGATGTGTGGAAGACTGCCTTCAAAGCCAAGGAAGGCCTTTTCGAATGGCTGGTCATGCCTTTGGGTTGACGAATGCTCTCGCCACCTTCATGAGGATGATGGATGACATATTACGGCCATTCACCAACTCATTTGTAGTGGTGTACTTGGATGACATTCTGATCTTCAGCCAGACTTGGGAAGAGCACCTTCACCACATCCGACAAGTCCTCCAAACACTGCGGCAACACAAGTTGTGTGCCAATTTGGAGAAGTGCACTTTTGGCATGACCCAGGTTCAATATCCGGGATACATTATTGATGAAAGGGGGGTGCATGTGGATCCAGCCAAGATCCAAGTCATTCGGGATTGGCCAGCCCCAACCACTATAACAGAGCTTCGCAGCTTTCTGGGTCTTGCTAATTTCTATCTGAGGTTCGTGTTGGGATTCTCTCATATCACTTGGCCCTTGAGTCAAGTCACAAAGGGAGGAGTGAGAGCAAAAATGTTTTAGTCGGAACCTCAACCGAAGGCATTCACAGAACTGAAAAACCGCCTATGTTCTGCCCCAGTGCTCACTTTACCAGACTTGCAATAACCATTTGAGATCAAGACAGATGCCTCTGACTATGCTATTGGGGCAGTTCTTACTCAACAGGGACATCCAGTGGCATTTCACAGTGAGACATTGTCTGACACAGTTCGCAAGTACCCCACATATGAAAAAGAAATGTACTCCATTGTGCAAGCTTGTCGACAATGGAAGCATTACATTTTGGGGAAGGAAACAATCATCCATACAGAACACAGGCCCCTGCAGTTCATACAGACACAAGGGAAGTTGCAGAATGATCGCCATCAGAAGTGGTCTACATATCTGCAACAGTTTCATTTGAACATCAAGTATAAGAAAGGTAGCACCAATCATGTTGCAGACTGCCTCAGCCGACCACCGATCGTGGCGCTCACCACTGTGCTCAACTCTTGTGGGCACGAGACTTCTGATTGGCCGCTTCTCTATGAGAGTGACCCAGAATTCGGTCAAACTTACAAGGCACTCTTGGGGGGTACGCAAGTTCCAAATTTTCACCTCCAAGATGCACTTTTATGTCACATGGGACACCTTTGTGTTCCTTCAAGCGAGCTTGCCAAGATGATATGGGAAGCACACTACAGTCGAGTCGCTGGGCATTTCGGGGTCGAGAAAACAGTAGCAATCCTGCAGAAGTATTTCTATTGGCCGAACCTTCAAAAGGATGTCGAGAAGCACATCAGATCCTGCACTGCTTGTGCCATTGCCAAACCGACCATCAAGAAGCAAGGCCTATATACTCCACTACCTACCCCTAGTCGACCGTGGGAATCCATCTCCATAGATTACATGTCGGGCCTGCCTTCTACTAAGAATGGAAATGACTGTGTTTTCGTGGTCGTTGACAGATTCTCGAAGATGGCCATCATGGCGGCCTGTAAGAAGAATATCACAGCAGAAGCCACCGCTAAACTCTTCTTTGAACGAGTGTGGGTGCACTTTGGGATCCCACAGTCTATCATATCAGATCGAGATAGCAGGTTCCTCAGCACATTTTGGTCCAGCCTCTGGTCAATGTTGGACACAAAGCTCACCAAGTCCACATCTTTCCATCCCCAAACAGATGGCCAGACAGAGGTCGTCAACATAATGATTGTACACATTCTGCGCATGTACAATTCAAAGCATCCACGCACATGGGACGAGAGCCTCCCTTATGTACAACATAGTTATAACCGGGCTCTCCACAGTTCAATTGGCCATAGCCCCTTTCAGGTGGGCTTGGGATTCCAGCCACTATGTCCCATTGACGTAGCCATGCCATTTGCAGCTGCTCAAGCCAATTCAGCTCATGTCCAGTCTGAAGTTGAAAAAGCCAGTAGCTTCATCGAGCGCATTCAACACATCCGCCAACAAGTTCATGATATATTGGACAGAGCCAATGCCAAGTACAAGCAACGCCATGATCAACACCGGGTGCCACACAACTTCCAGGTGGGTGACAAAGTATGGCTACATTTGCAGAAGGAGCGCCTCACTGGACCCCACCGCAAGCTTCGCCCGCTCCGATACGGTCCGTACACCATCACCAAGGCCGTAGGGAACAATGCATTCGAGCTCAGTATTCCACCATTCCTTGGTCTGCACCCAGTCTTCAATGTGGATCGCCTTCGTCCTTACTTCCCACCTCTACTGGACACCTCGGACATTGCAGAACAACTCACACCAACTGAGTTAAATCCAGATTGCATGGAACAGGCCACCACAGATTGCATCATGGACATGCAAATCAAGAACACACGCCAGCAGAAGATCCAACTACATCGGGTTGTCAAAGCTGGCCAACTCCTGCACCAAGGAAAGTGGTTCACCAGGGACCAAGTTCAGCAGAAATTTCCTCATCTCATGGAGGAACTTAACGCAATGGGGACCATTGCTTCCTAAGGGGGAGGAATGATCCAGGTGGATATTGGTGGTCACCCGCCTATTCCACTTGGGGCTCCACCATTGTCTATTTCAGTTTTTCAGTTTCGGCACAGTTTACTATTTTTAGCAGTTTTTCGGGTCCTAAACTTCCGGAGCCGTTTTGAGGCCCTAAACGACGTTTTTTGGGAAAACGGAGGGCAACATGGGTCCATGGATCGATGTTGCCCGTTCCAAATTTGTAGTCCTCGGATAGATCTTTCTAACGAGGTATGGTACGCGTCAAACGGAGATCGTATGCCAAAGTTACGCCCCTGGGAAGTTGAAACACCAATTTACCCAAACGGGGCCCATAGTTTTGGCGCTTCATCTCCTAGGGTTAGGGTTTTGGTTGTTTAGGATTTCCCATTGTTTCTAAATGATAAATAGGCCCTTGAGCCTCATTGTAACACAGTTCAGAGGCCTGTAGCCGCCACATCTCTCCTCAGAGATAGCTACCAGCGCCCTAGCTAGTTTTATTTCCATTCTGTCTGTAAGCAAAATTCAGTTCGTTGATATTAATGAAATGAAGTGTTATTTCCGCTGCATCTCTGTATTTATGTTTATATGTTTATTCTGTTGCGTTCCTGCATAAATCCGGATCAGGATGGATGCTTCACCAATTAAGGCACCACTCATTCATTTCAGAAGAGTGGAAACCTTGGGAGAGCTTGATACAGCGCTGGGAGTCTGGGGTAGACTCAAGGAGAGAGAGATCATTCTCTCAACATCAGCATCACCCACTTCCATTTCAGTTTTTGCGCTGTGGCAGAAGCAGCAGGGGAGGGACAACAGCCTTCCAATTTGCATCTTTGGCATGGGAAATTTCAAAGAAGATGGTGACCATATGATAGGTTCTCTTCATGAGATATCATCATCGCTGTCACTATGGAGGATAGATCCATATTGGGACTTCCAGTTGTTGATGGAGTATTCCAAGGATATTTTTACTGGCATGATTTTGGATGGCTAGTTTCATGAGGAGGGATACTCAATCAGAGATGAGGTCATCTACTATCATGGTAGGATCTTCTTACCTGGAGCTTCCAAGCTCAAGGAGAAGTTTCTACATGCAGCTCAGGAGGATTTCCTTGTCAGTCCCACTGATTCTAGGAGAGCATACCACACCATTATGGAGGGGTATTTTTGGATGGGCTTTGAGGAGGAGATATATCAACATATGAGGAGATGCATGGATCAGATGTATATGGAGGAGGGACATGAATCTTTGAGAGAGTTAACACAACCACCTATTTTCTCTTTGAAGATGAGAGGAGACTCACTTATGAGCCACTCCACTTGTATGAGCAGAACATATGGTAAGGGTAATGATTATTTATATGATGTATGTCCCTTAACCATACATGTGCAGGATGTTTCTCCAAGGAGGAGCATTATTTTTTCTAGACCACATGGTTTAGATGATTCCATAAGCATGATTCATGGCCATTCCCTAGGAGGAATTGGGGAAGAGATACATTATGGAGGACATGCTCATTATACACCTTACATTATTCACTTCCTCCATACTTATGAGGAGATTGGAGCAGCAGGAAAGTGGTTAAGAAGCCACTCATTTTATCAGTCTCTATTGCACTTGAGGGTCATTCTACATTGGTTGCACTTGAGGGACCATTGTCCTTCCCACTTATTACACATGGTAGCAAGTATGATTCTCATATTTTTGTTGGAAATATTGTCATTGATGGCAAAAGAATTGGCAAAGGCATTTGCAACGATGTAACAGAGAAAAGCAAAGTTGCAGAGAACAAAGGTAAAGACAGGAGCAACACCTAAAATATCAATTGGAAAAATAGACAGAGAACAGATTGTCGATGGGCCATAGTCAAATATTGCAGAGGAGAATTAATTTTTGTTATGGGCAAAGTATTTTTGCAGAAGGAATGAAGACATTCGTAGTTCTAGACTACGGAGGAGCAGAGTTTATTTAAAGACAGTTTATTAGCGCAAATCGCAAGATCGCAAGTTTTTAAATTTAAATGTCTTGTTGATGTGGATATTTGTGATGTGCGATCGTCGCACCATCGCAACATCGCATATTATAATCATCGCCCTCTGCCATCGCAAGTCCCATTGATTGTTTGCGATGTGCGATTATCGCGCCATTGCATATCGCACCATCGCAGATTACAAAGTGTTCTGCCATATGTTTGATCACCAATTTGCGATGCGATCCCATCGCAAATCGCAAATGTTAACTTTGCGCACTTTTTTTTTATTGCGCCATTGCATATCGCACATCGCAAATGGCTGACTTTGATGTGGGCCCAGGATCAAGGATTGAAGTCCGGGTTAAAAGTTTATTGAAATATTAAACTATTTGAAAGCGTCAGATATTGTTTATAAAATCCGAAGGGTTAGACATAAGGGATTAAAACGTTGTAAATATATTTATTTATCAATTGATAAATAAATTAAAAAGAAATAAAAACCCCGAGGGCCAAACTGATGGAAATATTGTCAAAGGAATACCATTAGCGGTTAAATGGTTTTTGACTCATGGTTTTAATAAAGGCGAGAACTATATAAAGGAAAAAGATTATTATTCGAGTTGAACAAGTCTGAGAGTTGAAGAAGAAGGAATTCCTCTAAGGAATATCTGTATGGACAGACGACGTGCTTAATTGATGATTCTAAGTCCATGATGCACCCATTGAGATATTGATCTAAAGGTGATGAGTCTTGAGTTTATTCAACAGAAGAAACGATGAAGAGCTGGCGCATGTCTGTTGAAGAACACATATGAATCTGGGTAAGTTTTTTTTATAGATCTGGCCTGCTCTGCAAAGCATATTATTACAGATCTATACAGGAAAATCACGTATATATATGTGGGTCATCTACATTAAAAGTGCATATGACAGTTGGGGTTTCTGAAGATTAATGTACACAGAAGGATACACGGAATGTTGAATGCATATATTCTCTGAAGTCTAGGTTATTCCTAATATTTTGGTTACAGTGGTCTCACTATTCTGTTATGAAGTTTTGGGCAAAATATGTTTGTTGATAATTGAATAAAGGGTTGTGTTGAAACTGCTTGATCCAGTGTGAAAATTGATGAAACGTGGTCTGCAGTGAGTCTGAGGGTTGAAGCCTTCAGTTTGGAAGTAGAAGCTTCCTACCAGTAGAAACTGGTGTTATGTTCAGGGGGTTGAAGCTCCCTTCCAAGAGAGGCTGGTAAACGAGAGAAGGTTGCAACCTTCTGCAGGTAGAAGCCTACGTACTAGTATGAGTCTGCACTAGTACAATGTTGTAAAAGGTTTTCTTAATAATAATTATTGAAGACAGAGACAACGGCAGCGGTGGTTTTCTCCTGAATTGGGTTTCCACCTTAAATCCTGGTGTTCATGTGTCTTGCTCATGTGTGATGTTTTATTTTGTTATTACTACACTGAATTACTGCTTACTAATGAATGATGAAATGACCTAAGAAAAGAATTAAACTCATAATAAGATCTCTGGATGCACTCTCGAATAAACAATAGCTGGTTTCTATAAAGTAGTCTAAGGGTTTCAGTGGAAGAAAAGAGAAAGTTTTTGGTTTGCTCTAAATACTGATTCACCCCCCCCTCTCAGTATTTTTCCAAAAATTGGTATCAGAGCGGGTCCTTCTGAAAAAGGCTTAGCCGCTAGAAGGAAGATCAAGCAAGATGAGCAATCAAGATGGAACAACATCTATCAGGCCTCCAATATTCAACGGAAACAATTTAATCTTCTGGAAAACAAGGATGAGATCTTATCTTCAGTCTCTGGGAGCAGAGGTATGGGCAATTGTTGAAGGAGGATATCAATATCTAGCTGCAGTACCAACAGATCCAACGGAAAGAAAGAATTATGAAACAAATGCAAAGGCAGTCAATGCTCTATTGGGAAGTCTACATGAATCAGAATTTGTCAAAGTCATGCAGTTGAATACAGCAAAGGCAATATGGGACTAAATCATTCTAAGTTATGAAGGTGATGCAAAGGTAAAAATTGCTAAACTCCAAACTCTCAAAATTCAATATGAGAATCTAAAAATGGATAATGAGGAGAGCATTGCCAATTTATTTTTACGTCTTGATGATATTGTAAATCATATGAAAAATCTGGGAGAAACAATAACTAAATCTACTTTGGTTGAGAAAGTCTTAAGATCACTATCGACAAAATTTGAGTCATAAGTTTCTGCTCTTGAAGAAAAGCAGGATCTTCAAAATCTTACTGTGGTGCAACTTCATGGCATACTAACTACATATGAAATGAGAAGAGGAGGACCATCTGAAGTCAAAGAAGCAGTCTTTAGAACTTCTACAAAAGGGAAGGAAGTACAAAAAACAGAAGGATCAGGATATATCTCAGAAGAAGATGAGATAAACCTTGTAAAGAAACTTCAACTTGGCACAGGACGGTTCAGAGGTAAGCTTCCTTTCAAATGTTTTGATTATGGAAGAGTTGGTCATTATGCTGCTAAGTGTCCTTATAAATAAATGCATAAAAAGGGGAAGGAAGTTACAAGAAGGAATAAGAATCGTTTTAGCACTAGAAAGAGTTACTATACTCATGAAGATAGTGATGGGTTATCTGATAGTGAGGAAGAATGTGAACAAGATCTTAGACTTCTCATGGCATTTGAAAAGGAATCTAGAGAAGAAAAGGATAATTTTGTGGATGCTCTAGAAGACAGTGATTTTCTTGATGAAAACAATAAACTCAAAATTTTCTTAGAAGAAAGTAAAATAACCATAGAGACTCTGAAAAATCAGCTTGAAGAAAAGGAAAAACACAATGAGAAATTAGAGTGTGAAGTAGTAAGTCTAAGAAAAGATCTTGAGAAAGTAAAAACTCTGAATCTTAGATTTGCTAAAGGATCTGAAACTTTAGATGAGATTATCAAGGTACAACGCTCTCCTCTTATAAAGACAGGTCTTGGATATGTTGGAAAATCTTCCCAGGCTTCAGCACCAAATTATCTAAAAGAAGTTACAGTCGGTTTACAACATGCTACCACTCAGCAAGGGAATAAAGAATATTTACAGGTAAAGCATGATCATCTCAATTCAAAGAACACTAACAAGAATGGCTTTCAAAGAAACACCAATCAACAAGTAAATTCATATAGAAGATTTTATGATCGCAGAAATTTCTTCTTCAATGGACAATGTTTCTCATGTCACAATTTTGGTCATAAAGCTGTTCAATGTGTTGCATATAAAACCATCATGACAAGAGAAGCAAGAAAGAAAAGGATTGATATTGAAACAACGAAGAATAGTTATAACAACTTTTCGCCTCTTCAAAATGAAGTTGAATGTGCTTATTGCAATAACTTTGGCCATGAAGAATCAGAATGCAGGAGCAAAGTTCAGCCAAAAGAACATGTTCCTTCAAGCTCCAAAGTATGGAAAAAGAAGGAATTGCAGGTGGAAAATTGTGGCATAGCGTTATTTGCAAAAGATGAAGAAAACCAATGTTACATTGATAGTGGATGCTCAAGACACATGATAGGTGATAAAGACAAACTTATTGCATATAGTGCTCTAGAAAAAGAAAAGAATGTTACATTTGGAAATGATACTCTTGCGGTCATTAAGGGAAAAGGGTCTATTTTTCTAAAAGAAAAAGTGAAAGCTAATGAAGTCATGTATGTGGATGGATTAAATCATAACTTGTTAAGTGTAAGTCAAATGTGTGATCAAGGAACTGAAGTTGTCTTTAGTTCAAAATAATGTGTGGTACATGATCTTGATACAGGTAAAGCAATTATAAAAGGAAAAAGAACTCCATACAACCTGTATATATTGAAGAACTGCAAAGAACAATGTTATTTGAGTAAATCTTCAGAAAATTGGTTATGGCATAGAAGGTTGGGGCATCTGAGCTTCTCTCAAATAAACAAATCAAGAAAACTTAAAATTGTTCGTGATCTTCCCAATATTACTCTACCTAAAAATATCATATGCAAATCTTTCCAATTCGGAAAGCAAACTAGAGTACAATTTAATGCCAAGGAAGGATCATCAAATAAACCTCTTGAACTCATTCATACTGACATATGTGGACCTATGAGAAAAAATTCACCACGTGGTGAAGAATACTATATCTTATTCATTGATGATTTCTCTAGAATGTGTTGGATTGGGCTGCTTAAACACAAAGATGAAGCATTTGAGAAATTTCAGATCTTCAAAGCACTAGTTGAGAATGAATTAGATCTAAAAATCAAGTGCCTCAGATCTGATTGAGGGGGAGAATATACATCCAATGAATTCCTTGAATTTTGTGAACAACATGGCATAAAAAGACAGTTTTCTGTAGCAGGCATTCCACAACAGAATGGCGTTGCAGAGAGAATGAACAGAACAGTTCAACAAATGGCTAGAGCTACACTTCATGATTCCGGAACACCTGACACATTTTGGGGAGAAGCAGCACATACAGCAGTAAACATTCTCAACAAAGCACATGTTCATGTAAATAGTGATAAAACTCCATATGAACTCTGGTATGGTAATCCTCCCACTATAAAGCATTTTAGAATTTTTGGGAGCAAATGCTTTACCAAGAATAATGATGAAAAACTTGGCAAGTTTGAACCCAGAGCAAATGAAGGAATATTTCTTGGTTACTCCTCTAGGAGTAGGGCATATAAATGTTACAATAAAAGACTTCAGAAGATTGTTGAATGTATAGAGGTTGTTATTGATGAGTCTCCAACAGCTCCAAAAGAAGAAAAACAAACAATAAATGAAGACGATAATGATGACATATATCCTTCTACATCAAATATTAATGATACAAACAGTGAACCCAATGAGCAACCCAAAGATGATTTGTCTGAAAAGGCTCCATCTAGATATGTTCAAAAGAATCATCGAGAATCTCAAATTTTGGGAGAAAAGGGATCAGGTGTACAAACAAGAGGGACTCTTGTGGGATCTTCTAGCAATCTGGCATTTCTGTCCACTATTGAACCTCACAATGTCAGTCAAGCTAGCAAAGATGAATGTTGGATTCAAGCCATGAATGAAGAGATTGATCAAATTGAAAAGAATCACACTTGGGAATTAGTACCAAGACCTCATGACAAAAATGTCATTGGAACTAAATGGATATTCAAAAACAAGTTAAATGAGAATGGGGATATTATAAGAAATAAAGCTAGACTTGTTTGCAAGGGGTATGCTCAACAAGAAGGTATAGACTTTGAAGAAACTTTTGCTCCTGTAGCTAGACTTGAAGCCATAAGAATGTTTCTTGCTTTTTCAAGCTTCCAACAAATCAAATTTTATCAAATGGATGTTAAATCTGTGTTTCTCAATGGTGATCTAGAAGAAGAAGTTTATATAGAACAACTAGAAGGATTCATTTTGGGAAATGATGAAAAACTTGTTTGTAGACTTAAAAAGGCTCTATATGGTCTCAAACAAGCTCCAAGGTCATGGTACTATTGTCTTGAAAAATATCTTCATCAACAAGGATTTTCGAAGGGGTCTGCTGATAGCAACTTATACACAAAAACTGAAAATGACAAACTATTGATTGTAGTTGTATATGTTGATGATATCATTTTTGGAAGTAATAAAGAGTCTATGAGTCAGAAATTTGCTTCTGCTATGCAGCAAGAATTTGAAATGTCTTTTTTTGGGGAACTAACATTCTTTCTTGGCTTGCAAGTGCAACAAGCAACAGATGGCATATTCTTATCACAAACAAAATACCTCAAGCAAATCCTGAAGAAGTATGGCATGGAAGATTGCAAACCTGTGAGTACACCAATGATAACCAGATGTAATCTCAGTTCTAATGATGATTCCCCCACGGTGAATCAACTAGAATACAGATCTATGATAGGGAGTCTACTTTATCTCACTAGGACAATACCAGACATCATGCATGCAGTTGGGATCGTTGGATGATTCCAAGCAAATCCAAAAGAGTCTCATCTTCAGGCTATGAAAATAATATTCAAATATCTACAAGGAAATCAAGACTTTGGACTATGGTATTCAAAGAATGTTGATCTTACTCTTCATGCTTACACTGATGTAGATTGGGCTGGAAATGTTGATGATCGAAAAAGCACTAGTGGTGGTGCATTCTACATGGGGCCCTGGTTAGTATCTTGGTTCAGTAAGAAGCAAAGCTCTATTGCCTTATCTATAGCAGAAGCAAAATATGTGGCTGATGCATCATGTTGCACTCAACTTCTCTGGATGATGCAAACCTTACAAGACTTTCAAATCAAATGTTCACCTCCCATCTCCATTATGTGTGACAATACAAGTGCCATCAGTATCTCAAAGAATCCTGTTATGCATTCCAAGACCAAGCACATTCCCATCAAATATCACTTCTTACGTGAACAAGTGCTTGAACAAAAATTGAAGTTGGAATATGTTCCCTCCAAAGAACAAGTTGTTGATATATTTACCAAACCTTTACCCAGGGAAGCATTCGAATATCTCAGAAAAAAACTGGGAGTCGTCTCTGCCATGCAGAAGACTAGATCTGCTTAAATTATAGGAGATTAAATTGGATACGGTCATGTTGAAGGTGTTCAGAAAGCACAAGCTAAGGGGGACCATTGGTCATATATAAAATATGCATTGATCATTTATGTTACTTCATTTGCATCTTATCTATATGCAGCATAATCTCAGGGGGAGCATGGTATTGTTGGTACAATCCTTTGCCATTGATGTCAAAGGGGGAGGAAACGCAAATAAAGGAGCTTCTATAAGACAAACAAAGGAAGAAATATTGCCATCAATGCCAAAGGGGGAGATTGTTGGAAATATTGTCATTGATGGCAAAGGCATTGGCAACGATGTAACAGAGAAAAGCAAAGTTGCAGAGAACAAAGGTAAAGACAGGAGCAGCACCTAAACTATCAATTGGCAAAATAGACAGAGAACAGATTGTTGATGGGCCGCAGTCAAATATTGCAGCGGAGAATTAATTTTTGTTATGGGCGAAGTATTTTTGCAGAAGGAATGAAGACATTCATAGTTCCAGACTACGGAGGAGCAGAGTTTATTTAAAGACAGTTTATTAGCGCAAATCGCAAGATCGCAAGTTTTGAAGTTTAAATGTCTTGTTGATGTGGATATTTGCGATGTGCGATTGTCGCACCATTGCAACATCGCATATTATAATCATCGCCCTCCGCCATCGCAAGTCCCATTGATTGTTTGCGATGTGCGATTATCGCGCCATCGCATATCGCACCATCGCAGATTACAAAGTGTTTCGCCATATGTTTGATCGCCAATTTGCGATGCGATCCTGTTGTCGACAGATATTGTCTCTCCTAGAGACAGTCTAGAGTTTCCGTAGACCAGTGCCTAGGAAATCTTAGCATAGCAAGGAGCATATAATAAATAACTTGGGTGTCAGCCAAAAGCTCTCCTGCTATCTCTTGTAAAACAAGGAAATTGATTTAAATGGAACCAGAAATCACAGAAACTGTCACAGGGAGAGTAATGTTGCAGAGGCACAATGAAAAGCTCCAATATTAAAACATCAGATAGTTAAGAGACAATTTACTGCAAAGAGGGCCGGTTCAAGTAATATGCCACAGAAATCAAGTATCAATAGGTGTATGCGGTGAAAGAAATATAAGAAGATAGTAGTTAACTTTGGTCTGATACCCAGATACACAACAGAACCATGTATGGGCTTATTAATCTAAGACTCCATACATGACAATGGCATTTTAAAAGAACCCTCCCAAAGCAACTAATATAGCAGAAAGATGGATGAAATGAACATGAAATAGAATATCATGCTTGAGCCGTATTTAAAGCGCTTGACTGATTTAAGTATGGGCATCAAATAGGATGAATCCTTACCAAACCAGTGAGCCACTCGCATTCCAAAACATGATACAAGAAAGTGGATGAAATGGAATGTTATATTAAACACATAAGAGAAAGTTACATACTGTGAAATACCAAATACCAGAATCCTCATTACAAATAGAACTCCTCCTCACTGATACCCTACGGGCTCTGAGCCTTCACACAGAAGCTTTACAAGATGTATACAAAAAATGCCTTTCACTGCACAATTTTTTGATAAAAATCTGGAACCCTTACAATGTCTTTTTCCTCCTTTTTTTTAGAGGAAGGAGAAGAGAAACTAATAAAATAAGTATGTGAAACATTTAATTTTCTTAATTTGAAAAAAATGGTGGAAACATTTGCGCCCTTGTTGCTTAATTAATATGCTGAGCTATAGGTACTCTGAGGCCGGCTCCATGAAATCAATGTTGTAGGTGCAAATTTCTCCGGGGATAAGACATGAAGAATAAAATATGTAACATCCTGTACCTTCCTGAGATAAATCCTGCTGAAATTGAACTTAAAGGGCATGCTTCTCCTGTACATTGTACTCTTTGTCTTTTAATTTTGAATTTGAGTCTAATATCTTCAATGCCCAGCTTCATTTTCTTTGATTTTCCAGTGATACGCTTTTGCCGCAACATTTAATGTCCTCTTCTATAAAGATCTACCTTTTGAACTATGCTGAAGGGTTTGGTAGATTTTGAACCTTACTGTTTTAATGATAGTCATGTCACGACGGCTATCCAAATCTCTCCTTCATAAATTCTTCCTCTGCAAGCCGATTTTTGGATGCATCTTCGACTTCTGTGATGGAGGCAGAGATTAAGGGTGATTTCTCGTTGCTGCAACCTGCAAAACCCACGAATATGTTAAAGAAAACCAGGCACAGGGATGACAACATGACGGGATCCCTGGACATGGTGGCGCAGACTCATCGGAATGTCGAAACGATGTGGGGTGGTGGAAAACACAGAGGAATGGCAGAGAAGAATTGAAGGAATACGTGACATTAGACATGGACAGTGGTCCTTCGACCTAAAAAGATATATGGGAGGCTGAGGGATGCACGATGGAAACGCGTGACGGGATGACATGGAGGGAGGCTTGAGTCAACAGCAGGACAGGTAAATGATTCTGGGCCACACGATCAAAAATGAAATCAACGGTTAATATTGTGTCGGGCGGTGATGCGATGGTGGGCCATGGGCGTTATAAGCTTGGTTTAAAATGCATGCAGCTTCGAAGAGTGGCCGCCATCGGATGAAGGCCTCAGGATCTGACGGCTCACGTAGATTTCGCTGCACGTCCACGACCGGATTATAACGTGCGAAATGGAGCGGTTTTAGAACAGTGGCCTGGGATGCGTGGCAAGCAACGTATGGAATCGCTGCGATTTGCGGAATACCGCCTGCCCAGCAAAGAGGATGGTGTGGAATAAATGTGTTGGTTTTCGGAGTGCTGGTTGCGGTGTGTGGGGACCACTCAGATAGCAAATAAGACTCCGAGCCATCGCATTTATGGGTTAATCGAACGTTTAGGTGCGCGCGATGCACGATACGCCAAGCGCCTCGGGGACTCGGGGACTTAACCCCTGGTCCCGAGATGGTTATGCGGACGCAAGATATATAGGGGGCCACCCGCTAAAGGGGCTAGACCTCTCATAACTTCAAATGCGTATTTGTGGCCTTTCATATTTCAGGGCTGGAAGGGTAGCGCAGTGTGATATGGAGTTCTTAGGCCACGACAAAGGTTTTAAACAGATTTCAACGGATAGCGACCAAAACTTGAATGGAGGGGCTAATATAGTCAACATCTACGATCCTGGGACGACGCTACTCATACTTGGACGGTCGAGAACATGTAGACCTCCCGATCATAATCTTATGTAAACCCCCAGAGACTCTGCCCTTCAAAACCCTTTCTCTTCTTGATTTATTATAACACCCGCATCATTCAGACAACAATAAAACAAAAATTAATATACAATATGATACAGTCAGGCCACCACGACCTGAATCAGAATTGGAAATAGGGTTTCAGAAATTGGCCGTTTACAGGAGCATCAAGTAAGTCACCCTATAAATTCTCCAATATAAACGTGTTATTGCCTCCCTGTTCCACAATTTTAAATGGGCCAAACCACAATGGATCGAATTTGCCATGCTTTCCTTTTTCAGCCCTCTGGATATCCCACCTAAGCACCAGATCGCCAACCTGCAACTTCCTGTCTTTTGCATGCTGATCAAAAATATGTTTCATTTTTTCTTGATACTCGTATAGCCTCTGGTTCACTTGGTCCCGTGTTTCCTCTAATTCTGTCAACTGATTAAGTCTCCTGACCATATCATCAGGTTCCTCCTGACTGTCTTGCATGAAACGTGCCACTGGTAAAGCCAGCTGCACAGGAAATACTGCTGCTCGTCCATATACCAATTCGTATGGAGATTTCCCAGTTGCTCTCTTGTTGGTAATTTTGTTAGCCCATAGAGAAAATTTCAATTGGGAATCCCAATTCTTCTGATTCTCATTGATTGTTTTCTTCAAGGCCCTCACCAGAGTTTTGTTGGAAGATTCTGCCAAGCCATTCCCCTGTGGATAGTATGCTATGGAATTATTAAGGGCAATATTATACTGTTGGCAGAAATTTACAAATTTTGCAGATTTGAAGGCCTGTGCATTATCAGTCACTATTCTAGCAGGACAGCCAAACCTGGATATGATGTTCTCTTCCATGAATTTTATGATGACAGTGTCAGTAGCATTCCTTGCAGGTATGGCTTCCACCCATTTTGTAAAGTAATCTATGGCTGTTAATATCCATTTATGTTGTCCACTTGATGGGGGATGTATTTCTCCAATAAAATCTATTCCCCATTGTTGAAATGGCTCATTCACATGAACTGGAATCAAGGGCAGGGCTGCTAATTTTTTCCTTTCAGCAAATTTCTGACACTTATCACATGCTCTAACCCAAGTAAAAACATTTCCAAATAATTTTGGCCGGTAGAAACCAGCCTTTAAGATTTTATGAGCTGTGGCCCTCCAGCTGTAGTGCCCTCCACAGATTCCTTCATGAAATTCCATCATTATACTTTCTACTTCATCCTCTGTGAGGCACAATAATAGGATGCCTGAAGGGTCTCTCCAATACAGCTGTCCATTAGCCACTATATACTATTGTGATTTTAATCTTAATGCTCTGTATTTTGCTTTATCACAACTTGGAGGACAGCTGAGTGTCAAAAGATATTCAACTATTTCTTTGTACCATGGACTAGTAAGATATTTTATATGTGATTTTTGAGTGGCTACCTCCAGTCCTTGCTGTTCTTTCTCATTCTCAGACTCCCCACTTGCTATCATGGTCAAATTCATTCCCAGAGCCTGATAGTTTGATTTAGATAGAATTTTTTCAAGCCTCTGTCCTTTGATCAACTTGGTAGGACGGATATCTAGATCATACTCCTATATTTTTGCAATCCACCTTCCCCTTTTTCCTTCACTGTCTCCCTAAACAAGGATATCATTTACAGCCGCAGTAGGTACGAATGCAGTGATGTGAGACTGCAAAATATAAACACAAAAAGCTTTAAGGGATTTCACCAAGGCATATACTTGCTTCTCCAATATATTATACTTCATTTCTGCATCATGGAGAACCTGACTGAAGAAGGCGACAGGCTTCTCATATCCATCTTCATTTTTTTGCAACAAAACTCCAGCTGCTGTATGAAGTGAAGAAAATGAAAAGATCATAAATGGTTTAGTATAATATGGTCCAGCTAGCACAGGAGCTTCAGCAAATGCTTGTTTTATCCTAGTGAATGCCTCTCTGGATTCCTGAGACCATTTTACTTCATTGTTCCTTTTTAGCATATTTGTTATATGCCTAACTATCTCAGCGTAGTTAGGAATAAATCTTCTCAGGAAGTTTGTCCGGCCTAAAAATACCTTTAATTATTTTTTATTTCTGGGGAGAGGGATGCTATTTATAACCTCTACTCTTTTGGGATCTATCCTTACCCCATCTTTAGTTACAATATGCCCCAAAATTTTTCCTTCCTCTAATGCAAATAAAGATTTTTGTGGATTAAGAGAAAGACCATACCTTCTGCATTTTTCAAAAGTTCTTTGTAAATGCTCAATGTGTTCAGCATCATTTTTTGAAAACACTGTAATATCATCAAGGTACACCACCAGAAATTTATCTTGCTCCCCAACAAAAGCAATGTCCATGGCCCTCTGAAAAGTGGCCCCTACATTAATCAATCCAAAAGGCATCCTGGCGTACATAAATGTTCCCCATGGTGTAGTGAAAGCAGTCTTTTTCTGATCCTCCGGAAGTACAGCCACCTGGTTATACCCAGAGAAACCATCCATCATTGACATTCTAGAGGCTCCAACCACTTTTTGTAGGATGTGGTCCATCTTGGGCAGTGGATAATTATCTTTTAAATATGCTCTGTTTAAATTCCTGAAATCCACACATAGCCTTATTTCTCCATTTTTCTTTCGGACAGGGACCAAGTTTGCAACCCATTCTGAGTACCTTAATGGCACAATTATTTTGGCCTTTAGCAGCTTCTTGATTTCTTTTTCAATGGAGGGAAGCAGCAGAGGATTTATCTGTCTAAGCTTCTGCTTATAAGGTTTTGCATCTTCCCTCAGAGGAATTTTATGCTGCATTATACTAATATCAAATGTTTTAAGGTCCTGATAGGACCATGCAAATACATCTTTATAAGATTGAAATAATTTCAAGTATCTTTCTTTATACTCCTCTGAAACCTTCTTGGATAATTTTACAATTTTGGGCTCGGCAACAGTGCCCAGATTTAGATCTTCTACCTGATTTTCTTCTACTATTTTGCTAGGCTACAATGGGATATCATTCTTGTCAAATAATCTTTCTAGAGGCACCAGCCCTCTAGGTATAATTTTTCCCTTCAACTACAACACTTTACTTCCTGCCATTTCCTCCTCCCATTTATTTTCTGAAACATTCTCAGCCTCATCCTCTTCATAATCATCAATCTCCATATTGGAGAATTCCCCCACTGTTTCTAGGAATCTCTTCATTTGTTCCTCATCTTCAAATACCTGCCAGTGCTTGACATTATCTGGGATATATGGCCTATAACGTACCTCGATTTCATACCTCAGTAGAGGGTTCTGAGGAGGATGAAATGTACTAGCAGCTACAGCAAGAGAATCTGCCAATCTATTCTGCTCTCGGGGCATGAAATGGATATTGAATGCTGAGAAGAAATTCTCCACCATGTCCCACACCTCATTTCTGTATGCCCTCAACCGAGGGTGCTTGGTTTGACATTGATTTCTGATCTGCCTGACCACCAGCTCAGAATCTCCGAGAACCTTTCAACTCTGTATACCCATGCTCTTGGTTGTTTGCAGTCCTAGCAACAGTGCTTCATATTCAGCTACATTATTAGTAGCTTCATATTCCAATTTAAAAGACAGTGGCACCCATTTTCCTGTAGGAGAAATCAATAATACTCCAGCTCCATTGCCTTCTCTTGAATTTGCTCCATCAAAATGTAAAGTTTAGATTCCCGCTTCATGGTATTCTAAAGGCTACTCAGTTTTGATTTGGGAGAAGGATGGTTCATGAGAAAAATTTTTATCTTCTTCCAACATCAAACATGAGAAATCTCCTTCCTTGCTGTAGACTGGTGAGTTCTCTGACCTATCAGTCTTAGTCACCATTTTGACAAATCTAGTTTCTCTGTATAACCTCCTCTCCCGGGCACCAAAAATAGGGATAGTGGCATAGGTTAAATCCATCTTGAGTGACCCACCAATTTTTGTTCCCCAGGACCTTGACAACAGCATGCCAAAGCGAGCTGGGATGTCAGCCACCACAATGTCCATTACTACACTTTTTGTTGGAATTTGGGCCAGATTGACCACTAAATCTTTAATCATCCCCAAGCATTTAACTCTTTTGGAATCAAATGAATATAGATCTTTATATGGACGTGTGATTTGTAGACCTAGTTGCTCCATGACTGACAAAGGCATAAGATTATGGGAAGCTCCAGAATCTAACATACAATTGTGTAACAGCAGGTCATGAATAACTAGAGACACATAGAAAGGAGGAGTAGAAGGGTCTATCTCCTCGACATGTGGGCCAAAAACTACCATGGGTCTTTCTTCTTGAAGGTTAAGACTGTCTGGAACTATTGGTGCTTCAGGAGGGAGCAACAAAGAAGTGACTTGAGATTGATATGCAGGTTGTTTCAACAATTTAGTCAAAGGGACTGGGATTTTGACTTTCTCAAGTTCTTTTTGTAAATTAAAAACAAGAGGGGGCCTTTCTATTACAACTTCTTTTGAATCTTTAATTTCAGCTGAAGGTTTAACTTCTTTTGATATAGACTTAGCATTAGGAGGAGTGAATACCTTTGAGGAAGAAGGAATTTGATCATTAGACTGCAGAGGTTTATTTAGAGGACTCTTACCTTTATCTGTGAATTTCTGCATTGCTGACTCCTTTTGAGCAGGTGCTTCCTTCTGGGGAGGCTCTTCTTCTTGATCTTGAGTCCGAGTTCTCTTCCTGGAAGATCTGAGGTCATATTTTCTGTTAAAATGTGCTTGCATGAAATCATTAAACTGCTTGCAATAATGATCAATCTCTGCATCTTCTGTGTTTCTGATCTCTTCTTCTCCTTCATGCAATGGGAATTCTATTTCATCATTATTTGAAAAAGCAAGATTTGCATCTTGCAGTTCATAAGCAGCATCTTCAGTGGAGTCATCTACTGGGCCTTCCAGGTACAATGGGTGTGGTACTTGGTCTTGTAGCTCCTTAGCTTCCCTTGGCAATATTTGCAGGGGTGGCTTTCTGTACTGAGGATTGTAACCCCTGTTTGGAGCGTTCTAAAAGTTCCTGTAAGCTGAGTTCTTGGTCTCCAATTCAAGCTTGACCAGTTTATTAGAAAGATTCTTAGTCATTTTTCTCATTTCTTCAATTTTATCTGAATCTTTATCCTGATTAGAAGTAGATACTTCTTCTTTTCCCCTTCTTCTGGTATCTTGTTATGCTTTCCCTCTTAATTTTCCAGTGGAGGAAAAATTTGCTTCCAACTCAAGAGCATCTGACTGAGCATCATCTAGGGTGGCAGGCTTTCTTTCTCTGAGAGAGAAACCAAAATCTGAGTCAAAGGCTGCTATGAAAACAAATTTGGTAGCATTCTGATGAGGCTTCATATCTGTAGGGAGGTTTAGATATAACTTATTAAATATTTTGTTAAATTCTGACACCCCTTCATTATGTTTCTTCTTGAGTGTATTGAACTCAGTAAGACATTGTCCATGATATTTCTTTTCTCCCAATTTCTTGAGAAAAGTACTTTCCATATCATCCCAAGTGGTTACGGAACGGTTTCCTAATGTTTTGAACCATTTTCTGGCTTCACCATCCAGAGATTGCACAAACAATCTTAAGACCACATCTAGATGTTCAACATTAAAGTTCTCTGCAAAAGAGCAGAAATTTTCAAGATGTTTTTGAGCATCAATTTCATTTTCTCCAGTGAATCTGGGTAAGATCTTCAAATAGTCGTGTGGCATATCATTCAGCACTTGGGGAAATGCCAGGGGAGCATATTTGTTTAATAAAAAAGCTAGAACATTAGTCATTGGAGGAGGTTGGAGTTGTGCAACAATCTGGTGTGCAAATGAAGGAAGAGGTGGAGGAGGGAGTGGAGTATGAATAACAATGGGAATAAATTGTACAGCAGCCTGAGGTGTAGGTAGGAACAACTCACGGTTAACAACAGAAACTTCGGTTACTTCCTTGACTTCTTCGACCTCAGGAGTAGGATGAAAGTTCTATTTAGCTCTAGCACTTCCTCGGGGTGGGCTATCTGAGTAATATTCAAGATTCTCCTCAGTGGAGTCGGGATTTTCTATTGGAACTTCTTGAGAAGAAGAAGATGGATAATCTCCTACCAAATATTCAGAGATTTTAGCACGGACTGATTTCCTTTCTTTCCAACTTCTTCTATGTATAATCTTCTCAGGGTCAGACACTGAAGGTATCTTTGACTGTGATGTATCTGACCTCAGGTGTGGCTTATGGGGAGCCAGGACTACCAATAGATTTATCAAATAAACAACAGTGGAGTCACCAAGGTGAGAGATATGCAACTCTTCAACTCTCTATGCTCACCTGATTAGAGAGTGAATATGATTTGTTGAGGCCCAGGGAAACTGATATTCTTAAATTCGTCCCCGGCAACGGCGCTAGAAAGATGTTGTCGACAATTGTTGTCTCTCCTAGAGACAGTCTAGAGTTGCCATAGACCAGTGCCTAGGACATCTTATCATAGCAAGGAGTGCATAATATAACTTGGGTGTCAATCCGAAAGCTCTCCTGCTATCTCTTGTAAAACAAGGAAATTGATTTAAATGGGACCAGGACTTACAGAAACTACCACAGGGAAAGTAATGTTGCAGAGACAAGATGCAAGACTCCAACAAGAAAGCATCAGACAGTTAAGAGAAAATTTACTGTAAAGAGGGCCGATTCAAATAATATGCCATAGAAATCAAGTATCAGAAGGTGTATGTAATGAAGGAAATATAAGAAGATATTAGTTAACTTTGGTCTGATACCCAGATACACAACAGAACCATGTATGGGCTTATCAATCTAAGAATCCATACATGACAATGGTGTTTTAAAAGCACCCTCCCAAAGCAACTAATATAGTAGAAAGATGGATGAAATGAACATGAAACGGTATATCATGCATGAGCCATATTTAAAGCGCTTGACTAATTTAAGTATGGGCATCAACTAGGATGAATCCTTACCAAACCAGTGAGCCACTCGCATTCCAAAACATGATACAAGAAAGCGGATGAAATGAAATGTTATATTAAACACATAAGAGAAAGTTACATACTGTGAAATACCAAAGACCAGAATCCTCATTACAGATAGAACTCCTCCTCACTGAGACCCTACGGGCTCTGAGCCTTCACACAGAAGCTTTACAAGATGTATACAAAAAATGCCTTTCACTGCACAATTTTCTGATAAAAATCTGGAACCCTTACAATGTCTTTTTCCTCCTTTTTTATAGAGGAAGGAGAAGAGAAACTAATAAAAGAATTAGGTGAAACATTTAATTTGCTTAATTTGAACAAAATGGTGGAAACATTCACGCCCTTGTTGCTTAATTAATATGCTGAGCTATAGGTACTCTGAGGCCGGCTCCATGAAGTAAATGCTGTAGGTGCAAATTTCTCCAGGGATAAGACATGAAGAATAAAATATGTAACATCCTGTACCTTCCTGAGAGAAATCCTGCTGAAATTGAACTTAAAGGGCATGCTTCTCCTGTACATTGTACTCTCTATCTTTTAATTTTGAATTTGAGTCTAATATCTTCAATGCCCAGCTTCATTTTCTTTGATTTTCCAGTGATACGCTTTTGCCGCAACATTTAATGTCCTCTTCTGTAAAGATCTGCCTTTTGAACTACGCTGAAGGGTTTGGTAGATTTTGAACCTTACTGTTTTGATGATAGTCATGTCACGGCAGCTATCCAAAGCTTTCCTTCATAAATTCTTCCTCTGCAAGCCGATTTTTGGATGCATCTTCGACTTCTGTGATGGAGGTAGAGATTAAGGGAGATTTCTCGTTGCTGCAACCTGCAAAACCCACGAATATGTTAAAGAAAACCAGGCACAGGGATGACGACATGACGGGATCCATGGACATGGTGGCGCAGACTCATCGAAATGTCGAAACGATGTGGGGTGGTGGAAAACACAGAGGAATGGCGGAGAAGAATTGAAGGAATATGTGACATTAGATGTGGACAGTGGTCCTTCGACCTAAAAAGATATATGGGAGGCTGAGGGATGCACGATGGAAATGCATGGCGGGATGACGTGGAGGGAGGCTTGAGTCAACAACAGGATAGGTAAATGATTCTGTACCACACGATCAAAAACGAAATCAACGGTTAATATTGTGTCGGGCGATGATGCGATGGTGGGCCACGGGCGTTATAAGCTTGGTTTAAAACGCATGCAGCTTCGAAGAGTGGCTGCCATCGGATGAAGGCCTCAGGATCTGACGGCTCACATAGATTTCGCTGCACGTCCACGACCGGATTATAACGCGCGAAATGGAGCGGTTTTAGAACAGTGGCCTGGGACGCGTGGCAAGCAACGTATGGAATCGCTGGCCCAATGGGGAATACCACATGCCCAACAAAGGTGGTGCGAAATAAACAGGCCAGTTTTCGAGCAGTGGTTTCGGGCGTGGGGACCACCATAGAAAATAAGACTTTGAGCCATCGATTTATGGGTTAATCAAACAGTCCAGGGTGCGCGTGATAGACGTATACGCTTAAGCGCCTTTGGGACTTAACCCTTGGTCCTGAGATATGGTTATGCGGACAGTAATATATAGGGGCCACGACTAAAGGGGCTAGACGTCTCATAACTTCGAATGCGTATTTGTGGCCTTTCTTATGCATTTCAGGGGGCGGGAAGGGTAGCAGCAGGTAGGATATGGAGGTCTTAGGCCACGACAGAGGTTTTAAACAGATTTCAATGGGACAGCAGGCCAAAAACTTGAATGGAGGGGCTAATATAGCCAACAGATCCCATCGCAAATCACAAATGTTAACTTTGCGCACTTTTGTTTGATTGCGCCATTGCATATCGCACATCGCAAATGGCCAACTGTGATGTGGGCCCGGGATCAAGGATTGAAGTCTGAGTTAAAAGTTTATTGAAATATTAAACTATTTGAAAGCGTCGGATATTGTTTATAAAATACGAAGGGTTAGACATAAGGGATTAAAACGTTGTAAATATATTTATTTATCAATTGATAAATAAATTAAAAAGAAATAAAAACCCCGAGGGCCAAACTAATGGAAATATTGTCAAAGGAATACCATTAGCGGTTAAATGGTTTTTGACTCATGGTTTTAATAAAGGCGAGAACTATATAAAGGAAAAATATTATTATTCGAGTTGAACAAGTCTGAGAGTTGAAGAAGAAGGAATTCCTCTAAGGAATATCTGTATGGACAGACGACGTGCTTAATTGATGATTCTGAGTCCATGATGCACCCATCGAGATATTGATCTATAGGTGATGAGTCTTGAGTTTATTCAATAGAAGAAACAATGAAGAGCTGGCGCATGTCTGCTGAAGAACACATATGAATCCGAGTAAGTTTTTTTTATAGATCTGGCCTGCTCTGCAAAGCATATTATTACAGATCTATACAGGAAAAGAACGTATATATATGCGGGTCATCTACATTAAAAGTGCATATGACAGTTGGGGTTTCTGAAGATTAATGTATACAGAAGGATACACGGAATGTTGAATGCATATATTATCTGAAGTCTAGGTTATTCCTGATATTCTGGTTACAGTGGTCTCACTGTTCTGTTATGAAGTTTTGGGAAAAATATGTTTGTTGATAATTGAATAAAGGGTTGTGTTGAAACTACTTGATCCAGTGTGAAAATTGATGAAACGTGGTCTGCAGTGAGTCTAAGGGTTTAAGCTTTCAGTTTGGAAGTAGAAGCTTCCTACCAGTAGAAACTGGTGTTATGTTCAGGGGGTTGAAGCTCCCTTCCAGGAGAGGCTGGTAAACGAGAGAAGGTTGCAGCCTTCTGTAGGTAGAAGCCTGCGTACTAGTATGAGTCTGCACTAGTACAATGTTGTAAAAGGTTTTCTTAATAATAATTATTGAAGACAGAGACAACGACAGCGGTGGTTTTCTCCCGAATTGGGTTTCCACCTTAAATCCTGGTGTTCATGTGTCTTGCTCATGTGTGATTTATTCTGTTATTACTACACTGGATTACTGCTTACTAATGAATGATGAAATGACCTAAGAAAAGAATTAAATTCATAATAAGATCTATGGATGCACTCTCGAATATACAATTGCTAGTTTCTATAAAGTAGCCTAAGGGTTTCAGTGGAAGAAAAGAGAAAGGTTTTGGTTTGCTCTAAATAATGATTCACCCCCCCCCACCCCCCCTCTCAGTATTTTTGCAAAAATCTTCTCCCTACGGCTCTACTATTTCTGTCTTTATGAGGAGCATGCTTGGGAGAGAGACACATTGGGTGAATGTGTCCTTTGAGGGATAAATTCCTCACACTTTTTGCACTACATGTTCTAAGGGGAACATGGGAGATGATATGGCCACTAGAGAAACTCACTTGTTTCCATATGAGGTGAGCCATATGATAGATGACATGCCATATGTTGATGACTTCCAACTCATCATATATGGAGATACTTGAGCCAGTATGATTTGCAGCGTTGGAGGAGAGATCCTTGGAGATCTAGTCTTCATATTGCCACTTGAGGGAAAGTATTTTGTAGCTCAGGATCAACACTTTCTCTACACTTATCATAAGTGGAGATATGGACAGCGTGGGGTAGGCTACATTGTCTACCATGAGCATATTTTCATCCCACCTACTTTGCCAGAGCCAAAGGCAGAGGACTGTTTCCAGGAGTTGCCTAGTTGGAAGGTGACTCATTTTGCATGGCTCATAGCTTGGAGATGGAGGGTCCATATGGGAAAGGTAGTTCCGATTATATTTCAAATCCCATTCTTCAAGGGGACCTCTAGACATCACTTTGCTATTCTCTTTTACATGATGATGGCTTGATAGCTAACTTACATGCTGAGGAGGAGCAATATGGAGGCTTCATTGATGAGATATCATCACTTTCCTTGGAGGAGATCATCATACATGGATGCTATAGGGAGAGGAGAAAATAATTCAGTCTATCCTTGCACTTGCTTGAGGATAAGCAATCTTTGAGAGGGGAGGACTGTAATGTTCCAAAATTTCCATGAAGATAATTGGAATATTAATTTTTGCTTATTTCATCTAGGAGGTGAATAAAATGGGTAAAAGGCCCATGAGTAGGAATAATATCCTTCATAATGTGAAAATGATCATTGGAGCAGCTTATTTTGCACCTCCCAGTGTGAAAAGGGGCAATTTGCATGAGGACAAGGTCAAGTTTGACCAAGTCAACAACGTTGCCTAAGAGGTGTAGCTTGCATGAGAAGACAACACGGTTTTAGAGGGAGGAAGATTCTTTGTGGAAGAAACCCTAATGTGTGGGGTCCGGGGCAAAGAGGCATTCACTTGCATAAAAGGAGAAAGAGGCAGCCATAGTGAGACATATTGGAGCATTTGATCATTTGTTTGCTTAGACATATTTGCAGTCCCAGCTGTTCATCTGAGTTGCAGTGCTTCTTAGCACGAGGGATTCTTGTTTAGGATTTCCTCTCCTTCTTGAGAGGCCTCTTGAAGGATTTCACTTTGTTTTCTCCACATCTTCGCTCAAGGCCAAAGCCACTATTCCTTCACTGCGTTATTTCTGCTGAAGTATAATGTAGTGTTGCTAGGTGTTGCAGTGGAGGGTTTCCACAACACCTTTCCTTGGCTTGTCTTCCAGTGGAGGGAGATCCTATTTCTCCGAGGGGTCAGTGAAGGAGGTTTTTGAGCTGATTGCACATATTTGGCACTAGGCCAAGTATTCTCTATCTCCTACAGCACAGTCCAGTGCCTTGACTGCGTTATTCTAGAGTGCATCTGCAGCGAGAGGTTGCACCGGCATTTTGGAGGGAAATATTTCCAGTATTAGGATCAACCTTGTACTTAGGAAATCCATTGGAGGAGGTTTGCTGCATATTGAACATCTTATTCAGCCATCTCCATATTGTATCAGTTTTTGAGTTGCAGCTGCTACCCAACAAGTCCAACATTTCTGTAGATTTTCCATTTGTACTTGTATTTCAGCCAATCCTTCTTAGGATTGTTGTATAGTTATTTTCAGGGGTTGAGAGCTTGCTCCCCCACATTTCTTGAGCTATCATTTTCATATCATTGTATTTTCATATTGTATGTTGCAGTGTCTCCTATAGACAATGCTGTCATAGCTAGGGCATATTTATGTAGCAGTGTTTTGTCACATTTGGTGTGTATGTCCTATTGAGGCTTTCATTTGCTAGCTTGAGTGAGTGATTCCTCAAAGCATTGTACTCTCTTGATGCTAAATTATACATTTATCAGCTATTTGCATCTTCATGTGTCATACCTCATTAGAATAACATTGTGTTCCATTATATTGATCATACATTGTTGCAGTCCCTCAATGGGCACTTTTCTAAGGACATCTAAGTGTGGGAGATCTGTTTAACCCACTTAGAAGGATTTCTTTGGAGCCTCCTCTTGGATTTAGCACTTAGATACATTGTTCTAAGGGATCCAAGTCTTGGTTTCAATTCCTGTAGTAGCCATTACTGGAAAATTCGTTTTCCAGTCATGCCTTGTTAGTTGTTCCAAATTTGGAATATTACACTGCAAAAGTATAGCATCCATGGCATAATCACTAGCATCGATTTGTATCTCGAATGGTTGTCTCAAATTTGGTAATGCAAGGACTGGAGCTGAATTGATCTTGTATTTTAAAGCTTTGAAATATTGTTGATGTATGCCTCCCCATTGGAAGCCTTTCTTCACATTTGTCACTGCATGCATAAGAGCTGCGATGGAAGAAAAGTTAGCAATAAACTTCCTCCAATATTGAGCTGCACCTAAAAAATTTCTTACCTTGGTTACTGTTTTGGGTGTGGGCCAATTCACAATGGCTTCCACTTTAGAAGGATCAATCGTCAATTCTCCTCCTACTACAATATGTCCCAACTAGACCAAAGAAGTCTTTCCAAACTCACACTTTGACGTCTTAAGAAACAATTTCTCTTTCTTCAAAATATCAGCACTCTATTCACATGCAAGACATGATCTTCTCTTGTTTTGCTGAAAATTAAAATGTCATCTAAGTACACAATAACAAATTCATCAAGGAATGGTGGCAAAACATTATCCATAACTCGCATGAAAGTTGTCGGTGCATTACACAAACAAAAAGACATAACTAGCCACTCAAAGAGTCCTTGTTTGGTTTTGAATGCAGTTTTCCATATATCACTTTCTGCAATTATTACTTGATGATATCCACTTCATAAATCTAACTTAGTGAAAAAAAATTCTTCTTTCAGCTGATCAAGAAAATCATATATTCTTGGGAGTGGGTAATGATTTTTTACTGTAATCTTGTTCAAATCTCGAAAATCTACACACATGCGCCAAGTCCCATATTTCTTTTGTATCAAGACTATGGGTGAATCGCATGGCGAGGTGCTTGGCCATATGATTCCTTTATCCAACATCTCTTTTATTTGACTCTTTATTTCATCATTCTCCATTATCGACATGCAATACATACCGATGTTTGGAAGAGGACAATCCTGTTGTAACTAAATCTCATGTTGAATTTCTCTTTTCGGAGGCAATCCTGTTGGCTCCTGAAACATATCATGATGCTCATTAACCACATCATATAAATTTGATTTCAACTTAGGATCACATCCATCAAAATATTCATGATTAATATCAGCTTTAGGCTTAATCATAAGAAGGACAAAATTCTTACTTGAATTTACCAGCCTCTTTACTTGTCCAGCATTTACCAAAGCAATGTTTGTATTCTTGCGGTGTGCTCTAACAATGAACTCCTTTCCATATTTGAATAAATAATAATTTTTCTCATGGTGATAAAGTATATCTTTCCTGTCATACAAGTAAGGACCCCTTAATACAATACCAGTTATGTCAAGCAGAACCACATCTAATTCAACTGTGTCAAAAAAACTTGCAGTGATTGCAAACCTCAATATACATTTGCAACCTATAGATTTGTATCCTTACAAATCCAACCCAATGGATATGGTTTTGGATGTGGTATGGTTTCAAGGTTAATTTTCTTGACCAAATATTCAGAGATTAAGTTTGGTTGTGACCCACTGTCAAATAATGTTTCAATCTTGGTATGCTTGGATATGACCCTCACATGAAATCGTTCTATTCTTTCTTCTTCATTTGGAGTGTTTATGTGACAGTTTGATGTACTGGTACTGGGTTTAGTTTCAATTTATTTTCCCTTCATGTTATTCAATCCCATGGCTATAATCTTAGATTCATCACCTGAATCAGATCCTAAATCATGTTGATTTGTAGCAACATTTTTTTGTTTCCCTTTGTTATTGGGTTTCTTTGGCCTCAATTGAGGATGTAATTTCCAACAATGAGTTTCATCATGGCCTTCTTTTGAACAATGTTTACAAGTCACTTTTTCTCCCTCTTTCTTAACAGATGCATTCTTTTTTTTTTTTACCTTTTGAGGTCTTTTCCTTGGCTTTACCCTTAAAAGGTTTCTTTCTACCCTCTTCAGAAATGTTCTTCCCTCTAGCTTATAGATGTGTGGCCTGAACACAAACTTCATCTAGACTGGTGGGGTTAAACATGAGAATAGTATGTTTTAGGTACCTATGTAAGCCTCCTATGTACTTTAGCAAAGTATCTCGGCTTTGCAAATCCACCCCTAATAAGAGAACTCTTCTCCTAAATTCTTGGGTGTATTCTTGCACATTTTTTCCCTTTAATTGCCTAAAGTTCTGCCAGTTCATGATGACTTTCTGCATATGAGATAATGGATAAAATTGTTGTTTAATAGCAGTAATGGAATCTAGCCATGATAGAATAATCTTACCATGTTTCTTGATTTCCTTTTTTGTATTGGCTTCCCACCAAACAAGTGTTGCATCTTCCATTCTCAAAGAAGCTAACTGAATTTTTGTATCATCATCTTGAAGGTTCTGTATTCTCAAATAGACCTCCAATTGTCTCATCCAATTATCAAGATTTTCTGAATTTACTTCACCATTAAACATTGGCAATTCGAACTTAACATCAAGTTTTTAATAAGGATTTTTACTAGTGCTCTTGGACTTGTGTGGCTGATGTACTGAAGACGAAGTAGAGGATGATGATGATGATGATGAGGGTGAGGATGAGGATGATGGCTCTCAATTTCCTCCATTTCCTCCATTTCCCTTCTTTTACTTATCTTCATCATGTTGACCTCCTAAAGATCCTTATCCTTCCTTTTGAAGTTTAGATCCTTCTCCTTCCAGTATATCATTCCTTTCTTGATAAAGGATTATAACCATCTTAGTCATGTCAAGAAATGCTTTCCTGAACACTCTTTCTTCCTCCTTGGGTTCAACTTCTTCATGAATTTCTCCTTCCTCATGAGGCATGCTTAATGGAGCTTTCGCTTCTTTAAGAGGTGAACTAGGGGGTGGAGATTGTGGCAATCTTGCTCTCCTTTTCTTTGACTCTTTTTGAGACCCTCCTTCTTCCACCAATTTACCTTCTATTCTTTTGAGCTTGAGCCTTGTAAGCATCTAAAAATGGCAAACAGTTAAAAAATGTTAAAAAATTATTTTGCACTAAACAACAACAGAGAATAAAACTCTAGCTCCGATACCAATATGATCTGAAATGACTGTATTAGTTTTGATGTGCTAAGTGTCTTTTCAGTTTAAAAAACATGTGCATAATCATTTCATTAGTTTTCATAAGGATTGAGGAGTTTGTCCATGAATTGTTTATGATTTTTAGTGAATTAGAAGCATAAAATAAGCTTAAATAACACTGAAAAACAGTGTAAAATAGAGAAATAAGTCACCACATGGAATTTACATAGCAAGCATGATGAAGCAGTTCACCCCTCCTGGGCTACATTTAATGGTCCAGCTCCCAATGGCTTGTCCATCTTTCATTATGCTCAAAATTTTGCTATTACATGTAGTTATAGCTCTCTAATGGTTGTTTTACAATGTTTTTCAGTGTTATTTATGCTTATTTTATGCCTCTAATTCACTAAAAATAATCTACAGTTCATGGACAAACTCCTCAATCCTTATGCAAACTAATGAACTGATTATGCACATTTTTTAAACTGAAAGGACACTTAGCACAGAAAAACTAATACAGTCATTTTAGATCAAATTCCCAGAAAATCTTGTGTGCAGGATACTACTGACCCAATTTGTTTAAAGACTGCATCACTGCGGTCTAGAAGTGTCATCCATGTCAAATTTTTACAAAGAAAATGCACGCTCACCCTGCCTCTCTTCATCCGATCATCTCCGTCGGTCCTTTCGCTAAATGGGGAATAGATTTAGTAACATGTAATCCCACTTCCATTGATGGACACAACTACATCATATTTGCAGTCGACTATTTCACAAAATGGGCTGAAGCCATTCCCACTTTTCGGGCTGATGGAGAAATTTTTGCTCTCTTCCTATTCAATCAGGTTATTTGTCGTTTCGGTGGGGTATATATGTCGTTTCGGTGTACCCCACTTGATTTTCACAGATCATGGTTCACACTTTTAGAACCAAATGATGAAGAAGTTAAATTCCATGCTAGGTTTTCGAAAAGATCAGTATTCTTCCTACTATCCGCAAGCTAATGGTCAAGTCGAAGTCATAAATGGCATCCTCAAGGCCATGATTCATCGGTTGGTCAGAAATCATAAAACCACATGGCATCGAAAGCAATACTCCGTGTTATGGGCATAACGAACTTCAGTGAAGACTACTACAGGCTTCACACCATTCTAGTTAGCATACAGTCTAGAAGTAGTTCTTCCAATTGAGTGTGAGATTCCATCACTTAAATTAGTTGTTGAACTCCTACCCAGAACTACTGCCAAAGAAGAGAGCTTGCTCTCGCTCAATCAGTTGGACGAAACTGTCGAGATGCCATATTGTCCCTCGAAGCCCACAAGCCCCGAGTTAAAGCTCAATACGACAAATCTGTCAAGCCTTTTTCTTTCCAAGAGGGAAATCTCAGTCTACTCTATGATCAGAGGCACGACCTCTTTGGGGTAGGAACACTTCAACCACTATGGCTCAGTCCACATGTTGTCATGAATGTCCTTTCTAAAGGGTCCTATGAACTTCATGATTTTAATGGAATCTTACTCGCTGAGCCCTGCAATGGGCTCTATCTGGAGAAGTATTTTCACCTGGTGTCTCACTCTGGAATATTTTGGGTTTTTGAGTATTTTTTCTCATATAGACTCTCTTATTCTACACAAATATCTTGGTCACCCTTGCCATACGTTGGATATGTGGATGGTGCTAGTCGTCACACATGACACATTGCAGCAGCTGCTTGGGTCCTCTATACACCTGAGTCGGAACTACTTGGTTCTGAGGGAATCTTCCTTGGTGATGCCACCAACAATATTGATGAGTACATGTCAGTTATCCAACTCTTCACTGAATCTGCATCTCACGACATCTCTAATCTGGTGGTCCAGTTAGATACCCATCTAGTCCTTATGCATTTGAACAACTTGTATCGCATCCAACATCCTCTCTTATTACGTTATTACTTAAGGGTGCGACTTCTAGAACGTTAATTTCAATTCATTACTTTTGAGCACATTCCTAGAGAATCTAATGCATTAGCTGATACCTTAGCAAATTATGTATTGGATTGGCATTTGTCACATTTACTATAGAAAGAGTCATACAAGAGTGTACATTTTTCATCATAAAAATTACATAATATTAAAAAATACAAGATCAAAATCAACAATATATATATATATATATATATATATATATATATACATATACATATATACATATACATATACATATACATATACATATACATATACATATACATATACATATATATATACATATACATATACATATACATATACATACACACACACACACACACACACACACACACACACACATATATATATACATATGTGTGTGTGTGTGTGTGTGTGTGTGTGTGTCATGTCTAGTCGATTACTTCATAAAACTCTTCAAAACTTGGGTGTTTTATACAAAATTGGCTTTGCTAAGCCTTGCTCTGACATCTAAACATCTATATCTACTCCTGCTGAGCCTTCTGCTCATGATAGCAAATAAATTCTCTGGCTAACCTCCTTAGAGGCACCAAGAATCTCTCTGGCACACCCATTGTGTGTCACTGCAGATGAATCAGGATCTCCCTCATGGGAAGAGGCGGCACGCCCATGCTCAATCCTTTGAGGTTCCTAGAAAACTTGTGCAAACTACGTGTATCATCTCCCTCTTCGGCTGCCGCAGCCTCTACTGCTACTCCAGCCCCAGGTAGCTGCATTCCTCGTCATGCGTAGCGAGGAGCTCCAACAGGTTGGACGGGTGCCACATTTGTGTTAAGAAATGTGCTTCATGTCAAAACTTTTTTTTACCCATTAAACAAAAAAATTTCATAAATATTCAAAAGAAAAAAATACTTAAAGAAACTAATTTTTCATCTTACCTATTGGCCCCCACTAAGTGCCAGGTAGCAATCTCAACTTTGTACCTCCCGTGAAGTTCATCCCTACATAGGGATAATCCTCGATCATCAGGATCAGGTTGTTAAGTCACGCAAACAATGCATCATCAAAGAAATGGCAGAGTGGACCCTCTTCAGTCTGAGGCATCAAAGCGGACCAACGACCCTGTCTAGGCTTTCATGGTACCGCAACATCCATGATCATTCGAGGCCTCATAGCGGGCACTCTCTCTAGTATGAACGAGACAATCAGCGTGCCATACCCAAACTATCTTTGGGACCGGGTCTTGTAGGTTTTCAATTCTTCTCAAACATAGCGGACAATGCCTTCACACCAATTGAATATCTGTGGCTATAGGAAATCTAGCGCTAGTTGTACTTAGGCCTTGGTGCCCACATGCTGACTCTTGGCTCCTACCAAGCAGATGATCATCCACAGCAATGACCTCATCGGTCTAGAGGTTATCTGTGCTATAGGTATCCGGTTACTCATAGGTGCAATGTTATTTGTAGATTGAGCCTGGATCAACCCCATGGTGGTTCGGGGATCATCTCTCGATCCTGTCAGATTGGGCCTTGGCTCTTTGCATGATAGGCCAGTCATAAAGTATATATCTTCCTTATCTATTGTGAGCTCATGACCACTAATGCGAAATAGATGATGTTGTTCATCCCACCATTGGATTATCCATCTCAAAATATCCTCCTGCCCTTTCATCATCTCTAATCTAGCATATTTGAGCGATCCACACCTCTGGAGAACCAACAACCATACTAGATCGGTAACCATTTCCCGTTCCTCTCTCTCATACTCTCTTTCGCGCCAAATACTCATGGTAAAAGCTTTGTACCTGCACAAATCAAGTTTTCCATGGATTAGTTATTGGCAAAATCACTGCAAACTGGAGCAAACTAAGTTTAAAAATTGTTTGGGTCAACTAACATGGGGCTTTGTGCAAAGCAAAGCATGTTAACGCAATGTCCCTTAGCGGGCAGTGCGTTTAATGCGGCCCTACCACTGGGCACCTGCATTATCCGCCTAAAATTTCTAGGGCTTTCCAAAAAATCGTTTTTTAACCATTAAAAACATTGAAAACACTATTGGAAAGCTAGATAAAGGCTCAAGCTCTTACCTAGAATAGATGGAATTTAAAACGGTTGCCCGGATAGTCCACAATCAACAGCAAAAGTTTCTCCTTTTTTCACACTCCAGAGCTCTTTCACCGAAGACAAACAGTAAAAATTAAGGTCTCTTTCCTTCTTATAGACATTCTGGAGGTACGACTCACTCAGCTAGTCATTTGAAATTGGTAAATTTCCACTATTTTTTTATGCAAATGTTGTTTTATCGAAGCTACTGATGCTCTGATGATTTTTTAGTGTTTCTATGTAGATTTGACCATGCTTGACCCATATCAAGCCTTCTTTTTAGGGACTTTTTCTAGCTCATAAAACTAAAAAAAACCCTGAGTTTCCTTCTTCGAGCTCGTTAAATTACCACGATGAAAAACTATGAGCCATTCTTTTCCATATTTTTCTAGCTCATTAAAAATCAAAAAATACACCGAGTTTTTTTTCCGTTGGAATCGTTAAAATTTCACAGAGAGGACCGAGTTTTTTTGTGTTGGAATCGTTAAAATTTCACAGAAAGGATTGAGTTTTTCTTTGTCTGACTTGTTAAAACTTCACAAATAATATTGAGTTTGATTTTTCTCCTCGTACTCATAACAAAATGAGGTAGACATCCATTCAACTTAGGTTTATCACTTTATCTGGATTCAATGGACTAACTTATGAAAAAGGAACTATGCCAGGCATACTGTTATCCCTTTTTCGCATAAGGTCATCAACCATGAAAAAGGTACCCCCTTAGAGTTGTCTTTTACGATGTTTTTAAAACTCCCTAAATATGAAAACATCATCGAGTTTACCCTTATGGACTCATTAAATCTAATCAGATGGGAAAAAATTTGGGCAAAGTAGAGACTCATTCTTTTCTAATTTGAAAGTCGATTTTGCATCAGTACCTTGAACATGGCACTCCCCAGAAAATTCTCTCGCAATTAGACGAACCCTACCATTCTATGAGTTTAGCCTTCATATGTCGATGTCCCTGCATTGGTGAAACCTAACACTCTTTGGTGTTCATAACCCTAAGCTGCCTGGTACCCTATTTGTTGTGCCTTCTATTGTTTAAGAGATCTCGCTATCTACTATTGTTTAGTTAGTACCATTTTCTCTTGACTATCCTCAAAACAAAATCATATTTTTTCTCGTCTCATGTCAACTGATGTAGGATGCCTCATTGCCTGCCTTTTGACATATCTCTTCCTATCGACTTCAACATATTATCTAGGAAGCTGATCTAGAAACATATCAATACCCTAGAACTTGTAGACCATAGTGACAGGCTACCTTGTGTTTCATTGGGGGTTTTCATAACTGGCTCCTAGTTGAATGATTCTATGAGTGTTTGACATCAACACCATTTAATCACACTCGCTAGATTGTACTGTGCATCTTGGAGACCATCATCCTTATCATTGGACATCCTCGCATCTGTTAATAGTTTTCATCATTGACTGGTCATTAGACAATTTCTCACATGTTCGAATACAACTCCTTTATTCACATGTGTGGAAATATGCATTTTAGTGAAGCGACGACCAAGACCTTGGGTTGAGGCTTACATCATTAAGCTTTGTTTCCTCTCCCAAGTTGCTATATTGTTTTCAAAGACAACTTATCAGATTGATCCTGTCATGGCACAAGCTTCACATTGTGCTTATCAGTGGACAAACTGGTCATATCTCTTCCTGTAGAAATCATCTTGATACAAATACTGAGCATGGGAATGCCCGACTTAGGACATATATTTCTATTTTTGACATATGTTGTTTGTTTCAGGTTTTCCTCAGTCCTCCAACTCCTATCTCTCTACTACACATTTTATAAAGTATTTCAGCCATCATCTTTGACTTTGACCTTGGACTTTAGGGGTCATCTGTTACAGTAAAAATGGCGTCCTCATCAGCTCAAAGGAGGAGGATACATGGAAGAAATAAAATGACCTAGACAGAGACCTATTTTTCCAAGGTAACGCACCCTAGAGACAACTAGGTCGAGTTATAGCGCATCCCTGCCTCTTTAAGGGAGCGTTAGTGCCTAGGTTAACGCACTGTCTTGCCTAAGGGGCAGCGTTACCCATGTTTCATGAGGAAAGAGGGACAAATTTTGTAGTAACTGACTGACATTTCTGTCTTTTTCTTAAGGATTCATTCCAGAAAGTGGGAAAACTGCGGAGCGAGCCTTTGATTGGACATTACTAAACCTAACTAAACATCTAAAGAGGGAAAAGGCTAGGAAAAACATAGAAACATAATGGATTTTTCCCTATTCGAACCAATGGAGAAGAATGGCAAGGTTGATCCTCCCAAACTCTTATAAATTGGAGGCTAGGGCTCATTGTCAAAGGTTGGAAGGTTGATTATGTGAGGAGCGTACTTTTGTTGTTGAGTGTGAGGTTTCATGATTGGCTAGGTTCGTTGAGAACTCTTGGCCTAAGCATTGTCACACTTGAATATTGAGGAGAAAAAACTAGGAGTCGAGGGACTAAGGGAAGCTTAACCAAATTGATGGTTGTAATCTTCCTTCTCTAAATAATGGAACTGCCTCTATTTTGTCCACTCGGTTTCTTATTAATGCATCTATTGTTCATTTGTTTAAGATACATGTTATAAGTTCCTTAGATCTACATAGCTTATTGTTTGATTATATACTTGTTTTATTGTTTGTAGTGATAAAACTGTGAATATTACACTAGCTCGTTGTTTGTTTGCAGGATTCAGACTTGGAGCTGATGAGGAGGACTTCCGCTACACTGCATTGCGCACTCTAACAGAGTTGCCTTATACATCGAGGTAATCCTTCAATAATTCACTTTGTCAATCAAGCATTAGTATGAACATGTATGTAGTTTCTTTGTGAATGTTGCAGCTAATCTGATTGTCTGCCTTGGGTCCCGGGAAGGCCCGAGAGGGATCTTACTCCAACTACCACCTATGCAATTTACCCCTAAGCAATTTCAATGCCTATATGAACACAGTTTAAAAAACTATAATATGTTATACTTACATTTACATTTGAATTAAGTTAGTCATCCAAAAGGGTTGTCTCTCAAAATCAAGAATTATGTATTTTATTTCTTAAAATTTAAACTAAAATATTCAATAAATTTTTTTAAATATCATTATTAATTTATAAAAATACATATATTTTATTTTTAAAATTTAAAGTTATATTTAAAAAAATAATAATAACACTGATTTATTATTTAGTTTATAGAAATGTTTATATTTGATTTTATTAAAATTAAAATTTAGATTTTAACTATATATAATCAAAATTTGAATTAAAATATTCAATTGATTTCTTTTAATATAATTATTATTTTATAAAAAATGTTGATATGATAAGCATGTAAATAGATAATAATTCCAAAATCACAGTTCAATGTATTGGACACTAAAATGTTGAAATTTAAACAAACAAATAAATAAATAATAAAAAATAAAAACTAATAATAAAATGTTGAAATTTAACAAAAATAAAACTAATAAAAAAATCATTAAAAATTAAAAAAATAATTTATATAATTTAGCATTATTAAATCAATACAAATTTAATATATTTGACTTAATTAACTAATTAAGTTCAACGCAATACCTATTGCGTTATAGTGCTACAATGATAAGTGAGACCGTACAATAATAATGATTGTAGGCGAGGTGTGAGCGTGTAGTTATAAGGTTTTTTTATAAATTTTATAAATAATAAATTTATTTTTTAATCTGACAAATCTATTTTATAGCAGATAAAAGTTGTTAAATCAGTGTTAAGCATTTACTTTAAAAAAAAATCATTATTAAAAAAAGTTAAATTTTTTATTTCTTTCAAAAATATTATTTTAATACAAATTTTTGAGAAACATTATAACAATTTTATAGTGATTTTTTGATTTAATAGTAATTAAAGTTGATGAAATGTCTTACAAATTAATCACATCAATAATGATGTGATTAATCCGAAAGACATTTCATCTACAGTATGAATCACAAAAGTCTTAGATCTAACAGTAGTAGTCAAAACCAATTAATTTCCAACTAATTACAATATATCAAGATAAGGTTTAAACATTTAGTAAGCTTTTGTGTATTTTAAGTGTTTTTTTTTTAATAAATTAAGAATTTTTTTTTATATTAATTAATTAAAACTATAATTTAGGATTTAAATTTTTTAAAAATAATATATCTTTTTAACTTATTCCAAGATTTTCTATTCAAATTAAGATTTAAGGATAATATATAATATAATTACAACTATAATGAATTATGTGATAATGGAGAGGATGAATGGCTATTTAAATTTCAAATTGTTAATTTGATGGATGACATATATATATATATATATATATATATATATATATATATATATATATATATATATAATTTCAAAGTAAAATTATAAAAAACAAAAAAAGTCAGTGATTTTGTTGGTTGAGACTCTAAGATAACTATCGTACTATGCAACACTCACGATACTAAGACTTTAAGATGAGACTTCAAGATAAGCATAAACTAACAAGAATTGAAAACTGAAAAGAAGTGGAGCAGAGGATTTCTCATCTGAATATTACGATTCACTTAAATAAGATTACATTGGAAACATCAGCAATAAATGACTAGAGTGAAACTCGACTAAATTGGACTAATTGAAACTAAATTGGGACACTTGGATGGACGGTTTCGACACCTAGCAGGTGGTTGGAATTAGATTCTCCAACACTCCCCCTTAATCACAACCACATAAAAATTTAATTAAGATACCTGCAGGTCTATGTCTCAGCGAGGCTTACAATTTAAAAAAATTACTTCAACTAGATTTAGTTTTCTTCTTCTTGTCTTCCACATTCTATAGCCTCTAAATTGTTTCAACATTTTCTTCTTGTTGTATTATTCAAACCTCAGTTTCTTCATTTGCAGGTGCAGGTCTTCTATTGTTCCAAGTTATCTAAGCATGTCCTGAACTTCTTCAAGAAATGACTTGTATGTGGGCTGCTGCCAATTGTGCTTTTCATTATCGAACTGTTGCAACATAAGATCAGAATAATATTTTATCTCTTCAAAACTCCAATATTTGAAAAATACATTGATGTGTTCATCATGCATGTCATCTTCAACATTCATATCTACATCTTTTGTGTAGACCTCAACTAGACATGGTGTTGCAAGCTATGTTTCAAGAAAAATGAACTCTTTTTCATAATCTACATGTGTACCTGCACACTGGAAATCAAAGTTATAATTAAAAATATTAGCAGAACGACATTGGTTCTGGTTTTTCTACTCTGCAATGAGAGCTTTCTCTTGTTGTGCTTCCTTCACAACCTCTTCCTTTGTTTTTGTTTTCTCTTGGTGGGCTTCTTTCTTTACATCAACCTCCATCTCTCTTTCTGCTTTCCCTTTGCAGACTTCCTTCTTTGCATATGTCTTTATCCTTGTTTTTGTTTTTGTCTTTATCTTTGTCTCTGTCTTTGTCTCTTATTCACTAACTTATGCTACTACAAACATGTTGCCTTCTACTAACTCAAGTGGGATTATCTCACCAAATAGCATCATGCTAATATGATGTTTTTGTTGCATCATCTGCAACAAATCATCATCAGAAAGCTCTGTTGCTGGAATCACCAAGTCGTCATCAACAAGCTATGTTGTTGGATTCATCAATTTTTTTTCAGCAAGCTCCATTGCTGGATTCATCAAATCTTCATCCACTTGTAGCTGTGAACAGTGGGCTTCACAAGCATATTCATGCTCCTTCTCTAATGCTTCTGCAATAATTCACAGACATTATCCACTTGTGGCTGAGCAGAGTGGGATTCAATAAATTTTCCATTTTTCTATAGATCTGCTACTATAGATCCACCTTTATCTTCAACTTCAATGCTCCCCCTTGCACCAAAGCACCTCTCAAGGGTATCCCATGCCTTCTTGGTTGTCTTGGAATTTAAAATCAGAGGGAGAATGTTGTCATCGACAAATTCTTTTATGCATTTTAATGCAAAGGCATATTTTTGCCTCTTCACTTCTAGATCTAAAAACATCTCAAGCATCTCCTGTTGTCGCTTTAGCCTCTTGGCTTTTCCCATTTGTTGAGTGTTGGCACACTTCGACTCAACAAGTAACACAAATTGTAGACATGACATCGCTGCTTGGCTTACATAAGAAAGAAAAAACTTCTTGCAATTTTTTTTTTTAATTATTACAATGACCACAATAAATTTTAAACTTTTTAAACCATACTTTGAAGCGACGCAACTCCATAACACCGCCTCCGCGTTGGTCATGTCGAAAAAAAATTGTGACAAGTTTTTATCGGATTGGCGCGGGTTTCTAGCTAGAAAGTGCGTTGATCGGCCCTAGTATTGGGCTCAAAGTAGTGTTGATCAGCCCTAGTATTAGCCTTAAACCAACGTTAATGGCTGATCGGCCCGCTTTTTCCTTCAAAAAGAGCGTTGATAAAAAAAAAAACTTAAAAAAAATAAAAAAATTCACTCAACTATCACGAGCTTCTTCTTTTTCCAATTCTTTATTATTTTTTTTTGGATCTCTGCACCTCAACAATGTTTCTTTGGATCTCGTGCTCACCTCACACTCACTTGCACTCACGTTGTTGCTCTCGAGTCTTACACAACGTAGATTCGATCTTCGATATCTGATGCTCTCAACGAGTCTTACACGGGCTAAGATCTGCTGCTTTTATGCATGAGGCGTCTTCAAACTTTTGTTGCTCTCTCAAAGAGTCTTGTGTAGGCTCGCCTCTTCTCTCTGCTGCTCCAAATTCACTTTCGTTGCTACTCTCTCCAGGAGTCTTATGAAAACTAGCTCTGATACCATGACAAGAATTGAAAACTGAAAAGAAGTGGAGCAGAGGATTGCTCTTATGAATATTACGATTCACTTAAATAAGATTACATTTGAAACATCAACAATAAATGACTGGAGTGAAACTCGACTAAACTGAACTAATTGAAATTGAACTGGGACACGTAGATGGACGGTTTTGACACCTAACAGGTGGTTGGAATTAGATTCTCCAACATAAACTCATCCAAAGTGGATCTTTGGACTTCTTAGAAAATGTTTGTCTTTGTCTTTAATCACACCATATAATCCTACAAGGTACACACTTAAGCATAAAGCATGAACATCGAAGCCTGTAGCTTAAATGTTAAGTTGATATATCCACACCTATGGGCCATTGATATTCTATATAAAACACTAACCAATTTTTCTTGTTTTTGTAGGTGAAGTAGTTACTTTTCATTTGATTTTGAGATTTTTATGTGGTTTCTTTAATGTTGGAACACTTGTGATAGATCTCAATTTTTATAAAATGGTTCTATTTATTAGCTTGATTAGAAAACAAATATATTTTGTAGTTGGATGTGGAAATCTCAAATGTGTGGTTACCGAGGGTATGATGCTTTCAATACATTCACTTGAATCTAAACATAACTAGGTTTGTGTTTTTTAGGTGTTAATGTATGGGAAATATCTATTCTTCTTCCTTGCCAAAAGATAATAAATTTCCCCAAGATCCATGTCACTGCCAAGAAGAAAATGAACATTGTCAATCTAAAAAACTAGAATTATCTTTTTGCCTTGACCAGTGCAAAGAAGAAAATGAATATTTCCAAGATAAAAAACAATTCTCATGAGCTCCAAAGTGAAACCACGTATTGGTCTATTTTGAAAACACCTTGGGATGAAACATTTTGTCACCTTTGCGATAATAAGAGGGTTGAAGATTAAAAACACTTTCTCTTAGATTTCCAACGTCTTACTCACATCCATTCTAATTTCATCATCTTTGCCACAATACCAACCTCCTTGAATTGTTAAGTCAACAAAACTACGGGGATCTAGGAACGTTTATCTCCCTTATTTTTTATCATAGAAATAAAATGTTAAAGAATCGCTTACTTTCTTAAGGCCCGATAGACCATATTGGTCTTAGTGGACATTAATAATCATCATCATAATCATTGCTTGAATGTTAGAATCCTCCCAAATTCTTATTTAAAAGTGGCTTTAGACTTGTATTATTATTTATTATTTATAAGGTTCTCTTTAATTTCAACTCGTCAAATTGAAAGCTAAGATCGATTGTTTCTTTTCAAAATACATTGTGGTTAATGGGTTTAACCAAGCTAGTTGAAAACTTTTCAAAAATGATTTAACATAATTCGTAATTGCACCAAATCATTGACTAATTTGACATTAGGAATGAACATGGTTGAATATGTTTGATATTTTTAAAGCATATATATATATATATATATATATATATATATATATATATATATATATATATATATATATATATATATATATATAACTTGGTTGAAGCTTATTTGAAGGTAAAGCCAAAATTTAAAAATTTACTAAAAAAATTATATGAACAAAAAAAAAACATTATATTCACAACAAAAAATTAATAAAAACACATAATATATGATATTTAAATGATAGGTAAAAATAAAAATCAAACATCATGTTAAGGGTAACTTAGAAAAAAGCATGTCATAAAAAAATTACTTGATGAGTAGGATTCCCTGTCAAATTTATCGCTTGTATACAACCATTTATGGATTAAGTTGTATAAAAAATATTTAGATATAAATAAAATAGTTTTGTACTTATGAGGTGTAAATCAATTGGTTTGTGTGGGGTTTAATCCTCACCGAGCTAGTTCAAATCTCATAGGGAAGAATTGAGGATGGGAGCCATCTTTGATGAATGAAACTAACCCAAAAGGTGTCCAAACTCAACCGAGCTTCACAAAATCGTAATGATAGCATCCAACTAGTAAGCAAATCGTTCTTCCATCCAATATTAAAATTGATCAAAGCTAAACTCCATCCATATATAATTTGATTGTGATTTTATAATTAAATAATTTTTATAATCATAATTTTTATTATTAATTAACTATACATTATAATACGCAGCACATGAGATTTTGATGAAATTAAAAGGTGAATGCCAAACACCCACTTACCTACTGATGAATGAAAAGTTTTTATACTACAATTTCTTTTTGACCATCAAAATAACCACATGGAAAATTGTTACATAATAATGATAATGTGACACCTCATTTTATGTACCTCAAATTTCTATAATTCAAAAATTGGTTAACCATTTATTTAGACCATGTGAAAGTCATGCGCATGAAAGGAAAGAGATTTTTTTATTGAGGTCAAACCCCATATTCATGATATTACCTATCAACCCATGCGGAAATGGAGTTAGTGGACAGCATTTTAATATGCATAGGATGGGCTTCTTATCCTTTTGAGGAGACTATCAATGAGGAAATGACGAAAGATCTTGTGTGTAGTTTGAAGATGTTTGGATGTTTCGTTGGTCTCGCAATAGGATAGCTATGCGTATGATTTCAAGTTCCAATGAGGAGGTTAGTAACATTTTTTTTATTAAAAAATATTTTAGAAATTTAACGTTTATAAAGTTAAAAATAGTTTATGGGACATATTGCTTTTTTATTTGGCTCTTGTATTAGGCTTTTTTCCTGTGAAGTTTCACAATAAACACTCTCAACTTCTCGACAAACCCCTCATTGAATAAATTATCCCAAAGGCTAGCTGCCAAAATATTTGCATAACTTTTTCTGTTGTTTTTTAAGGCCTCACATTATGAAATGAAACGCTTTCCTGTTTCCATTTTTCCGGAAGAGAAAAAAATACATACTCTTTCCTCCCACACTTCTTTTGTCCTTTCTAGTATTTCAAGTAAGCACACTTCTTTTGTCCTTTCTAGTATTTCAAGTAATTTTTTTTTGTCAATTTTGTTGACAATTTGATATAGATTTTTAAAAATCAAAAGTTTAAGTTGTTTAATTTACAAAGATCTAGTGCCTCAATGATTTTTTAGGGTTCTAAATCTATTTATGCATTCAAAAATGTATTTTAAATAATAAGAAATCATAAAATTTCTAGAAATTGTATTGTTGGATTTCTACCAAAAAATAATTCCATCTATCAATTAAATTACATTCATTAATTGATATAGAATTATATTTATAAACTTATTAAATGATTTTCATTATACTTGGTAAATATGTTAATAATGGTGTCAATATTAAGAGTATTTATATAATAATTGTTATGTTCAATGAAATATATTAGTATAAAAAGGTTAAAAACACTTTTTTTTACTCATTGGAAAGAATGTGGCATTCGATGAAAACAAGAAATTGGTTGTTGAAAGGAAATTTTTTAATTATCATTGTTAAAAAGATATGATAATTTAGAAAAAAAGTGTTGAAGAAGAAGAGAAGTGACTTTTAAGTTTATGCATAGAGAGTTGTTTATATGATTTTGGTGAAGTCACAAATTTATGTCAAGATGTTGATCTAGACGGCTTATGTAGGAACACAATAAAATATGGAAATAAACATAAACGCAGAGATGCAATAGGAATACAACTTCATTTCATTAATATCAAATAACTAAAATATGCTTATAGACAGAATGTAAATAAACTAGCTCGAGTGATGGTAGCTTTTTTCTGAGAAGAGATGTGGTGGCTACATGCCTCTGAACTGCATTACAATGAGGCTCAAGGGCCTTTTTATTATTGAACAACATTGGAAAACCATAAACAACCAAAACCCTAACCTCAAGAGATGGAACACCAAGAGTTTGTGGGCCCCGTTGGGGTTAGCTGGGCATCCAACCTCTCGGGGTCATAACTTGGTCATATTATCTCTGTTTGGTGCATACGATATATCATTGGAAATATCTCTCCGAGTACTACAGGATTTGCTGCAAGCCCTTGCCTACAACCATGGGTCCGTTGCAGACCTAAAAAAACCTCCGTTAAGGGGCTCAAAACTGCTCCGAAAGTTCAGGACCCGAAAAACTGCTAAAAATAGTAAATGTTGCTATAAATAAGGAAATTGATGAACCCGTCTGGAGGTCTAGGTGGAATAATTGGGTGGCCACCAATATCCACCTGGATCAGTGGAGTATAAGTAAATTTTTGGTGAGGAACACACTTCCATTAAATTCTATGGGCTGATTCCCTCAAGGGTTTTTTGATGGTGCCACTAATAGCAACACGTGGATGTGGTGCTTATATTGTCATCAATCCAGGACATCACTATTACTTCTGCTGGAATGGAAGTGGTTACACTAATACTCGAATTAGGGTTATTGTCTTTTGGGGGGTCCTTTTCTATGCAAAGTGGCTTGATATTGAGTCATTGGAAGTATTTGGTGATTCGTAAGTGGTGGTTGAGTGGCCCACAATGCATACATCATTCAACCCTTAGTTGTTGATTAATTGGTTACAAAGAATTAGGTTGATTTCTTAGCAATTTCAGGTGGTGACATATTTTCATATACATAGAGAGGCAAATGAAATTGCTGACTCATTTTCTAAATTTTAAGCATAATTATCACTCTGGTGAAATCTTATATAACTCCTTCCAAAATTTCAAATTCTAGAGATTTGGGAAAATCCTATTTAGATAATCTCACCACTTGATTGACCGGTCTTCATTTTGTTGGTTGTATCCATAATGGGGTGGGTGAACAGGTAAATGGATGTGGCATTATAGCGATGTAGACACATTGATATGAAGATTTACTGGGACATCCATAGACACAACTTTCTTTGTTGATAGATCATTTATTGTGCTTTTTTTTTTTTTTCAGACAAAAAAAAACGTTGATATTTTATATTAATCAGTGCATTAACCCAATACATTATATTCTCAGCTTAGGCAGGGAGAATGTCAATCAATTACAACCACTGGTAATATGTACCTATCTAAGAAAGAGAGGAAAAACAAAATACAGTGGTCAGCAAAATTTCGGCGGGAAAAAACCTCACCCCATCAAAATTATAGAGCACTAAATCCCTGCATAATTAGCATAACAAAAAGATATAGAGCAATAGTCTTATACAACTGGAAAATATATGGAAAACGACCTATCTAAAAATCTAAAAGATATCTGAGAAAGCTAAGTTTGTAAGACATAGCAGGGTAAATCATTTGCAAACCAGAAATTCCAGTGCCTAAATACCAGGCTCGCTTGATAGATCAAAAAGAGTGCCTCGCAGAGAAGCCCTGCAAGAGTAAAAATGTCACCTACAGCATCCTGGCCATCATAATTATGGAATAGGAATAGAAGAGTCCCAGATCTGGACACCGTCTCTAAAGTGTTTCACCTGCAAAAAACCAAAATCAGTATTGATACCTTTTTTGGAGAGCCAATCAGCTCTCGTGTTGTTCTCCTGTAAATGTCGCTGATAGGAGGGCTATTCAACCTCAGCCATAATCTTCGAGTCCTCTAGATCCACCCTTGTAAAGACGGGCACATCATAGCAATGTTGTTTTTCACCCAACCAATAACAACCTTGGAGTCTCCGAACACATGAATATCTTGCAACTGAAGATTGGAAGCCGCCAGAAGACCCCCCCATAGGGCCATGATCTCAGCTTTGTTGTTTGACCCCGGCCCCCTATTCCAAAATATCTGGATCCTTTCTCTCTGAGACAGCTTAATCCATGCCCCGCATCCCATGATTCCCCCCACACATGCACCATCAAAATATATGGCAGGAATGGCCATCTCATGTGGCCTGATGTGAATGGATCCATCCCAAATGGATTCAACTGGAGTGGGTCGATCTTCGATCCACCTCATGACCGCTGAGAAAATGCGTGGAATCTCGAAAGGCCTTGCGTCAAAAATCAATCTATTTCTCGCCAAGCAGACCTCCCAGATGAGGAAGAAAGGAAGCGATATGAATTTTCCCTTCAGCCTATCCCATTCCAGAGCAGAAGAAATAAAATCCATAGGAGACCAGGAAGGATCCACAATGTGAGTACTAAATAGTCTCCACAATCTCACAATAGCTGAGCATCGAAAAAAGAGATGATAGATGGTTTCCATTTCACAGCAGCACACCGCGCATCTAAAAGGCCCATAATGTCCACGCTTAATTAGATTATCCCCTGTGAGGACCTTACCTCTCCAAATTAGCCATCCAAACAGAGTAATCTTGGTGGGTATTTTCCTACGCCAGAAAGGGAAGAAAGTCTTAGAAATCTGTCCCTGATATAAAGAAACGTTAATGTTGCAATATATATCCTTCACAATGAACGCACCATCTTTCATAGGACCATCCCACACAATCATATCACCCCCACGATCCCAGCAAAGCCCAGCACCTCTCAAAGAGTCCTGTAACTGTTCCCATTCGGTAGCATCCACCCCCTCAAGTCCCATTTTCATTTCATTTTTAAAAACTGGGGCCCCAAAGGACCAGCATAGAATTGTCTGTGAGAGATAGAACATACCCCTGTGTGCCAGTCGAAACTGTAGTCGCGGCGAGGGACCCGTATGTGGTGGTAAAGCTATAATATTCCTGAAACCCAGCGGAATACGACCACCATCCCTAAATAGCCAAGATAAACAGTCAACCACATGACCCAATATCTTTTTGAAACTCCGCCGAATGGTCGATATGGACCGAGGGAGAGAAAACTAGAGATGTAAGAGCTGATGGAGAACATCACCCTCAATATATTTGCATTTGATGATGGAATTCCAGATGTTATTCCCCTTAATAGCCCTCCAAAAAGATTTGATGGGTAAAGCCTTGTTGAAAATTTGAGTGTTCAGAATACCCCAACCATCATGTTCTTTGGGCCTGCTTAGGATCTCAACTCTGCAAAGATGATATTTTTGTACCAATTGAGAGCCCCCCCATAGAAACTGGGCGATTATACTATTGATCATTTGCACAATCCGGTCAGGTAGGTAATATAAGTGTCCCCAGTAAACCATCAACTGAGAGAGAACCGCATGTATCATGATGAGCCTCCCCCCTGTGGACAAACATCTATGCGTCCATCTGTAGATCCACCTTCTGAACTTGTCGATCAACCACATCCAATCACGTATCTTGTATCCACACGACTTAATTCTGAATCCCAGGTAGCTGAAGCCCTCTGCTGCCAATCTATAACCAAACCCCAAGAATTCTTCAATGAAGGCAACCTCCTGAGGGTCCCCATTTTCATATATAAGAAACGACTTACCCTTATTAATACCTAAGCCAGTAGCAGATTCAAACCTTAATAACATGTAGTGAATGTAAAACCAGTGGTTTGTTTTTAGTGAATGTAATTATTATATGTATGATGATTTTTATTTTTTTAAATATTATTATTTTTAAATTTAAAGATAAGTGGTGGGATGATAAAGGGTTAGAGGGAAAAATGGAGCTAAAATATTATGAGGTAATCATATGTAATCTTGATAACTAGAATTAAAAAGAAAATAAACATTGGCAAGATAAAAACTAATTCTCATGAACTTCAAAGTGAAATCAAGGGGTTGGTATCCCCAAGAAATTTTAGGATAAAAGAGTCTTTCATTATTATGATATTAAGGGCGAGCCTTATATCCTAGTCTATCAGCCCATAAATGCACCGAGAGACGAAATGGCCACCGTCAGATTAAAGCAATAAATGATCCTACGGTGGCCATTTCGTCTCTCGGTGCATTTATGGGTCGATAGACTAGGATATAAGGCTCGCCGATATTAAGAGGGTTGAAGATGAAATGCACTTTCTTGGATTTTTAAGCTCTTGCTCCCATCTATTTTAATTTTCAAAATCTTTATCACACTACCAACCTTTTTGACTTATTAAGTCAACCAAATAAACTATTAAATAATCTCAAATAATCTCTTACATTCTTAAGGTCTCATAAACCATATCTATTTTAGTGGTCATCATTATATTTTTTTAAGATATAAGAAGATTTACTAAGAATGAGGGGTTTCCACATTGCATTATATTAGATAATATTTTTGGGATTCAATTGGGTTAAGTAAGTCATTCATCTATGACTATTTGAATGCTAAGTGGACTATTAAAAAATCATGATAAATTAGTTGGTTACAACTACCTCTCATAGAAATGGTCATAGATGAATGACTTACTCAAAGCAATTAAATCCCAAAAATATTATCTAAAATTTACTAAATTAATTAAGTTTATACTTATTAATTATTATTATCAAGTTAATAAAATAATAATATTTATTTTCTTCAAAATATATAGAGATTTATCTAATTAATTTATTTTATAAAAAGCATTAGTTTATTTTTGTTAGAAGAAATAATAAAATTACTCAATTTTGAAAGTGATATATTAAATATATTGTTGCAGTAACTTTGAATATATTTATATAATTGTAAATTTTGAATAATATTTTATATTATTTATTAATAAAAAAATTAAAAATTAAAAAATCAACTTATTTGTATTTTGAATAGTTTTTTTATATTAATTTTTTCCTCAAGGAAAAATTAAAAAATATAGTTGAGGTTGGGAGATTGATAAATATAGCTTGTTTACAGGTTTGTATGGAAAATAAATTTTTAATATTAATTATTAAAAAAGTTGCATAAAAACTTAAAAATTAAGATATGTTTTTATATCGATTATGTTATTTTATAAATCTAAATCAAAAGAGGAATTCAAGAGGATGTTTAATTTCATTTTATTTAACTTGAAAATAAAAATGAATTATTTTTGGAAAAAAAAAAGAAAAAAGAAAAAAGTAATATATCTGTTTAGTTTATTTAATTAAAAGTATTATAAAACATCAATCATTTGATTTTGGGTGGTCATACTAAAGTAAAAATATTTCATTTTCACTCTCAAACATAAATAATAATAATAATAATAATAATATATATACATTACATAAATAAATTAAAAAAAATAATTTTTTATGCTTAAATTTTTGTAAGCAGTCTCACCATTTTATGCCTCAATAAATTTTAAATACATTGAGTCCATTTTATTCAAAATTTTCAATCTAAAGATATTTTCACCTTAAGATGGATCTATACTAGCTATATAAATATATGTGATAGCAGTCATATAAATTAAAGACTTGGTAAACTTCATAACCATCCATCCATAATAAGTATCAAAACACTTACTTCATTTCACATTAGTAAAATAAAAAAATTAACTAAATTATAATTTTATTTTAAATTAATATTAATTATAAAAAGAATTAATATATAATTTAGACATATATACATTAAAAAAACTTAGAATAAGAGTTTTAATCATGGAGATTTTAGTTTTAATCATGGAGATTTTTAATGTCTAAATAGGCTTTGTTACAATATCATGGCCTAATATTATTGTTTATCAATACCACAAGCTTAATAAGTCATAACTCACTTCACATGACACTTGTTTATATGATAATTTTTTTTAATTAATCAATTAAATTAAAATGATAAAAAAAACATAATTAACTTGGAGATAAACCTCAATCATTGATTTGATTTATGTATATTATAATGAATATTCTAGAGTATTCTATGGAGGTTATATCCTTCCCATCCGCTTAACAATTATTAATAATAAAATTAAAATTATGAAAGCTCTATTCCAAAATAGACTTCTCAAAATATATATATATATATATATATATATATATATATATATATATATATATATATATATATATATATATATATATTTCAAAACTAATAAATTTTAATGCATAAATTAGATAACTTAAAAGATAAGGAAATTTTAAAATAATTGTATATGATAAAAAAAATTTAGATATCTAATTTATATATAATTTATTCTTGAAAGAAAATTATTTAGTTAATATTTATATTTAAAATAAATTATTTTAAGAATAAATTTTAAAAGTTTAAATTATAGTAAACTATTTTTTTAATAATCAAATAAATAATTTATATTTGTAATTTAAATATTTTAGAAATTTAGTTTAATTTTATGATAATGATTAATGTTTACTAAAATTGAAATGGTTTATAGAATTTTAAAAAGATAGGGAATCACTTGAAATTTTAAAAAAAAAATTCTATGTTTTAAAAGTATTAAGACAAGCATTCCAAAATGGTCACAGTTCTAAAGGTAGTAGATTCTTTCATCCCATTTTGTTTTGGGAATTTACCAACATCTATTTTTACTATGAAGCTTGTGATAATTAGTTAGCAATGTTCATTTTCTTCTTTGCACTAGTCAAGTCAAAAATATCATTTTTATTTTTCATATTTGGGCTTATCACCTCCTTATAATATCTAACTTTCCTTTTTTCCCTTTGACCCCTTATCCCCACACAATTTCTCCTTAAATTTTATTGTAGTAATAATAATATTCTTACTATGCAAATTGATCTCCTTCTTTATTATTCAATGGTCTAGCCAAGACTAGGCATCCTTATGCTATCCCAGCTTGAGTGGGTGGTGGTGGTTTTGGCTAGTATTAAAAAAAAAATTAGGAAACCTGGTCTTCCATATTGTTTAAATTCTTCTTATACATAAAATATTTAATCATATCCATGCTTTCAATGGAGGAAGGTTTGCATCAATGAGGAGTGTATATGGGGTATTTCCTTTAATCGTGAGTAGGTTATAAACTACTTTTACATCTATTCTATTTTCTCTATGACTCTATGGAGATACAAATCAAGGAAGAGATCATTTTGTGGAATAAAGATAATTTTAAAAATATTATTACATCTATATTTAAAGAGAAATTGTGTTGTGATAAAGAATTAGAAGATTAAAAAAATTAAGATATTACAAGAAAGTGATCAACCACAATCTAAAAATTTAGAAGTATCTCTACCATATAACTAGTGTAAAGAAGAAAATCAACATTGTTAATATAAGTACAAATTCTTATGAACTCCAAAATAAAATAGAGTGTTGGAGAATAAAATGTGGAGAGTTCAAATAATTCATCATTTTTATGATATTAAGATTATTAAAGATAAAAAAATACTGTTTGTTTAAAATGTAATACATAAATCCAAATTAAATCATAATTTCAAAATATTATTAACTTTCTTTGTAACAATCAAACAGTTAAAACTTACTGTATATAAAAAAAAATTGTTTTTACCCTACCAATTACTCTCCATATGCATATGTTTTGACAGTAATTAATTGAGCTTGCACTTTTGTTTGGGTTTTACATATATCACGCATCCCTAGTACAGTATTAACTCTTTTGGAGTAATTAGATTTCCCGTGGAACTTTGAACTGGCATATGATCCGACTTGAATTCTTATCCATTAATTATTTCCGTTTATCTTATTGTACTTGTGACTTGTTCTTAATTGGCCACGACACATATTTGTTTATGAGACAGAGGGTATACCGCGTACAGGAGATCTTAACTTATAAGGTTGTTAAATGCGTTTTCAATGAGGTTGTTGATCTGGCCACTTGTCTACAGTAATCGCTTTACACTTGTCATATGTTACGTCGTTGATCAGCGCTTGATCCTACGGTGATCATAACCTAGGGATTGTTAATGACCTTGGCTTCGTAACCGTCGCCATACCTCATTGTTGCATCTCGTCGTAGGTTCTGGAGAGGGTTTCTGTTAGATTCCAGGTTTAGCTCGTAATTTCGACTGTTCACCCCTTTGCATTCAGATGAATGGTATTCTCCAGGCAGCCCCATCTACAGGTAATCACTCCGGCACTTCCAGCATTTTGTGTGAGTAAGTTATGCAGACATTTACTCTTTCATTCCCAGTCTAATGGTTTTCTTTTTGTTTCTTTTTTTTTTCTTTTTTACTTATCAACCCTTTTCTTGTCCATTCTCCGTTGCGGCACCCTGCTGAACTTGGCAGCGAGGACCTGGTTCCACCGAGGATGGTAGTTTCTTCCACTTGCCACAGGTAACTTCTACCTCGGACCCCTGACTCTGTCTTCCGTGGTTAATTTTCTTATGAATATAAGTTACAGTTCTAGTTTAGTTTTTCAGGGTTTTATGCTACTTTAACGATGCTTAATCTGCTATCAGGTATCGTTCCCGTCACTCTTCTTCCTTCAAGGAACTCTGGCTGTCCACTAAGTCTCAACTGCTTGGACGAATTTCCTAACTTCTACATCTATATACAGGTATCTACCATTGGCGCGCATGAACCCTAAACTCCCGCTTAGTCTTCTTGACTGGGTTCATGATTATTGTTGTGGGGTTTTTTGCCCAGGTTTTGAACCTGCGGCCTTGCTTCCTCCGTCGGCTTATTATCAATATGATACGCTATTCGGCACTTGAGACTTGCTTGAGTCGGAAAGGGGCCTACTGGCTCTGCCACCTAGGAGGGTTCCATTTTTTCAAGTTAAGGACTGTTGAATTATAGGACATGTATAAATTTTATTACCGTGAAATGCCGAGTTGCTACCCGTGCTATTTTCTCTTATTTTTATTGAATTGTATTACAAACTTCATCGCTTGGAGCGAGAACTGGTTCTTTACTGCTTATATGCTTTCCATTTTTTTTTTAATGATACAAGTTGTAAATGCTTGGAGCTCTAATCAGCAATCTCTACTCATAGTTTGCTTTGGATGATGATGGTGTTAAGGCGTATCTCCTTTTCAGTTAGTTTATGAGGATTGTTGCATACTATGAATCTCTCAGTTACTTGACTTGGGAGTTCCTCTGATTGACTGTCTTGTCTTGTTCTATGGATTTATATGTCTCTTCTGCCTGTTCTGGTTTGGTTCTTCTAAGCTCATGAGGGTTTCATGGTTCATTAATTCATATTTAAGAAAATATTTATGCCGCTCCACAAATTTGTGTAAAGTTCCTTTTTAGCTAACTAAGAAAACACCTCTGGTGTCCGGACCACCGATTGTCCGCGCTTATCATAGGAGGAGGGCTTCCCAGAGGCTTGGTTTCTCCGAGCGTTACGGGTAACAGCCCTTCTAACAGTAAATCTCCTGTTTCTAGGGTAACTAGCTGCTACAGAAAACTTGTTCAGGACACTTGTATTCCATGGTTAAATGCTTACTTAAGTAAATATTTATTTCCGCTCTTTCCTTCTCGCTGATGTTATTACCCATATCCTACTGGCACGATTAATCTGGTATTTTAACATTATTACAGCTTCCTCCTTATTTCTTGCACAGCAAATTTTCCAGCTTCTTCTATCGATAATTCTTCAGAGTAAATTATCCATAATTTACTATTGTACTATACTGAAAACTTTCTAGCTAGTTCAAACAACTCTAGTTATACAGAAACTACTTTTTCCACATCAAAATCTTAATAAGCAGATTATACATTAATATTCTAATATAAACAGGAACGAAATGTTAACTGCAATTATTACTCATCTGTAATCCAAACGTACTGATGGTATGCTTTTTCCTCCCTTCCACGAACTGGGGCAATTACGTCCCTCAATTCCCCCCGAGCTTCAAGTCTGGGCCTTCTGTTGAACTTAGAGTTTTGAAGGAGAAAACTTGGACAATCCGGTCCGATTTCTCCAACTCCAGTAGCAGTAAATTCTGGAGGAGAACTCAGGACAATCCGGTCCAGTTCTCCGACTCCAGTGACAGTCTATTCTGAAAAAAAAAACTTTTTCTAGAATGACAGGATTTCTCCCTTTTCCACCGAACCCCTAACCCTCCTTGGAATCCTTTACTTATCCCAGAGTTTTCTTGTGTAACTGTGGGAACTGCTTTTTTTCTGTTCAACTGCCTCAGAATCTTGATTTACTTTTACCATCAGCTTTTACTCGGGAAATAAATTCCATAAGAAAATCTTTTATTAAATATCAAAATTTGCTTTGTTCTAATATTCCAATTAAAAATAACAACAGTCATGATTAGTCTATAATTAATATAAAGACTTAACCATTTGTTAGTGGC